>CM038671.1:474611922-475219422 GCA_021605145.1 Aegilops bicornis | reverse complement strand
TCCTTAGCGTGAGGACTTAGTCGCGAGGCCAACGCATCTATGTGGTAGCTTGAGAGGGGTTGGGCGGAATCGAGAGACGCTAGGCGGATCATCACACAAGCGAGGATTTAGACAGCTTCGGGCCGTGGGAAACATCATCCGGAATAGCCCTACATGCTCTTTGAGGCTAGGTCTCATTATGCTCATCGAGAATCGCCGCATAAGCCGGCTCCCCCTTTGTGTCTAGCCCTAGATATTGTTTCTTGTTTGCTTGTCCCTCTTTGGGGTGCCCTGCCCCTCCTTATATAAGTTGAAGGGGCGGGTTACATGTGGAGTCCTAGTAGGACTAGGACTAGTCTATCTTCTCTTACAAGTTGAATACAAGTCCGGGTCTTGCTTTCTTCCTCTTAAGCCGGCCTACCTGTAAGTGCATCTGGTGCCCCTTAGTGATTTTGGTGTATTGAAGACTTATAGGTTAAGGAACTAATGTGTTTATGAGTGTACACAGGTCTATTAGTCTATGAGGAGTTTGATATTTACACAGAAAAGTCGACCCTAAAATGAAGTTCTTCGATGAAGACTTTGATATTACGAAGACTTTACGAAGACTTTGAAAGTGAAGAAATTGGTGTGACCTTGAAGACTTGGTATTCATTTGAGGAACATGAAGCGTGAAGACTTTTGTTTTCGTAGTTTCGTTTTCTCTTTCTTGAGTCATAGGAAACACCGTCTTGTTAAAGGGGTCGAGGAAATACTAAGGAAAATTTTCCATGTGATGCTCAACTCAAAATCCTACACCTACCAATCCTTTCGAGTGAAGCCTTTGGAAATCTCATACAGATTCAGTCAATTTCTTGATGTGAGACGAAGTTCTTCCGGTCACCGAGGAATTTGTCCTGACTAAGGAGTTAGGAATTCGCCAAAGGTCGGATTGCCTACGATGAGGAACATGATAGCCCCGAGGAATTTGAGATTCAAATTTCCGACCGTTCTTTGTCTTCTTGGCCAGCTGTCCCAAAATATCTTATCCACCAAACGGTCATATCATTGAAGGGCATTTATGTCTTATCATGTCGGGCTGCTCCCTAGGCTCTAAATAGCCGCCCCCTACAACCACTAGTTGGTTGGCTGCTCAAGAGAAACTTGACACTTGTCATTTGAGAGCAACCCATCCTCTCAGGACTTTGAGCGAAAATCATCGAGTGAGGAAAAACCCAAAAAACAAACCCCTACAAACCCAAAGTGATTGAGCATCACTGAAGAGATTGATCCTGTGTGGATCCGACGCTTGTTACCTTTGAAGACTGTGCTTCTTCCAGACGGTTAGGTGTCATGGTCTAGAGCATCCAAGAGGAATTGTGGATCGCCGAGTGACCAAGTCTGTGAAGGTTTGGAAGTCGCCTGAAGACTTACCACGAGTGATTGGACGAGGTCTGTATGACCTTAGTTCAAGGAGAATACGGTGAGGACTTGGTGTCCTGAGCTGCGTGCTCAGAGACTGTGTGTCCGGGACTGTGTGTCCGGGACTGTGTGTCCTCGAGTTTAAATACTCAGCCGCTCCAACCAGACGTACAACTGAGACAGCAGTTGGAACTGGTCTACCAAATCATTGTCTTCATCAACCTAACTGGTTCTGTTTCCTCAACTCTTCATTTCCTCATTACTGTGTTGAGTGTTCGTTCATATCTGTGTTTGAAGACTTTGACTGAAGACTTTCTCAATTTCCTTAGTTCAATTTCTTCAGTCTGTTTGTCTTCATCTTGTGCTATCCTGTGTTTACGCTTTCTGTACTCTTTGATTGTCTTCATTTTATCATGATGACCATGCCCGCATTCTCTTATGCTTACTTACGAGTACTTATTCCATGCAAGTAGTTCTTCACTTAGGAATTTCCTCACCGCAAATTCCTCATTGAAGAATTCATAAAATCGCCTATTCACCCCCTCTAGTCGATATAACGCACTTTCAATTGGTATCGAGCCAGGTACTCCCTTGTTCTGTGTGATTTTGGTTTAACCACCTGGAGTTTTAGTTATGTCGACCGCAGGTATGAAGAAAGTGACATGCCCTATCTTTGACGGTCATGATTATCCCAAGTGGAAGGCCATGATGAGGAAGTGCCTCATGGCTATGAACAGCGAGCTGTGGGCCGTCACTGAAATTGGTCTTCTTGATGCATGCAAGACGGCGAACACGAGATGATATTCGCAAGTACACTCGTCTTGACATCATGGCGAAGGATATCATCTGTTCCTGCCTATCTAGAGATGAATTCAAGCGCATTATGCATCTTTGCAATGCGAAGCTTATCTGGGACCGAATCTCCGACGTCTATGAAAGTCATCGAACCCGTCATGAAACGTGGTTTGAGGACTTCAAGGAATCGCTCAAAACGATGACTTTCGAACCAGAATCATCATCTTCTGTATCATGTCTCATGGCAAAGGGTGACGAGGTAACCGAATGTTCCTCATCCGAGTTTACTGACTATGAATCTGATGATGATGGATCTGATGATGATATTGAACCTAGTTATACCAAACTTGTTTGCATTGCCACCAAACAACAACATGCCTTGGAAAAGGTTCAAAACATGCTTGACGTACACAAGTGATGATATGTTGGGTGAAGAAATGGATCGCACTAAAGCCCTGACTGAAAATCTTCAGAAACTTCAGTCTAGGTTTGACAACCTTCAAGGTCATCATAACACTCTCGTATCTGATCATGAGAAACTTTCTTATGAATTTCTTCAAAGAAAGCAAGATCTTCAGAAGGAGCGCGATTCATTACTTGCTCAACAAATCAGCGCTTCTCAGGAAGAATTTGTTCCTCCATGCTTAAAGTGCATTGAACGTGAATCTGCTAATTCCTCACCTGAATGTTCAAATGCTTCAACTATTACAAATTCTTCACCTGCCTCAGCTATCATTAATTCCTCATCTGAGGACATTGCTAGTATCACTGACGATGCAGGGCTGAAGGAATTGTACATGACAGGCATGTACAAAAGCCTCAAAGGGCATCGACTCTTTGTGATGTGCTTAAAAGCGAGATCCTCAACAGAAACCCTAGGAAAGAGGGTATTGCCTTTGAGAGGAAACTCAATGCTGATGGAACATATTGGAAGCCCGAGCGGTACCCCAAAACCTCATGGGTTCTTTGAAAAGGGACCTCTAGTTGATCCATCTAACTTATCCGGCTTTACATGTGAATCTCCTCATTCTTCCGATGAGTCATTTGACTCCAACTATAAACTGTTCAAAAATCAGAATGGTGAAGTATTTGCTAGATATGTTGGCACTAAGCTGCAGAACGGTTCCCCTATGAAGAAAATCTGGGTTCCCAAGAAGTGCCTTGAAAGTCTTCAGTGAATGTCCTCATGACACCACCGTGAAGAAAAGGAACCCCAGATCAAACTCTTCATATGGACCAAATTCTTCATATGGATCCAAGTCCTCATATGGACCAAATTCCTCACGTAGATCAAATTCCTCAAAAGGATCAAAGTCCTCATATGATTATCATCGTGCTAACAACTCTGTTTCGCAGGGTAGAGCTAAGGGCTATGAATATGTGCATTATTCTTCAAACCAATATGTTCATAAGTCCTCGAAGAATTTCTCCGCTTATTCATATGCTTACCCTAACCCCTCTTATGTGAAACGAAATGGATTGGCCTCTATGCCACCATTCTCATATGGAGCTCGCAGAGTGATGAACTCTTTGCCACCCCTTCAGATGTGGGTGGTGAAGAAAAGGAACTAATCTCTTCTGAGGGTCAGGTCTCGGGGCGTGCTTTAACGTCTCAAGAATTTCTGGGGTCCGACAAAAATGCTCGAAAGGACGCAGGCTCATCATGAAGAAATGAACTTTCATTTCACACGTCCTCATACTGCTTATCTGTTATCTTGCCTGATGAAATTCATCTGATGAAATTGATTTCATATTCTTCACTGATGAAGTATATGAGATCGTAAGTTGCACTATTTCATCTGCAGGATGATCAACCCAAAGCCACTGAGTGGGTTCTCGATAGTGGATGTACAAATCACATGACTGGTGACAAGAATCTATTGATGGATGCTCCCTTATCACCGTCACATCTGAAGCATATCATCTTTCTTGACAAAGGCAAAAGTCAGTATTGGGTCTTGGTAAGGTTGCGATCTCTAAGGACATACACATGGACAAAGTCATGCTTGTTGAGTCCTTAGGATACAACCTCATGTCGATCTCAATGCTTTGTGATCTTGATATGGTTGTTGTCTTTGGCAAGTATCGTTGTGTTGTGATCATGGAAGCTGACAATTCCAAAGTCTTCGAAGGCTTTAGGAGAGGAGACTTGTATATTGTTGATTTCTCTACAGGACCACAACCAGCCGTGTGTCTACTTGGAAAAGCTTCAGAAGGCTGGATATGGCATCGGCGACTTGGTCACGCAGGCATGAGGAATTTCACACGCTTGCGAAGAAGAAGCATGTCATTGGCATTGAGAATGTCAAATTCCTCAAGGATCACTTTTGTGGAGCCTGTGAAGCTGGAAAAATGACCAAGGCCAAGCATCCAGCGAAGACTATCATGACCACTACTCGTCCATTCGAATTGCTTCACATGGACCTCTTTGGTCCAAATCATTGCTCAAGATCACTAATGATGCATCTCTATATGGCTTTGTTATTGTTGATGATTACTCTCGTTACACATGGGTACACATTGTTACTTACAAAACTGAAGTGCAGGAAGTCTTCAAACGATTTTCCTCGAGGGCTTCAACCAACTTTGGTGTGAAGATCGGACACATCGAAGTGACAATGGAACTGAGTTCAAGAATTCGGTCTTGATGCCTATCTTGATGAACTTGGTATTACTCATGAGCTATCTGCTCCCTATACTCCTCAAAGAAAATGGCGTCGTGGAGCGCAAGAACAGAACTCTTGTTGAGATGGCTCGCACTATGCTTGATGAATACAAAACGCCTCCTCGTTTTTGGATTGATGCAATTGATACCGCTGCGTACGCATCATCAACATGGTATATCTTCACAAATTCTTCAAGAAGACTGCCTATGAACTCCTCACTGACAAGAAACCCAATGTGAGTTATTTCAAAGTCTTCGGTGCTAAATGCTGGATTAGAGATCCTCATCACAATTCTAAATTTGCACCGAAAGCACATGAAGGTTTTATGCTTGGTTACGAAAAGGACTCGCACACCTACAGAGTCTTCAACATCGCTCTTCACAAGATTGTTGACACTGTAGATGTGTGGTTTGATGAAATTAATGGCTCGCAAAGAGAGCACCTACCTTATGTGTTAGATGAACCAGCACCTAAGGAATCTATCAAGTTCAAGGCAACCGAGGATGTCATTCCTACTGAAGAATCTGCTGAAGAATTCATTCCGGTACGCTTAGAACGTCGAGCTGATGCACCTGAGGATAATGCTGAAGAGAATGATACTGAAGAAAATGCTGATCAAATTCCTCGACAACAACCAGCTCATCCTCGCGTTGCAAAAGAAGTGCAACTTGACAAGATCATTGATGACATTGAAGCACCAGGTCCTCTCACACGCTCAAAAGCTTCACATTTATCTAACTTTTGTGGGCACTATGCTTTTGTCTCTATCACAGAGCCCACTAAGGTAGATGAAGCATTTCTAGAGCCTGAGTGGATTCAGGCAATGCAAGAAGAATTACATCAATTCGAGCTCAACAATGTCTGGGAACTGGTCAAACGTCCAGATCCTCGCAAGCATAATATCATTGGCACAAAGTGGATCTACCGCAACAAGCAAGATGAAAATGGCCTTGTGGTAAGGAATAAGGCACGACTTGTAGCTCAAGGCTACACACAGGTTGAAGGAATTGATTTCGATGAAACTTTTGCACCTGTTGCTAGACTTGAGGCTATTCGCACATTACTTGCTTATGCTAACAATCATAATATCACTTTATATCAAATGGATGTGAATAGTGCATTCCTCAATGGTAAGCTTGAGGAAGAAGTATATGTTGCTCAACCCCCAGGTTTTGAAGATCCAAAGAATCCCGACAAAGTCTTCAGACTCAACAAGGCCCTCTATGGTCTCAAACAGGCCCCACAGGTGTGGTATGATACATTGAAGGAATTCTTCGTGAAGAATGGCTTCACACCCGGTTCACTCGACCCTACTCTCTTTACTAAATCATATGATGGTGAACTGTTTGTGTGCCAAATATATGTTGATGATATTTATCTTTGGATGTACTAACCAACGCTATAGTGATGAATTTGCCTATATGATGAGTGAAGAATATCAAATGTCTATGATGGGAGAATTGAAATTCTTCTTAGGTCTTCAAATTAAATCAACAACACAATGGCATATTCATATCTCGGGAGAAATACCTCAAAGATGTCACGAAGAAATTCGGCATGCAAGATTGCAAAGGTGTCAAAATTCCTATGCCCACAAATGGCCATCTATGCGCTGATGAAAATGGTATTGACTTCGATAACAAGGTATACCGCTCCATGATTGGTTCTCTATTGTACTTATGTGCATCTCGGCCAGATATAATGCTTAGTGTTTGCATGTATGCCCGATTTCAAGCTACACCGAAGGAATCACACCATAAGGCTGTGAAGCATATTCTTCGATATCTAGCTCACACACCAACACTAGGATTATGGTACCCCAAGGGCTCTACTTTTGATCTCATTGGATATTTTGACTCTGACTATGCTGATGATCGTGTGGATCGCAAGTCAACATCTGGTACTTGTCATTTCCTCGGACGATCTTTGGTCTGTTGATCCTCGAAGAAACAGAACTGCGTATCACCGCTTCATCGCGGAAGCTGAATACATTGTTGCTTTGGCTCTTGTTGTGCTCAATTGCTATGGATGAAGCAAACTCTCAAGGACTACGGCATCAATGTGAAGAATGTGCCTCTCATCGTGACAATGAGAGTGCCATCAAGATTGCTCACAACCCAGTTCAGCACTTTCGAAGACAAAGCACATTCAAATTCATCATCATTTTCTTTGTGATCATGTGTTGAAAGGCGACATCTCCATCGAGCATGTGAAGACTGAAGAACAGCTAGCCGATATCTTCACAAAGCCCTTGGATGAGAAGAGATTTAGCAAGTTGTGGTGTGAGCTAAATATCTTAGAATCTTAGAATGTTCTTTGAAAAGGACACACATCCTGACACTTATGCAAAACTGATGACTTAGGTGTGCAACACATGAAGAAACGTTTTTCTTCAATCAATGAAGAATAACACTCTAAGTGTGAAGAAATTAATGAAGAATCTGATTCTTAGAACCCTACGACAATTGTACGCGGTGTCTGGAACCATTACTCTTATAGGGTGGGTCACGCCACCACCAAAGTTGAAAATCTTCAATTTGAGTTTTTCCTCAGTTTTGAAATTCTTCAGTTTTTTTTAAATTCTTCAACTTTGCAAAATCTTCACTGTTTCCGTCGTTTTTCCTCACTGGCTATATATATGGGTTTATGTCCTCTACATCATTCACTTATGGCTATTTCTTCAAGTTGCTTTTTCTGCTAAGTGAATGTGATCGGACCCTTCCCCCTCTATGCTATACTCAACCCAATCTATTCACAAATTCTTCATGTGTGTTCTATTTGAAACTTGTTCAAAATCTTCACCGTGTCCTTGTCAGCTGAAGAAATTGTGAACGGAACTTTTGACTTATCTTATCCAAATTTTCGGTTTTGCCGCTCAAACCGTTCCGCATCCCACGATAGACTTATCTATTCACCCACGATCTAACACGATCTCCACTTTTCAGTACGTGGGTGACACATGTCAATCGAATGAGAAGTGTCAGGGGCACGTTCGTCCAAAATCTTCGGGCGATCGGTTTTTCACCGTGGCTATATATACCCCCTCTCCCCTTCCTCACTTCCTTTACTCCGCTCGACCGCTCTCTCTCTCTCGCTCGAGCTTCTCAAACCCTAGCGCCGCCGCTACTCCATCGTCGCCGGTGAGGAAGAGCTTCACTGCCTCGACCTAAATGCCCGTCGTACTTTCGCATGAACGCTGAAATCTTCACTCCGCCACCGCCGTAGCTGTCTTCCTCCGCCGAAGTTAGGGCGTGGAAGATCTAACCCGACGAACTTCCCAACTGTTCTTCTCGGTTAGTCGTGTTCTTGATTCGGGTAATTAAAAGTTACTTTTATTACTCGCTTTGATTCTCAAACCTTCACGAAAATCTTCAAAGGTGTTTATTCTTCAAATCTTCACACATATGAACACCTCAAACGAAATATGCTCTTGATTCTTTTCTCTAAGGAATGATTTTTCTTCAAGATTCCTAAATTGTGTGGATCCTCGATCTATACAACTCTGGAACCTAAGACAAAGATCGCTTAGTGAAATTCTTCAAGGCTCATCTGGTCAAATTCCTCAAACTAGTTCTTTTGAAAAACCTTCGAGAACGAGATATGACCTCTCCAAATTCCTCGCAACTATACTCTGTTCACATGTACTCATGTCCGGGCTGAATCACTAGGTTCTCATCAACTTAACTCATTTGCAGCTGCTCCTCGAAGAAAAGTTGCATACTTCTTCAGAGAATTCGATTGTTCAAATTCCTCACCAAGAATATGGCGGAAGGAAAGAAGCCACAGAAAGGAGGAAAGAGGCCCGAGGTCATGACTGCGTTTGAGATCCCCGAGGACATCTATGCTGACATCGCACACCGATGAAGCCGAAGTTCAAAGAAAGAAAACAAAAACCAGCGCAAGGTGCGCATTCAAAGGATTGAAAGGATATGGGCAAGGGAATGGAGGGAGTACAGATATGTGACTCCAAAGTACATGAAGAAATTCACACTGAATCCTCCATGCCCAAGAGCTCCTCTGGCACCTGGTCAAGAAGCTGACCCCACCAGCATCAAGCGTGGTGAGGACTTTCCTGAAGAATGGGCCAAGCGCCAAGCCAAATTGGCAAGACAGGCCAACGAGGCAGTGAGGAAATTTAATGAGGACTCTGCTGCTGCTGCTGCCACTGAGGCCTCTGTCAAGCCAAGAAAATCTATGGCAAAGAAGCCGGCACACAAGCCAAGTGCTTCACCAACAGTGCCCTCACGACCAAGTTCCTCAGCAGTGCCCTCACGGCCAAGTTCCTCAGCTGTGCCCTCACGGCCAATTCCTCATGCTGCTCCTGCTCCTCCCAAATCCTCAGCTCCTCCAAAGTCCTCAGCAACTCCTACAAAGTCCTCAGCAGTTCCGACAAAGTCCTCAAAGACATGTGCATCCGCCATGTGCCAAAGGACTGCAGCATCTCAATTGCCTCTGGTGTTTCAAAGAAGTTCCTCACTGCACCAAATTCTTCATCTGGGCCAACTCATCAAGACTAAAGCCACAAATGACGAGGTCCTCGGCCAAGTCCCAAGAAGAAACAGTCGCATTCCAAGAGCCACTGAAGATGATGAGGCTGATGATGATGAACTTATGGAAATCATCGAGACCGAGAAGAAAGGGCCGCTAGAGCCAAAGGCACACCTGCCCTTCTTTGTTGGATCCAAGAGCGATCCTAGACTACATTGATCTCTAGCACAAGGACCCAAACACTCCTATGCCTGACTTCAAGTTGACACCTGGCCAAAATCACATGCTGACTCATTTCATCCAAGAGGAGAAATGGAAATTTGACACGGCCAGAGAGATCAAGAAATCGCAGTATAGAAAAGAGAAACTGCTGAAGAAAAATGTTGTCAAGATGACAACTGAAGAACTTATCAAGATGCAGGCTGACATCAAAGCCCTCAGCGACAAATTTGACTCATATTATGCTGATTGGCAAGGAGCCAAAGTCAGATTTGTCAACTGACGAAGAAATTCTCAAATGTTGCAGCCCCAACGCAACAAGAAATTCCTCAGCCGGAGCCTCGGCTCACCGACTGAAGAACATGCCAAGACACCGATGAAGTTCAGGCTTTGAAGACAATGTTAGTTCCAGGCTGATGATTCCATTCCAGCCACCGAAGAAATTGCTGTGGGCATCCACTAGTGGTGCGCCTGAAGAAATTGAACAAGTCAGGGCAACTGCATCAGTTGCGCCTGAGGAAAATCAACCAGATTCCTCGGCTCCTCCTGCGCCTACACCAACTCCAATTCTTCCATCTACATCTGATGTGAAGAAGACCAAGGCTGCAGAACGAGCTGCAGTGAAGAAACGGAAAGCATCAACAAGGCCAAATTCTTCTACCGAAGAAAATGAAGCCAATGACCAGCTCTTTTGAAAATCCTATTGATGCTGTTCCAATTTCCTCAATTACATCAAAGGACCTTGTTCCTTTTAGTGAAGATTATGAGGTCCCAAGCGGATCTGATGAAGAAAATCAGTCTGCTGCTTCGTCAGAGCAGATTGATGAAGAAATTGAAGTGGAAGCAATCCCTTCAACCCCAATCATTTCCTCGCCTATGCCTCTGTTCACAGCTGAAGAGGTTGGTGTTGAGGAAATTGACGAAGATGTGGATATAGGAAGCACAACGCCAGTGATGAACGATGACTTTTGGGAAAGTCAGCATCCAAATTCTCCACTCTTCACCCCAATCCAACAGATTCCTCAGTCCCCCTGCTCCAACAGTTCAAATGGGCTCAAGAAACTCATCCCACTTCATCTCAGACATGAAGAAATTCCAGCCACTAGCGCCGATGAACTCCGTCAGCCGATCCCTGCATCGCACATGTAGAGGAACCAGAAATTCCTCAGCCTGAAGAATCTGAGATTGCGATTCCAGAGGTCGTGGTGCAACTCACTGACACTCCATTGCCAAAGCCAAATAATCCATTCTCAACGAAGCAAAATTTCAAGGCTGAAGACTTCTTTGGCGAGCACGTTTTCTTCACGGATTACAACCCATACGACTCTGCTCGCATAAGGAAGAGGCGTTTCTGGACTGATAGTCAAGCCAACTTCTATTCCTCTGTGCTCTTCAACAAAGACAAAGTCTTCGATCATGCACATATTCCTCATGTGGACATGGAATCTCTACCAGGCTTCGAAACAATCCTCGGTGTTCTTCATGATGCAGGACTTCTGAATTTCTGCACTGACATATGTGATTGGAATGAAGAACTCATTCTTCAATTCTATGCGACACTGCACATCACCGGAGACGCTGAAGATGTGAACTCATGGGTGTTGGACTGGATGTCTGAAAATACTCACTACAAGGCACCAAAGAATCGAATTGCTTCATGCCCTCCCACTCAGTCCTCCCTTGATGGTGCTCGTTGTATCTACAACGAACTCGAAGCTTTCAAATCACTACATGCAAGTCTTGATGAAGCCTTTGAAGCCGTGACAGGCACCTCGAACCAAATTCCTCGTCAAGGAATTACTATATGTGCCTCGGACTGTCTATCGGATTCTGACGAAGACAATGAGTCCTATCAAAGGCCACGACTTAAATGATGAAGAAGTCGTTGGCATCATGAAGAATATGCTTTTCAATATCATTCATGGCGTTCCCGTCAACTTCCATGATTTCTTCATTAGGACTCTGGCGAATATTGCTATGTCACCTTTTGAGCTGAAGCCTTATGCACCATGGATTTTGAGGTTCATCGGGACAAGGTCTTCACTCAATTACAAAGCTGATACTCTGAACCACTGCAGCTACTTGCCTCCAATTGAAGTCCTCAAACGGACATTTTCCTCAGCTGATGACAAGGGCAAGGCTACTGCTGTGATAGATGAAGGCATTCGTTCATTGGATGGTCAATTTCGCAAAGCTGCATCCTACTCCACCAATGATGACTCTGCCACACATGACTATGCCGCCAATACCTCAGCCAAGAAAAATCCTCAAGCCACAAAGCACCTGTGGTGATGACCGATCGTGAGTTACTCCTCGCCTTCATCGAAGGTTGATCGCAATCATAAATGGGTCAAGCTTAGTTTGGTTCAATTCTTCACAACATGACCTCAACACACAATGCAGTGAAGAAAAACCACTACTACCTCCATGAAACCTTCAAACGCACTGGCTGTTCTTTTCTAATGTCTACAAAGCGGAAGAACTCAAGACAATGGGTCTAAAGGAAGACTTTGACCGGTCTGCACCTCCAATCAAGAAATACAAGAAGGTCAAAGTTCCTTCCTTGGTGGCTAGCTCCTATTCTTCATCGCGAGACACCGATGAAAATGAAGACTTGGGCGACAACTGCGGCAGGCCCTACTACGACAACCGACCCCAATAACGCTGGCGCTCCTTCATCAACTTGAAATTCTTCAGGGGCGTTAGTCCTCAGTTTCGATCCTTTTGGTCATTCGATGACAAAGGGGGAGAAATGTGAGTTAGTCTTCAAGCGGGTCTATTATATGGGCAAATTTTTGATAAGTTACAACTCTCGTTCTTCTGAAACTTTTATTGGATCGAGTTGTAATCTTAAACCCGATGGTGCTCTGATACTTTTGATGCACTGTGCTCTGATACTTTTGATGTGTTCCTCTGCATTCTTATTCCTCATTATATGTTAATACACGCATGCTGAACTACATCAGTCACCATATTTCATCATGCATTTCAAATTCTTCATATTATATGTCAAATGCGTGTATGAATTACAAGATATAGGGGGAGATTTCCATGATTCAACTCTTCAAATGTGCAATGCCTCAAAAGCAAATTCCTCACTTTGCACATCTTCAGGGGGAGTTCTTCTATATCTTGCAATCAAATTGCTCAATATCAGTACTTACACTTCATATGTTTATCCCCGTTGAAAACTTAACCTATATTGTCATCAATCACCAAAAAGGGGGAGACTGTAAGTGCATCTAGTGCCGCTTAGTGATTTTGGTGTATTGAAGACTTATAGGTTAAGGAACTAATGTGTTTATGAGTGTACACATGTCTATAAGTCTATGAGGAGTTTGATATTTACAGAGAAAGTCGACCCCTAAAAATGAAGTTCTTCGACTGAAGACTTTGATATTCTGAAGATTTTCTAAAGACTTTGAAAGTGAAGAAATTGGTGTGACCTTGAAGACTTGGTATTCATTTGAGGAACATGAAGCGTGAAGACTTTTGTTTTCGTAGTTTCGTTTTCTCTTACTTGAGTCATAGGAAACACCGTACTGTTAAATGGGGTCGAGGAAATACTAAGGAAAAATTTCCATGTGATGCTCAACTCAAAATCCTACACCTACCAATCCCTTCGAGTGAAGCCTTTGGAAATCTCATACAGATTCGGTCAATTTCTTCAAAGGATGAGACGAAGTTCTTCTGGTCGATGAGGAATTTGTTCTGACCGAGGAGTTAGGAATTCGCCAGTGCGGATTGCCTACACAGTGAGGAACATGATAGCCCCGAGGAATTTGAGATTCAAATTTTTCGACCGTTCTGTCTTCTTGTTGTCCCAAAATATCTTATCCACCTAATGGTCATATATTGAAGGGCATTTATGTCTTATCATGTCGGGCTGCTCCCTAGGCTATAAATAGCCGCCCCCTACAACCACTAGCTGGTTGGCTGCTCCGAGAGAAACTTGACACTTGTCATTTGAGAGCAACCCATCCTCTGAGGACTTTGAGCGAAAATCATCGAGTGAGGAAAAACCTGTTGGAAATATGCCCTAGAGGCAATAATAAAAGCATTATTATTATATTTCCTTGTTCATGATAATTGTCTTTTATTCATGCTATAACTGTATTATCCGGAAATCGTAATACACGTGTGAATACATAGACCACAATCGTCCCTAGTGAGCCTCTAGTTGACTAGCTCGTTGGTCGACGATAGTCATGGTTTCACGACTATGGACATCGATGTCATTGACAACGGGATCACGTCATTAGGAGAATGACGTGATGGACAAGACCCAATCCTAAGCATAGCACAAAGATCGTGTAGTTCGTTTTGCTAGAGCTTTTCCAATGTCAAGTATCTCTTCCTTAGACCGTGAGATCGTGTAACTCCCGGATGCCGTAGGAATGCTTTGGGTGTACCAAACGTCACAACGTAAGTGGGTGACTATAAAGGTGCATTACAGGTATCTCCGAAAGTGTCATTGGGTTGACACGGATCGAGACAGGGATTTGTCACTCCGTATGACGGAGAGGTATCACTGGGCCCACTCGGTAATGCATCATCACAATGAGCTCAAAGTGATCAAGTGTCTGGTCACGGGATCATGCATTACGGTACGAGTAGAGTGACTTGCCGGTAACGAGACTAAACGAGGTATTGAGATACCGACGATCGAGTCTCGGGCAAGTAACATACCGTCTGATAAAGGGAATAGCATACGGGGTTGCTTGAACCCTCGACATCGTGGTTCATCCGATGACAACATCGAGGAGCATGTGGGAACCAACATGGGTATCCAGATCCCGCTGTTGGTTATTGACTGAGATGGTCTCGGTCATGTCGCAAGATGTCTCGAACCCGTAGGGTCTACACACTTAAGGTTCGGTGACGCTTAGGGTTAATAGGAAGACAAGTATGTGATTACTGAATGTTGTTCGAGTCCGGATGAGATCCCGGACGTCACGAGGAGTTCGGAATGGTCCGGAGGTAAAGATTTATATATGGAAAGAGGTTAAACGGACTAAGGAAAGTTTCGGTGGTATACCGGTAATGTACCGTGGCCACCTGGAGAGTTCCGGAGGTCCACCGGGAGGGGCCACCCCTCCCGGGGGGCCACATGGGCTAAGTGGGAGAGGGAGCCAGCCTGGTGGGCTGGGCGCACCTCCCACCTAGGCCCATGCGGCTAGGGCATGGGGAGGAAACCCTAAAGGGGCAAAGGGCGCCCCGGCTTGGGGGCAAGCCACCCCTTTCCTCCTCCCTTGGCCGCCCCCCCTCCAGATGCCATCGCGAGGGGGCCGGCCCCCTCTCCCTTCCTCCTATAAATAGAGGGGTGGGGGAGGGGGGCTGCACACACCATTGAAGGCGCAGCCCCTCCCCTCCCCAACACCTCTCTTTCTCCACGCAAGCTTGGCGAAGCCCTGCCGGAGAACCGCTGCATCAACTGCACCACGCCGTCGTGCTGCCATTGGAGTTGTCTTCCTCAACCTCTCCTTCATCCTTGCTGGATCAAGACGGAGGAGATGCCATCGTACCGTACGTGTGTTGAACGCGGAGGTGATGTCCGTTCAGCACTTGGTCATCGGTGATCGGAATCACGTTGGGAACGTCTTCATCATCACCACTCCCTCGAACGCCTGCATTTTCGATCTACAAGTGGTATGTAGATGCAAACTCTCTCTCTTGACTCGTTGCTTAGATGAACTCATAGATAGATCTTGGTGAAACCGTAGGAAAATTTTAATTTTCTGCAACGCTCCCCAACAGTGGTATCAGAGCCAGGTCTATGCGTAGTTCTCTATTGCACCAAGAGAACACAATTTAGTTGTGGGCGTGGATCTTGTCAATTTACTTGCCGCTACTAGTCTTATCTTGCTTCCGCGGTATTGTGGGATGAAGCGCCCGGACCAACCTTACACGTACGCTTACGTGAGACCGGTTCCACCGACTAACATGCACTAGTTGCATAAGGTGGCTGGCGGGTGTCTGTCTCTCCTACTTTAGTTGGAGCGGATTCGATGAAAAGGGTCCTTATGAAGGGTAAATAGAAGTTGACAAGATCACGTTGTGGTTATTCAGAGGTAAGAAAACGTTCTTGCTAGAACCCAATTGCAGCCACGTAAAAGATGCAACAACAATTAGAGGACGCCTAACTTGTTTTTGCAGCAATTGACATGTGATGTGATATGGCCAAGTTGTGATGAATGATGAATGACACATTGTGATGTATGAGATCATGTTCTTGTAATAGGAATCACGACTTGCATGTCGATGAGTATGACACCGGCAGGAGCCATAGGAGTTGTCTTTATTTTTGTATGACCTGCGTGTCATTGAAGAACGCCATGTAACTTACTTTACTTTATTGCTAAACGCGTTAGCCATAGAAGTAGAAGTAGTCGTTGGCGTGACAACTTCATGGAGGCACAATGATGGAGATCATGATGATGGAGATCATGGTGTCATGCCGGTGACAAGATGATCATGGAGCCTCAAGATGGAGATCAATGGAGCTTTATGATATTGGCCATATCATGTCACTACTATATATAATTGCATGTGATGTTTATTATGTTCATACATCTTGTTTACTTAGAACGACGGTAGTAAATAAGATGATCCCTTACAACAATTTCAAGAAGTGTTTCCCCTAGCGTGCACCGTTGCTAAAGTTCGTCGCTTCTAAGCACCACGTGATGATCGGGTGTGATGGATTCTTACGTTCACATACAACGGATGTAATACAGATTTACACACGCGAAAACACTTAGGGTTTACTTGACGAGCCTAGCATGTACAGACATGGCCTCGGAACACAGAGACCGAAAGGTCGAACACGAGTCGTATGGAAGATACGATCAACATGAGAATGTTCACCGACGAGACTGGTCCGTCTCACGCGATGATCGGACACGGCCTAGTCGACTCGGATCGTGTAACACTTAGATGACTAGAGGGATGTCTAATCTAAGTGGGAGTTCATTTAAATTTGATTAGATGAACTTAATTATCATGAACTTAGTCTAAAACTTTTAAATGATATGTCTTGTAGATCAAATGGCCAACGCTCATGTCAACTTGAACTTCAACGCGTTCCTAGAGAAAACCAAGCTGAAAGATGACGGCAGCAACTATACGGACTGGGTCCTAACACGAGGATCATCCTCATAGCTGCCAGAAACAATATGTCCTAGAAGGACCGCTAGGTGACGCCTCCGTCCTGTAGAACCAAGACATTATGAATGCTTGGCAAACTCGCGATGATGATTACTCCCTCGCTCAAGGCGGCATGCTTTACAGACTTAGAACCGGGCTCCAAAAGCGCTTTTGAGCATCACGGAGCATATGAGATGTTCGAGGAGCTGAAACTTGTTTTCCAAGCTCACGCCCGGTCGAGAGATATGACATCTCCGACAAGTTCTATAGTTGTAAGATGGAGGAAAACAGTTCTGTCGGTGAGCACATCTTGAAGATGTCCGGGTTGCACAACCGTATGACCCAAATTTGAATATTAACCTGCCTGATGAGGCGGTCATTGACAGAATTCTCGATCGCTCCCACCAAGCTACAAGAGCTTTGTGATGAACTACAACATGCAGGGGATGGTAAAGACCATTCCTGAAGTGTTCTCTATCTTTGAAGTCACCGAGGTTGAAATCAAGAAAGAACATCAAGTGTTGATGGTCAATAAGACCACTAAGTTCAAGAAGGGCAAGGGTAAGAAGAACTTCAAGAAGGACGGCAAGGAGGTTGCCGGGCCCGTAAGCAAGTTGCCGGGAAGAAGTCAAAGAATGGACCCAAACCCGAGACCGAGTGCTTTTATTGCAAGGG
Organism: Aegilops bicornis; assembly: GCA_021605145.1. Taxonomy (NCBI): domain Eukaryota; kingdom Viridiplantae; phylum Streptophyta; class Magnoliopsida; order Poales; family Poaceae; genus Aegilops; species Aegilops bicornis. The sequence goes on along the minus strand of CM038671.1, from coordinate 475,202,053 downwards.
AGGGGTCACTTTGGAAGCGGAACTGCCCCAAATACTTAGCGGACAAGAAGGCCGGCAACACCAAAGGTATATTTGATATACATGTAATTGATGTGTACTTTGCCGCATCGTAGAGTAACTCCCCGGTATTTGATACCGTGCCGTTGCTCATATTTGTAATTCACAGCAGGAGCTGCGGAATAAGCGGAAATCGGCAAAGGACGAGGTGACGATGCTGGCGTCGGGAATGGTTCCAGAGTCGATGTGATCGCCGTCGGCACGCTACCTCTTCATTTACCTCACGGGATTAGTTATGAACCTTAATAATTGTTATTTGGTGCCAAGTTTGAGCATGAATATTGTATCCGGATCTTGTTTAATGCGAGATGGCTACTCATTTAAATCCGAGAATAATGGTTGTTCTATTTATATGAGAGATATGTATTATGGTCATGCTCCGATGGTCAATGGTTTATTCTTAATGAATCTCGGCGTAGTATTACACATGTTTATAGCGTGAATACCAAAAGATGTAAAGTTGATAACGATAGTCCCACATATTTGTGGCACCGCCGCCTTGGTCACATTGGTGTCAAGCGCATGAAGAAGCTCCATCTTGATGGACTTTTGGAGTTTCTAGATTATGAATCATTTGACACATGCGAACCATGCATTATGGGCAAGATGACCAAGACTCCGTTCTCCGGAACAATGGAGCGAGCAACCAACTTATTGGAAATCATACATACCGATGTGTGCGGTCCAATGAGTGTTGAGGCTCATGGAGGATATCGTTATGTTCTCACTCTCACCGATGACTTGAGTAGATATGGGTATGTCTACTTAATGAAACACAAGTCCGAGACCTTTGAAAAGTTCAAAGAATTTCAGAATGAGGTAGAGAATCAACGTGACCGAAAAATAAAATTCCTACGATCAGATCGTGGAGGAGAATATTTAAGTCACGAATTTGGTACACACTTAAGAAAATGTGGAATCGTTTCACAACTCACGCCACCGAACACCTCAACAGAACGGTGTGTCCGAACGTCGTAATCGCACTCTATTGGATATGGTGCGATCTATGATGTCTCTTACCGATTAACCGCTATCATTTTGGGGATACGCTCTTGAGACAGCTACATTCACTTTAAATAGGGCACCGTCTAAGTCCGTTGAGACGACACCGTATGAATTATGGTTTGGAAAGAAACCTAAGCTGTCGTTTCTAAAAGTTTGGGGATGCGATGCTTATGTCAAGAAACTTCAACCCGAAAAGCTCGAACCCAAGTCGGAAAAATGCGTCTTCATAGGATACCCTAAAGAAACCATTGGGTATACCTTCTACTTAAGATCCGAGGGCAAGATTTTTGTTGCCAAGAACGGAACCTTTCTGGAAAAAGAGTTTCTCTCGAAAGAAGTAAGTGGGAGGAAAGTAGAGCTCGATGAAGTACTACCTCTTGAACAGGATAGTGGTGCAGCTCAGGAAAATGTTCCTGTGATGCCTACACCAACTGAAGAGGAAATTCATGATGATGATCAAGGTACTTCGGATCAAGTTGCTCCTGAACTTCGTAGGTCCACTAGACGCCGCTCCGCACTGCAGTGGTACGGCAACCCTGTCTTGGAAATCATGTTGTTAGACAACAATGAACCTTCGAACTATGAAGAAGAGATGGTGGGCCCAGATTCCAACAAATGGCTAGAAGCCATGAAGTCCGAGATAGAATCCATGTATGAAAACAAAGTGTGGACTTTGACTGACTTGCCCGATGATCGGCGAGCGATAGAAAACAAATGAATTTTTAAGAAGAAGACGGACGCGGATGGTAATGTCACCATCTATAAAGCTCGACTTGTCGCTAAAGGTTATCGGCAAGTTCAAGGGATTGACTACGATGAGACTTTCTCTCCGTAGCGAAGCTTAAGTCCGTCTCAATCATGTTAGCAATTGCCGCATACTATGATTATGAGATATGGCAGATGGACGTCAAAACAGCGTTCCTTAACGGATATCTTAAGGAAGAGCTGTATATGATGCAGCCGGAAGGTTTTGTCGATCCTAAGAATGCTAACAAAGTATGCAAGCTCCAGCGATCCATTTATGGGCTGGTGCAAGCATCTCGGAGTTGGAACATTCGCTTTGATGAGATGATCAAAGCGTTTGGGTTTATGAGACTTATGGAGAAGCCTGCGTTTACAAGAAAGTGAGTGGGAGCTCTGTAGCATTTCTCATATTATATGTAGATGACATACTTTTGATGGGAAATGATATAGAATTCTTGGACAGCATTAAGGCCTACTTGAATAAGTGTTTTTCAATGAAGGACCTTGGAGAAGCTGCTTATATATTAGGCATCAAGATCTATAGAGATAGATCGAGACGCCTCATAGGTCTTTCACAAAGCACATACCTTGATAATATTTTGAAGAAGTTCAAAATGGATCAGTCCAAGAAAGGGTTCTTGCACATCTTGCAAGGTGTGAGATTGAGCTCAGCTCAATGCCCCACCATGGCAAAAGATAAAGAAGAGATGAGTCATCCCCTATGCCTCAGCCATAGGATCTATTATGTATGCCATGTGTACCAGACCTGATGTAAACCTTGCCGTAAGTTTGGTAGGAAGGTACCAAAGTAATCCCGCAAGGAACACTTTGGACAGCAATGATCAAGAATATCCTGAAGTACACGAAAAGGACAAAGGACATGTTTCGCTTTATGGAGGTGACGAAGAGCTCGTCAGAACGGGTTACGTCGACGCTAGATTCGACATGATCTGGATAACTCTAAGTCACAAACCGGATACGTGTATATGTTGAATGGTGGAGCAGGAAGCTGGTGCAGCTGCAAGCAGAGCGTCGTGGCGGGATCTACATGTGAAGCGGAGTACATGGCAGCCTCGGAGGCAGCGCATGAAGCAATTTGGGTGAAGGAGTTCATCACCGACCTAGGAGTCATACCCAATGCGTCGGGGCCGATCAAACTCTTCTATGACAACACTGGAGCTATTGCCCTTGCCAAGGAGCCCAGGTTTCACAAGAAGACCAGGCACATCAAGCGTCGCTTCAACTCCATCCGTGAAAATGTTCAGGATGGAGACATAGAAATTTTTAAAGTGCATACGGATCTGAATGTCGCAGATCCGTTGACTAGACCTCTTCCGCGGGCAAAACATGATCAACACCAGAACTCTATGGGTGTTCGATTCATCACAATGTAACTAGATTATTGACTCTAGTGCAAGTGGGAGACTGTTGGAAATATGCCCTAGAGGCAATAATAAAAGCATTATTATTATATTTCCTTGTTCATGATAATTGTCTTTTATTCATGCTATAAGCTGTATTATCCGGAAATCGTAATACACGTGTGAATACATAGACCACAATACGTCCCTAGTGAGCCTCTAGTTGACTAGCTCGTTGGTCGACGGATAGTCATGGTTTCTCGACTATGGACATCGATGTCATTGACAACGGGATCACGTCATTAGGAGAATGACGTGATGGACAAGAGCCAATCCTAAGCATAGCACAAAGATCGTGTAGTTCGCTTTGCTAGAGCTTTTCCAATGTCAAGTATCTCTTCCTTAGACCGTGAGATCGTGTAACTCCCGGGATGCCAGAGGAATGCTTTGGGTGTACCAAACGCCACAACGTAATCGGGTGACTATAAAGGTGCATTACAGGTGTATCTCCGAAAGTGTCTGTTGGGTTGACACGGATCGAGGCGAGGATTTGTCACTCCGTATGACGGAGAGGTATCACTGGGCCCACTCGGTAATGCATCATCACAATGAGCTCAAAGTGATCAAGTGTCTGGTCACGGGATCATGCATTACGGTACGAGTAAAGGGACTTGCCGGTAACGAGACTAAACGAGGTATTGAGATACCGACGATCGAGTCTCGGGCAAGTAACATACCGTCTGACAAAGGGAATAGCATACGGGGTTGCTTGAACCCTCGACATTGTGGTTCATCCGATGACAACATCGAGGAGCATGTGGGAACCAACATGGGTATCCAGATCCCGCTGGTGGTTATTGACTGAGATGGTCTCGGTCATGTACGCATGTCTCCCGAACCCGTAGGGTCTACACACTTAAGGTTCGGTGACGCTTAGGGTTAATAGGAAGACAAGTATGTGATTACCGAATGTTGTTCGGAGTCCCGGATGAGATCCCGGACGTCACGAGGAGTTCGGAATGGTCCGAGGTAAAGATTTATATATGGAAAGTGGTTAAACGGACTCGGAAAGTTTCGGTGGTATACCGGTAATGTACCAGGGGCCAAGGGAGAGTTCCGGAGGTCCACCGGAGGGGCCACCTCCCGGGGGCACATGGGCTAAGTGGGAGAGGGAGCCAGCCTGGTGGGCTGGGCGCACCTCCCCACCTAGGCCCATGGCTAGGGCATGGGAGGGGAAACCCTAAAGGGGCAAGGGGCGCCCGGCTTGGGGGCAAGCCACCCTTTCCTCCTCCCTTGGTCACGCCCCCCCTCTAGATGCCATCTAGAGGGGCCGCCCTCTCCCTTCCTCCTATAAATAGAGGGGTGGGGGAGGGCTGCACACACCATTGAAGGCGCAGCCTCCCTCCCCAACACCTCTCTTTCTCCACGCAAGCTTGGCGAAGCCCTCGCCGAGAACTGCTGCACTAACCGCACCACGCCGTCCCTGCCATTGGAGTTGTCTTCCTCAACCTCTCCTTCATCCTTGCTGGATCAAGACGGAGGAGACGCCATCGTCCCGCACGTGTGTTGAACGCGAGGTGCTGTCCGCTCAAAGCACTTGGTCATCGGTGATCGGAATCACGTTGGAACGTCTTCATCATCACCACTCCCTCGAACGCCTGCACTCGATCTACAAGTGGTATGTAGATGCAAACACTCTCTCTTGACTCGTTGCTTAGATGAACTCATAGATAGATCTTGGTGAAACCGTAGGAAAATTTTAATTTTCTGCAACGTTCCCCAACAAAACCCAAAAACCAAACCCCTACAAACCCAAAGTGATTGAGCATCACTGAAGAGATTGATCCTGCATGGATCCGACGCTTGTTACCTTTGAAGACTGTGCTTCTTCCAGACGGTTAGGCGTCATGGTCTAGAGCATCCAAGAGGAATTGTGGATCGCCGAGTGACCAAGTCTGTGAAGGTTTGGAAGTCGCCTGAAGACTTACCATGAGTGATTGGACGAGGTCTGTATGACCTTAGTTCAAGGAGAATACGGTGAGGACTTGGTGTCCGGAGCTGCGTGCTCAGAGACTGGGTGTCCGGGACTGTGCCCTCGAGTTTAAATACTCACCGCTCCAACCAGACGCATAACTGAGACAGCAGCTTGGAACCGTGTACCAAATCATTGTCTTCATCAACCTAATCGGGTTCTATTTCCTCAACTCTTTCATTTCCTCATTATCGTGTTTAGTGTTCGTTCATATCTGTGTTTGAAGACTTTGATCAAGACTTTCTCAATTTCCTCAGTTCAATTTTTTTCAGTCTATTTGTCTTCATCTTGTGCTATCCTGTGTTTACGCTTCGTACTCTTTGATTGTCTTCATTTCGTCATGATGATCATGCCCGCATTCTCTTATGCTTACTTCGAGTACTTATTCCGCATAAGTAGTTCTTCACTTAGGAATTTCCTCACCGGCAAATTCCTCATTGAAGAATTCATAAAAATCGCCTATTCACCCCCCTCTAGTCGATATAACGCACTTTCACTACCATAACGTAAGCCGGCCTTCTGGGCCTTGAACCTCTTGGGCCCCCGGGTCTTGTCGCTCCTCTGATCTGCTTGCCAGGTCACCCATAAGTCGCCATGTCCGGTTGGGTTATACATCCGGCCGGGTCATACCGTGGGGTATATCCCCGACAGGTATCAACCTGTGCGACCTATTGTCCATGGGCTGAACTAATGACCTGCCGACCACTAGAGAAAGGACTACCCAAAGCTGAGGCCCTCAATGTGAGCCAGATTGAGATTTCTGAAGACTTGGCGTATACTTCAAGGAAAGTTCTAGTAGCTGGCGTGTTTATCCCTAATTGGCAACTGACCATGTGTGTAACCTAGGTACCCCCGGTGCATATATCGGCAAAGGGGTTTTAGTCCTTAGGGGGACATGAACATACGCCTTAGGGTTTAGAACATAATCATCTGATCTCGAGGTAGATCATCTTATACTCTGTACCCCATCGAATCACTACAATCCAAGCAGGATGTAGGGTTTTACCTCTTCGAGAGGGCCCGAACCTGGGTAAACATCATCTCCCTTGTCACTTGTTACCATTGTTCCTAAATCCACAGCTCGGGACCCCTTACTCAATATCCGCCGGTTTTAGTAATGACATTGGTGGCCCATACAGGTCTTGCTGCGTGGTCGCGAAGGATCAATGGCTCGTCTTCGGATCAACGATGGCATCGGTTGCGGGGGGCACCTTTCTTCCCGACCAGGTTTTTGCGTTTGGCAGCATCGTCCTTCATGGTGATTCGAACCAACACCTTGGTCGAGTCGAAAGTTTCACCCCAGGTCAAACAATTAGATTTGGAAATCTGGAATACGCTGCAAACTCCCGTGACGATCTTGCTTTCTTAGTTTGGGTGCCAGATCAACTTGAGAAATTCATGGATGCCACAGTCTCAGCTTCGCATCTGACCATGGACACCGCCGCGTTAACCTTGAATCCGACCATAGATCTGAACCCCGGATCAGGTCTCATCTCGGAATCGATCCCGAGTGTAGATGCAATCACCCACTCGTCGACCCAGGAGTCAACCCTAGCCGATCAATGCTCCGTGTTCACATCACAGGACCTGTCGAGCATATTACAGGTTAGCCCCGCCTACTATCAAGAGATGGGCAAGGCAGACCACTTGTTAAACGAGATGCTTGATCGAATCCAGAACCTTGGGATTTGGGACGGGCAATCTTTGGTCTATGACCAGATCGGATGTAAAGCTGATGATAGAGAAACTTACATCGCACCCACCACCCACCTAGTTTCTACGATCGAGGATTTAACCGATCCCCCACAAAAAAGAGGATTTAATCAATGTATTGGACTACGCCTCTGAAGAGGCGACCAACATGGATGAAGATGTTGAGGGTACATTGGGAATTGCATCACCCATTGCTACCTCCAACACGAGCCATTGGGCGGCAACCTCCACCTAGGATGTCTACAAGGTTGATACCCCCAAGGATGGCGATGAGGATGAACAGAAAGATCCCCCGAAGTGTCGACGAAGCTGGAAGCGATCTAAAGGTAGTGGTAAAGGGAAGGCAAGCAACAACAACACAAACAATGATGCCACCGATAATGATGCCACTCCGCATGGTACCGAGGACTAGGACAAGGGCGATGGTGCGTTGTCTGGTCAGACCCAGGGCGCACGGGGATGGCTGAAAACAACGATCCCGAGGATAGTGGTTACATGCCCGAATCTGAGGAGGACATCAGTCTTGGACCCAATGATTTGTCCCCAAGGAACCCCTCAACTTGGAAACCTTTCGACGGCGGCTCATTAGCTCCACCAGTAGCATGAAAAGGCAACACCGACAGCTTCACCTTTGTGGTAATTCATTAGCTAGTCACCCACTTTAGGATCTATCATGAGTAATTCAGCTTCACCTTTGTGGTGAAGTCACAAGGCTTGGTGAAGTCAAGAATTCTTTGTGGACTCAGACCTCATCAATGGTGACTAGCTACCATCCAAAGAAGTGAGTTTTGGGATGCATCTTCGTCGTCGTGTGCTTTTGTTACTTCCTATTTGAACTCATTTAGTTGTGCTATTTACTTTGGTCTCTTGCCCTTGCAAGCATCATAGAGTGTGTTCACCTTTATTAAATATTTAGACACATTATCGTATATCTGTATTACTAAACAATTCATCTACACTAACATATTTATTTCAACATGCCACTATGCCACCTCAATATACAATTATATAAGAGCATCTACAACCGGACCGCCATACCCGCCCCAAACACTCGGACAAGCTGCCCGGTCAGTGTCCAAACGCAAAAACGCTGCCCAACCAGCCTCCCAATAGCCGGCCCAAACGCCCAGACTGACCGACACTCCACATATCCAGCCCAAAACTAGGGCGGATATGGGGATGCCCGTCCGTGCCGGACGCGCCCGCCACGTCGAATTCGGCCCATGCTGGCCCACCCAAACTGACATAAAATGGACCCTATTCGCACCTCCTACCAAAATCCTAGCGGCAATCCACTCCACTCCCCTTCCCTCCAGTCCACTCCCTCACCCCACTAGCTCCAGTCTAGCGAGTTTCTACCCTCTCCGGCATGGCGGGCAGCAGACCTGAGTCCTACACCTCCAGATCTGTCGACTCCTAATGTCGCTTCAAGCTATGTCGGTATTTCCCCAAAGAGGAAGGGATGATGCAACACAACGGCGGTAGGTATTTCCCTCAGATATGAAACCAACGTTATCAAACCAGTAGGAGAACCAAGCAACACAACGTAAACAGCCCCTGCACACAGATAACAAATCCTCGCAACGCGATGTGTTAAAGGGGTTGTCAATCCCTTCCGGGGTACGACGCCTCAAGATAGGCAAACAGACGTGAGATAAAATTGTAGTAGATTGATAGATCGAACACCACATAAAATAAATAAGAATAAATTGCAGAAAGGTATTTTTGTATTTTTGGTTAAATAGATCTGAAAATAAAGGCAAAAGAAAAGTAGATCGCAAAGGTAAATATATGAGAAAGAGACCCGGGGGTCGCAGGTTTCACTAGTGGCTTCTCTCTAGAAAAATAGCAAATGGTGGGTGAACAAATTACTATTGGGCAATTGAATTGATAGAACTTTAAATAGTCATGATGATATCCAGGAAATGATCATTATATAGGCACCACGTCCAAGATTAGTAGACCGACTCCTGCCTGCATCTACTACTATTACTCCACACATCGACCGCTATCTAGCATGCATCTAGTGTATTAAGTTCATGGAGAAACGGAGTAATGCAATAAGAACAATGACATGATGTAGACAAGATCTATCTATGTAGAGATAAACCCCATCATTTTCTCCTTAGTAGCAACGATACATACGTGTCGGTTCCCCTTCTGTCATTGGGATCAACCACCGTAAGATCGAACCCACTACAAAGCACCTCTTCCCATTGCAAGATAAATAGATCAAGTAGCCAAATGTGGCACCCCGGCTCAGAGAAAACCGGAAGGCCCCGTATTCCAGCCCAGAGATCGAGGAAAAGTCTTCTGGAATACGACACTGCTTAGCATAGAACAAACCAGCTCTTTATTATTACACGAATATGAATACAGGGTCTCCGATATTACAATAAATAACATCGGCACGGTGATACTACGCCATTCTCAGTTGATCTATGCAAGCAGCAGAACAACTCGAAGCAGCGGAATAACTCTAGCAGCGGAACAACGACAATGGTGGTGAACTCCACTCCGCAGGGACTCTGGCGGGAACGCTTATGCTAGCTCGCGAACACAGGAACAACACAAAACAAGCAAGCAATCCAGGCACGACCTGCAAACTGGCATGACACGCCAGGTCAGTACATTGAATGTACTTGCAAGCTCACAATAACCAGAAACATTCAAGACAAACATCAACATGGCATTTACAGGTCAAGCAGGAATTAACATGAGATCATCAGAATAACATGGCATGAACAACATGAACATGATAAAGGTAGAACAACATGAGCATGGCATGAACATATAGACCTGACGCTACTAGCATGCAACATGATGACACTATATGCACTATTTATTCTGCTCGGGTTACTGACACTATATGCACTACTTATTCTGCGGGTTACCTCATAACCATCACATGCATCACTTACCAACCTCGGACATCATACGATTATCTCAGGATCAAATCAAGCTTGGTATAAACAATACCATAGTAATCATTAAATGACCACAAGGAGCTTGACATTTACCCATGGTTCTCGCACAACATCACGAATATCCAACAACTCGGTATCCTCGATACCACGATGATCATTCCGGAGATCACAACCATGACCAACACTTGGTCTCAAATGGTGATGTTTCCGGCGATCATAACCAACTTATCTCATCATCGAACCGGGGTTGTCATTAATCAAGTTATTATTAATACTGTTGACTCACGGTGTGACCTACACGAACTGGGCCCTTATCCGCGCGCGCGGCTATCGATAGATTTAATATACACTTTACAGAGGTTAGTACACTGTACCCACACTACGGAACCCATGGCCTCGCACTCCCATTTGGGTGGACCAATGGCGTTCTGACAAAAATGATGTATTGTCATGACACTCTACCGGCCACTCCGACCCACTCCCAACTGGGCTAGTCCTGGGTGGCCCCGTGTCTACCAAAGACACAACGACCACCGTCGTGGCCAAACATCCCTCACGGGAACCGGATCCATAAAAATAACAACAACGGGCACACTAGGTTATGTCTGCTTACCTGATCAGGGTACGCACGCCCATAACCTTCCTTAGTTGGAGGCACCGGCGAGAGGCACGACAATAGACCCAGTTAGGACCTTCCCACAAAGGTAAGTGTGGTTGCACTGGTCAGTTTCGATATGGTGGCACCATGACTCAGCCAACAGTTGTTCAAGTTCAATTAAATCCAGTTAAACTTGAATGCAATATGCTGAGCCATGATAAAATAACATGATGCATATACAAAGGATGAACATGATATCAACATAAGCACGGGATGCAATATAACTATCCACCATATCAATTATGAATAATCTCCAACTGAACATGGCATAATGACGAGCATAAATATTACAAGTGCAACACTACTCATAGTATAACATGACCACTAGCATCAACCATAAATACCGTGCAAGAACTCATCAATAACATTATCGAGTAACACTTAACCAACTAACAGCAAAGGAACAACACATATTAACAAAGAGATTTGTAATCGACGCTTGTCATGCAATCAAGAACATGACCAACCCAACATGTACGACTATCAAGCATGGCAATATGAAAGTAATACCAGCAACTAGCAGGGCATGATAACCAGGTGCATAACAACATAGCAAGCAAGTAAGCACTAACCCAGAAGCATTACCGGAACAACGATAACCATATTTTAAACAAGCAATCATTTAATAATTATTCAAGTTGAAAACCATGGCTACTGCATAACTATCATGCAAGTGGGTATTGTGGCTTGCCTGGGGTGAAGAAGACACCGGGATAAGTGCGGTGAAGCCGCGGAAAGATTTGCCAGAAACAGTTCTCTCTCGGAGGGGATGTTTAGGTGAAAGGGCAAAAAGGTCATTTTCACAGTGTCGGACCATAGTAAAAATGAAAACAACAGAACGAGCTCGACGAGACGAAGAAGTGGGCTTTGGAATTACCTCATTTGGAGTTGTGGTTAAAAAGATATGAAGGGTTGAAGTTCAGGGACTTTTCTGCAAAAATATCATCACAAACAAGTCCCTGAGTGGATAAGGCAGAAGCGCAAAGTTAGAAATAAGCTTTCTGATTAAGAAAACGCATTCTGGGCTGAAACAGAGAGGAAATACGCTTTCTCTAATAGAAAACGTACTCAGGGTAAAGTACGCTTTCTATAAGCAAAAACGTACTAGAATGTTTTACGCCTCCACTTACACACGTGGCAGAGGCGGGGTCAACGGCTGAGGGGCTGCCGAGCGGGGCCCGCGGCCAGCTGGCAGGGAGGGGTCATCGGCTTCGCCTTCTCTTCGCTCTCGCCTGATGGAGCAGAGGACTGGGCCGGCGCCGGCGGCCGTTTCGGCAGCTCCGGCCGTCTCCCGGGACGTGTAGCATACCGACGTGCTCAGGGGACCGAGACACACCTTTCCAGAGAATCCATCCATCTTGGGGAGGTCGGGCTCAAGCGGGGCCACTGCTACGGCGGACGACGGTTCGGGAGGTGATGGTGCTTGCGGCCAGAGTGACTCCGGAGAGGGGGCGAGGGCATGGGGAGGATCGAGGAGGTCCGGGGAGTCCTCTGGTGAAGGAATGAGGGAGGGAGGGGCCCGACTTCGAGCAAATTTAGCTGAGGTCGTGCGGCAGCCATGGCAGCCTACTGTGACGAGGAGAGGCTCCGGGGCTCGGATGACTAGCTAGGGAGGGGTTTGGGAGTGTGGTGAGGGCGATGGTGAGCTCGGAGTGCTCGGGGACGGCTTAAATAGCCAGCGGGGGAGGAGGTCGAGCTGGCACCACCGCGTACGCGTGTCCGGCGCCGCGGACGCGTGCCCACACGCATGAGCTCGGAGGGAGGCGACGAGCGAGGGAACGAACAAGGGGCAAGGCTCACGGAGACGAGGCCGAGCTCGTGGACAAGAGGAGAAGAAGCCGAACGCCATAAATGCCCGGTCAGCTACAGGCTTCCCGTGGGCGCGCGGCGACGAGAGCTGATGGAGGGGCTGACGGAGGGGAAGAGGGCTCCAGGAGGACGGCGATGATGCAGGCCAGCTGTTGGACAGGCTCACGAGCGCGAAGGCGACGAGAGGAAGAGGGGCCCGAGCAAGAAGCCATTCTGGACGCGCCCACTGCATGCCAAGTCGGTGGTCACCTCATGACTGCACACAAGGCTGCCAAACCAAACAATGTCTGGGGGTTTGGCCTTCCTGGGTAGGTTGTAACTGAGGGTAGATTGGTTAAAAGTGCTCTGGTTAAGTGGTAAACCACCTCTGAAGTTTACTACAGTAAACTTTGATGAGAACTGGTGATCCACAGGAGAGGGATTGGGTCAAACGGAGTTGTCTTGGAGGATGAGGTAAAGAAGAACTTTCATCCTGATAATTTAAGAGAATTAGGATCAAGATTTAATGTAGTTGCTTAACAACCACATAAACTGGTCCAGAAACTAGATTAGGATGATGCACTCTTATGAAGCATCAACTTGATCTCAAATTGGGCAAGGGAGAGTCATTTGGTCCTATGAAGATGCTCAAAAAGTCTCATACCAATTGGTCAAGCCAAACTGGTACTTGCTTCACAAACATCTCCTCTGGACAGAAACTTGCAAAAATTCTAGAGGACAAATGGCTAGATGAAACATGCCCAAAATGGGTGGAGGTAGGTTATATGGATAATAGAGGGCCTAGAAAAATTGGCAGCCATAATGGAGCAAGATAAAATATACTTGCTTCACAAACTGAAATTTTGGACATAATCAAAGAATTGAAGATGAGCTCACATGGAGGCATTACATGAGCTCTACTTTGGTGGAGGGCTATGATATGATGATATTAGGGATCATGCAAAATGGCAACTCATTTGGATATGCCTAGCTCTGCACCTCCTACACAAAGCTTCTTTCTAGATATAAACTTTGGAAAATCATAATTAAATCATTACTAGGCAAACGAGGTTGCATTCTGGCATGTGGCAATGATATGGACAGGAAAAGGTGTCCAAGGAGTTTAATGTCAATTGGGAAAGGAAAATAGCACTTGCTTCACAATGTGCCATTTAGGGCAGAATAGGAAATGAATTATTTGAGCATGATGATAAACATGACAAATGAAATATTTTGCCATATTTGAGAAAGATATGACCCAAACAATTTATGAGAATTATTTGGGAATTTTAGGAGAGATGGAAATAAAGGTTGCTTCACAACCTAGGGAAATTTGAGTTATTCCTTTAATAGAAAAGGAATATTCCCAAATAAAATAATATTAGGATTTGGGCTAGGATGAAAATGACAGGGTCTAGGGAAGGGTTTGGGAATGACAAGCTACTCTAGAAACAAAGAAGAGGGCATCTTCTTCAGTTTCCAGACCACAAATCCACGGAAAAAGAAAACTCAAGCAAAAACCTCAGAAAAACAAAAGAAAACGAAAGGGCCAAAAATCAGGCTATTACAAACCTTAGCCCCTTAAAGAAATCTCGTCCTCGAGATTTGGTTGCTCAGGGAACAAGTATGAAGATACCGACTTAAGGAAACCGTTTCCAAATCGAGTATCCTTTTTCTTATTTTTGTTCCCACTAAATTTTTATCTGACTGGCCCTGGGGTGGTTTGCTTTAATATATCCATATTCTGACAGATCTTACCTTTCTTGTTCATGCTTATCCAGGCTCCAATTTCTTTTTAGATCTTCTGACTTAGCTGACTGTGATTGATTCTCACGACTGAAATGTATGTCAGTCTCACAAATCCCAGAGTGATTTCCGCTAGGTGTGTCATCCGGCACTGACAATCTTTCATGAAGTGGTGATCAAATTTTTCTAGTGGACACCCAAGCTCTAATTCCTTGCATTGGGTTTCTCCACTAAATGCAGGTCCTTCGGGTTCCAAACAATGAGTTGGGTCATAACCGCTTTCCTGACAGCTTCTGCCTTATCGCGGAAGTTTCTGAATCATCTTAACTAGTTCCACTGTCTTGAATATCGGATCCGTACAAATATTTGATTGTCGCCTGTCGTGGCTAGCATAAGAGTTTGACCCGTATGATAATATCTGCAGACTTGACTGACGGTGGTTCTGCACCACGCGGGTCTTGCAACAATTTTCATATCTGCATCACTAGTCTTGCTCCTTCATTATTGTTTTCTTGGCCTGGATCCTTGGCTGAAAGAGCTGGGTCATATTGCTTCTTCGTATCACCATAGGTACTGTCGGTGCAATTTTTTGGCAATCGCAACTTATCCTCATTTTTCCGATGTGGTACCCCATTAAATGGCAGGTTCAACACCCCTCAAGTTCTGACCGCAGGAAAATGATCATCCGAACCTTTGCAAGAAATCGGCAAATAAATCAGTAGCCACCAGAATGGTCTTTACAACTCAGATCTGGGACATTACTGAAATACCTCAACCACGGCTCAAGACGGCCGAAAAGCAGCTCAGAACATGAGACCGGGTCGATAAGAAGAAGGTGGCAGCTCCCTAAAATAGCCAAAAAGCAGCTATAGGGCTACTATCACAAAAAGAAACTCAACAAATGTACGAGACGGCTGAAAAGCAGCTCAGAACTCGTGATAGTCGTTTAAGAGAGAAATAAAAATCGGCATCCACCCCGGATAGCTAAAAACAGCTTAGATCACAGGCGCGGTGCCGTCATTGGAGAAAATAGGGACAAGGGCTCATCAGGATCATTTGCCAGGTTCACAGGTACTTGTATTGAGCTCATTGATGTCGTCAATCCTCATAATCCTTTGTCACACTGCTGTGTATACTGGCTTTCTTCTATTAACCATCCTCACGTGGTTGTCAGATCCTCATCTGAGTGACTTGTAAGATCTTGGTGATATGCTCACCGCATATATATGAGAATCTGATTCCCGAGACAGACGTGTATTCTGACTGATTCTTGCTTCTGACCAAAATGTTGCGGATCTGATTCTTGGGATTCACTGCCATATGCTGTCAATTCACAGCGTACTACCTTGTACCAAATGCCTTACTGAGGAAGATTGGCTGGCGTGTGCTCGAAACTTTCATCGGGCAACTTGCTGAAGAATACTAGGTATCGTGCTTCAGAAGCTTACCCCCTTAAAGACTTTGCTGGGGAAAGACTCAATACCTTGTGCCGGAAGCTTTTGCGGTTGCTTACTGAAGAAGGCAAAGTACCTTGTACGGGAAATCATCCATGTATCATACTGAGGAAGATAGATGAATCTTGCCTTGGAAGCTTCTCGGGTATCTTGCGAGGGAAGATTGGGTTGCTTACACCAGAAGCTTCTTATTGTGATATGCAGACCGATTTCCATATATAACCATCTTAATATTTTTTTTATTGATTTCTTGTATGAAACGGGGTTTTGTAGGACTATCCTCCTTTCTGAGTACATGCCATATTTTTGCTTGCTTCCAGGTACATCGTGTTCCAAGATCATCCTCAACGAAAAATTAAACTTGTATCTGAGCCATACCTTTGATAATATTTTGTCAACCTTGCACACAATTTATCTTCTTGCTGATTTGATCATTTATGCTATGAGGAGTGCACGTTAATGCAAACTTTATAATGACATTCCATCCAGGATTCAGACGAGCTATTTCCAGTTTCACTGCAGTCTGCTGACAATTCCATTCTGTTTAGCTGAGTTTCCAATTATATGCATTTCTTGCTGACTCTTCGGGTCTGGTGTTGGCTGACGAGCAACTTTAATAGGGGGAAAATTTGTAACACCGAAGGCCCAAAGAAAGAAATAAAAGAAACGACTAAAACAAAAGCATACAAGCATACTACTAATATAATTAATCAAGCAATCATCACATATTACTGCTACTCACACCATAATATGCATGCACACCTAAGCACACAAATCACGCGGAAACTCTGGTATTACGGTCTAATATGCTGTGGCGGTGTGCACGAAAATTATATCCATGTGTGGAAGGAGTTGGCGTAACTGAAGCTACACCGAGCACTGGTTGAATAGTGGCTGGATCTGGATGGATACACAAGTGAGGACGGACTTGACGATCAAGTAGCGAGACACAAAAGTCACAACCACCTCATCATCAAGCTGCATTTAAGGGAATCGCATCGCCCAAAGAATGAAATGACATGGCAAGATAACAGTGGAAGCCTGGGTTTATTGGCATTGCCCTTTTCTAGATAACAAATATCAGCAAGGGTTGCCAAGGGGACGAGATGGAGGGCATGGATGATGATGTGGTCGCATCACACTGAGGAGCAGGCATGCTAAGAAAGATAATGCAAGCAGTGGACCGAAAACGATGCCACCTACACTCACAAGATTAACCGTTAGTGACAAAATAACAATCTATATGCATGCTATGCGACAAACAAATGCGACAAACCAACTGGGGTCTATACTACCGCTTTCTAACATTCGCGTGGACTAGGGTCCTACAATCAGACCTGCTCTGATACCAAGCCTGTGGCACCCCGGCTCAGAGAAAACCGGAACGCCCCGTATTCCAGCCCAGAGATCGAGGAGAAGACTTATGGAATACGGCACTGCTTAGCATAGAACAAACCAGCTCTCTATTATTACACGAATATGAATACAAAGTCTCCGATATTACAATACATAACATCGGCACGGCGATACTACGCCATCCTCAGTTGCTCTATGCAAGCACCAGAACAACTCGAAGCAGCGGAATAACTCTAGCAGCGGAACAACAACGGTGGTGAACTCCACTCAGCAGGACTCTGGCTGGAACGCTTATCCTAGCTCGCGAACACAGGAACAACACCAAACAAGCAAGCAATCCAGGCACGACCTGCAAACTGGCATGACACGCCGGGTCAGTACATTGAATGTACTTGCAAGCTCACAATAACCAGAAGCATTCAAGACAAACATCAGCAGGGCATTTACAGGTTAAGCACGAATTAACATGAGATCATCAGAATAACATGGCATGAACAACATGAAAATGATACAGGTAGAACAACATGAGCATGGCATGAACATATAGATCTGACGCTACTAGCATGCAACATTATGACACTATATGCACTGTTTATTCTGCTCGGGTTACCTCATAACCATCTTATGCATCACTTACCAACCTCGGACATCATATGATTATTTAAGGATCAAATCAAGCTTGGTATAAAGAATACCGTAGTAATCATTAAATGACCACAAGGAGCTTGACCTTTACCCAAGATTCTCGCACAACATCACGAATATCCAACAACTCGGTATCCTCGATACCACGGTGATCATTCCGGCGATCACAACCATGACCAACACTTGGTCTCAAACGGTGATCTTTCCGGCGATCACAACCAACTTATCGCATCATCAAACCGGGGTTGTCATTAATCAAGTTATTATTAATACTGTTGACTCACGGTGTGACCGACATGAACTGGGCCCTTATCCGCAGGCGCGGCTATCGATACTACAATGTACACTCTGCAGACAGTATACTGTACCCACACTACGGAACCCATGGCCTCGCACTCCCATTCGGGTGGACCAACGGCGTTCTGACAAAACCGATCTATTGTCATGACACTCTCCCGGCCACTCCGACCCACTCCCAACTAGGCTAGCCTGGGTGGCCCCGTGTCTACCAAAGACACAACCACCACCGTCGTGGCCAAACGTCTCTCAGGGGGACCGAATCCATAAAAATAACAACAACAGGCACACAAGGTTATGTCTGCTTACCTGATCAGGGTACGCACGCCCATGACCTTCCCAAGTTGGAGGCACCGGCGAGAGGCACGACAATTGACCCAGTTAGGACCTTCCCACAAAGGTAAGCGCGATTGCACTGGTCAGTTTCGATATGGTGGCACCATGACTCAGCCAACAGTTGTTCAAGTTCAATTAAATCCGGTTAAACTTGAATGCAATATGCTGAGCCATGATAAAATAACATGATGCATATACAAAGCATGAACATGATATCAACATAAGCACGGGATGCAACATAACTATCCACCATATCAATTATGAATAATCTCCAACTGAACATGGCATAATGACGAGCATAAATATTACAAGTGCAACACTACTCATAGTATAACATGACCACTAGCATCAACCATAAATACTATGCAAAAACTCATCAATAACATTATCGAGTAACACTTAACCAACTAACAGCAAAGGAACAACGCATATTAACAGTAGTCGGTAACCGACGTTAGTCATGCACCGAAGAACATGACTAACCCAACATGTACGACTATCTAGCATGGCAATATGAAAGTAATACTAGCAACTAGCAGGGCATGATAACCAGGTGCATAACAACATAGCAAGCAAGTAAGCACTAACCCAGAAGCATTACCGAAACAACAATAACCATATTTTAAACAAGCAATCATTTAATAAATATTCAAGTTGAAAACCATGGCTAATGCATGACTATCATGCTAGTGGGTATTGTGGCTTGCCTGGGGTGAAGAAGACACCGGGAGAAGTGCGGTGAAGCCGCGGAAAGATTTGCCGGAAACAGTTCTCTCGGAGGGGTTGTTTTGGTGCAAGGGCAAAAATGTCATTTTCACAATATCAGACCATAGTAAAAATGAAACCAACAGAACGGGCTCGACAAGACGAAGAAGTGGGCTTTGGAATCACCTCATTTGGAGTTGTGGTTAAAAAGATATGAAGGGTTGAAGTTCAGGGACTTTTCTGCAAAAATATCATCACAAACAAGTCCCTGAGTGGATAATGCAGAAGCGCAAAGTTAGAAATACGCTTTCGGATTAAGAAAACGCATTCTGGTCTGAAACAGAGAGGAAATACGCTTTCTCTAAGGGAAGACGTACTCAGGGTAAAGTACGCTTTCTGTAAGCGAAAACGTACTAGAGTGTTTTACGCCTCCACTTACACACGTGGCAGAGGCGGGGTCAACGGCTGAGGGGCTGCCGAGCGGGGCCCCCGACCAGCTGGCAGGGAGGGGTCATCGGCTTCGTCTTCTCCTTGCTCGTGACCGACGGAGCAGAGGACTAGGCCGGCGCCGGCGGCCGTTCCGGCTGCTCCGGCCATTCCGGCTGCTCCGGCCGTCTCCCGGGCCGTGCAGCATACCGGCATGCTCAGGGGACCGAGACACACCCATTCAGAGCATCCATCCATCTTGGGGAGGCCGGGCTCGAGCAGGGCCGCTGCTGCAGCGGACGGCGGTTCGAGAGGAGATGGGGCTTGCGGCCAGAGTGACTCCGGAGAGGTGGCGAGGGCACGGGAACGATCGAGGAGGTCCGGGGAGTCCTCTGGTGAAGGAATGGGGGAGGGAGGGGGCCGGCTTCGAGCAAATTAAACCAAGGCCGTGTGGCGGCCATGGCAGCCTACTGCGACGAGGAGAGGCTCTGGGGCTCAGAAGACTAGCTAGGGAGGGGTCTGGGAGTGTGGTGACGGCGATGGTGAGCTCGGAGTGCTCGGGGACGGCTTAAATAGCCAGCGGGGGAGGAGGTCGAGCTGGCACCGCCGCGGACGCGTGTACGGCGCCACGGACGCATGCCCACGCGCATGAGCTCGGAGGGAGGCGACGAGCGAGGGAACGGACGAGGGGCAGGGCTCACGGAGACGAGGCCGAGCTCGTGGACAAGAGGAGAAGAAGCCGAACGCCATAAATGCCCGGTCGGCTACAGGCTTCCCGTGGGCGCGCGGCGACGAGAGCTGACGGAGGGGCTGTCGGAGGGGAAGAGGGCTCCAGGAAGACGGCGACGATGCAGGCCAGCTGTTGGACAGGCTCACGAGCGCGAAGGCGACGAGAGGAAGAGGGCCCCGAGAAAGAAGCCATTCTGGACGCACCCACTACATGCCAAGTCGGTGGTCACCGCGCGCACTGGTGCACATAGTGCCACAAGCGAAACCAAACTATGTCTCGGGGTTTGGCCTTCCTGGGTAGGTTGTAACTGAGGTGGTAGATTGGTTAAAAGCAGTGGCAAATCTAGCAGGACATTGGAGGGTAGGCTTAAAACATAAATTTCCTAAGTCTAATTAGCAAATGCAGTGCAACTGTTGCATGTAAAGCACCAGAATATATTTGTCAAGTTGTATGTTTAGCTTAAATATGATTTTGGAGGGTAGGCTTAAGCCTATTGAAGCCTCCCTAGTGGAATCTCCACTGGTTAAAAGTGCTCTGGTTAAGTGGTAAACCACCTCAAGTTTACTAAAGAACTTTGATGAGCACTGGCGATCCATAGGAGAGGGATTGGGTCAAATGGAGTTGTCTTGGAGGGTGAGGTAAAGAAGAACTTTCATCCTGGTAATTTGGAGAGGATTAGGATCAAGGTTTAATGTAGTTGCTTAACAACCACATAAACTGGTCCGGAAACTAGATTAGGGTGATGCACTCTGATGAAGCATCAACTTGATCACAAATTGGGTAAGGCAGAGTCATTTGGTCCTCTGAATATGCTCAAAATGTCTCATACCAATTGGTCAAGCCAAACTGGTACTTGCTTCACAAACATCTCCTCTGGACAGAAACTTGCAAAAATTCTAGAGGACAAATGGCTAGATGAAACATGCCCAAAATGGGTGGAGGTAGGTTATATGGATAATAGAGGGCCTAGAAAAATTGGCAGCCATAATGGAGCAAGATAAAATATACTTGCTTCACAAACTGAAATTTTGGACAGAATCAAAGAATTGAAGATGAGCTCACATGGAGGCATTACATGAGCTCTACTTTGGTGGACGGCTATGATATGATGATATTAGGGATCATGCAAAATGGCAACTCATTTGGATATGCCTAGCTTGCACCTCCTACACAAAGCTTCTTTCTAGATATAAACTTTGGAAAATCATAATTAAATCATTACTAGGCAAATGAGGTTGCATTCTGGCATGTGGCAATGATATGGACAGGAAAAGGTGTCCAAGGAGTTTGAGGTCAATTGGGAAAGGAAAATAGCACTTGCTGCACAATGTGCCATTTAGGGCAGAATAGGAAATGAATTATTTGAGCATGGTGATAAACATGACAAATGAAATATTTTGCCATATTTGAGAAAGATATGACCCAAACAATTTATGAGAATTATTTGGGAATTTTAGGAGAGATGGAAATAAAGATTGCTTCACAACCTAGAGAAATTTGAGTTATTCCTTTAATAGAAAAGGAATATTCCCAAATAAAAGAATATTAGGATTTGGGCTAGGATGAAAATGACAGGGTCTAGGGAAGGGTTTGGGAATGACAAGCTACTCTAGAAACAAAGAAGAGGGCATCTTCTTCAGTTTCCACACCACAAAGCCACGGAAAAAGAAAACTCAAGCAAAAACCTCAGAAAAACAAAAGAAAAAGAAAGGGCCAAAAATCAGGCTGTTACAAACCTTACCCCCTTAAAGAAATCTCGTCCTCGAGATTTGGTTGCTCAGGGAACAAGTATGAAGATACTGACTTAAGGAAACCGTTTCCAACTCGAGTATCCTTTTTCTTATTTTTGTTCCCACTAATTTTTTATCTGACTGGCCCTGGGGTGGTTTGCTTTAATATATCCATATTCTGACAGATCTTACCTTGCTTGTTCATGCTTATCCAGGCTCCATTTTCTTTTTAGATCTTCTGACTTAGCTGACTGTGATTGATTCTCATGACTAAAATATATGTCAGTCTCACAAAATACATAGTGATTTTCGCTAGGTGTGTCATCCGGCACTGCCAATCTTTCATGAAGTGGTGATCAGATTTTTCTAGTGGACACCCAAGCTCTAATTCCTTGCACTGGGTTTCTCCACTAAATGCAGGTCCTTCGGGTTCAAAACAGTGAGTTGGGTCATAACCGCTTTCCTGACAGCTTTCCGCTTATCATGAGAGGCACCAATGGAGGTGGTGAACCCCATCCGATATGGTGTCTAGATTGGATCTGGTGGTTCTGGACTCTGCGGCGGCTGGATGAAAATTTCATCGACTACCCTAGGATTTTGGGAATATTGGGGTATTTATAGAGCAAAGAGGCGGTCCGGGTGCACCCAAGGTGGGTTGTTCCCTCCTCGGGGCACCCCCGAGGCGCAGCTAGGGCCATTTATGTTCCTTCTGGTCCAAAAAAATCTCCGTGAAGTTTCGTTGCATTTGGCCTCCGTCTGATATTGATTTCCCGCGATGTAAAAAACATGCAGAAAACAGCAACTGCACTTTGCACTATGTCAATAGGTTAGTACCAAAAAATGACTATAAAATGATTGTTAAAACATCCAAGATTGATAATATAACAGCATGGAACAATAAAAAATTATAGATACGTTGGAGATGTATCAGCATCCCCAAGCTTAACTCCTACTCGTCCTCGAGTAGGTAAGTGATAAAACAGAATTTTTTATGTGGAATGTTGCCTATCATGTCCTATCATATTATTTTATTTATAGCATGGACAATTGGACTTTTATGTGATTCAAAGCAATAGTCTAGTTTTGACATGATAATTTAAATACTCAAGCATATCAACAAGCAACCATGTCTTTCAAAATATCAACGCTAAAATAAGTTATGCCTAGCCCATCATGCTCAACCATTGATCCATTCATGAAACACACTCGCGTATTAGCTACACCCAATACTCAAGTAGGATCATATAGCCCCTTAGTTGGTACTTTTATAAGAGAAGATGGAGACTCAAATTCAAAATAAAAATTGCATAACATAAAAGAAAGGCCCTTCGCAAAGGGAAGTAGGGATTTGTAGAGGTGCCGGAGCTCAAAGCGAAAATTTTAGAGATAAAAATATTTTGGGAGGTGTGTCCATCCCACCAACAGAAACGACTTAGAGTTCCCAACACTTTCCATGCTAGATATATCATAAGCGGTTCCCAAACAGAAAATAAAGTTTATTCCTTTTTCCACCATACATTCACTTCCATGGTTAGCCGTATCCACGGTTTCCCTCCATACCAACACTTTCCAAGGATTTATTATTTGACAACATAAAGTAAATTCATTTTTCTTCATTTCGGGACTGGGAATCCCTAAAACCTTTGCCTTACTCTCGTGCAATGACAAGTGAATAAACACTCATCATGAGAATAACACATCCAGCATGGAAAATATTAGCCACCCCTCACCGCTCCGCGAGCAAAACGAACACACAAAAGAGAAGTTTATTTTGAAAATTAGAGATGGCACATGCAAATTTGCTTAGAACGGCAAAATAATACCGCATATGGGTAGATATAGTGGACTCATGTGCCAAAACTAGTTTAAAGGATTTTGGATGCACAAGTAGAGATCATACTTAGTGCAAAACGAAGGCTAGCAAAAGATTGAGAAGCGACCAACCAAGAAACGAATAATCTCATAAGCGAGCATTAAGCATAAATAACACTGAATAATGCACCACAAGTAGGATATAATTTCATTGCATAACTGTTGACTTTCGTGCTTGCATAGGGAATCACAAACCTTAACACCAATATTCTTACTAAAGCTTATTACTCATCAACACAACTCACATATCACATCATCATATTTGAAAACTATTACCCAGAATCAAGTTTATTTTGTCCAATGATCTTCATGAAAGTTTTTATTATATACTTCTTGGATACCTGTCACTTTGGGACTAATTTTCATGTGTTGCTTTTCATAAGCTCAAACAAATATAAGTGAAGATCATGAGCATAAAAAAATTTGTTTCTCTCAAAATAATTTAAGTGAAGCAAGAGAGAATTTATTGAAAATTTTACTAACTCTCAAATAAATCTAAGTGAAGGAAGAGAGTATTTCTTCAAAAATACTAAGCACACCGTGCTCAAAAAGATATAAGTGAAGCACTAGAGCAAGTCCATAGCTCATAAAAAATTTAAGTGAAGCATAGAGAGCAATTCTAACAAGTCATGACATAATTTTGGCCCTCCCAAATAGGTGTGCCCAGCAAGGGATCAAGACATAAAACACAAAATAAAACAAGCTAAGACTCATATCATACAAGACGCTCCAAGCAAAACACATATTATGTGACGAATAAAAATATAGCTTCGAGTAAAATACCGATGGTCGTTAGAAGAAAGAGGGGATGCCACTCGGGGGCATCCCCAAGCTTAGTTGGTCTCTCATTTTTGGATAATAGCTTGGGATGCCGGGGCATCCCCAAGCTTAGGCTCTTCTATCCTTTATTCCTTCATCCATCGTAAGATAACCCAAAACATGAAAACTTCAATCACACAAAACTCTACAAAACCTTCGTGAGATCCGTTAGTAAAAGAAAACAAATCGCCACTATAAGTATTGTACCAAACCAATTCATATTTTGTTTTTTCATTATATCTACTTTATTCCAACTTTTATATGACAAAAACTCATCAAAAAATCCATAGAGCCATCAAAATAAGCACACAACACAAAGAAAACAGAATCTGTCAAAACAGAAGAGTCTGTAGCAATCTGACTATTTTAAAAACTTATGGAACTCCAAAAATTCTGAAAAACTAGGATGACCTGGGTAATTTGTATATTAATCTTCTGCAAAAACAATCATGGCAAAAGAACTTTCTAGTAAAAAAATAGAATTGTTTTCGTGAGCGCAAAAGTTTCTGTTTTTCAGTAAGATCAAACAACTATCACCGAAGAAGATCCTATTGGTTCTACTTGGCACAAACACTAATTAAAACACAAAAAACACAATCATGGCAGTAGCATAATTGTGCAAACACACAAGAACAGAAAGCAAAAAAGCAAAAATAAATTTTATTCATTGGGTTGCCTCCCAACAAGCGTTATAGTTTTACGCCTTTAGCTAGGCATAAAGCAAGGATCTAAGTTTTGTCACCCTTATTCTAAGAGGTGGTTTCATCATGGGGTTTTGTAAACACAACATAAAACATATTATCCATGGAAACTTTAGCATTCCTAAGTTGGTTTTCATCATAACCCCTTTGATTTCCCGCAACAATCCAAGAGTAATGTTGATTAACATTATTGAAAACTTGTTGGATTATATCTAGAACGTGGACTTCCTTTTTAAGATTCTCATCAAAGATTTTATTATCCCCAACCAGATTTCTTAGTGCATAGTCACTATTGTAAAGAATTTCATCTATCACAGGTTTTTCACGATTCATACCATAAAAATCAAAGATTTCCCTAGCTTCCCGTATTATGTAGCCAAACTCATTCACAAGAATGAGAGTGGCCAACTTTTTAGCGTTAGGATTCTTTATAATGGGAAGCTCAAAAAACAATATTTGCAAAGTCAGATGGTGATAACCCACAAGTATAGGGGATCGCAACAGTTTTCGATAAGTAAGAGGGTCGAACCCAACGAGGAGCTAAAGGTAGAAAAAATATTCCCTAAAGTTCTATCGACCACCGATACAACTCTACGCACGCTTGACGTTCGCTTTACCTAGAACAAGTACGAAACTAGAATTACTTTGTAGGTGTATTGGGTAAGCTTGCAAGAAAGTAAAGAGCACATAAATAAAAGCTAGGGGCTGTTTAGATGAAGACACAACTAAATTAGTAAAGAGCTTGTTGTCACAAGAAAGTTATTTGTCCCTAGGCAATCGATAACTAGACCGGTAATCATTATTGCAATTTTATTTGAGGGAGAGGCATAAGTTAACATACTTTCTCTACTTGGATCATATGCACTTATGATTGGAACTCTAGCAAGCATCCGCAACTACTAAAGATCATTAAGGTAAAACCCAACCATAGCATTAAAGTATCAAGTCCCCTTTATCCCATACGTAAACAACCTACTTACTCGGGTTTGTGTTTCAGTCACTCACTTAACCCACTATAAGAAAATCATAAACATATTGCAAACCCTACAACAGAGATCCCTCACGCTTGCGCGACACGAAGTGCACCATAGGACAACACCAATAATAAAACATGCAACTCAAACCAATATTGATCATCAAATAGCCATTAGGACAAAATAGATCTACTCAAACATCATAGGATAGCCATACATCATTGGGAAATAATATATAGCATTGAGCACCATGTTTAAGTAGAGATTACAGTGGGTAAGAAAGAGGTTACACCGCTGCATAGAGGGGGGAAGAGTTGGTGATGATGGCGGTGAAGTTGTTGGTGAAGATTGCGGTGATGATGATGGCCACGGCGGCGTTCCGGCGCCACCGGAAGAGAAGGGGAGAGGGGGCCCCTTCGTCTTCTTCTTCCTTGACCTCCTCCCTACATGGGAGAAGGGTTTCCCCTCTGGTCCTTGGCCTCCCTGGCGTGGGAGGGGCGAGAGCCCTCCGAGATTGGATCTATCTCTCTGTTTCTCTCTGTTTCTGTGTTCTCAGATTCTACCCCTTCACCGTTTCCTTTATATCTGGAGATCCGTCACTCCGATTGGGGTGAATCTTTCGCCCAGATCTTTCTCATAAAATTAGCTTTCTTGCACGAAAAGAAGAGCGTCAACCGCCTTACGGGTGGCCCACGAGAGCCAAGGGGCGCCTGCCTCCCTGGGGCGCGGCCCCCTATCTCGTGGCCACCCCGGACACAGTTTCGCGTGATTTTACTTCCCAAAAATCATAAATATTCCAAAAAAAATCTCCGTCCATTTTTATCCCGTTTGGACTCCGTTTGATACTGGGTTTCTGCGAAACAAAAAACATGCAATGTATGTGAACTGGCACTGGGCAATCGGATCAATATGTTAGTCCCAAAATAGTATAAAAAGTTGCCAAAAGTATATGAAAGTTGAATAATATTGGCATGGAACAATCAAAAATTATAGATCTGACGGTGACGTATCGGCATCCGCAAGCTTAATTCCTGCTCGTCCTCGAGTAGGTAAATGATAAAAAGATAATTTTTGATGTGGAATGCTACCTAGCATAATCTTGATCATATGTCTAATCATGGCATGAATATTAAGATACGAGTGATTCAAAGCAATAGTCTATCATTTGACATAAAAATAATAATACTTCAAGCCTACTAATAAAGCAATCATGTCTTTTCAAAATAACAAGGCCAAAGAAAGTTATCCCTACAAAATCATATAGTCTGGCTATGCTCCATTTTCACCACACAAAATATTCACATCATGCACAACCCCGATGACAAGCCAAGCAATTGGTTCATACTTTTTAACGCGCTTCAGCTTTTTCAACCCTCACGCAGTACATGAGCGCGAGCCATGGACATAGCACTATAGGTGGAATAGAATATGATGATGGCGGTTATGTGGAGAAGACAAAAAAGGAGAAAGTCTCACATCGACGCGGCTAATCAACGGGCTATGGAGATGCCCATCAATTGATGTCAATGCGAGGAGTAGGGATTGCCATGCAACTGATGCACTAGAGCTATAAGTGTATGAAAGCTCAACAAAAGAAACTAAGTGTGTGTGCTTCCAACTTGCTTGCTCACGAAGACCTAGGGCATTTTGAGGAAGCCCATCGTTGGAATATACAAGCCAAGTTCTATAATGAAAAATTCCCACTAGTATATGAAAGTGACAACATAAGAGACTCTCTTTATGAATAACATGGTGCTACTTTGAAGCACAAGTGTGGAAAAAGAGGATAGTAGCATTGTCCCTTTTAAATATTTTTGCGGGCTTCTTTGGCCCCATTTTTTATTTAGGCTTCTTTGGCCTTTCCTTTTTTTTGGAGAATGCTCTATTAATGATGATCATCACACTTCTATTTACTTACAACTCAATATTACAACTCGATACTAGAACAAAGATATGACTCTATAGGAATGCCTCCGTTGGTGTACCGGGATGTGCAATGATCTAGCGTAGCAATGACATCAAAAAACGTACAAGCCATGAAAACATCATGCTAGCTATCTTACAATTATGCAAAGCAATATGACAATAAATGCTCAAGTCATGTATATGATGATGATGAAAGTTGCATGGCAATATATCTCGGAATGGCTATGGAAATGCCATGATAGGTTGGTATGGTGGCTGTTTTGAGGAATATATAATGAGGCTTATGTGTGATAGAGCGTATCGTATCACGAGGTTTGGATGCACCGGCGAAGTTTGCACCAACTCTCGAGGTGAGAAAGGGAATGCACGGTACCGAAGAGGCAAGCAATGATGGAAGGGTGAGAGTGCGTATAATCCATGGACTCACATTAGTCATAAAGAACTCATATACTTATTGCAAAAGTTTATTAGCCCTCGAAGCAAAGTACTACTACGCATGCTCCTAGGGGGATAGATTGGTAGGAAAAGACCATCGCTCGTCACCGACCGCCACTCATAAGGAAGACAATCAATAAATACCTCATGCTCCGACTTTGTTACATAACGGTTCACCATATGTGCATGCTACTGGAATCACAAACTCCAACACAAGTATTTCTACAATCCACAACTACCCATTAGCATGACTCTAATATCACCATCTTTATATCACAAAACTATTGCAAGGAATCAAACATATCATATTCAGCGATCTACAAGTTTATGTAGGATTTTATGACTAACCATGTGAATGACCAATTCCTGTGGTCTCTCTAAATAGATATACGTGAAGCAAGAGAGTTTAATTCTTTCTACAAAAGATATGCCCACGCTCTAACAAATACAAGTGAAGCAAAAGAGCATTCTACAAATGGCGGTTTTCTATGTGAAGAGAAACAGGCAATCCAAACTTCAAATGATATAAGTGAAGCACATGAAGCATTCTATAAAGCCATACTCAAAAGATTTAAGTGAAGTGCAATGAGCATTCTATAAATCAACGAAGGACTATCTCATACCAGCATGGTGCATAAAAGAAAAGTGAAAACTAAATGCAAAAGACGCTCCAAGACTTGCACATAATGCATGAACGAAACGAATTCGAAAACATACCAATACTTGTTGAAGAAAGAGGGGATGCCTTCCGGGGCATCCCCAATCTTAGACGCTTGAGTCTCCTTGAATATTTACTTGGGGTGCCTCGGGAATCCCCAAGCTTGAGCTCTTGCCTCTCTTCCTTTTCCTCATATCAAGACATCCTCGATTAGACACTACATCCACACAAAACTTGAACAGAAAACTCGGTAAGATCCGTTAGTATAATAAAGCAAATCACTATTCTAAGTACTGTAGCAAACCAATTCATATTTTGTTTTTGCATTGTGTCTGCTGTAATATAACTTTTCCATGGCTTAATCCACTAATATAAATTGATAGATTCATCAAAACAAGCAAACTATGCATCAAAAACAGAATCTGTCAAAAACAGAACATTCTGTAGCAATCTGAACATTCACCACACTTCCGATACTTGAAAAATTCTGCCAAAATTAGGAAAAATAAACAAGTTGTATAGCAAGATAGTGCAAAAAGAATCAGAACCATTTGACGTTCCAGTAAAAATTAAAATTCGCGCACTACAGCCAAAGTTTCTGTCCTGCACCGTACAAACCAACAAGCATTGTAAACAACCTAAAGGCAAACCTTGGCACATTATTTTTATAATACAATGGAATTGTACAAGGGGATAATTATTTTTATTGAAAAGTTTCTGTAATTAAGATCCACAAGTTCCCATGGGCATGAACAAAGTTCAAGGACGTCCCCCACTTTCACAATGCTCGTCTCTCTCACTTTCACTTTTCTTTTTGAAAAAGTTTTGGGTTCCCCTCTTTATTTTTGTTGTTTTTAAACTATATGAAAGCACTCAACAGAAATAAATGACTCTCTAAAACTTCCGGGTTGTCTCCCTGGCAGCACTTTCTTTAGAGCCATTAAGCTAGGCATATAGTGCTCAAGTAATGGATCCACCCGGATCCCAAGGTATATCAAAGCCAATTTTAATTAACAATGATTTGTAATTTAGTAGTGAGAACAAAGTAACATATATCATGCAACAACGAAGTCTAACTCTCTTCCTATGCATCGGCATGTCATAAGAGAACAATTCATGCACACATAGTAAAGGCCAATGCATAGTATAAGCGGTTTCTTGCAGTTCTATTGTGTTGAAAACATAAAGAGGCGGAGATGTAGTTCCTCTCTCATAATAATTGCAAGTAAGAACAGCAAGCACATGCATATTACATTCATTAAAATCATCATGTGCAATGGTAAAAGGCAACCCATCAATATAATCCTTAATAAGCACAAACTTCTCCGATAAAGTGTAGTAAGGAGAATTCAAAAAGATAATAGGACTATCATGCGTGGGTGCAATAGCAACAATTTAATGTTTAACATAAGGGACTATAGCAAGTTCATCTCCATAAGCATAATTCATATTGGCATCTTGGCCACAAGCATAGCAAGTATCATCAAAAAGGGATATTTCAAGCAAATTCAAGGGATCATAGCAATCATCATAGCAATCATCCTTCGGTAAGCACGAAGGGTAATTAAATAATGTATGAGTTGGAGGGTTACTCTCATCAGAAGGTGGGCACGGGTAGCTAATCCGCTCTTCCTCCTTTAGTTCTTCGCTCTCCTCATCATCTTTTTCATCCAATGAGCTCACAGTTTCATCAATTTCTTCTTCCATAGACTCCTGCAAAATATTATTCTCTTCTTGGATAGCGGAGAATTTCTCAATATATGGTTTAACATAGGCATTAGAAGCATAATTATCATAACAATATTCAAGTATGGAAAAACTTTCAGATTTGTAAAGAGTAGCATCATACTTTTGAATCAAAGAAGAAATTTCAAAAGCACCCTTAAAAGCAACAAATTCTTCAATTTGTTGAACATCATAGTAATTATAAACACCCTTAGCATACGAAGATACGATTCCATTATCAAACTCACATTGGTAGGGAAGGTGTTTCTTAGGGTTTTCAGAACAACAAGTAACATCATATATTTCACATAAATTCCAAGCATAGCATTGCAAACGTTGAATTTGATCCCATAATAGTTTCCCTTTTTCAGGTACACGGTGTCGCACATAACAAGCATGCTCATCTAAAGATTTTCCCTCAACTAAGCTAGTTGGGGTTTTAGCACGAGCACTAAGGGATCGAAGATGATCCAAGTAAAAATCTTCAGTAGTGTGATAGATTTTGAGTGGTTCTTCAACCATTGGAGCAGTAGGTACAACTAATTGTTTTGGTATTTTGCGTTTCCTACCCATAACTAAAGATAGAAAACAACTAAGAACAACAAATAAAAATTACTTAGTGATAAAGCAAACAAGCACACACGAGAATATTCACCCCACGCTATGACTCCCCGACAACGGCGAGAAAAAGGTCTTGATAACCCACAAGTATAGGGGATCGCAACAGTTTTCGATAAGTAAGAGTGTCGAACCCAACGAGGAGCTAAAGGTAGAACAAATATTCCCTAAAGTTCTATCGACCACCGATACAACTCTCATGACGCTTGACGTTCGCTTTACCTAAAACAAGTATGAAACTAGAAGTACTTTGTAGGTGTTTTGGGTAAGCTTGCAAGAAAGTAAAGAGCACATAAATAAAAGCTAGGGGCTGTTTAGATGAAGATACAACTAAATTAGTAAAGAGCTTGTTGTCACGAGAAAGTTATTTGTCCCTAGGCAATCGATAACTATACCGGTAATCATTATTGCAATTTTATTTGAGGGAGAGGCATAAGTTAACATATTTTCTATACTTGGATCATATGCACTTATGATTGGAACTCTAGCAAGCATCCGCAACTACTAAAGATCATTAAGGTAAAACCCAACCATAACATTAAAGTATCAAGTCTCCTTTATCCCATACGTAAACAACCTACTTACTCGGGTCTGTGTTTCAGTCACTCACGCAACCCACTATAAGAAAATCATAAACATATTGCAAACCCTACAGCGGAGAACCCTCACGCTTGGGCGACACGGAGAGCGCCATAGGACAACACCAATAATAAAACATGCAACTCAAACCAATCTTGATCATCAAATAGCCATTAGGACAAAACAAATCTACTCAAACATCATATGATAGCCATACATCATTGGGAAATAATATATAGCGTTGAGCACCATGTTTAAGTAGAGATTACAACGGGTAAGAGAGAGGTTAAATTGCTGCATAGAGGGGGGAAGCGTTGGTGATGATGGCGGTGAAGTTGTTGGTGAAGATTGCGGGATGATGATAGCCACGGCGGTGTTCCGGCGCCACCGGAAGAGAAGGGGAGAGGGGGCCCCTTCGTCTTCTTCTTCCTTGACCTCCTCCGTAGATGGGAGAAGGGTTTCCCCTCTGGTCCTTGGCCTCCATGGCGTGGGAGGGGCAAGAGCCCCTCCGAGATTGGATCTATCTCTCTATTTCTCTCTGTTTCTGCGTTCTCAGATTCTACCCCTTCACGTTTCCTTTATATCTGGAGATCCGTAACTCCGATTGGTGTGAATCTTTCGCCCAGATCTTTCTCATAAAATTAGCTTTCTTGCGCCAAAAGAAGAGCGTCAACCGCCTTCTGGTGGCCCACGAGCACAGGCGCTTTGCATCCTGGGCGTGGCCCCCTGTCTCGTGGCCACCCCGGACACCGTTTCGCGTTGATTTTACTTCCCAAAAATCATAAATATTCCAAAAAAAATCTCCTTCCATTTTTATCCCGTTTGGACTCCGTTTGATATAAGGTTTCATGAAACAAAAACATGCACAGACGGGGAACTAGCCTTTGAGCCTTTGGATCAATATGTTAGACCAAAAATAGTATAAAAAGTTGCCAAAAGTATATTAAAGTTGAAGAGTATTGGAATGGAACAATCAAAAATTATAGATACGACGGAGACGTATCAGATGGGTACGAATAAATTTACTTTCAAGTTTCAGAACTAGTGCTGAAATAGCATCCGCATAAGATCTAGTAGTTTTAAGAATAGGAGCATCATCAAGACTCAAATTTCCCACACAAATGAAAAATTCTTGGATACGTTCTTTTCCCATAACATTCCCTTGCC
This sequence comes from Aegilops bicornis, assembly GCA_021605145.1. Classification (NCBI taxonomy): domain Eukaryota; kingdom Viridiplantae; phylum Streptophyta; class Magnoliopsida; order Poales; family Poaceae; genus Aegilops; species Aegilops bicornis. The sequence goes on along the minus strand of CM038671.1, from coordinate 475,168,869 downwards.
CCAAGATAAAAGTTTTAGCATCCAGATTGCCCATACGTCCAATCTTAGGAGGTAGGCCATCATATGTTGGTGCCATAGAGAAATCACTCATGATTGCAAGAAAAGGATAGATCTGGCGAGAAAACGGCAAACGAAAAAGAGGGGCGAATAAAACGGCAAATTTTTGTGAAGTGTGGGAAAGGAAAACGAGATGCAAATGGCAAATAATGCAAATTGTGAGAATATGAGATTTGTGATAAGGAACCTGGTATATGTTGAAGATCCTCCCCGGCAACAGCGCCAGAAATACCTTTTGATGTAGCTTGAAGCTACGTCGGTATTTCCCCAAAGAGGAAGGGATGATGCAGCACATCGGTGGTAGGTATTTCCCTCAGATATGAAACCAAGGTTATCGAACCAGTAGGAGAACCAAGCAACACAACGTAAACAGCACCTGCACACAGATAACAAATCCTTGCAACCTGACGTGTTAAAGCGGTTGTCAATCCCTTCCGGGGTACGGCGCCTCAAGATAGGCAAACGGACGTGAGATAATATTGTAGTAGATTGATAGATCGAACGCCTGATAAAATAATTAAGAATAAATTGCATCAAGGTATTTTTGTATTTTTGGTTTAATATATCTGACAATAAATGCAAAAGAAAAGTAGATCGCAAAGGCAAATATATGAGAAAGAGACCCGAGGGCCGTAGGTTTCACTAGTGGCTTCTCTCGAGAAAAATAGCAAACGGTGGGTGAACAAATTACTGTTGGGAAATTGATGGAACTTCAAATAATCATAACGATATCCAGGCAATGATCATTATATAGGCACCAGGTCCAAGATTAGTAGACCAACTCCTGCCTACATCTACTACTATTACTCCACACATCGACCGCTATCCAGCATGCATCTAGTGTGTTAAGTTCACGGAGAAATGGAGTAATGCAATAAGAACGATGACATGATGTAGACAAGATCTATCTATATAGAGATAGACCCCATCATTTTCTCCTTAGTAGCAACGGTACATACGTGTCGGTTCCCCTTCTGTCACTGGGATCAACCATCATAAGATCGAACCCACTACAAAGCACCTCTTCCCATTGCAAGATAAATAGATCACGTTGCCCAAACAAAACCCAAATATCAGAGAAGAAATACGAGGCTATAAGCAATCATGCATATAAGAGATCAAAGAAACTCAAATAACTTTCATGGATATAAAAAGATATAACTGATCATAAACTCAAAGTTCATCGGATACCAACAAACACACCGCAAAAAGAGTTACATCATATGGATCTCCAAGAGACCATTGTATTGAGTATTCAGCAAGAGAGAGGAAGTCATCTAGCTACTAACTACGGACCCGAAGGTCTACAAAGAACTACTCACGCATCATCGGAGAGGCACCAATGGAGGTGGTGAACTCCATCCGAGATGGTTTCTAGATTGGATCTGGTGGTTCTGGAATCTGCGGCGGCTGGATGAATATTTCGTCGATTCCCCTAGGGTTTTGGTAATATTAGGGTATTTATAGGGCAAAGAGGCGGTCCGAGGGGCACCCAAGGTGGGCACAACCCACCGGGGCGCGCCTGGGCCTCCTAGCGTGCCCTGTTGGGTAGTGCCCTCCTCGGGGCACCCCCCAAGCGCAGCCAGGGCCCATTATGTTCCTTCTGGTCCAAAAAAATCTCCGTGAAGTTTCGTTGCATTTGGACTCCGTCTGATATTGATTTCATGCGATGTAAAAAACATGCAAAAAACAGCAACTGGCACTTGGCACTATGCCAATAGGTTTGTACAAAAAATGATATAAAATTATTATAAAACATCCAAGATTGATAATATAACAGCATGGAACAGTAAAAAATTATAGATACGTTGGAGACATATCAGCATCCCCAAGCTTAACTCCTACTCGTCCTCGAGTAGGTAAGTGATAAAAACAGAATATTTGATGTGGAATGCTGCCTATCATGTCATATTATATTCTTTTCTTTATAGCATGGACAATTGGACTTTTATGTGATTCAAAGCAATAGTCTAGTTTTGACATGATAATTTAGATACTCAAGCATATCAACAAGCAGCCATGTCTTTCAAAATATCAATGCTAAAATAAGTTATCCCTAGCCCATCATGCTCAATCGTTGACCAATTCATGAAACAAACTCGCATATTAGCTACACCCAATACTCAAGTACGATCATATTGCCTCTTAGTTGGTGCTTTTATAAGAGAAGATGGAGACTCAAATTCAAAATAAAAATTGCATAAAGTAAAAGAAAGGCCCTTCATAGAGGGAAGTAGGGATTTGTAGAGGTGCCAGATATCAAAGCGAAAAATTTAGAGATAAAAATATTTTGGGAGGTGTCTCCATCCCACCAAAGAAAACGACTTAGAGTTCCCAACACTTTCCATGCTAGATAAATATAGGCGGTTCCCAAACAGAAAATAAAGTTTATTCCTTTTTCCAACATACTTTCACTTTCCATGGCTAGCCGTATCCACGGTTGCCCTCCATACCAACACTTTCCAAGGAATATATTATTTGACAACATAAAGTAAATTCATTTTTTCATTTCAGGATTGGGCATCCTAAAACCTTTGCCTTACTCTCGTGCAATGACAAGTGAATAAACACATCCAGCATGGAAAATTAGCCACCCCTCACCGCTCCGCGAGCGAAACGAACACACAAAAGAGAAGTTTATTTTGAAAATTAGAGATGGCACATGCAAATTTGCTTAGAATGGCAAAAGAATACCGCATATAGGTGGATATAGTGGACTCATGTGGCAAAACTGGTTTAAATGATTTTGGATGCACAAGTAGAGATCATACTTAGTGCAAAACGAAGGCTAGCAAAAGATTGAGAAGCGACCAACCAAAAAAGGATAATCTCATAAGAAAGCATTAAGCATAAATAACACCGAATTATGCACCAGCAGTACGATATAATTTCATTGCATGACTAATGACTTTCGTGCTTGCATAGGGAATCACAAACCTTAACACCATATTCTTACTAAAGCATAATTACTCATCAACATAACTCACATGTCACATCATCATATCACAAAACTATTACTCAAAATCAAGTTTATTTTGTCCAATGATCTTCATGAAAGTTTTTATTATATCCTTCTTGGATATCTTTCACTTTGGGACTAATTTTCATGTGTTGCTTTTCATAAACTCAAACAAATATAAGTGAAGATCATGAGCATAATTTTTCTTTCTTTCTCTCAAAATAATTTAAGTGAAGCAAGAGAGAATTTCTTGAAAATTTTAATAACTCTCAAATAAATCTAAGTGAAGCAAGAGAGCATTTCTTCAAAAATAATAAAGCACACCGTGCTAAAAAAGATATAAGTGAAGCACTAGAGCAAGTCAATTGCTCATAAAAATTGAAGTGAAGCATTGAGAGCAATTCTAACAAGTCATGACATAATTTTGGCTCTCCCAAATAGGCGTGTCCAGATAGGGATCAAGACTTAAAACACAAAATAAAACAAGCAAAGACTCATATCATACAAGACTCTCCAAGAAAAACACATAGTATGTGATGAATAAAAATATAGCTTCGAGTAAAATACCAATGGTCGTTAGAAGACAGAGGGGGTGCCACTCGGGGGCATCCCCAAGATTAGTTGGTTGCTCATTTTTGGATAATAGCTTGGGATGCCAGGGTATCCCCAAGCTTAGACTATTCTATCCTTTATTCCTTCATCCATCGTAAGACAACCCAAAACTTGAAAACTTCAATCACAAAAAACTCAACAAAACCTTCATGAGATCCGTTAGTAAAAGAAAGCAAATCACTACTATAAGTACTGTACCAAACCAATTCATTTTTTTGCATTATATCTACTTTATTCCAATTTTTCTATGGCAAAAACTGATCAAAGAAAACCATAGAGCCATCAAAATAAGCACACAACGGAAAGAAAACAGAATCTGTCAAAACAGAACAGTCTGTAGCAATCTGACTATTTCGAAAACTTCTGGAACTCCAAAAATTCTGAAAAACTAGGAAGACCTGGGTAATTTGTATATTAATCTTCTGCAAAAAGAATCAGGGCAAAAGCACTTTCTAGTAAAAAATGAGAATTTTTTTCGTGAGCGTAAAAGTTTCTGTTTTTCAGCAAGATCAAACAACTATCACCCAAGAAGATCCTATCGGTTCTACTTGGCACAAACAGTAATTAAAACACAAAAAACACAATCATAACATTAGCATAATTGTGTAAACACTCAAGAACTTAAAGCAAAAGGCAAAAATAAATTTTATTCTTGGGTTGCCTCCCAACAAGCGCTATCGTTTTATGCCCCTAGGTAGGCATAAGATTTCAACGATGCTCACACGGAAGATAATAATTTAAACACAAAGAGAGCATCATGAAACATGTGACAAACACATTTAAGTCTAACATACTTCCTATGCATAGGAATTTCATAGGAAAACAAATTGTTAAGACAAGAAATATCTAGCATACACAAAGGAGAGGAATAAAACATAACGAGAGGAAATTTAATAACATGAAAATATTTTCTACAACCATATTTTCCTGTCTCATAATAATTATATGTAGGATCACAATGAAATTCAACAATATAGCTATCACATAACATTTTCTCTTCATGATCCACAAGCATAAAAGTTTTATAATCTTCCAAGATAGTGGGATTATTTTTACCTAAAGTTGCCGCTCTTCCAAACCCACTTTCAATATTATTGCAAATTACATATTCATCATGAGGCTTAAATAAATTTTCAAGATCATAAGAAGAATCACCCCTATCATGATCATTGCAACAAGTAGTGGAGATAGGAAAATTAGCATCCCCAAGCTTCGTGTTTTGCATATTATTAGCATAATTGACATTAATAGAATTTATAGTAAAATCATTGCAATCATGCTTTTCATTCAAGCATCTATCATGAATCACTTCATAATTTTCTTCATCACAATTTTCAAATTCACGAATCTCAAGCAAAACTTCATAAAGATAATCTAGTGCACTCAACTCACTAGCAATTGGTTCATCATGATTGGATCTCTTAAAAACATTAGCAAGTGGATGAGGATCCATATCAAGTAGAATTCTAGCAAGCAAAGATGCAAGCAAATAGAAGACTCATGGCAACACAAGCAAACATGAGATCTGACGAGAAAACAGCGAACGAAAAAGAGAGGCGAATAAAATGGCAAATTTTTGTGAAGTGGGGGAGAGAAAAATGAGAGGCAAATGGCAAATAATCTAAATTGCGAGGAGATGAGATTTGTGATTAGGAACCTGGTATATGTTGAAGATCCTCCCCGGCAACGGCGCCAGAAATTCTTTTTGATGTCGCTGGAAGCTACGTCGTTATTTCCCCAAAGAGGAAGGGATGATGCAGCACAACGGCGGCAGGTATTTCCCTCAGATATGAAACCAAGGTTATCAAACCAGTAGGAGAACCAAGCAACACAACGTAAACAGCCCCTTCACACAGATAACAAATCCGCGCAACCCGACGTGTTAAAGGGGTTGTCAATCCCTTCCGGGGTACGGCGCCTCAAGATAGGCAAACAGACGTGAGATAAAATTGTAGTAGATTGATAGATCGAACGCCAAATAAAATATTTAAGAATAAATTGCAGCAAGGTATTTTTGTATTTTTGGTTTAGTAGATCTGAAAATAAATGCAAAAGAAAAGTAGATCGCAAAGGCAAATATATGAGAAACAGACCCGGGGCCCGTAGGTTTCACTAGTGGCTTCTCTCGAGAAAATAGCAAATGGTGGGTGAACAAATTACTGTTGGACAATTGATAGAACTTCAATGATGATATCTAGGCAATGATCATTATATAGGCATCATGTCCAAGATTAGTAGACCGACTCTTGCCTGCATCTACTACTATTACTCCACACATCGACCGCTATCCGGCATGCATCTACTGTATTAAGTTCATGGAGAAACAGAGTAATGCAATAAGAACGATGACATGATGTAGACAAGATCTATCTATGTAGAGATAACCCCCATCGTTTTATCCTGATAGCAATGATACATACGTGTCGGTTCCCCTTCTGTCACTGGGATCAACCACCGTAAGATCGAACCCACTACAAAGCACCTCTTCCCATTGCAACATAAATAGATCAAGTTGGCCAAACAAAACCCAAATATCGGAGAAGAAATACGAGGCTATAAGCAATCATGCATATGAGAGATCAAAGAAACTCAAATAACTTTCATGGATATAAAAAGATATAACTGATCATAAACTCAGAGTTCATCGGATCCCAACAAACACACCGCAAAACGAGTTACATCATATGGATTTCCAAGAGACCATTGTATTGAGAATTCAGCGAGAGAGAGGAAGCCATCTAGCTACTAAACATGGACCCGAAGGTCTATAAAGAACTACTCACGCATCATCGGAGAGGCACCAATGGAGGTGGTGAACCCCATCCGAGATGGTGTCTAGATTGGATCTGGTGGTTCTGGACTCTGCGGTAATTTGGATGAATATTTAAATCGACTCCCTAGGGTTTTGGGAGTATTAGGGTAATTGTAGAGCAAGGAGGCGGTCCGGGGGCACCCGAGGTGGGCACAACCCACCAGGGCGCGCCTGGGCCTCCTAGCGCGCCCTGGTGGGTTATGCCCTCCTTGGGGCACCCCCCCAGGCGCAGCCAGGGCCCATTATGTTCCTTCTGGTCCAAAAAAATCTCTGTGAAGTTTCGTTGCATTTGGACTCCGTCTGGTATGATTTCCTGCGATGTAAAAAACATGCAGAAAATAGCAACTAGCACTTGGGACTATGTCAAAATGTTAGTACAAAAAATGATATAAAATGATTATAAAATATCCAAGATTGTAATATAACAACATGGAACAATAAAAAATTATAGATACGTTGGAGACATATCAGCCACCGCGCGTGTGGGCGAGGGAGCGGGCGTAGGCGTAGTAAGTAAGCTTCTCCTCGTCCTGTGACTCTACGAGCCACCGCGCCCGTGGGCGGGGGATACGGTGTACTAAGCAAGCTTCTCCTCGTTCTACGAGTTGACGGGACACATCAAAAGTAATACGTACAAAGCATCTCCATTGTATAGAGCCTTGCCTCTAAGGTAGGCCCCACATGGTTTGCCTCTTATCAAATGAAAAAACTGAGCCTGTGAGATGGTGAACGGAGGGAGTACGATACCATTAGTACTATAGTTCTTTTGGAAGGGTTGTAGTAGTCCCTCCCATTCACATGTTCACATTTCAAGCTTCAACAAAAACATTGCACGCAAGGATTAAGAGAAACCTCGGCAATGCATGTACTCCCTCAATCCATATAGGGTATAAAATGCATTTTGGAGGCTAACTTTGACCACATGTTAGAGCAATAATATGACATCCAACTTACACAAATATTACCATCAAAACCATACATGGTCATTATACTGCTAACACATGCATGTGTTGCAATTAATCTGTAGAATCTGTAGTAAACACTCACTATCTAGTAATACTCTACACTACTACTACTATGAGGCCATCCAACTGTGTCCCGGGCTCCTGGCAGAAGACCGCGGACACCGATTATTCGTTCATATTTAAATTTGTTTTCACATAGCGAAATATATCTATCTCTACTCTCTACTCTTATAAAAAACCGAGTTGGTGATGATGGTGTGCCTGCCATCTTGTATTATAGACCGTCCGACCTATATCTGACTGGTAGAAAGCAAACTATGATAATTTTACAAAAATACCCGCACCTCTCTCCACATTTACAGATAAGGCCTTGCCTCATTCATCCTTATCGCCCACAACCTAATTGCTGAGCAATTAAAAAAGGAAGTCTCTGGAACAATCTAGCATGGTGGCTGCTACCGGCTGCCGGCGCCGTCCATCCCCATGCCTCCGCCCAGTCCGACCACCAGTCACCACCACGCCCCACTCCTCCTCACCATATCTCTCATCTTTCATTTTTTTGATGAAATTCTCAGGATACCATTTTTCCGATAAAATTCTCAAGATATCATTAGTTTTTACACATGGGATTACTCCTGCATGGGTTAATCACAACAGGTATTTTGTAAAAAAATGCATCTTGATGTTCCGTGCAATGCACGGGCATCTTGCTAGTCCATGAAAACAACACATGGCAAAATTTCATGGCGAACGAGGGATTTGAATGTGCTGGGAGGGGCAGTTTGGATCTTGCCCGGGGTAGCCAAAATATTGGCGACCCTTTTGTCCACCGGTGCCTTTGCCACTGATAAACGAGGAATAGCTCAGGTGCTCATGCCTCCTCCATCGCGCGCGTTGAAGACAAGCTCGCCCGAGCTATGCTTTTTTTGTCCCACCACGCCGCTCGAGCCGGCCGCGGACCGACCGGCGACCCGCAAATTACGCCATCCAACCATAGCCGCACACATTCTGACAACAACTCAACCAACCGGACGAAATTCATGCAAGCACGGCGATATTTCATATAAACAATGATGGAATTCATATAAAATACCAGATTTTCATACAAACATGACGAGTTTCATTACATTCAAATCAACTAAGTGGTGCTAGTTCTGCACAGCACATGTATAATAATACCTAGGCTAAATGGTCGCCCGCTGAGCCATTTGTCTTCCTCATGTCCAGCAGCATGATCATTGGACTGCCTGGAGCCCCGGAGGTATATGCTTTAGCGCAAAGGACGGCTCGCTTCCCCACTGCCCAACTGACATCGTTAGCTGATGCCCAAGATGGAGGTGGAAGGGGGCTTCTCCGCTTCCGCGGAGCCCATGCGGGGTCGACGAAGGTCCCCGCAACAAAAGGATCCGGCAAGACACTGCTTTGTATGCGCTTGGCGTCGCCTCCATGGTGGCCTTCATGGGACCCAAGCGGCGGACTGTCGGTGTACAAAAGTATGGGCTCTCCTTTTGACCCCTTTACTTGCGCACAGGCAGTCAGAGCCACGCACCGCGGCCACACGTAGCAGGGCAAAGGAGGGGAGCCGGAGAGAAGCCGAGGCCCAAAACAAGACGATCAAGGCGACACCAAGACCAAAAACGCAAGACAACAAAGGGGCGAGGTGGAGTCCCCCGGCAAGGCCCTTGCCGGGGCAGGCCTCCGCGGCCTCAGCAAGAACCTTGCCAGGGCAACTTGCCCAAACACCAACAGAGCGAGCCACCCTTGAGCCCGCGGGTTCCAACCCAACTAACTACGGTTGGACCAGGGCTCGGGAGGCACCCCTGTGGTGGCATGAAGATCTTTGTCAAGACCACGGACGTATGGGATCAGATGAGGACCAGAAGATGGCGACCCTCGGCGGAATCCTTGCCGAGGAAAGCCACAAGACCCCCGGCAAGATCCGGGGATGACTGCGCGCCACGGCGAGACCCTTGCCGGGCCCCTGGCAAGGCCCTTGCCGAGGACATCAGCTGGGCCACTACCAGGCCCACGCCAGCAAAAGTTTTCCACCGCCATTCGCATGCAGCTGCTAGCCCAACCAGCTGAGCTGGCACCTGTGTGGCAACATGCTGCTTCCAGGCCAGATTCGCAAGCGCCTGCGTGGCGGCATGCAAATCTTCGTGAAGACCCTACCACCGCGCCACCTCAGCTGCCTGCCTGCCTACATGGTGCCGCACGCATCGTTGGCCAGGGCGCGTGTCGAAGCGAGGAGGAGCGGCGGCGGACGGGACGGGCCTCGCTCCCGTCCCCGATAAAGCTAGGGGACACCTCAGCGGCGCATTAAATGCGTCTTGTCACATGTCTGGGCGATAAGCTCGCGATCTTGTATGCCTTTCCACCTCCTGTGTGCCACTGTGGTAGCCCCTTTCGACTATAAAAGGAGGCCCATGGCGTACTGGAGAGGGATTCGGCTCTTTTGGACCACGCAGCCACCATAGCTAGTTCGAGAGCTCAAGAACTCTCTGAAATACAGCCACCAAAGTAGGACTAGGGAATTACGCATCCTCGCGGACCGAAACTGGGTAAACGATCCTTGTGTTGACTGTTATCCCTGCTCTTCGCACAACCCTGCGCCCCGGCAAATGTAGAAGGGATTCTCGTGATCCCATAGGTGTCGTTTCTCATCGACATCTTTGGCGCACCAGGTAGGGGGCGCAATTGTGAGAATCTGGTCTAGCAGTTAGCCTAGCATATTCTGCATCGCCATGGCTTCTAAAGAAGAAGACGACCAGGAGAAAATGGCGCCGCCTGCGCGCGCGAAGGACGCCAGCACGACAACAGAAAAGCTAAGTCATTCAGAGCCTTGAGTTATTTCTTTTTATACATAAGGTTATCGTCCTCGGAGATCTTGCCAATGTATGAAAAACCTGCACGCAAAGGGGCTCTCCCGCAATTGGAAATGCCCTTGTTCTGTTTTGAGTCCGCTCAACAGCTCGAGCGGTCGCGTTGAGAGTGGCAGGGTAGCCTTCCGCACTTGGCAACGCTCTCGATTCTGACTTGAGTCAAGCTCGACAGTTCGGGCGGCCGCGTTAAGGGCGGTAAGGTGGTTCGCCCGGCAGCAAGCACACCCGGTAGGCCAATGGGGATCCATCCTCAAGACGCCGCCCTGGGTTTACGCACCAACAAGCCTACCCAGTTACGTAGGGTGGACATACAAAGGAAAATCGAACAGGAAAATAACATGCATAATGTCAAAAGTGTTGCAAAGTTATATTACATCAAATTGTTGCTGCGATTCTAACTAAAAATAGAAATTGTCTTGGTCATGAACCTGCAGCGCGGTAAGGAACGGGGTGCCTAATCCCGGCGCTGGCCCTCCACCCTTTGAATTCTGTTGATAAGGCTGACGATGGGCTTGATACGCTCCCTGAGAGGCACGAGGTCAGTACCCTCCGGCAAGCTCTCCAACGTGGTGTCAAAGTCAAGGGTGGGGTTCTAGTATGCCACCTTGGTGAGGACCTTGGTCATGGCGCCCCAGCAGAGCCTTCGGTTCTCGTCGGCCAAAGAAGCCGCCCTGTTGGAGTGAAACTGCTCCAGGGCCCCGAGGACGCACTCGAAGAACAAGGTCAGCTAGGCGTTGGTGGTCCCGCTGCGCTCTGGTGCGTACCTCACATTTGGCATCCCCATAGCGGCTAGCTGCGCTGTGATCCTACCGGCGACATCCTCGAGACGTCCGATCCAGCGGTTGACGCCTTCCACGGAATCCTTGTTCTCTGCGGCCTGGTTCTTCCGCAGCTGCTTCTCGGTCTCCAGCTCCTTAGCCAAGGTCCCGTCCCGCGCCTTGGCCTCCGTGAGCATCCCTTCAAGGACCTCCAACTTCAGCTTGAGGTCCTTCATGGAGTTGTTGGCCTCGGAGAGCTCCCCAGCCCTGCGGATGGCCGCACCCTGCACCTTCGTCAGGGCGCTGTTAAGCGTGTCCTTCTCCTGGGACAACTTCAGGGCCTGGTCCTTCAGCCCGTCCCGCTCCACCTCCAACTCCATCACCTTGCCGGCGTGAACCAGAGCCTGGGCGTCGAGCGCCTCCCCGTGCCTCTGCTAAAGCTCTTGGGTCCGCCGCACCACTAGCTTCTCCACCTCCTCATCCTTGGCGCGGAGTTTGGCATCAATGTACGCCTCACGCTTGGCGAGATCCTCCACCTGGGAGTTCAGCGCGGCCTCATGCTGGGTCCGGGCGGCCTCGGCAGCGGCGGCCAAGTTCTCCGCCGTCTCTTGGGCCTTCTCGATGTCGGCCTGCTGCATGGTGAGCTCCACCTCGCGCTTGGCCAGCTCGCCCTGGTCGGTCTTCAGCTCTTCACAGGCTTGGGGGAACCAAGTCTACGTCTCGGTGACGCGCACCTTGAGGTCCGCCTCTGCCTTCTCCGCCACTGCCATCCTGGACTTGGCCTTGTCCAGACGGGCACGATGGAGCGCCTGGAGACTCTGAAAGTTGGCACCCATGGCCTGGAGGAGCCGCTCCTCCTGGGAGCCATCGCCACCTGCGCTCGGCTCGTTGACGACTTCGAGCCCGGCGGCGGCAAGCACTTCATCGTCAAACACCTCTCCCTCGACGGGCGTCCTGGTGCTCGACGCACCTGGAAGGTGGACGAACAAGTCGTCACTCACCCTCAGGTACTTGCCGGAGCCAGAGGCGGCGGAGGAGGAAGGCTGGTCATCGACCACCTCCTCCTCGGCAGCGGCCTTGCCGGCCTCCCCGGCAGGTCCCTTGCCGGCCTCCTCGGCAGGCCCCTTGCCGGCGTCCTCAGCAGCGCCCTTGGCGGCCTCCGCCGCGGCGGCTTTGGCGACGTCCTCGATGATGGCGTCCACGTCCCCTGGGTCCAGCGAGGAGGGATCTGGGCACCAAAGGAGGGAGTGAGGCAAGGCCAAGACCAACGGTAAAAAAAAGGAACAGGGACGAAAGGCGAACAACTTACCAGTGCCAGGCTAGGAAGCAGAAGTCCCTTCCCCGCCAACGTTTGGCGCCGAGGCGAAGCCACCAGCACCCGAGTTCTCCTCCTCCTCCTCCATGTGCATAGGCTCGGTGCTCGGCGCCCTTGCCGGGGACGCCCCTCGGGGTGGCGTGGTCGATGGGAGTGGCGTGTTGGGAGTAGCCCTCTATGGCCCCTCCTGCCACTGCTCTCCCCCTGTGCACCCGGCGAGGTCAGTACCAAAGCGTCATACCCCTGACACATGTCGACGAGGGGAGAGTGATGAACTTACGCTGGGGGCTATGCCGGGGGCTGCTGTCCGGGCTGCTCAGCACCACCAATGGCGCCCACGAAGTACCTGCCGCGGGCTGGCCGCCCGCCGAGGCCTTGGACCTCTTCACCCTCTGGGCCAGCGTCTCCACATCCCTGTGAAGGCGGAAACAAATCAACACAAGCAACACAGATTGATGAGACGGAGATGATAGAGAGGAACATAATACTCACTCGTCGTCCACCTCCTCCTCTGTTGCCTTCCTCTTTCTTCTGGGGCTGAGTGACTCGAAGTCAAAGGTGACCCCCGTGTCCGCGTCTGCCGGAGGAGGGGAGGAGGGCGGAGTCTGGGCGCGCTTGGACGAAGAGGAGGCCGATGCTTTCTTCTTTGCCACAGCGGCCTTCACCACCTTCTTCGCCGTCGCGGCCCTCGTCTGACGTGCGGACTCCTCCGGAGACTTTGGCCGCTGTTCGGCCTTGATGGGCCGTACCGGCTCACCAGAAATGGCCCACCGCAGGACTCGCCCTCTCCCCATGGCCGGAGGGTCAACAGCCCCGGCCTCCTCCGACGACGACTCGTCGGTCGCATCCTCAACAAGAGGAGCCTCGGTGCCGGTGCTGCTGGCCTTCCCAGCGGCCTCCACCAACCGGGCGAGCTCCTCCTCCTCCGCGGCCGTCGCGGCCCCGTCCTCCACGCCATCGGTGCTGCCGGCCTCCTCGGCAAGCTTCGCCTCCATCGCCCTGGCGGCGATGTAGTCTAGCTCCGCCTGGGTGTTGTCCTGGACAAGCCGCAGCTCGGCGGTGACGTACCCCTCATGCAAGGGGTCGAAGAACTCGGATCAAGGCCATGCGCATTGAAGTACGGCATCATGGCAATGATCTAGGTCCGGCGCGAGTTGTTGCTCAGCGGGACCACTCCTGCCGGCAACTTGAACAAGGGACCCTTGGCGACCTTGCCGGCCTTTGCGGCGGCCCTCGCGGCCTTGCCGGTCCGCTCGACCTCGCCGTCGTGGTTCACGTCGAGCTGGAAGAGCCGCTGGCAGAAGTGAGCGTGCCCCATCACTGTGAAGTTGTGGCCGAGGCCGGGGCGAAGCCTCATGATGTCGGCGGTGTTCGTGAAGAGCCAGGGCAGCCTCCCCTTGTTGTGAAGTGGAGCGGTCCGGCGGCGGACGAAATCCACCCCGATCATCTCGAGGGTGAGCCCGGCCTCAGTAAGCCGAAGGATCCTGGTGGTGGCGATCATGAGCTTCTCGTCGTTGGCGTCGACGTCGCTCCAGTCGCTCCTGCAGACCGGCGGCGCCTGGCAAACCTCACAGAACGTCGGCAGGTCCTTCTCCTTGATCCAACACCATCGGCCCCGCCATTCTTCCCACCTCTCCTTCATGGAGCCCTCCGGTTATGCCCCCTTGGACCGTGGGATCTAGGTGATGCAGCCAGAGATGGCACCCCCCGGTTGGATCCGAGGGGAGACGTAGTGGCAGAAGAGCGCCGTGTTGGAGTGCACCCTGGCGAAGCCCTCACATAGGTGCGCAAAAAGAGCCATGCACGCCACGGCGTTTGGAGTAAAATCCAAAAGGTGGAAGCCGTAGCTGTGCATGACGTCGCTGAAGAAATCAGAGAAGGGGGGACAGAGCCCGCAGGAGAAGTAGTCGACTAAGAAAGGGTACCGATTTGGAGCGGCCTCGGCGCAATTGGCGGGGATGACGCGCGTGGCTGGATGCACCGTCTTCTCTCCGCCCGTCTTGACCCCCCACAAGGGTTTGAAGGCCTCCCGGACCTCGAACACGTCGACCGTCGAGGGGAAGCAGACGAGCTGCGTCCGCTGCGCCGCCAGCGCACTCTCCGGCGTCTCCTTCGCTCCGGCGTCCTTGGCCTTGCCCTTGGTGGATTTGGGTGCCATGGCGGCTAGGGGAGCAAGAGACAGAAGACAAGGGGGGACACGGCGGCGGCGAGCAAGAGCGAAGCTTAGGGAGGAAGGAGAAGGGGGCGGCGGCTCTGAGATTGGAAGAAGGCGCCGAAGGGGTAAAGTGAGCAGCGCGCCCGCGGTTATTCCTTTTTTACGGGGAAGGCGTGGGCCGCCTCCTTTCCCATTAACTGCGATGTGACGCATGCGTGTGGAAACCACATCACGCATGACCTCCACGTCACGCACGACCCTCCACGTCGCACGCGGGTCATGCGGAAGCGCAGCGGATGAGCAGTTACTGCGGTAAAATCCGCCCAGCCTGCCCGCGCACCGTTCTGGGCCTGGCCCAACAACGTGTCGCGCTTATGTGTGGCCCAGGCCCGGGGGCTCCTGTCGGTGTACAAAAGTAGGGGCTCTCCTTTTGACCCCTTTACTTGTGCACGGGCAGTCAGAGCCACGCACCGCGGCCACACGTAGCAGGGTAAAGGAGGGGAGCCGGAGAGAAGCCGAGGCCCAACACAAGACGATTAAGGCAACGCCAAGACCAGAAACACAAAACAACAAAGGGGCTGAGGTGGAGTCCCCCGGCAAGGCCCTTGCCGGGGCAGGCCTCCGCGGCCCCGGCAAGAACCTTGTCGGGGCAACTTGCCCAAACACTAACAGAGCGAGCCACCCTTGAGACCGCGGGTTCCAACCCAACTAACTACGGTGGGACCAGGGCTCGAGAGGCACCCCTGTGGTGGCATGCAGATCTTTGTCAAGACCACGGACGTATGGGGTCAGATGAGGACCAGAAGACGGCGACCCTCGGCGGAATCCTTGCCGAGGAAAGCCACAAGACCTTGTCGGGACGACTGCGCGCCACGGCGAGACCCTTGCCGGTCCCCCGGCAAGGCCCTTGCCGAGGACATCAGGGGGGCCACTGCCAGGCCCGCGCCAGCCAAAGTTTTCCACCGCCGTTCGCATGCAGCTGCCATCCCAACCAGCTGGGCTGGCACCTGTGTGGCAACATGCTGCTTCCAGGCCAGATCGGCAAGCGCCTGCGTGGCAGCATGCAAATCTTCGTGAAGACCCTACCACCGGGCCTCCTTAGATGCCTGCCTGCCTACATGGCGCCGCACGCATCACTGGCTAGGGCGCGTGTCAAAGCAAGGAGGAGCGGCGACGGATGGGATGGGCCTCACTCATGTCCCCGATAAAGCTAGGGGACACCTCAGGGGCGCATTAAATGTGTCTTGTCCTGTAATACGGATGATAAGCTCGCAGTACTGTATGCCTTTCCACCTCCTGTGTGCCACTGTGGCATCCCCTTTCGACTATAAAAGGAGGCCCATGGCGTACTGGAGAGGGATTCGGCTCTTTTGGACCACGCAGCCACCATAGCTAGTTCGAGAGCTCAAGAAATCTCTGAAATACAGCCACCAAAGTAGGACTAGGGTATTACGCATCCTCGTGGCCCGAACCTGGGTAAACGATCCTTGTGTTGGTTGTTATCCCTGCTCTTCTCACAACCCTGCGCCTTGGCAACCGTAGTAGGGATTCTCATGATCCCATAGGTGTCATTTCTCACAGACACAACCTCCCGTGTTCTACTTCTCCTCGATGATGGCGGCAGACGCGGAGGCACTGGCCACCGACTCGTCACTCTCCGCACACCTGGCTTCTGTCTCTGCTTGCATGGTGCGGCCACATGCATGGGAGTCTCGGCCACAGAAATGGGAGACGCGGTCGCAAACACGGGAGGCGCGGTATGAGGCGGCGGCATGGACGACAGTGACGACGCCCATGCTCCCCACCTTGCCTGCGTGGAGCAGCATGCCTCTCCTCGTCGAGCTAGCCTGGAGCAGCGAGTTGCTGAACCGCGCGCTGGCTTGGGGCGGCAACTGGCTCCGTCGGGCAAGGGGAGGGGGTGGATCAGCGAGCTGCAAAGCTTGTATTCGGCGGGCTTGGCGGTCCACCCAGCCGGCTTGAATGCCGGATAAACTACTCTTCATAAGCCATTGTAAGAGTGGACAAAATGGTGAAGGAGGAGATAGGGGAGTGGCGGAGGTGTGCGATTCTTGGCCGGCATCTGGCCTCGTATAAATAGGAGATTAAATAGACGACAAACGGGAGGAGCTCGTCCGGCGTTGAGTTTAATGCCGGCCCGGTCATGAACGAACGTGTGTCCAGAGTGGGTTTCTTGACTTCCACACGGGTTTCATGGAGGCGTCTGAATGCGGCACGGAGGCGTGTTCAGCCAGGCATTCAGCGAACGGCGCCCTCGACTCTGACGTACGACACCGCGCCGTTCTTCCACTAACGTGTGGGATATTTGGGTACATGGTCTGCATGTCAGTGACCCAACGCAGGCAGCGCACGGTAGAGGAACTTTTGGTGGGCCAGGGTGGTCAAAAGTGGGCATTTCATAAACTGATGATTGTTCATTGAGTGTGACGTCATCTATTTCATGTAGATAAGCCTACTATATAATGTAAGAGAATTTTAAAATTTTCATATATACGTTGATAGCCCATTCGATACGTTGTGATTCATAAAGACCACTACAAACATCAACGTTCTGCTTATCACAGATAAGATTGATTAATACCCGTAACAATCCATGTCCTTAACAAAGGGTGCATGCACGTATAGGTTGAGTGTGTGTCTTGCGTCGTGTGATGTGTGCATGCAGGCATGCGAGTGTTGCGTGCGTGCATGTGTACGTTTATGTGTTGCATGCATGTGTGTGTGCGTGTCTGTGTTCGTTAGTGCATGTGTACGTGTTAGTGTTGCACGCCTGCATCCGTGCGTGTGTTCGTTATGTGTACGTGTCAGTGTTGCACGCCTGCATGCGTGCATGTGTCCGTTCGAGTGTTGCGTGCGTGTATGTGTAAGTGCGGGGTGAGGCTACACGTCAGTCAACTAACATTTTCATCTCTGATCAGTCGATTTTCCAGCCGTTGGATACGAAATGAAGGGCCTGCAGTTTATCTTCAACCTCCATCCCCTGAGCCGCCAGCCACCACCGGCCGAAGCACCGGCCCCCGCCGCCCGCGGTCGTCCCGCGCCGCGTCGCCGCCCTGCCCGCTTCGAAACCACTCCCCACCGCCGGTCCGCCGCCGCCCCGACCATCCCTCTAGCCACCCTGCGCCGATGTTTTTCTCCGGCGATCCTCACGCCACCGCCCAATCACCGCGCCCCCCACCGCCGGCGACTGCCAACCAGAGATTTCACGACTTCGAATCCCCACCGTCCACCAATTTATTACCATTTCTGTCTTTCATATACGCGCTGACGGGTGGGCCCAATGGTAATGTGCGCTGCTGAATGTGGACTGTTTCACTAGTCAATTGATCGTGTCATCAACAAATTATGGACCTGTATGGTGAACCAGTGACCGTATGATCACCCTAAAATGTGTTTTATTAACACAGTACAGACTCAAACTATAGTTTCTTTCTTATACGCGCTGACAGGTAGGCCCCACAGTTACCCGCGGTGATGGTGCAACAGTAGTTGCGCCATGTGGAACGTTTAACTGGTCAATTGATCATGTCATCAACAAAATACGGAGTTGTACGGGTGAGCCAATGACCGTATAATCATGACATGTATTTTTTCACATGGTACAGACGCAAGCGCTCATATATACGCGCAATCACTCACCGCTATAAGCACACACACGCAGACCCTACCCCTATGAGCACCTTCGAGAGAGTGAGTCAGCATATGATCTTGAGATTTTACGAAGTCACCAGAGGTGCCTCGTAGTCGAGGGGAACGTCTCCTCCCACTGAACGCACAGCGCCAGAAAATAATGAAATTAATCCAGGATAAATGCGAGCACCAAGACTTTAACCTGGTGGGCTCGGAAGCAGCAGTCCTCCTAACCATCCAACCACAGGTTGGTTAGCACCACAAAATGTATGTGGTGACCGTGATGAGCTTATTCTAAAGTCCAGTGACCATATCATGCTTTCGCTTCAAATACAATGACCATAAGTGTCGTCAACAAAATATGGAGCACGCATCAAATACAATGTCCGTCAGTGTCATCAACAAAATACAGAGACGTATCGTGAGCTAGATACCGTATGATCACCACGAGAATGTATACGGTGACCGTAATGAGCATATTATGAAGTCCAGTGACCGTATAGTGCTTTCGCTTGAAATACAGTGACCGTCACACGTGAATTTGTCAGGGGCATGCATACTTTTAGAGGGCCGAGAGATAGTTTTTGTGCGCACGCGAAAGTGGTGTAGAAAGAGGGGGTGTCCGGTGGAGACAAGGAGAGATATGCCCTTCATTTCTCTTTCCTGTGACTAATATTTTAGGAGAAAATATAAACATTCACAATGCAGAACACATATTTTTGGATGCACCCTGCAATTAACTTCCATGTATAACATTGTACTATTGTATATGCTTATTTTCTTAATGGCCGATTGCGTGTGTGGTGTGGTTGGCACATCATCTCTAGTTGGGGTGGGCACATCATTTCTCGTTGTGGTGGATTAACATGAGGACTCATGGGTCGGTTCCATCCTGCGCCACATAGGTTGGACCGAGACGCATTATACAAAGGCCCATGTGGAGGACTCGACGTACAAGACGAACCTACCAGGGTCGTGGAGGACTCTATCCCCACTGATGATAAGCCGACTATATATGATTTGTAACCCTAGGCCCCAATTATATTATAGAAGCCCGAGGGCTATTTCATCGATAGTATACACACATGCACAATGCCTGGTATTCACGTGTACTTTGTACACACCCCTATCACTAATATACAGTACCAGGAGTAGGCTTTTTCCTCAACTGCAAGGGCCCGGACTTGGGTAAAACTTTGCCTCGTATAACCATCCAGCCTAACAGTCAGGGATATCCTACAGAATGATCTGATGGAATCATATTTGCCAACTACTAAGAGAGAGGTGTGTCTGGGGGATGCATTGTGTGCGAGAGAGACCTAAAGATAATGTGCATGCGGGAGAAACGTAGGCACATATATGTGCGTATAGAGGGCTAGTAGAGATCGTTCATGTGTGTATATGCATGTGAGAGAAATAGTGTTTTCCAACTGAGATTAGTGAAAAGATTGGTACATAGTAGTCAGAAAGAGGGAGGGAGATATATAGAGAGTGTGTGTGCGTGAGACACCCCGACACCCCGGGAGATATTGTGAGCATGTGTGAAAGAGAAATGCTGATGTATATAAAGTGTGTGCACTTGTGCGTTAGATAGAGAGATATATAGCGTGTGTGTGAGAATGGGCCGAGGCATAGTGCATCTACGTGTAAAAGGCGGTTCTACGCATTAAATTAAAATATAAATGGCATTATTATTTATGGATGAGTTCATGAATTTTGCAATTTGCGTATGAACGAAAATCAGTCTATCAGACACGCATACTCTATTGAATTCTAGCATGTGCATATGTTTATTTCATATTATCGATTCATAGAGTGAAAGCGGTTTGAAATATAGGCAATGCATTGCTTTTGCAATTCATATATAAACATTAATTAGTGCACTCCATGTTGTTAGTGTGAAGCACTTTATACATTTGTCACTTACATGTATACATTCCAAATTGCTAGCTATGAAATAGAATACATGTTGAATTCAACATAAAGGGGGTTTCGAAGATTCGAATTCATAGGAAGTGCATTCATCTATTTGAATCCAAGATAATGGCATTTGTAAATTAGATCTAAAAGGGGGCATCAATCTTTCTTGTGCGTTTGAACATACTATATATTCATACGCATGTCTAACTATTTTTCAGCAACCAAGGAGATTATATCTGGAACCATGCATCAACTGAGGTAAGTTGCATATTTTTTAATATATACTCATGTGCAATGTATATTCAAATGTAACCCCACCATTCTAAAATAACGGTAGTTTTAGGATTTTCAAGAGTCAAGATTTGTGAAGTTTGACAAATCCTGAAAGTTCAATTCAAGAGAGCCAAAAACGTTAATGTTTCTGTTCCAAAATATTGAACGAAGCGCCAAATGTGCCTCTGGTCACCTGAAACTGCGCGAGACTAATGTTTGGTGGTAGAAAATTACTGTCCTGACTCTGGCCCGTGTAGCCTATCCGCCCGATGTCTAAAGGTCTAAACCGGGGTAGGTTTGTAACTTCACCAAGACGCCAGTCTCAACCGCCTCCGAGAAGCATTGATACGCCGTGGGCACCTAAACACCCATGCGCTAGGCCGAAATCTGTCCCGCCCACCATTTGGGACACCTAAGATTACTATCCTACCCCCAAGCTGTCGGCGTTCTGGCAACGGGGGTCCCCAGACTTGCCTGCCTGTGGCCTGCGGCGTGGCTCAAAGAAGGCCCAGGACAGCCCATCTTAATCAACACAAGCTCAAGACCCTCGCGAGGGGCCAAGCCTCGCGGGGCGGACGACCAAGAGCTTCCTCAGGCACGGCCTCGTCAGGCTGGCTCGTGAGGAGGCGGAGAGTTCAAGGCGGGGTACCTCGCGAGGTGCCCATGACGTAAGCCATGACGACCAAGGACGCCAGTCGGGCGCCAGCCGCGCAGCATCCGCCTTTCCTCTTTGGTGCAAAGGGAGCAAGCGCGGGCAAGAGCATCAAGCAAAGGCATCCGTTTCGGTGCAACAAGACCAAGACCAGCCCCAACGGCTGGAATGCAGTCATCGTGGAGCCCAGGCCGGCGTCATCACTTGAGCCTGTGGCAGGCGAGGACCAACTTTAGTCAGGATAAGTGTACCCGCTGTCCCCCTTCAAAATGGCCAATTGTTGGCGCCCTTCCCGCTCAATATTTGGGAAGAGGCCCAGGGCCTTCGTCTATATAAGTAGAGCTAGCCACCATAGTAGAGCAGGATCTCTCCTCCCGCGCGGCATTTTGGGATCCAGAGATAGAGATAGAGACCCGATCCTCAAGCTAGAGCGACGGGACACCGCTAAGCAGTTCATCACACCCACCAAGAACAGACCCTCATGAGGCTGTTCTTCCCCAGATCTTATTCTTCATCAGCCCAGAGGCAATCCACACACCACACCTTTGGGTAGGGTATTACACCACCATGGTGGCACGAACGATATAAATCTTGCGTCTCTTGTGTTGTTCTTGCTAGTAGTTTTAGGTCCCTGCGATTCGGTGAGGTGCGAGGCGGTGGAGGTTGGATCTCCGCGCACGAGTTCAAACCTTAAGGGTGCCGGAACCCGTAATCCGACATTTGGCGCGCCCGGGTAGGGTGCGCCGGAATCCGCTTCGCCACCTCGTGCCCCGTCGCATCGTCATCACCATGTCCAGCGACCAAGCGGGCAACCCAGATCCTTAGGCGTGGCCCGCCCACGCAGAGCCGCTTCGCCTCGGGCAACCCGTGCCCAGTGCAGCTCATGGTCCGCAGGGCGCTGTAGGGCATGGGCGACGCGACAGGCCTCGACGGCTCTCACACATGGCGGCGCGGTCGGAAGCAAGAGCCTCCAACCACGCCGCGACCACATCACCGTACACCCGCCGGGAGCAGGCGAACTCGAGGGCCGCGCTCACAGTGGCCCGAGAGCTGCTGCAGTGCAGGCTGCTAGAGAGCGGCCGCGACGTGCTGCTGGAGCGAGTGGCGGAGCTCCTGGGCTTCGCCGCCTCGGGGGCTCACCCCTTCTGCACCCAACTCCCGCCAGCCGAGGGCGGCTCACAAAGGGGCTCAGCAGCCATGGGCTCCAAAGCTACTCCAACACCGTGAAGCTGTCGGCGTCGGGCGGTGGCGGGTTGCCCCGCCCGGCCAGCGGAGAAGAAGGACTCGACGCAACTCGTGGCCCTGGTGGACCGCCGCGCCACCACCCCACGACGGGCGCATCAAGCAGAGCAGCAAGGCACGCTTAGCACTACGACGTGGCCTTCGGAATGATGGCGCCGGAAGAATACGTGCCCCACATGATGGACCAAGGGCACCCGCATGAGGGAGAACAAGACTCTCTCCTCAGCCCAATCTGGGGGGACGAGGCGCCAGAAGCCGCACTCTTCCAGGAGTCTCGAGATGGTCCCACTGGTCACGCCGGGGGCGACGATTATCGGGTACTGCTACTTCCTCAAGAGCAAACATACGCTAACCATAGGTCACAGGAGGTACAGGTCGCCCCGACGAGCGGCTGCCCCATTCCCGCAGTCTCCTACCCCTCGGGAGGGGGGCGCAGGGGGCTGCCGGAGAGGGGCAGAGATCCGACATCACCACCGCGGCGTTTGGAGCAAGGCGTTCTCAGGAGGTAGGCCCTCTGCTGGGGAGGTGCCTCAGGGCCTGCCCCTGGCGGAGGACCCGTGGTCGTCGGGGGAACCGCTGGCGACCGTTCTACCCCACCGGCGGCGTCCTGGTTTCCGGTCGTTGTTGGTGGCACTAGAGTGTGGCGCAGGGCGGGGCCCTCGTCTGGCGATATGAAGCAAGGCCGGTACCTGTGAAGAAGGCCCAGTGCCTGTGAAGCTCGCCGCCCCGTGACACTCTCACGTAATAATGAGTGGGGCTGTACACGCCCCGGAGTCTCAGGGGTGCCGGCCTCAGGCCCTAGAGCTCCCTCCTACACCCAGTAGCAGCAGTTAGCTCCGCGCTGGTGAGAAGACGTCCAAGACTAGACTAGGTGCCGGACGCGGCCTTTTTCTGCTTTCATTGGTTTTCCCTCTGGCTGTCGTTTTCCCTTGCTGGATTTAAGTTGAATTTGAGCTTGAATATTTGCGCGTATTCGGGAAGGGGTGCTTAGTCTCGTTCGAGCAAATTTCTCGTTTGATTACAACTCCGCCTCAGCTGCCTCCCCTCACGAGCCCTCGTGAGCGGGCTAAACCAAGCTTGCGCGCCTTGACCCGATCGCCCGCCCGCGTCCTCTCCGGAGGGTTTTTACTACAGGTCCTACAGATTCGATCAGTAGGCGATCAGATCGCCCAGGCCTTCCACAGGCTATCTCGGGGCTCGTACGAAACAAAGGTAAACCATCCAACTAGCGCGCCGCTTAGCCAACCGCTTGGCGTGGGCGTATGGGCATTGTAACACCCGCTAATACGAAGAACGCAAGTTTTACATGAGGGGATCCCCCTCCCAAAATGCTCTCACCTCCATCAGGCCAAAACCTGAGTTCTATTCATGCAGGGTAATGGAACAAGGACAATACATGATCAGTCGGACAAATCCCCCAATGCATCCTCAGGGGCACCTCCCGAGCCGTTGCTGGTGTCGCTAGCCTCGCCGCCGCTGTCTGCGTGATCGTCGGTGGCACCTGGGCCGTTCACCACGCCGCCCTCGTCAGCGGCCACGATCACACCATCGTCGTCCGAAGCAAAGGCCCGGACGAGGGCATCCACGTTGTCTTCCACCCGGTCGCCGGAGTCGCCCGGACGGCCTCGGGAAGCTGGGCGATAACTGCGTCAAAATCGAAGTGAGGGTCCATTTCCCGGAGATGTCTGAAGACACGAGAGAAGGCGCGCCCGAGCAGCGCGCGGCTCCTCTCCTCCACCAACCTGTCGGCCCTAACCGACCGCGCCTCCAGCCGCGCCACCACGTCGGTGAAGAACTGAAGGTTGCCGGCGTAGTTAACCGCGTGCGGCTGGCCTACTGCCGCCTCGCAGATATTATCCAAGGCTGCGTTAGCTCTTTCCCGGAGCGTGGCGAGCATGGGACGGTGCTCATGCTCCAAGATTCGCCGCTGATGCATCTCGTCCGCATTCTGGCGCGCAACAGCCTCGGCCTCCTCCACCCGCTGGCGAAGACGGAGAGCCTCGGCCTGAGAGGTGGTGGACTCCCTCTACGCCACCTCGAGGGCGGCTCGAAGAGCATCGGCCCGCCGCGTTGCCTCCTCCAGTTTTGCCCTCAAGGCAGCAGTCCTGCCCTCAGCCTCGGCCTTGATCAACCCCAACCGCTCCTCAAACTCGCGCTCGAGGTTCGCGCGCGCCGCCGCCACTCGGCGTCTGACCTCCTCCATGACGCGGGCTTCCCGTGCTGCAACCTCATCCTCTGCCCACGTCGCCAAGCGCTCCCTCGTCTCCATGGGCTCGTACTCGCGCGCGTGTTCGGCGGCTTCAAGCATCAGCGCCTCCTCACGCTTCTGGAGGTCCGCCGAGTCGCCAGAGGCCACCTTCATCGACGCAAGGGCTGCCTCGCGCAGCTCCGCTTGCTCCTCCAACGAGTGACACCGGGCCAGGGCTTCCCGTGCCCGCTCCTCCGCCGCCTCTCGCCGCCTCTTAGCTGCCCGGGCCTCCTCGACGGCCCGAGAACAGGCCTCCCGAGAGGCTGCCAGCAACGCCATGGCCTCTTCATCATCAAGCTCATGGCTGGCGTGCAAGCGGCGGCGCCCTCCATTCAGCGCCTCTGCGACAAGGCGCAGGCCCTCGACCTCAAGGCGCGTGTCTTCGTCAGCAAGCTCTTCACCAAGAAGGCTCACCGCGTCAGCCGCCCTTCGAAGAAATCCCTGGCGAAGGGCGCGACGCTCCCGGGCGCGTTCGCGCACGTCCTCCACACCATCAACCGCCCCAGACGGGCGCCGGGAGCCGCGAATCAACACTCCCCTCCGGGCGGGGCTGGGGCTGGCACCCTCGCGATGGCCGGGCACGCCGCGCGGAAGCCCGGCTGAGCCAGCCCGTCCCAGCACGAGGCGCAGGAAGCGCCTCAGCCAATCGCCGTCCATGACCAGGCGAAAAGCCCACGGCAGGCTAGCTATGCCTCGGGAAGGCTCGCGAGGAAGGATCGCGAGGCGCGCAGGGCCATGACGCGCCTCGGGACGGCTCACCTCCCCGGTCGCCCTCACCACTAGAGCTCCACTGCTTGGGGCACTCGAGGACTGGGGAGGGGGCGAAGCCGGGAAGGACGGCTCCTCGCCCGTCTCCATGAACTCGGCAGGAAGGGGCCTGCAGGCAGGGATCAGTACAAGCAACAGAAGGATCAGGAGCTGGGGAAGGAGAAGACTTACTCGTCAGTAGCGAAGTACTTCCTGCGCTTCAGCAGGCGACAAGGGTAATCATCGCCCAGGGCCTCCCTTCTCTTCCGGAGGGCCTCGAAGTTCACGCGGAAACGACCCAAGATTTGAGCTGCTGGATCAGCTCATGGCGAGGAGAAGCATCAAAGGCGGCTTGCGTCAGGCGTCCACTCGACGTGCTGCTAGTCGCCTCACCAAGAGAAGTAGCAGGGGCCTCGGGGGCTCCAGCCGTGGGCGCTGCGGGCGGCTGCTTGCCGCCCTCAGCTGCAGAGGCATGAGCCTCAGGAGCTGCCCCCTCATGAGCATCGCCAGGCGCTGCCACCCCGGCGGGGGTCCCTTCGGCCTCTGGCGGCTCGTGCCTCCCTGCTCCGCCACTTGAGGAGGAGCCGCCTTGGCCGACTGGAAGGACTGTCACCACCACTGGATTCTCGCGAGGCCCCTGGAGACCAGCGGGGCGCAGCTTCGATCATCGAAGATAGGCATCTGGTTCACCAGATCACCCTGTTCCGGCAGAGGTACAAGAAGGCCCTTCGTCTTTGGATGCCACCGGGATTAGGATCGCCAGTCAGGATCAGGAGCACTTTCCTTAGCGCTTCTGGCGTCAGGTCTTCTTCCTGGAGCCTCATGCGATCACCAGGCCCGCCGAAGGCCCACATCTTGTGGGAGTGGCGTTGAAGAGGAGCAATGCGGCGCATCAGGAACTCCTTCACCACCTTGGGCGCCGTCACAGCAAGAGACCTCAGGAACGCGAAGCGGCGCCAGACAAAGACGAGCCGAGGGCTCGAAGCTGCCTCTGGCCCCAGCCTGAATTGGGGACAAGAAAGAGGACGACTCAGATAGCGAGGGGGCACCCCCACATCCACGCACAACCACCTCTCGCGGAACTCAGCCGGGCGGAGGCAGGCTGAAGTCAATCCCTGAGGCCGCTGTCTCGGGCGCGGCGAAGAAGCTCACGCACGCCGAGCATTGAGTGGGGTCGACAAGGCGCAGAGAGAAGAAGTGGCGCAGCAAGGCAACCGAGGGAAGGATGACCATCATTGCCTCATAAACAAAGGCGAAGACCGAGAGGAGAGTAATGGACCCAGGACCCAGATGCATCATGTGGATCTGATAATGGGAAAGCACGGCATTGAAGAAATTAGAGAAGGGGGGAACCAGTCCATACAGGTATGGCGTCAAATAAATACCGGACCTCGGTGACTATCCTGTCGATGGCGAAGTGGGACGCGGGCCAGGCTGTCGTCCTCCCGCATTCGTTGAAGGAGGTGGCTAGAGCCGAACTGACCTTGCCCAAGCCCTCCAGATTGAGTATGATTGACGGGTCGACAGCGGAGGCCGCCGGCGGCGGCGAGCAAGGCGGAGGCACAGGTTTCTTCCCTTTCCCCTTCTTCGTCGGAGCCATGGCGATCGAAAGGGGGAAGGGGGGATTTGAGATTGGATTGGAAATGGAAGCTGGAATTCAAGAGAGGAAGGACCGGAGCGCACAAGCGTAGAGAGGGGAGATGTGTGCAGCGTGTCCGCCTTAGCAAGGCACGAAATAAGGAGGCGTGGGGGAACAGTGCCACCCACGTCCAATCAACCGCCACGCGTCGCCCAAGGTCAAGAGGCTGTTAGGGCCCATGACGCTTCAGACTTGCCCTTTCGCCTCTGCTCGGCCAAGTTCGGGCGCCGTGG
The DNA here is from genome assembly GCA_021605145.1 of Aegilops bicornis. Taxonomy (NCBI): domain Eukaryota; kingdom Viridiplantae; phylum Streptophyta; class Magnoliopsida; order Poales; family Poaceae; genus Aegilops; species Aegilops bicornis. The sequence goes on along the minus strand of CM038671.1, from coordinate 475,141,752 downwards.
GCACAGGGGCTCTTTGTCGGCGTTCTAGGAGCAGGGGGTCCCCAGACTTGCTCGCTCATGCGGCTGCGGGCGCGGCTCAAAGGAGGCCCAGGACAGCCCATCTTCATCAACACAAGCTCAAGACCCTCGCGAGGGGCAAGCCTCGCGGGGCGGACGGCCAAGAGCTTCCTCAGGCACGGCCTCGTCAGGCTGGCTCATGAGGAGGCGGAGAGTTCAAGGCAGGGTACCTCGCGAGGTGCCCATGACGTAAGCCATGACGATCAAGGGCGCCCGATCAGGCGCCACCAGCAAAGACATCCTCCTTTCCTCTTTGGTGCAAAGGGAGCAAGCGCAGGCAAGAGCATCAAGCAAAGGCATCCGTTTCGGTGCAACAAGACCAAGACCAACCCCAACGGCTGGAATGCAGTCATCATGGAGCCCAGGCCGGCGTCATCACTTGAGCCTTTGGCAGGCGAGGACCAACTTTAGTCAGGATAAGTGTACCCGCTGTCCCCCTTCAAAATGGCCAATTGTTGGTGCCCTTCCCACTCAATATTTGGGAAAAGGCCCAGGGCCTTCGTCTATATAAGTAGAGCTAGCCACCATAGTAGAGCAGGATCTCTCCTCCCGTGCGGCATTTTGGGATCCAGAGATAGAGATAGAGACCCGATCCTCAAGCTAGAGCGACGGGACACCGCTAAGCAGTTCATCACACCCACCAAGAACAGACCCTCGCGAGGTTGTTCTTCCCTGTACTATTCTTCATCAGCCCCAGAGGCAATCCACACACCACACACTAGATTAGGGTATTACACCACCATGGTGGCCTGAACCAGTATAAATCTTGCGTCTCTTGTGTTGTTCTTGCTAGTAGTTTAGGTCCCTCCGATTCGGTGAGGTACGAGACGGTGGAGGGTTGGATATCCGTGGCACCCCAGAGTTCGAACCTTAAGGGTCTGCCGGAACCCGTAATCCGACACAACCCGCAATATGTCCAAAATTTTAGATGGGGGCAAAGTTTGTAACTTTCCCCAAATTTCGAACAAGTGCGTCCCAAACCGAAACATTGTTCCCCCTCCCTCCGTTTCCCCATTCATATTCCATGGGCGCCATAACGCCCTCTCCACCAGCCGCGAAACCCCAGCCTCCTCCGTCGTCCACCCCATCGCGCCCAATCCATCGCTGCCCTCTTCTTAACGCCGGAGCCGGTACCCCGACATCGTCGTCCAATGCGACTGCAACCGCAATGCCCTCAAGGACTTAGCAGCTAAAGCTGAGGCAGAGATGCCTCCACGACGACGACGTGCACCGTACCAGAACCACTTAGACCACACCGTCATGTGCCTCACTGCTGCCGCTCCACTATCGCAACCGTCCACCGCACCGGAGTTGTTCCCGCTACGCCGTCGTTCGCCGCCTCGGATCTGGTTCCCTGCCGCTGACAGACAGACCGCACCACACTCAACAACTTGGCCATGGGTTCGTCCAAGGCTCCACCGTCCTCCACAACTTCTCGCTTCAAATAACCACAAGAAGATCATTGGAAAAACAGAAGGAGGACACAGCACTGCCAGCAGAAAGAGGTACTCCTCTTCCCTTATTCGTGCAAATATTACGTCTCTGCTCACACCGTATTCATCCCATGAAAGAAACTAGTTGAGCGCTTCTTACTGCATCTTATTCGTGATACTAGATGCACAAGGTTTCCTCCCATTTAATATTTCACCTTGGCTAGAGGTCAGTAGCCCGCCTGGATTTCAATTTAGTGTCAGTTGAATCGCAATTAAAAGAAGCAGCACCCGCTTAGGCGCGCGGAGCACCTAGTCCGCTTGTTCGCTGGGGAAGCGGCGCATCGGTGTCTCCCATCATTTATTTATCACCAACCTGATATCTGCTACTTTTACACCGTACTACTTGTGCACACACTTCACACATACTCACACTATTATTTTTTATGCATGGGTATTTCATACTCTGACGCAGTGTTGATGAATACACAAAAGAAAAGACAGAATTCGCTCCAGTGTAATTTGAAGATAAGCACTAAGTGTTTTAGCGCTCTAAAGGGTGTAGTGTCAGCAGATGGAGACAGTAAACGTAGCTCTGCAGTTGATGATCTCAATTGCCACACACAACCTTCCCATGTGCTTGCTTTAACTTCGCGCTGTCAAATGTGGTTGCATGTTGCATATGGTGTCTAGCTTGTATTGCTTCCAATTTGGTTAAATTGCATATTCTTACTTTACACATTATACCTTTGATAATGACATGCCTTCCTGTTTTTGATACATACTACATATGTCTATTAACCATTTTCGTACATCAAACTAATGCTCTTTTGTATCCCTCATCAATCACTTATGATGAGACAGTCACCCCAGTGGGTTACTGTGAGACGCGCTACTTGTTTAAAGAGTGCAGTGTCATCCTCCCCACATGATTCTCAAGAAACAGCAAGGCTAAATGAAGATAGTCAACGTAGCTCTCTAGTTGATGGCCGCAATTCCCCTACACCACCATCGTAGGTGCTTGCTCTTACTTGGCAGTGTGATATGTTGTTGCATGTTGCATATGGTGTCTACCTTGTAATGCTTCTAATTAGGGTAAATTGCATATGCTTAGTTAAGACATTATACTTGTGAATATGGCATGCCTTCCTGTTATTGGTACATACTACGTCTTTCTATTAACCATGTTCTTACATCAAACTACTTTTCTTGCGTATCCCTCATCAATCACTTCTGACGAGACACCTTCAAGTTGACAGTGTAATATTGGTTGCATCTTGCATATCATTTCAAACTTGTATTGCCTCTAATTTATTGAAGTGCCACTTATAATGAGACACATCTAACTTGGTAGAGTGATTTTGGTTGGATCTTTCATATGGTGTCTAGATTGGATTGCTTCCAATTTATTGAAATGCCTTCTGCTTAGCATTTTTCGTACATATTTCATCCTCTTACAATGTGGTTACCATACATAAAAGTTGTGTTTGCCAGTATCATGCATCAACAAATTTGGAAGTGCGAATTTAATTCCTTTTTCTTGTGTGTTTACTTGACAAGGCAAAATCTAAAAGGACGAAGGCACAAAATGATGGTGGTCCTCTAGAGCAACCGAAACAGATGATCTCTGCAGATTCTCCTGCTACTCCTACTACAGTGCAAGTTCCAAACCTCATCTCCCCTACTCCGCAACCCCAGGTGCTTGCTCTAACATGGCAGTGTGATATCTGGTTGTATGTTGCATATGGTGCCTGGCTTGTATTGCCCCTAATTTGTTAAATTGCATCTCCTTAGCTTACACATCATGCATGTGAATATGACACGCCTTCCTGTTTTTGGTACATACTACATCTGCCTATCACACCATGTTCTTACATCAAACTACTGTTCTTGTGTATCCTGCATCTATTGCTTATGATGAAACAGTCACACCCGTGGGTTAGTATGAGACGCGTTACTCTTATAAAGAGTGTAGTTTCATCCTCTCCACATGATTCTCAAGAAACAACAAGCCTAAATGAAGATATTGAACGTAGCTCTGTACTTGAAGACCACACTTCCCCTACACCACCATCGCAGGTGCTTGCTCTAACTTTGCAGTGTGATATGTGGTTGCATGTTGCATACGGTGTCTAGCTTGTAATGCTTCTAATTAGGGTAAATTGCATCTGCTTAGTTTACACATTATACCTGTGAATATGACATGCCTTCCTATTTTTGGTACACACTACATCTATCTGTTAACCATGTTCTTACATGAAACTACCTCTCTTCTGTATCCGGCATCAATCACTTACGATGAGACACCTTTATTTGTTGCATATTGCATATTATTTCTAGCCTCTTGCCATGTATTGCTTCTAATTTGGTCAAATACATTTGTTAGGCCAGCCTTTTAATTTGGTAGTGTGATATTGGTTTCATCTTTCATATGGTTTCTAGCTTGCATTGCTTCTAACTAGTTCAAACAGCTTGTGCTTAGTTTACACTTTATACATCATACATGTCAATATGTCATGCTGTCCTATTTTTCATACATATTCCATCCTCCTATCATGCGGCTGCCTTACATGAAAATAGTGTTCGTCAGTATCATGCATCAATGAGTTCTGAAGAGCAATTTTATTCTTTTTTCTTATGGGTTTGACTTGACAAGGCAAAATAAAAAAAGAGGAAGCAAAAGAGTAAGGAAGGCGATGATGGTGGTCCTCTGCAACAACGTAAAGGAGCATCTGTACGGATTCTCCTTGTACTGCTTGTGCATTACAAGTCCAAGTCTCCGCTCCCCAATTCCACCATCCAAGGTGCTTGCTCTAACTTGGCAGTGTGATATCTGGTTGCATGTTGCATATGGTGTCTAGCTTGTATTGCTCCTAATTAGTGTAAACTGCATCTGCTTAGCTTACACATGATACGTGTGAATATGACACGCTTTCCTGTTTTTGGTACATACTATATCTGTCTATCACACCATGTTCTTACATGAAACTACTCTTCTTGTCTATCCTGCATCTGTCGCTTATGATGGGACACCTTTATGTTGGCAGTGTGATATTGGTTTGCGTCTTGAATATGATTTCTAGCATGTAGTGCTTCTAGTTTGATGAACGCCACCTATGACGAGACAGTTTTAACTTGGCAGAGTGATATTGATTGCACCTTCCATATCGTGTCCAGCTTGCAGTGCTTCTAATTTGTTGAAGTGCCTTCTGCTTAGTTACCACATCATAGGTGTGAATATGTCAAGCCGTCCAGTTTTTCGTACATATTCCATCCTCGTATCATGTCTTTGCCTTTCATCAGAGTAGTGTTCGTCAGTATCATGCATGAATGAGTTATGAAGAGTGGATTTTATTTCTTTTTCTTGTCGGTTTGACCTCACAATGCAAAATCAATAAAGATGAAGGGTCAACAGATTTTACTCCGCCATCCTCCCAACAAGATTCGCAAGACAACACAAGGCTAGACAGTCAACGTAGCTGTGTAGATGATAAGCACATCTCCCCTACTCCACCATCACAGGTGCTTGCTCTAACTTGGAACTATTATATGTGGTTGCATGTTGCGTATGACGTCTAGCTTGTATTGCTTCTAACTTTGTTGAATTGCATCTGCTTACTTTACACATAATGCATGTGAATATGACACGTGTTCTGCTTTCTAGAACATACTATATCTGATCACACCATGTTCTTACATCAGACTACTATTCTTGCATATCCCTCATCAGTCACTTATGATAAGGCACCTTTAAGTCGCCACTGTGATATTGGTTGTGTCTTGCATATGATTTCTAGCATGTACTGCTTCTAATTTGTTGAAACGCATGCATGCTTTGAACTTGGCAGAGTGATATTGGTTGCATCTTTCATATGGTGTCTAGCTTGCAAAGGTGCTTCTAATTTGTTGACATGCCTTCTGCTTAGTTACCACATCTTAGGTGTGAATATGTCACGTCGTCCTGTTTTTCGTACATATTCCATCCTCATATCATGTGTTTGCCTTTCATCCGAGTAGTGTTCATTAGTATCATGCATGAATTAGTTCGGAAGAGCGAATTTTATTCCTTTTTCTTATTGGTTTAACTTCACAATGCAAAATTAGTATAGCTGAAGGAAATTAGTCCGGCAGTGGATGATGGTGGTCCTTCGGAGCAACTCAAATAGAGGGTCTCTACAGATTCTACTCCACCATCCTCCCAACAAGATTTGCAAGACAACACAAGGCTGTACAGTCAACGTAGCTGTGTAGATGATGAGAACATCTCCCCTACTCCATCATCACAGGTGCTTGCTCTAACTTGGCACTATTATATGTGGTTGCATGTTGCGTATGATGTCTAGCTTGTATTGCTTCTAACTTTGTTGAATTGCATCTGCTTACTTTACACATAATGCATGTGAATATGACACGTGTTCCTGTTTCTAGAACATACTATATCTGATCACACCATGTTCTTACATCAGACTACTATTCTTGCATATCCCTCATCAGTCACTTATGATAAGGCACCTTTAAGTCGCCACTGTGATATTGGTTGTGTCTTGCATATGATTTCTAGCATGTACTGCTTCTAATTTGTTGAAACGCCAGACAGTTTGAACTTGGCAGAGTGATATTGGTTGCATCTTTCATATGGTGTCTAGCTTGCAGTGCTTCTAATTTGTTGACATGCCTTCTGCTTAGTTACCACATCTTAGGTGTGAATATGTCACGTCGTCCTGTTTTTCGTACATATTCCATCCTCATATCATGTGTTTGCCTTTCATCCGAGTAGTGTTCATTAGTATCATGCATGAATTAGTTCGGAAGAGCGAATTTTATTCCTTTTTCTTATTGGTTTAACTTCACAATGCAAAATTAGTATAGCTGAAGGAAATTAGTCCCAAGTGGATGATGGTGGTCCTTCGGAGCAACTCAAATAGAGGGTCTCTACAGATTCTACTCCACCATCCTCCCAACAAGATTTGCAAGACAACACAAGGCTGTACAGTCAACGTAGCTGTGTAGATGATGAGAACATCTCCCCTACTCCATCATCACAGTGCTTGCTCTAACTTGGCACTATTATATGTGGTTGCATGTTGCGTATGATGTCTAGCTTGTATTGCTTCTAACTTTGTTGAATTGCATCTACTTACTTTACACATAATGCATGTGAATATGACACGTGTTCCTGTTTCTAGAACATGCGTGTAGATGATGAGCACATCTCCCCTACTCCACCATCACAGGTGCTTTCTCTAACTTGGAACTGTTATATGTGGTTGCATGTTCCGTATGATGTCTAGTCGGTATTGCTTCTGATTGTGTTGAATTGCATCTCGTAGCTTACAACTTATACCTGCAACGATCACTTACCCATAAGACACATTTAACTTGGGAGTGTGATGTAGGTTGCATCTTGCATTGTCTTCTATCTTGTACTGCTTCTAATTTCTTGAAATGGCACTTATGATGATACACTTTTTACCTGATAGAGTGATATTGGTTGCATGTTCATATGGTGCCCAGCTTTCATTTCTTCTAATTTTGTTGAAATGTCTTCTGCTTACTGTTTTTCATACATATTCCATCCTCCTATCATACGTGTGAATATGCAATGCTGTCTTTTTTGTATATATTCCATCCTCCTATCCTGTGCTTGCCTTACATCAAAGTAGTGTTCGTCTGTATCATGCATCAACCAGTTATGCAGAGCTAATTTTATTCATCTTCTTGTGGTTTTGACTTCATAAGGCAATATCAGAAAATAGGAAGGAAAAGAGTAAGTTAGGGTATGTTGGTGGTCCTCTGGACCGACGCAAACAGAGACTCTCTAGATTTGCCACTGCTACTGCTAATGAAGTTGAAGTCCTATGTCTACATGATGAGTTCATCTCCCGTACTCCACCATTGCAGGTGCTTGCTCTAAGTTGATAGTGTGATAATTGGTTTCATGTTGCGTATGTTGCCTAGCCTGTATTTCTTCTATTTTGATTAAATTGCACCTGCTGAGTTTATACGTTATACATGTGCATATGACATGCCTTTATGTGTCTAGAATACACTGCATCTATCTATCATACCATGTTCTTACATCAAAGTATTGCTGTTGTGTATCCTGCATCAGTCAGTCATGATTGGACGCTTTTAACATGGCAGTTTGATAGTGGTTTCTTGCATTGATTTCTACGTTGTACTGCTTCTATTTTTTCGAAATGCCACTTATGACAAGACACTTTTAACTTGGAAAAGTGATATTGGTTGCATCTTTCATATGGTGTCTAGCTTGCATAACTTCTATTTTCTTGAAAGTCCTTCTGCTTAGTTTACACATCGTAGCTCTGAATATGTCACACGTCCTATTTTTCTTACATATTCCATCCTCATACGGTTGTCTTACATCAAAGTATTGCTTATCTGTATCATGCATCAATGAGTTCTGAAGAGCGATTTTATTATTTTGTGTTGTGGGTACGGCTTGACATGACAAAGTCAAAAAAGAGCAAGGAAAAGAAAATAGTAGGGAATGGTGTTACTCGTCAAGTGAAACGGAAAAGGATCTGCCCTCGAGATTCTGCTGGTACTTATAGTGCAGTAGAAGGTCCAAGTCCACCGGCTAAATCTACAAACACAGTATCACCTGCTCCACCAACTGCAGCATCCGCTTCAACTGCACCAAAGATCTCAACGAGTTACTCGTTCGTTTGCTCCGAATCGCGGTTCCCAAGCTTCCTTCACACCTAACACTACTTCAAGCAATCACCGACACAACATGACTTTGCAAGATCAGATGAACCTCATGAGCATCAACACCAAGACGGTACGTGACCGAATCAAGTTGCAGTTGCATGCTCCTTTATATGCACTCTCACAGTTTGATGTGCACTAACACTTTCCATATTCTTTGTTGAACTAGCACCACGGCGCAAGCGGAAACAGACATCAGGGATAATGCTTGACAGATTAACAAAATCTAAAGGAGGGAGAATGGAGATCCATTTTGAGGTTGGTTTAAAAAGGCCATGTGATGCTACAGAGTCAACCAAGTTAGTATCAGAGGAAGTCGTTGTCGTTAGGTGTCATGCACGTATCCTTCCAACGTGGATCCATCACAAGAATGAGAAAGACAATACCCAGTTTAACACCTTCCTTGACCATTTATCCGTAAGTAATGTTATTCATCGCAATTTGTAATATTGTCTTGCTCTATCCCATACTTTCTAGCTTCCTCCTAGTAAGACTCACATTCTTTTTTCAACAGATGAGGTTCAAGTTGGATCCGAAAGATTATGCAACTAAACAAGCATGCACTCATGTTTTTCAGTCTGCTCTGCGACCGTATCGGTACCACCTTAGAAATTCTCACTTTGAAGGCAAGGCTAACAATGAAATCGCCTAAACATCTCCAGTGGAATATAATATAGATGAAGACTGGACAGCCCTTGTTAAACACTGGTCTGATCCAAAGTATCAGGTAGGGTATATGTATTTGATCAGACCACATATTGAACTCGTATTTATGTATGTGCCTTACAAGTGTATCTTCTTCTAGGCTAACTGTTTGAAGAACAAGACCAACCGTTCTAAAGAGAAATTCCAACAGACAACAAGATCTCGTAGCTATATTGCACACTGTGAGGCTCTTGTAAATAGCTGCTACTTCCTTCTTTTTTGTGTGCCATATTATCGTATCTATATTGACTTGTTCCAAATACAGAGGAGAGCCCGTGCGGACCAAAAAGAACCTGAACTGAATGCAGTGCAAATCTTCAAGGATTGGCACACCAGCAAGATGAAGAGCATGAGCACATTAGTTCAAGCCGCTGTCGTAAGTCCTTACTCCTCCTGCCTTTGAACTGATTAGTACTATGATGTGTTCATTTAACTGCTTGGTTTGCAGCCAATGTCAGTTACTCTGTTCACTTTTATACACAGTTGTATTAACGTATCATTTCACCTTACATGGTTTAAAAGAGATGAAGGATATTCTTTTGGTCTTGATCCGTAATCTAGTTGTGATGTTCACGCATGCACACAATGATACAATAGCCTGCTTTGTTTTATATCTGTTTTCCCATGATATGAATTATGTCATACTATGTTCATCCTACTTTAAACCATGTCTCTTTATCCTTAGATGTCAACGAATGTGAGGAAATAGACAATACAAAGAGGCATGCTACATGGACATATGTTCTGAAAGTGATTTTATTATGTAGTTGGCACTACAATACATGCTAATGTATTACAGTAGTTCACCAAAATAAGTTATGTATAAACGTGAAACCTACTTTGTTTGTTTTTGTCTCGTTAGTAACTTATCTGGTGCACTAATCTACAAGTTCAAACTTTTAGCAAGCTATGGAACAAATGATTCAATAGCCTCAACCACCTGAAGGTGACGAGGCTGCCACACGCAAAATTTCACCTCTTGATGCAGTGCGTCAGTGTCTCTCCACTAACAGTGCAAAAAGCACCTTCCTGCGTAATTCTGGGTTGGTTGTCAAGGTAACCTTGTCCAAATCGCCTACTGAACAAAATCTTCCGGCTAGAAAGAGTGATATATCTGTGCTCCAGACACAAGTTCAATCCCTAATGGACGTCGTTTCGGAAACAAGAATAGTGGTTGACAAATGTCGTCAAGATATGAATGGTTTTGAAACCAGACTATCAGACATTTGCTTCATTGTTCAAGAACAATGGCGGAAATAAGGGGAAGATCATGCTATTCCATCAGATTCTACAGCCTGAAACATTAGCACTCAGGTCAAATGATCTGTGCTTCTATACATCTGATGGTGTTTTTATCTGCAAGGATTGTAAACTTTATGCCAACATGCCTTTTGTTGTATGGTTGGAATTTATTTTGTTGTGATACAACATTTATGATCTCTGCCAAGGCTGCTGTAATCTGACGCTATTTTTGTATAGTGTAGGTTTATCTTAGTAATGTATTCGGCGGAAAGCTTCGTAGGAGCCCAACGTGCCAACATTCGTCGGGCCCATTCCAATTGGGGCTAAAACGACTATGGGCCGTAATTTGCAAGTAGCCCACTAAAAATATCTTGGCCTAAATCAGCATAAGCTTTCATTTTTTTGGTAGGCCTGTTCCCACAGTGGGCCTTTAACATGCCTAAACATATTTTGGGCCTTTAGTAACAATAGGCCGTTTACAGGTGTAAATATCTCGAGCCCATAAAAAACATGGGCCTTTAATAGACCGAAAGTGATATTGGGCCCTGATTGTGCCGAATAACCCACTGGTCATTAGCAGGCCGAAATGGTGGCCCATTTACAATGCGGATCGTTCACAGGCCGAAAATCAGATGGGCCGTAAATGCGCCGACCTACTACACGGGCCTTTAATAGGCCAGAACTTCAATCGGGCTTGATTAGTGTCAGTTTTATCTGGGCCCTTAATAGGCCCGATGTAATGTTGGGCCACATATGGCCCATGGATTTCGTCCGATGTTAACAGGCCGAAAATCACAACAGGCTGAAAGTGGCCCAAATCTATAGTGGGCCTCTAACAGGCCGAATGTCAGACATGGCCAAATATGACCCAAATCCTTCATGGTCGTTTATGGGCCGAAAGTTTCAATGGCCTATAAATGGGCCCAAATGAAGCAGGACCTTTAACAGGCCGGAAACACACCGGGCCGTAATTCGGCCCAAATACTTAGCAGACTGTTAACCGGCCAGAAGTGACCATGGGCCGCAATGATGACAAGTTTAGGACGGGACGTAGACGGGCCGATTTGACACTAGCCGTACAGGCCTTAACTGTGAATGGGCCGTCTACAAGCAGGTCGTTAATGGGTCGGCCCACTATTTTTGACTGGGCCAGCCTTTTTAACCTAAATGGGCTACTTTTGGGCCTTGCCACGTGTCGACGTATCATAGGTACCTCCTGTCCATATGGCGGTTGACATCTGTCCTTTCGTGGTGCTGACACGTGGTTCCGTCGGCCAATGAGAATTTAACACGTGGAAAATCGTCATTAGTCGTGGCTGTTAGCGGGTTACGGATCCAAAACCAGACCCGAAAGCTTAACGGCGACCCGTTACGGTGGATGCCACGTGTCGGTCACCCTTGATGAAAGCACTCCCATGACGCGACATTTATCGTCATGGAAGTGGACACTTCCGTGATGATAATTTTGGTAATGTCATGGAACACTTCTACGACAGCACAGATATGACTATCTTGATTCTGTCATAAAATCGTCATGGATGTACATGCATGACAGAAAACGCGACCTACTGTGACAAACACATATCATCACGAAAGTGTATTTTTTTGTAGTGTCATGATTGGGGGATGAATATAACATTGACTTAAGCCTCCCCCAAGCTTGAGCGATACTTTCTCCTTCACGAGGCCAAAAATTATATATGTAATTCCGATCACGATGAACTAGATGCATAGGATAACACTTCTGATGAAATTCCAATTTCAATCGAATGTAATTCCAAGCTCCAATATCATCATATAACCTATGCCATATCAATGCCTTTCTCTTCAAAGATAAAGGAAGACCTTCTTCTTGACTTCATCCTCGGGTAAACCTGCAAGCTTAAATAATCCACAAACTTCATCCACATAGATTAGATGCAAATCAGGATGTAGTGTTCCATCTCCTAGATAAGGATTAGCTAGCAGTTTCTCTATCATAGCCGAAGGAATTTCATAAAAAATATTTTCAGTAGGTGCAGTAGGTTGAGGAGCAACTTCTTGCTCTTCCGGTCGAGGTGAAGATACCCCAAAAAAGCCCCTCAAAGGATGATTTTAATAGTGACAACTGAAGAAAATATGCCCTAGAGGCAATAGTAAAGTTGTTATTTTATATTTCCTAATTCATCATAAAGGTTTATTATTCATGCTAGAATTGTATTGATCGGAAACCTAAATACATGTGTGAATACATAAACAAACACCGTGTCCCTTGTGAGCCTCTACTTGACTAGCTCATTGATCAAAGATGGTTAAGGTTTCCTAACCATGGACATCGGTTGCCATTTGATAACGGGATCACATCATTAGGAGAATGATGTGATGGAAAAGACCCATTTGATAACGGGACTTCACCATCACTGTCACCATGCCATCGTGCTGAAGGAACTCGCCTACTACCTTGACGTCTTGCTGTCTCAAGAAAGCGAGGGACATCACCGAGCTAAACGTGTGCAGAACGCGGAGGTTTTGTGCGTTCGGTACTCGGTTGAAGCACAAAAAAGTTCGACTACATCAACGCGTTGCTAGAACAACACGCTTCACGGTCACACAGTGCGTAGACACACTCTAGCCCTTGTTGCTATGCATCTCCATGGATAGATCATTTGTGTGTGCGTAGAATTTTTTTGCTTTCCATGCAACGATTCCCAACAACAAGTGACAGTAAATTTCAGCACGTCTTGTATTGAACGGAAACCTAAGTGGGTGGACCAATGCTAGAATTGTATTGAATAGAAACCTAAATACATGTGTGAATACATAAACAACACGGTGTCCCTAGTGAGCCTCTACTTGACTAGCTCGTTGATCAAAGATGGTTAAGGTTTCCTAACCATGGACATGAGTTGTCATTTGATAACGGGATCACATCCTTAGGAGAATGATGTCATGGACAAGACCCATTCCTTAGCTTAGCATAATGATCGTTCAGTTTTATTGCTATTACTTTCTTCATGTCAAATACATATTCCTTCGACTATGAGATTATGCAACTCCCAGATACCGAAGGAATGCCTTGTGTGCTAGCAAATGTCACAACGTAACTTGGATATTATAAAGATGCTCTACAAGTACCTCCGAAGGTGTTTGTTGAGTTGGCATAGATTTAGATTAGGATTTGTCACTCCGAGTATCGGAGAGGTATCTCTGGGCCCTCTCGGTAATACACATCATAAGCTTGCAAGCAAACGACTAAGGAGTTAGTCACGAGGTGATGTATTACAGAATGAGTAAAGAGACTTGCCGGTTACGAGAATGAACTAGGTATGAAGATACCAACGATCAAATCTCACGCAAGTAACATACCGATGGACAACGGGAATTACGTATGTTGTCATAATGGTTCGACCGATAAAGATCTTCGTAGAATATGTTGGACCAATATGGGCGTCCAGGTTCCGCTATTAGTTATTGACCGGAGAGGTGTCTCAGTTATGTCTACATAGTTCTCGAACCCGTAGGGTCCGCACATTTAACGTTCGATGATGATATAGTATTATATGAGTTATGTGATTTGGTGACCGAACGATTTTCGGAGTCCCGGATGAGATCAACGACATGACGAGGAGTCTCAAAATGGTCGAGAGGTAAAGATTGATATATAGGACGAGGGTATTCAGACACCGGAAGTGTTTCAGGGGTTACCGGGTACTTATCGGGTCACCGGAAGGGGTTCCGGGCACCCCCGGCAAAAGATATGGGCCTTATGGGCCAAGAGGGGAAACGCACCAGCCACAAGGGGCTGGTGCACCCCCCCATATGGTCCGGCCTAAGGAAGGGAAGGAAATGGGAGAAGGCGAACGAAAGTGTGGATTAGGATTCCCACTTCCTTCCCTCTCCCCCCTCTTTCCTTCTCCCTCGATTAAATATGGCAGGGGGCGCCACTTAGGGAGGACCCCAAGTAGGATTCGGCCTACTTGGGGCGCCTCCTGGCAGCTTCCCCTTTCCCTCCCACCTATATATATGCGGGGGGTACCCTAGCACACACCAGATCAATTGTTAGCCGTGTGCGGCGCGGACCTCCAACGTTTACACCATCGGTCGTTTTTCGTAGTGCTTAGGCGAAGCCTGCAGAGATCACTTCACCATCACTGTCACCATGCCGTCGTGCTAACGGAACTCAGCTACTACCTCGATGTCTTGTTGGATCAATAAGGCGAGGGACGTCACCGAGCTGAACATGTACATAACGCGGAGGTGCCATGCGTTCGGTACTTAATCGGTTGAAGCACGAAGAAGTTTGACTACGTCAACCGCATTGTGAAACGCTTCCGCTTATGGTCTACGAGGGTATGTAGACGCATGCTCCACCTCTTTGCTATGCATCTCCATGGATAGATCATTGCATGTGATGACCCACAAGTATAGGGGATCAGTTGTAGCTCTTTTCGATATGTAAGAGTGTCGAACCCAACGAGGAGCAGAAGGAAATGACAAGTGGTTTTCAGTAAGGTAATGTCTGCAAGTGCTGAAATTGTAAGTAGCGAGTAGTTTGATAGCAAGATAATTTGTAATGATCAAGTAACGATAGTAACAATAGGTATGCAGCAAGGTAGCCCAATCCTTATGAGGCAAAGGACAAGCCAAAATGGTCTCTTATGATAAGCAAAACGTTCTTGACGGTACACGGGAATTTCATCTAGTCACTTTCATCATGTTGGTTTAATACGTGTTTGCTACTTTAATGATTTGATATGGGTGGACCAGTGCTTAGGTGTTGTTCTTACTTGAACAAACCTCCTACTTATGATTAACCCTCCCGCAAGCATCCGCAACTACGAGAAAAGTATTAAGAATAAATTCTAACCATAGCATTGAACTTTCGGGTCCAATCGGTCCCTTACGGAATAGTGCATAAACTGGGGTTTAAGTTTCTGTCACTCTCGCAACCCACCATCTACTTACTACTCCACAATGCATTCCCTTAGGCCCAAGTATGGTGAAGTGTCATGTAGTCGACGTTCACATGACACCACTAACGGAATCACAACATACATACCAACACAATATCGAACACATATCAAATTCACATGATTACTTGCAACATGATTTATCCCGTGACCTGAAGGACAAAGGTGACTACTCACAAATAATGAACATGCTCATGATGAGAGGAGTATTAAATAGCATCATGGATCTGAACATATAATCTTCCACCAAATAAACAATATAGTAATCAACTACAAGATGTAATCAACCCTACTAGTCACCCCCTAGCACCAATCTATAGTTCCGGTAACAAGATTGAATACAAGAGATGAACTAGGGTTTGAGATGAGATGGTGCTGGTGAAGATGTTTATGGAGATTGCCCTCCCCAAGATGGGCGAGTTGTTGGTGATGATGATGACGATGATTTCCCCCTCCGGTAGGGAAGTTCCAACGGCAGAATCGCTCTGCCGGAGGGGAAAAGTGCTCCTGCCCAAGTTCCGCCTCGAGACGGCGGCGCTCCGCCCCGAAAGTCTTCTCCTTATTTTTTCTAGGTTAAAATGACTTATATACCAGAATATGGGCACCGGAGGTGGGCCGAGGAGGCCACAACCCACCAGGGCACGCCTGGGGGGCCTGGCGCACCCAGGTGGGTTGTGCCCACCTGGTGGCCCCCCTCTGGTAGTTATTGGCTCCAATATTTCTTAAATAATACATAAAAAATCTCCGTGAAGTTTCAGCTCATTTGGAGTTGTGCAGAATAGGTGGCCTGACGTAGCTGTTTCAGGTCCAGATTTCCAGCTGTCGGAATTCTCCCTCTTGGTGTGTACTGATACGTCCATTTTGCATCATGTTTTCTTACTTTTATTGATAATGTTTTTATCCATAATAATGCTTTTTTGAGTAATTCTAATGCCTTTTCTCTCATAATTTTCAAGGTACACACCAAGAGGGAGAATTTCGGCAGTTGGAAATCTGGACCTGAAAAAGCTACGTCAGGCCACCTATTATGCACAACTCCAAATGAACTGAAACTCCACGAGGATTTGTATGGAATATTAAGAAATACTGGAGCAATTAAACACCAGAGGGGACCACCAGGTGGGAACAATCCACCTGGGCGCCAGGCCCCCCTGGCACGCCCTAGTGGGTTGTGGGCTCCTCGGCCCACCTCCGGTGCCCATCTTCTCGTATATAAGTCATTTTGACCTAGAAAAAATAAAGACAAGACTTTCGGGACGGAGCGCCGCCGTATCAAGGTGGAGTTTGGGAAGGAGCACTTTTGCCCTCCGGCGGAGCGATTCTACCGGGGAACTTCCCTCCTGGAGGGGGAAATCATTGTCATCATCATCACCAACAACTCTCCCATCTTGGGGAGGGCAATCTCCATCAACATCTTCAACAACACCATCTCATCTCAAACCCTAGTTCATCTCTTGTATTCAATCTTGGTACCGGAACTATAGATTGGTGCTAGGGGGTGACTATTAGTGTTGATTACATCTTGTAGTTGATTACTATATGGTTTATTTGGTGGAAGATTATATGTTCAGATCCATTATGCATATTAATACCCCTCTGGTCATGAGCATGTTTATAGTTTGTGAGTAGTTACTTTCATTCTTGAGGTCACGGGATAAATCATGTTGCAAGTAATCATGTGAATTTGATATGTGTTCGATATTTTGATGGCATGTATGTTGTGATTCCCTTAGTGGTGTCATTTGAATGTTGACTACACTACTAGGAAAAGGGCTATAGATGATATGGCCACTAATGGCGCACCAGACATGTGGTGCGCCATTACTACATACTAATGGCGCACCATGTGCTGGTGCGCCATTAGTAGTTTTGAAAAAAAATAAAAAAATTGTTACTAATGGCGCACCGTGGTACAGTGCGCCATTACTAGTTGACATAGTAATGGCGCACCACACCCACCGTGCGCCATTAGTAGTTTTGAAAAAAAATTAGAGATGTCGAGCCCCACCTCCCCTCGCCCCTTCGCCCCTACCTCCCCTCGCCGCCCACTTGCCCCACCTCCCCTCTCCCCTTCGCCCCTACCTCCCCTCGCCGCCCCCTTGCCCCACCTCCCCTCGCCCCATCGCCCCCTCCCCTTGCCGCCCCCGTGCCCCACCTCCCCTCGCCCCGTCGCCCCATCGTCCCAACCACCCGCCGCCACCTGCCACTGCCCCCTGGCCCCACCGCCCCTCGCCCCGTCGCCCCCACCACCCGCCACCGCCTCGGCGCCCTGTCGCATGACGGCGCCCGGCGCCCGTCGCCTGAACGGCGCCTGGTGCCTCGCCGCCCCACCTGCCGTCGGCCCTGTGCCCAGGCCCTGAGCCAGCTCGCCCGCCTCAGAGCCAGGCTCGCCATGGCCCTCTGCGTCGCCTCGCCCAGCCAGGCCAGCCGCCGCTGCCCTAACCATGGCCGTCCACCACCACCCCTGCCCTTGAGCCAAGGTGAGCATTTTTTTGTTTTTTTTCTACTATTTTTCTTTGCTGTTTAGGTTTAATTAGGTTATTGATAGGTTTAGGTTAGTGGTTGGTTTAGGTTAGTGCTAGATTTAGGTTTAGATAATTAGAAGAAGAAGAAAGTTGAAAAAAAAGAAGAAGAAGTAGAAGAAGAGAGGCGGAGAAGAAGAAGATGGAAAGGAAAAGGACTTAAGTTAGCACACTAGTACTTAAGTTAGATATTTAGGTTTAGATAAACCCAGCAGAAGCTAAAGCAGCATTCATCTACTTAAAAAAACATATGCATAGTGAGTACTGATTTGTCATCAACATTAGCACACTAGTACTAACCTCAACCCTTCAAGCTAATCATGCTAGAACCAAGAACATAACCCAGTCTTCATCATAAACATGAACCAAAACGATCCCTTGTATGATGTTGCATAACAACTCTAACCACTCCACACAAATTAAGCATGGATGGTGAAATATGTTGGTGCTTTGATTCACCAGCAAAAAGGGTCACACGACAAATCTGCTCTGGATTTGAAGCACCACGGTCTGCCTCCTTCAGGATCTGAACTCCCATACGCCATGAATAGGCAGCCTTGAGTACTGCCCAATCTCTGGGAATACAGATTCCTCGCTATGGAGCGCCCTTCTTCCCTTTAAATTGAAGATAAATCAGGATTGGGGAAGATGATCACCGCATGCGTCAGCATCCTTGCATTCTGCAAGAAAAACTTGAGAAAAGCGGTCTTGCCTTCCTCCCCTCTGAATTCACGGATAGTCATAATCTCGATGCGCAAAATGATTCTCACGCTAGGACCAACTTCATCCCAGAACTTAAGTTCCAGCTTGTCAGTGGGTTCACCACATTGTTCACACTGCAAATTGGTTAACTCAGTGAATAGTTCAACTACTGATGGATTATGCATTGTAGCAGCAGCAGTAAAAATATGTTGTGCAATGCTAGGAGCCTAGTACTAGGTGGTGATGAAGATGAGTACCCTGATATGGAGACTCGACACATTAGGAAAGCACTTCAGCAAAGTGGCCACCATCTTGGCATCATCGTGGACTCCAAAACGCACATTCAGGCTCAGCTTAGTCACGCTGGTGAACATAGTACTTGCACTTGGCTTAATCCCAGGCTGGAATGGAATGCACCCAATTCATAAAAGAAAGCTCAGACATTGAATTGCACATTTTTTGCCAATTGAACAAATGGATACAACAGCACAGCCGCTCTGCCACCTTGAAACCAACTCTATGAACACGCTCTGTTGCCCAATCTCTATTTAATGCATCAACTTACAAAATTTACTCTGTGCATTCATACATAAGAATTTACAAGTGAGGATTTCAGAATTCAACTGTTGCTTCCAAAGTTGCGAAGGGAAGAAATTTTGGTGGAACCTAACTCACCTGATGTCGTCTGCTGCTTATAAATTTATGCTTCTATAATGTTGTATGATAATGTTGTAAGGGTACTAATTGGTCTCTTCTGCTGCTTATCAGAGATGGGGGGAAGCAGCCACCGCCGCTCTGCCACACCGCATGATCTGAGTTGGATGCTTCCGAGTTCTTCAATATCATACTTGGGACTTGATCATCCATGACGCAAGTATATAAAAGGAGAGATCTCCCTTCACCCATCTCATTATGATATCTGTTTTTGCTACATCACTCATTGTCCCAAAGCTGCAGAGGCTGCTGGCAGTTTTATGAACATCTTTGGGTGAAGATCCGCCAAATAATGTGAAGCTGCGACAGTCGGGCAGCGGGTTTCGCAGGCTGTGGGATGTGGAGTTGGTGATCAAGGAGGGCCACATGTACTTGTATCGTGGGTAGGAGAAGTTCTACCGTGCCTACGACCTGCGGCTGGGGTACTTCCTTCTCTTCAGGTATGACGACGACGCCACCATGCTCATCATGAAGGTGTTCAACGTGACTATCTTTCGCATGCGCTACGCTGACGATGATGATGCCAGTATGTTCTGCCTCTTCTTATTCCTCTACATTTGGCTTTGTCTCACATCGATTGTTAACGGTCATTGTTGCATTTGGACAGGCAATAGGAGCAGCAGCAGCGACACTAGCTACAGCCAAAGCAGCAACGATTATGGCTGTAGCAAAAGCAACAACGATTCTGGCTTTAGCGAAAGCAGCAGCGATTCTGGCAACAGCGAAGACAACAAGAAGGATGATCTGGACTAGAGTGGGGGAGAAGAGGAGAAGAGTGGGGATAAGGAGCTACAGGATGACGATGGGCATCAGGCTGAGGATGACCTAGTACTGGTGGTGGCTGACCAAGGGCAAGAGATGGTGGTGGCTGACCATGGGGCAAGAGATGGTGGTGGCTGACCATGGGCAAGAGATGGTGGTGGATGAGGATGGCCTAGCGATGGTCATGCCCGTCCTGCCTGAAGGTGGCCTCGTGATGGTGGTGCTGCCTGACAATGACCATGCACCGGTGGTGGCGCCGACGATCCCACAGCTGGGCGGCATGGCCACGCCAATTGTGGTAGAAGACTACATCCCACAGCTGCCTCCACCGCCTCGCCGCTCTTGGCGCATCAGGCTGAGGAAGGAGAAGGAGAAGAACAATGAGAACTGAACTATGTCGTGTATGTCGATCTCCAAAATGATATATATATATATATATATATATATATATATATATATATATATATATATATACTTAGTTACCTATGTTATCTCTGATATGCTTAGTTTCCTATAGGTTAGCTCCAAAATAACTTATGTTAGCACAAAATGATCAAGTTTACATAATAAAGCTTATAGTCTTCTTCTTATTCTTCTTCTTTTCCAAAATGACATATGTTAGCTTCATTTTACCTAAGTTGGCTCTAATATGCTAACTTAGAGCTTATATGCTTAGTTTCCTATAGGTTAGCTCCAAAATAACTTATGTTAGCACAAAATGATCAAGTTTAAAGCTTATAGTCTTCTTCTTATTCTTCAATTTCTTTTCCAAAATGACATAGGTTAGCTTCATTTTACCTAAGTTGGCTCTAATATGCTAACTTAGAGCTTATATGCTTAGTTTCCTATAGGTTAGCTCCAAAATTACTTATGTTAGCACAAAATGATCAAGTTTACATAATAAGCTCATAGTCTTCTTCTTATTCTTCTTATTCTTCTTCTAGTATTCTTCTAGTCTTCTTCTTCTTCTCTTCTTCTTCTTCTTCTTCTTCTTCTTCTTCTTCTTCTATCTTCTTGTTTATCATTTTGCAGATTTGATTTAATTCACGGAAGCTTGCATGGATGGAGTGCTTCTTTTCCATTTGTGTTTTTATTTTGTATCAATGTTAAACTTTTGTGAATTGATGGATAACGGTGTTGGATGAACAATGTGAAACTTTTGTAATATGTAACGATGGAACTATGTGTTGGCTATGTATGTATATATGATGAAACTTGTGTGTTGGATGTGATTGTTATATGGATGCTTGTTGTATATATATGTGTTGGATATCTCATATGTGAAATAGTGACCTGAGATTAAGAAAAAATTAAAAAAAATTAAAAAATTGTTACTAATGGCGCACTTCCATGTGGTGCGCCATTAGTACAGCAGATACTAGTGGCGCACTGTGGGCAATACTAATGGCGCACTACGTGGTGCACCATTAGAACACCAGATACTAATGGTGCACCGGTGGTGCGCCATTAGAATTTAATTCTAATGGCGTGATGCTAGTGGCGCACCAGTAGTGCGCCATTAGAAGGCAAAACTGGTGCGCCACTAGCATGCCTTTTCCTAGTAGTGCTACATGGCACTTCACCATATTTGGGCCTAAGGGAATGCATTGTGGAGTACTAAATAGATGGTGCGTTGCGAGCGTGACAGAAACTTAAACCCCAGTCTATGCACTATTCTGTAAGGGACCGATTGGATCTTGGAGTTTAATGCTATTGTTAGAATTTATTCTTAATACTTTTCTCGTAGTTGTGGATGCTTGCGGGAGGGTTAATCATAAGTAGGAGGTTTTTTCAAGTAAGAACAGCACCTAAGCACCGGTCCACACACATATCAAACTATCAAAGTAGCGAACACAAATCAAACCTACACGATGAAAGTGACTAGATGAAATTCCCATGTACCCTCAAGAACACTTTGATTATTATAAGAGACTGTTTTGGCCTATCCTTTGCCTCAAAAGGATTGGGCTACCTTGCTGCATACTTGTTACAGTTATCATTACTTGCTCGTTACAAATTACCTTGCTATCAAACTACTCGCTACTTACAATTTCAGAACTTGCAGACATTACCTTACTAAAAACTACTTGTCATTTCCTTCTGCTCCTCGTTGGGTTCGACACTCTTACTTATCGAAAAGAGCTACAATTGATCCCTATACTTGTGGGTCATCATGTACCTTGCAAATTATGAGAGAAAAGGCATTAGAATTACTCCAAAAAGCATTATTATGGATAAAAACATTATGAATAACAGTAAGAAAATATGATGCAAAATGGATGTATCAACTCCCCCAAGCATAGACCTCGCTTGTCCTCAAGCGAAAACCGAAATGGAAAAACATGTCCACATGCTTTGAGAGAGAGAGGTGTCGATAAAAACAAAATACGGACATAGAAGCATCATGTTGATTATTATAACAACAACAAATTTAAACATAAGAGTTTTATCATAGAACTTTTATCATACAGTTCCCATGAATAAGTAACAGTTCATCACATAATAAAAGTATAAAGCAAAAACTCTACTAGAAACCAACAAACCCAACTTTGCAACTACAATTCATCATCTTTTCAGGAAGGCTCACGTGTTGGAGCCTTTAGGCAAGTCCACATACTCAACCATCATATAGTCTTCTATGATTGCTAACATTCACCGAGTACACATGAGCAAAATGTTTCAACCGGACACATGGAAAGATAGGGGCTTATAGTTTCGCCTCCCAACATACTCACCTCAAGGGTGATGTCAACAATAATAACTCATGCTATCTATATTCAACTGGACATATGTGCCTAGATCTTTCCTCACCAAATGATGCTTGCCAAAGGATAAAAACAAAAAAGGAATAGAAGGAAAACTTTGACTCTTTGCATAAAAGTAAATATGTAAAAGTAAAGGATAGGCCCTTCGTAGAGGGAAGCAGAGGTTGTCATGCACTTATTTGTTTGTATGCTCAATCCCTTAGTGCAAAAGAGCGTCACGTTACATTGCCCCTTAAGATGACAACCTTTATTATGCAATCTGTCGCTTTTATTCTTTGTCATTCATGTTCGTGCAGTAGTCAATTTTCTCTTGGACTAAACAATCTCACACATTTAGAAGCAATTTTTATTGCCTTTTTGCACCGATGAAAACTTACTTGAGTGCGGAATTTTTGGCTAGCAAAGATAGGGGGGCAAGCACCAAATGTTAAAGGATCTATGACAATATGACTTCTATGTGAATATAAATGAACATAAACCATTATGTTGTCTTCCTTGTCCAACGTCAACAACTTTGGCATATAATATTTTGATTAGGGATGACAATCACAAAAGATTTCTAGGATAATATATTTATATGTGAATCTTCCCTTCCCTTATTAATTCTTTCATGAGTTGCATCACTGACTAATGCTATGTTTATCAATCTCTAATAAAATTTTCTTACTTATACTTCTCCTTATGTGGTGCTACCACCTACCATAGGATTAGTATATGATCCTGTTGATTTATTTCCTTTCTTTTATTTGCTTTCTTTCTCTTTTTCTTTTCTTTATTTGCAACAAGAAAGTAAAGAAAGTAAAAACTCAAACTAAACTTTATTATATAACTTGCACACGATTACAATGATAGATCACTAAGCAAACTCGCAAAGAAGAAAAGGATCGAACTAAACTTTATTTCATCTAAAGGAAAAAGATCGAACTAAGATAAGTAAAAGCAAAAAGATAGTGGTATGATACGATACCGGGGCACCTCCCCCAAGCTTGGCAGAAGCCAAGGGGAGTGCCCATATCCGAGACTCAGTTCTCCTTTGGTGGTGAAGAAGATGGTGGTGGTGTAGTATTGTCAAATATAACCATGAGTAGATCCTTCAAACCTTTAATCTCCCGAAGAGCTTAATGAATTAGTTCACTATTTTTCTTCACCTGAGCCATTATATGTTTATTCTCAGGACCCCATGGTTTGGTTCCTGCACTATTTTCTCTTGGCCGAGATATGGCCCAATTGGACGGTATGTGCCTAGAGTAGTATTCTCGAACCCATAGTTGTGAATCAAATAATAAAAATTGTTATGATTTAACCTGTGTAAGGGCCTCCTCGGTGGAAGATCTTCTTGCACTTCCGGGCTTGCTTGATTGTTCGATGATCCCATGGCTTGATGAGGATTAGGGTGAGTGGAGATGCCAGCTAGTGTACCCCTCTCGGAGGCCGGCCGGTGAATCCCAAAGGGACTTTCCTCTTATTCCTCCATAGCAACCTCTTCAGCTTCATCCCTCCTTAGATCTTCCTGAACCAACCTTATGTCTCCTTCTCCATTGTTGAAGGGTGAGGAAGACATGACGTTGGTCTAGTTGAATCTGTCAGAAAACAGCAAGAAAAGAGAACAGAGGATTTTTTCCACGATACGATGCTTAACAGGTTCGGGAAGTATATATAGATTTTTTATCTTGGAGGAAAAGTACATGGAAGAAAAACGGAGTACGAAAGGTGTCCCAGGTGGGCACAACCCACCTGGGCGCGCCAGGCGCGCAAGGCAAGCCTGGCGTGCCCCGGTGTCTTGTGCCCACCAGGGGACGCTTCCTAGAAGTTTTTTATTCCCAAAATTCTGAAATATTCCAAAACTAACAAAAAAATTATTTTTGCGGATTTTTCAGAGTCCGTTTACTTACCGTATCACGTACCTCCTTATTTTGATGATTTTGGAGTGTTTCGGAAGGACTCTTTTATGTGCTCTTCCTGTGGGGACCCTGTCGGTGTCAAAACCGGCGGATCTCGGGTAGGGGGTCCCGAACTGTGCGTCTAGGCGGATGGTAACAGGAGACAAGGGACACGATGTTTTTACCCAGTTCGGGCCCTCTCGATGGAGGTAAAACCCTACTCCTGCTTGATTAATATTGATGATATGGGTAGTACAAGAGTAGATCCACCACGAGATCAGAGAGGGTAAACCCTAGAAGCTAGCCTATGGTATGATTGTTGTTTGTCCTACGGACTAAAACCCTCCGGTTTATATAGGCACCGAAGAGGGTTAGGGTTACACAGAGTCAGTTACAATGGTAGGAGATCTATATATCCGTATCGCCAAGCTTGCCTTCCATGCCAAGGAAAGTCCCATCCAGACATGGGACGAAGTCTACAATCTTGTATCTTCATAGTCCAGGAGTCCGGCCAAAGGTCATAGTCCGGCCATCCGGACACCCCCTAATCCAGGACTCCCTCAAGAGCCCTCGAACCAGGGCTTCAATGACGCATTTAGTCCGCGCAAGATATTGTCTTCGGCATTGCAAATGAGTACCTTCTCCGAATTCTTCATAGAAGATTTTGAACACAAGGATAGTGTCCGGCTCTGCAAAATAAGTTCCACATACCACCGTAGAGAGAATACTATTTACACAAACTCAATCTGCTGACATATTCCGCAGCGTGACATCACACCACGGCCAAGCCTTTATTCGAATCGTTTTACTGTCCCACCCCCCGCGTTTAGCGAGGCGGTTTCCTTGGCATGTCTTGTCAATACGGGTGTGGGTAACCCAACCGCACCATTGATTACGGCGCTTGGGAGATAAGACGCATAGCTTTGTCCGTCCATATAAGGGGATAAGGATCCACTTCTTCACACACACCTTCTTCCTCCTTTGCTTATCCATTTCCGCGCACTCGAGCTCCAGCGCCCAAGTCCGCACATCCCACCTCAACCTTCTCCAACTATGTCTGAAGCGGGAGGCAAGTGGATGGCCTCCTCCGTCACGGAGGGGCACATCAAAAAGCTGCGGAAGGCCGGATACTTGTCCGACGACATCGCGCATCGGCTCCCCGACAAGGGGCAGCTCATCCCCACCCCCAGGCCCCATGAGAGGGTGGTTTTCCTGCCCCACTTCCTTCGCGGACTAGGGTTTCCACTTCACCCTTTTGTCCGAGGGCTCATGTTCTATTACGGCCTAGATTTCCATGATCTGGCCCCGAATTTCATCCTCAACATCTCGGCGTTCATCATCATGTGCGAGGCCTTCCTCTACATCCAGCCCCACTTCGGCTTATGGCTGAAGACCTTCAATGTCAAGCCAAAGGTAGTGGGCGGCCGCCAAGCGGAGTGCGGAGGTGCCATGGTGGGCAAGATGGCCAACGTCCTATGGCTCGAGGGCTCCTTTGTGGAAACCATAAAGGGGTGGCTATCGGGGTGGTTCTACATCACCGAGCCTCGCGACTCTAAATGGGCGGCGGCCTCCGAATTTCGATCTGGCTTCCCTACACGGGTCACCTCATGGAAAGAGACGAGACTGACGTGGGGTAATTCGGAAGAGCTGACCGGACACCAAACCTGCGTCCGAAACCTGGTGGACAACAAGCTCAAGCTTGTCAACGTAGTCCAGGTTATGCTCATCCGCCGGATCCTCCCATGCCAACAACGGGCCTTCAACTTGTGGGAGTTTGATCTGGTACAACACCGAACCTTGAGCCGGCTCTTCGACACTACGTACGAAGATGCCTGGAAGGTGCTGTTCAAGGGCGCCGAGGCTCCCGCATCCGCTACCGAAAATCGCGGATTCAGCTCGCGGCATCAAGCCAGCGAGGTAAGCTATTTTACCCTTTACGGGACTTTTTTTTCATAGTTTGACTCTATGTAGGATCTAAAACTCCCTCACCTTTGACAGGACTGGCAGAAGACGTCCGGACAGGTTGACTGTCCGGCTCCCTTGCCAGAAGACCCAGCGGACGCCCGATTGACGGGGCTGCTGGTTCCAGCGCCTTGCGTGGTGCCGGAGAAGAAGGCCGAGAAGAAGGCCACGGGAACTCGGAGGAGTTCCCGGCGCCAGGTGTTGTCGGACTCATCGTCCGATGACTCTGAGGTGGACTCCTCCCGCGAAGATGAGGAGGAGGAAAAAGAGGCCTCTCCCCTAGCGGGGGGAGAGAAGAAAAGGAAGGCCACCACAACTGGGGAGGCCGGAGGGTCCAAGAAGGGAAGGACCCTTCCTGCGGACTACACCACCAACGCCGACGACGGCGAAGAGGGGTGGCCACCAAGGACCAAGCCCCTGGCGAAATCGTAAGTGTCTGGACACCAGAAGAACTCATGGCGTTCCATTTGTCGCACATCATCTTCTAACGCCGAATATAACCATGCAGCCCGCCCAAGGACGGGCTCGACGCTTCGTCGAACGGCTCCCTGGATTCGTCGGATGTGAATAGCACCTCACTTCCGACCGCCTCGTCTCCCCCCGTCGCGGGTGACGCCGAGGTGGAGTCCCAAAAGGGGCCCAACCAGGAGGAGGTGGCCCTGGAGGCGCCGCAAGGCGACCTCCCGGACTCCAGGTGCAAGGGGGATAAAACCCCGAAGGTCTTTAAGTCCGGCCCTGTGCCGGACTCCGTAGCGGAATCTTCAGTGGTTCCGTAGTGCGGCAGGAGACCCCTTCGTAAGAAGGGCAAGACTGCGACGCCGGTGACCTCCGTCCAACCGGAGGCACCGGATAATTTGATGGAGGCGCTTAA
This sequence comes from Aegilops bicornis, assembly GCA_021605145.1. Classification (NCBI taxonomy): domain Eukaryota; kingdom Viridiplantae; phylum Streptophyta; class Magnoliopsida; order Poales; family Poaceae; genus Aegilops; species Aegilops bicornis. The sequence continues at coordinate 475,114,459 of CM038671.1, read as the reverse complement.
CGGCGCTTCCATCGACGAGGAGCACCGCACTGTTATGAGTGTGGTGATCCAGAGAGTTCAGTCCGCCAAGAGCGGCTGACTGAGCTCGTGCCAGCCTTCTAACAGGCTTTGAGGTATGTATTTAAGATATGTAAAAATATTACCGCATAGACAGTAGCCCCTGATGCTCAGTTTGGTGTTCAGAAAGAAAAAGCCGAACTGAGGATCTAAAAGATATAAGCAGGAGTCTAATAGAAGTATGTCAATATGGGAATGCAGGCTGCACTGCTGACCTCTGCCGCACTGACTGCGGAGGTTGATGCATTGAAGCAGAGCCTCGAGCGGTCCGAGAACGAGCTCGGCCTTGCCAAAAAGCAGCTCGAGGACAAGGAAGGTAAGTAATACCTTATGGGAGTATTTAAAATATGTGGTTGCAAAAAATGACAGGAATAACGTGATTACTGCAGGGCCACGAACAAGGTGGCGACCCTGAAGGAAGCGGTGTCCAAGGCCGAAAGCAATGCGGCCGCGAAGCGCACTGAGCGAGAGAAGCAGGAGGCGCGGGTGGCGGAGGTGCGGCAAGAGCTCCAGGCTCTCGTGGAAAAACACGAGAGTTTGGAGCATGACTCAAAGACTCGAGAGTCCGAGCTCGCCTCGGCCCTTGAGAGCGCCAAGCCTGCCAAGGCCGAAGCCCAAAAAGCCCTCCAGGAAATTGAGGCGATGAAGAAGATAGCGGCGGGTAAGGCATTCTTTATGCAAAGCAAGCATGTGAAAGTGAATTATCTGTTACTTACCCGAATCCGGAGCTCTCCAAGAGCATTTGCAGATCTGCCCTGCAGTGTGTCCGATTCTGCCGCATTCCGAGCCGAGGAGGGAAGCTCGATGGAGAAGGTGTTCTGGTCTCGATATCTTTGAGGCGGACACAGTGCCCTTAATCGACCAGTTGAAACAGCTCTTCGAGCTCCATAAGGTGGCCGAACAGGCCATGAAGGGCCTCATAGTTCGGCTATGGCCTAAGGAAGCCATGCCTGGGAGCTACTTCGGGCTGGTGAGGCGGCTGGTGGACGCATGTCCATGGGTTGAAGTTGTCAAGCACTCCGTCTGCATCGAAGGTGCTCGTAGGGCCCTTGCCCGTGCTAAGGTGCACTGGGGCAAGATGGACGCTGAGAAGCTTGTGACTGACGGACCACCACAGGGCAAGGAGCATCGCAAGCCTGAATGTATTATGAGGGCCTCCGGAAGGGTGCCCGCCTTATAGCAGGTGAATGCTCCAAAGATGTAATTTTTTAGTAGACTCGCATTTGTTATCCTGTATGCTGAAAACTTGTTCATATGCACTAAGCAACACTTTTGAATTTAAAATATTACCTTCTGTGCGGCCGTGTATTTAATTTGAGAGATGGCGAGTCATCGGCTTCAGCCCCCATGCCACGAGTGCTGGGGTGTTCGGGATAAACTTGAGCGCTCTTGTTCCCTTTCTTGGGTCCTTCGAGGGAGGCGCTCAACGCAACGAACAAGGCAACTGGACTATAATGCTTGAACACTCTCACTTAGCCATAGAATTCTATAATTTGAAATTTCGGCGAAGCCCCTGGTATTCGGAAGACCGAGTTCGGGGTGCTATCCACGCCTAGGCCGGACAATGCCGACTCCTCGCTCTAAGCGGCATAAGTCTTTAGGGACTCGAAAACCTCTCGAACAGCGAGCGGCTCTCGCCCTATCATGACGGTCAGTTTTAGCTTTCTCCACTGAGGTGCTTAACCCAGCTCAACCGGGGCACAATCGCAGTGGTTCTCCCAGCTCTACGTTAGCCTATATAATGGAACATACGGTACCAAAACATGGGAGCCGGGCAAACCCAACTATTGACCCAAGACTTGATTCAGAGCCGATGCATATAATGCTATAAGTTTGGGGTGCCGCACTTGTGAAAGTGTTCGGACTTATCACACCATGTTGTGGGGTACTTAAGCTCCTGGTGTATTGCCCGTACCAAAGTGTACGGTTGCACAATGTCATAACTGAACATATATATATAGAAAAAGGGAATTCAATAATAGGCGAAGCTATGTATTATTTATTCAAAAGGGCTGCGAAGAAGCGTAACGATACAAATAGTGCAATAAGCAAGGGACGGGACTTTTAACATGTCCCCTCCGAGGGTAAGCTGCGGATGGTATGTAAAACAGGCATACTGCTCAGAATAGAGACCACTGGACACTCGACGTAGCTACGCTTCCCCGGCTGTTGCATCGTGTGTTCGGCGATTCTCTTGCGGACAGGCTTCGTGGAGAACGGAGTCCTGAAAGTAAAAAGAAAGAAGAAAAGAAAAGAATGATGTAATAGGGAGCCTCAGTGCGGTGGTCGTGCCCCTCCCCCTATGCCCATGGTATTTCCAGAGCGTAATTACGCGCTCGTAGTACTGGTTTTGCAATTTCGCGAGGGCTGGGGTTTGGGCTGCATTGCTATGCGTGCTCGGAAAGTGCCAGGCGGTCTTGTTGTATAGCCAGGCGCGCTTGACGGTGTCCGGACATTTAATAGCCGGACTCGAGAATTTCCTTAAGAGGCCGCTTTGTACTTCCGCCGCGAGAGCCGTTGTATGATCCTCCGTCCGGAGAGAGCGTTCGATGTTTCCATTGACCATAATGACTCCTTGAGGACCTGGCATCTTGAGCTTGATATATGTGTAGTGCGGCACCGCATTGAACTTTGCAAATGCGGTTCGTCCGAGCAGTGCGTGATAGCCGCTGCGGAACGGGACTATGTCGAACATTAACTCCTTGCTTCGGAAGTTATCCGGGGATCCGAAGACCACTTCACGTGTAACTGAGCCTATACAGTTGGCCTCTACACCTGGTATGACGCCTTTAAAGGTCGTCTTCGTGGGTTTAATCCTTGATGGGTCTATGCCCATTTTGCGCACTGTATCCTGATAAAGCAGGTTCAGGCTGCCGCCGCCGTCCATTAGGACTCTAGTGAGGTGAAATCCGTCAATGATTGGGTCTAGAACCAATGCGGTGAATCCGCCATGGCGGATGCTAGTGGGGTGGTCCCTTCGATCAAAAGTGATCGGGCAGCAAGACCACGGGTTGAAATTTGGGGCGACTGGCTCCATCGCATATACGTCCCTTAGTGCACGCTTCCGCTCCCTTTTGGGTATATGGGTTGCGTATATCATGTTCACCGTCCGCACTTGTGGGGGGAAGCCCTTACATCCTCTATTGTTTGGCGGCCGGGCTCCTCCTCGTCATCGCTATGCAGCCCCTTGTCATTGTTTTCGCATTTAACTTGCTCGCTTTGAACACCCAACAATCCATGTTGGTGTGGTTGGCTGGTTTTTCGGGGGTGCCGTGTATCTGGCACGAGCGATCGAGTATTCGGTCCAAATTGGACGGGCCTGGAGTATTTCTTTTAAATGGCTTTTTCCGTTGTCCGGGTTTAGAGCCTCTGAATCCGGCATTGACTGCCGTATCCTCAGCATTATCGCCGTTAATGTGGCGCTTGTGCTTGTTGCGACGCGACCTGCCATTGGTGTCCTTGGTATCCGAATTGCCAGGGCTCTTGGTCATGTTGTTACTACGAGCTAGCCAGCTGTCCTCTCCGCCAAAAGCGGGTCATGAGTGTTGTGAGGGCTGCCATGGATTTCAGCTTTTCACATCCTAGGTGCCGGGCAAGCCACTCGTCGCGGATGTTGTGTTTGAAGGCTGCAAGGGCCTCGCATCCGGACAATTGACGATTTGATTTTTCTTGGTTAGGAACCGTGTCCGTAATTGTCCGCCGATTCCTCCGCTGCTGAATTATGTGGCTTAGGTCATCAGCGTCTGGTGGTCGCACATATGTGCCCTGGAAATTGTCGAGGAATGCGTCTTCCAGCTCTTCCCAACAACCAATTGACTCTGCTGGCAAGCTGTTAAGCCAATGTCGGGCTGGTCCTTTAAGCTTGAGTGGGAGGTACTTGATGGCGTGTAGATCATCACCGTGGGCCATGTGGATGTGAAGGAGATAGTCCTCGATCCAAACCGCAGGATCTGTTGTGCCATCGTATGATTCAATGTTTACGGGTTTGAAACCCTCAGAGATTTGATGATCCATCACTTCATCATGAAGCATAGTGGGTGTCTGGCGCCTCATGTATTGGGCTATATCACGGCGCAGCTCAAATGAGCTTTGTCTCATCGTGTTCGGCCCAGCCGGAGTTGCCATATCCAGCGTGACGGTTATCGTCACGTGTCGTGGGGCGCCCACGCGATCCGTAGATCGATCTTGTTTGCCTTGCCTTGTCCTCCAATATATCTCGCAGGTCTGGCGCATTTCCCCGTGCCTTGGTATTTTTTGAGCGGCGCCGGGGTGCGGCTTGAGTTGAGGGCCGAGAGGCCTCTTTGTCGCGGCCACGAGGTGGCCGGTCAGCCGTATCATACGCTGGTGATGTAGGTTTGGGTGCTTCCTCCTCTAATCGGGGTAGCAGCTTGCGTTTTGGGTAGCTCTTGGAGGGGCGCTCGAGTTCATACTCTTCGGCCGCAAAGACTTCAGTCCATCTGTCAGCTAGCAAGTCTTGGTCAGCTCTAAGTTGTTGCTGCCTTTTCTTGAGGCTACTTGCTGTGGCCATGAGCCTGCGTTTGAAACGCTCTTGTTCGACGGGATCCTCGGGCACGACGAATTCATCATCGTCGAGGCTTGCCTCATCTTCGGAGGGAGGCATGTACTTATCGTCCTCTACCTCTCTTTCCACCGCTCTCTCATGAGGGATGGCTTCTCCATCCTCCTGAGCTGAATCCTCCTGGAGGGGGTTGTCTTGACCTTTGTCCGGTGTTATTGTCTCCGTGCGGAATCACCGCTTTTCCGTGGGCGGGATTTAGAGCGGCGCCACCGACGCCGGGCGCTTAGGCTGTTTCTTGGAGGGTCATCCTCCGCTATTCCATCGCCATTCCCATCTTTTGGGATGTCCACCATGTATATGTCGTATGACGAGGTGGCCTTCGATTGCCTCGTGGGCGCTTGGTCCTTGGTCGCCTCCTGCATCGTCCATACCGTTGATGTCTTCGAGTCGAAGTCGAGCATGTCGGTTAAATCATCGGCGGTGGCTACGAAGTGGGTGGTGGGTGGGCTTTGAATTTCTTCGTCGTCCGCATCCCAACCTTCGTGACCATAATCCGGCCAGGGCTCTCATGATAAAGAGAGAGACTTTAGTGAATTCAGGATGTCACCAAAGGGCGAGTGCTGAAAGATGTCCACGGCAGTGAATTCCATGATCAGCGCCCAATCGGATTCGATTGGCGGGGGCGCGGAAGGCTCGGTGTCCGGAGAGGAGTCCGGCACCTTGGAGCCACGAGCTTCGCAAAGGACGGGGTAGGTGTATGGCTCAATCGCCGTAGAGATCGCAGCCCCCGAGGCGGTGTCCAGCCACCCGTCCTCGATCGGCGCAGTCGGCTCCGAGCTAAAGGTCAGAGCGGACACTTGTGCGGCCTCCGGACACCGCTCGCGACAGAGCTAGATCATGCCCCTCGTGATGGTCTGGCGCGCTTGGCTGTGGCTCGAACCGTCGAAGATCAAGTCTCCACGGACGTCACCCGTGTAGTTCAAACTTCCAAATCTGACTGGCGGCGGGCGTAGCTTTCAATCTGCTCCAGATGGCTGCTTAATTGGCCCGCAGCAGTAAAGCCGCGAATATGAAGATCTGTCCGAGGAGAAAAGTCTCACCCTGGACCACATCATCGTTGACGATCGGAGGAGCCATCGGGCCTAAGGATGACGACACAGAGGAACTCTCAATGAAAGAACCAATGTCAGTGTCAAAACCGGCGGATCTCGGGTAGGGGGTCCCGAACTGTGCGTCTAGGCGGATGGTAACAGGAGACAAGGGACACGATGTTTTTACCCAGGTTCGGGCCCTCTCGATGGAGGTAAAACCCTACTCCTACTTGATTAATATTGATGATATGGGTAGTACAAGAGTAGATCTACCACGAGATCAGAGAGGCTAAACCCTAGAAGCTAGCCTATGGTATGATTGTTGTTCGTCCGACGGACTAAAACCCTCCGGTTTATATAGGCACCGAAGAGGGTTAGGGTTACACAGAGTCGGTTACAATGGTAGGAGATCTACATATCCGTATCACCAAGCTTGCCTTCCACGCAAAGGAAAGTCCCATCCGGACATGGGACGAAGTCTTCAATCTTGTATCTTCATAGTCCAGAGTCCGGCCAAAGGTCATAGTCCGGCCATCCGGACACCCCCTAATCCAGGACTCCCTCAGACCCCGACTCATAAGTCGTGATCACCGAATGCACGTGTACAGTGATCCCAGAGATCAATGCTCACTGAACACATAGAAGCTGAATAACAGGAGTCTTACATCCATACATACCGTCTTACACAAATTATGACCATTATGGTCAAGTCTTACATAGATAAAGCCACAAGGGCTGAATACCAAATAAACTTAAGCAGCGGAAATTCTTCGTCGATAAGTAGAACCCATGCCATCTGCCTTAACCCTACAGGCATTCTGACTGGGAAACGTACTAGTTCGCATGTTCGTCTCCAACGAACTCTTCTTCGAACTCATGTTCTTCCATGCCTGGCCAATTAAATAACCAGTGGCAAGCCAATTAGTACTTTGAATGTACTCGCAATCAACCCATGATTGGAACAAGGCACAATAATGCAATGATATAGCACTAAGTAGGGAGTTTGCAGAAAGCTAGTTAGAGTGCAATGAATTGATCTATCCACATGTAAAGTATGCATCATGAGAGTACAGATATTCATACGAACAAGTTACAGATATCAATATAAGCGGAGTTAGACACCAATCCAACTTGATCATTGTGTCAAGCCATCTGACTTAACCCAAATAGTTTTATCAACACAAACACATGGTTTGCAAAACTCTGGACGTAGTTTAAGCAGCACCCCCCAACTGTCCTTGACCGTGGACACGACTATTCGAATAGTTTTACACTCTGCAGAGGTTGCACACTTTACCCACAAGATCCGAGGAACTTCCGTGTCATCCACGACGCGGTACCTCAAGTACCCGGGGTAAGCACCCGATAACTATCTTTCCCTAGACGACACTAACATAGAGTCCACTCGATTGGTAGTAACCCCCGTGCCTACATTTCACAACTTAAAATTGTGGAGCCTCACTCCCATATTCATCACATACCACTGGCACGGGGTACCGACGGTGTGTCTGGTGCCCCATAAAAATGTTCTTGGCCGCCTTCCCTGGCACGACCTCGTACGAAGAGAGCAACAACTCTCCCATCTCTAGTAATGCGGGCACCATGCTAGTATCAGCCGAGGTAATCAATAATGCCCTTTCCCATATAAGGGTAGAGTGGTTGTGCATGGAAGGTTGGGACAGTCGACAAATCTTAAATCTTATCCGTTTTCGAAAACAACACACACTTGCCTCGATACACCACTTCGTCATCAAGTGGTTACCCCATCTCATTTTCTCCCTCAGGCATAAGTGGCACCCGACGGGGTTTTCGAAAAGTCTTTTGAAAATATTTTGTCTCCATCACCATGCATATTCCCGTCCCTTCTGCATAGCAACTACTATAGCATCCTACCTACTCCCACCAGCATAACCCTCATAAGGAGGTAGGGTCATGCACCATGCAAGTATCAACGAGGAAGTAATGATGGCAAACCACCCCATGTGGTCACCTCATCATCATGTCTCCGATGCAAGCAATAAAAGTGTTATATGACATGCATAAAAAGGGTTTCACAGACATGGTCAAAGGGTTGCTTGCCTGGCTCAGCAAAGTCTTCTGGGTCTTCAAAGTCTTCTGGTCCAACTCCTTCGTCAGCAACGCAATCTATCGTCGCAAAATAATAACAAGAAAAATAAGGCAATAATAAAACAGAAAAACCAAAGTGCTCAGAAAAATGTCAACTCATTTTTGTTAAATACTAGGGTGAAAACTAAGAAGGGGAAAATTCCTAGTTTTGGATTTGGAGTAGCAGAATAGAATAAATGTATTTTTAGAGGGGTTTAATTATTTTCAAATATGAATTTGAATATGAACAGTACATAAAAGTTGGTGGAAGATGAATGAAAGTTATACCATTAAACAGGTGGGATTTTTAGAAAAATATGGGAGTTGGAATTATTACATTTGGATGAATATTTAATCCTGTGGAATTTTGAAAAAGTGGTAGAAAAAAGAAAAGGAAAAAGGCCACTGTGCAACTGGGCGAGAACAGACGCAGCGCAGCAGGCCCAGAGAGGATCCAGCCCGCGCGAGGCTGCCACGTCGAAGGCGTAAATGCAAAATACACCTTCAGCCGACGGGCGAACCGGTACGCGCGCGCGTGTGTGTTTAAACCTGACGGGTGGGGCCCACCCATCAGAATGTGAGGCTGACCGACGGGCCCCACGACCGTCGTCTTCAACCTCGGGCCAGAGAGGGATGCGAGCTCACCAGCATCGCTGTGGTCGACGGCGAGGCGATCCAAGGGCACCTCGTGCGCAGGGAGGAGTCGACGTTCAGGTGGAGGTGGAGGCGGTCGCCGGAGTGTAGGGGTTCGCCGGCGACGAGAAAGCTGGCGGAAGGGCTTCGGGAGGTGCTTGCCCTGGTCGATTCCGGCTGCAATAGAGAGGGGAGACAGAGGGAAAATGGTAAGAGAGGTGAGGCGGTTCCAGATCGAGAGAGAAAGGGCAAAGGAGGCCTGTACCACGAGATCGACGATGACCCGAAGCGGCGGTGCGCGAGCTCGATCTCGAGCTCGGGCGGCCCTGGGGATGAACGGGAGGCTCAGTGGGGCTATTTGGAGTAGGAGAGGATGAGTGGTGGCGAGAGGAGGGCTTGGGGATGCCTTATATAGGTGAGCGGCGGTCCACCGTGGGCTCTGATGTCTACTACACAACCTTCTTCTTGTAGACGTTGTTGGGCCTCCAAGTGCAGAGGTTTGTAGGACAGTAGCAAATTTCCCTCAAGTGGATGACCTAAGGTTTATCAATCCGTGGGAGGCGTAGGATGAAGATGGTCTCTCTCAAACAACCCTGCAACCAAATAACAAAGAGTCTCTTGTGTCCCCAACACACCCAATACAATGGTAAATTATATAGGTGCACTAGTTCGGCGAAGAGATGGTGATACAAGTGCAATGTGGATGGTAGATATAGGTTTTTGTAATCTGACAATATAAAAACAGCAAGGTAACAAGTGGTAAAAGTGAGCGTAAATGGTATTGCAATGAGTTGAAACAAGGCCTAGGGTTCATACTTTCACTAGTGCAAGTTCTCTCAACAATAATAACATAATTGGATCATATAACTATCCCTCAACATGCAACAAAGAGTCACTCCAAAGTCACTAATAGCGGAGAACAAGCGAAGAGATTATGGTAGGGTATGAAACCACCTCAAAGTTATTCTTTCCAATCAATCCGTTGGGCTATTCCTATAAGTGTCACAAATAGCCCTAGAGTTCGTACTAGAATAACACCTTAAGACACAAATCAACCAAAACCCTAATGTCACCTAGATACTCCAATGTCACCTCAAGTATCCGTGGGTATGATTATACAATATGCATCACACAATCTCAGATTCATCTATTCAACCAACACATAGAACCTCAAAGAGTGCCCAAAGTTTCTACCGGAGAATGAAGATGAAAAAGTGTGCCAACCCCTATGCATAAGTTCATGGGCGGAACCCGCAAGTTGATCACCAAAACATACATCAAGTGAGTCACGTGATATCCCATTGTCACCACAGATACGCACGGCAAGACATACATCAAGTGTTCTCAAGTAATTAAAGACTCAATCCTATAAGATAACTTCAAAGGGAAAACTCAATCCATTACAAGAGAGTAGAGGGGGAGAAGCAACATAAGATCCAACTATAATAGCAAAGCTCGCGATACATCAAGATCGTGCCAAATCAAGAACACGAGAGAGAGAGAGAGAGAGAGAGAGAGAGAGAGAGAGAGAGAGAGAGAGAGATCAAACACATAGCTACTCGTACATATCCTCAGCCCCGAGGATGAACTACTCCCTCCTCGTCATGGAGAGCGCCGGGATGATGAAGATGGCCACCGATGACTGATCCCCCCCTCCGGCAGGGTGCCAGAACAGGGTCCCGATTGGTTTTTGATGGCTACAGAGGCCTGCGGCGGCGGAACTCCCGATCTATTCTGTTCCCTGAAGTTTTTAGGGTATATGGAGATATATAGGCGGAAGAAGTACGTCAGGGGAGCCACGAGGGACCCACGAGGGTGGAGGGCGTGCCCTGGTGGGGTAGGCGCGCCCCCTACCTCGTGCATCCCTCCTTTCTTTCTTGACGTAGGGTCCAAGTCTCCTGGATCATGTTCGGTGAGAAAATCACGTTCCCGAAGGTTTCATTCTGTTTGGACTCCGTTTGATATTCCTTTTCTTCGAACTCTGAAACAAGGGAAAAAACAGGAACTGGAACTGGGCTCTGGGTTAATAGGTTAGTCCCAAAAATAACATAAAAGTGTAAAATAAAGCCCATAAACATCCAAGATGGATAATATAATAGCATGGAACAATCAAAATTGTAGATACGTTGGAGACGTATCAGGCTCGTGCGCCGGCGAGCTCGTGCTCGTCGCTACAGGCCTCGGGAGGGTGCTGCGCCGAGTCTAGGGCGTTCGTGGGGGTCGACTACGCCCAGGGGGAGAAGAGAGGGAGCGGGGAAACCGGCAGAGCGGGTCCCCATCGCGGGCAGCGAATGGAGCATTCAGGTGGCGCTCTGTCCGCATGCGAGGAGAGCCTGAGAGGGAGAGAGAGGAGGGGGCCGACAGTGTAGCGTGCTGCGGACGTCGAGATGCATCATCTGGCGCACTGGGAAGGCCTGAGGTAGCCGGGGTCGTCGGGCAGAGGGCGGCTACAGTGCGGGAGCGCACTGTAGCGTGCTCCAGAGCGCCCCAATGGCCGGCATGGCCATTTTCTATGCAATGTGGGAGCGGCCTAAAGTGTCTGGTAGCTCTAGGGGAAGTAAAGAAGTGGGAGATGGCCTTGGATGCCCTGGGTGGCCAGTAGGAGAAGAGAGAGGTAGAAGAAGAGGGAGAGAGGGGCTGTCTAGGGAGGTAAATGGGGGTATTTTACCCCTCAATCATTGAGCAATGGCCAGGGGAGAGTTACTGGAGGTAGAAGAGGGCCAGGAGCAGTTGTGGTACAAAGTTGAGCCCATGGAGATTAGTGGAAGAGGTCAAAAATGGCATTTTGGTAAAGTGTCAGAAGGTGTTTGATAATGGTTTGGGCAAGCAGATGATTTCCAATTGCCATGAGACTCCACAGGGTGAAATGGCACATATAATTAGGGCCTTCCACCAATTTGGAGCTTATTTGGGAAAAGTTGCCAATGCAACTTTTGTAAACCCTAGAAATTAGCAGAAATGAACTTGTGTAGATCTAGTTTAGAAATTCACTTTCCCTTGATGCACCACTTGGTGTAGTGGCCTCATTTGGTCATGTGAACATGCTCACGAAAGTTGGGGTCAAGGAGAGAAAGTTGGTAGTACAAAGTTGTTCAAATTTGATTCTGGTCAGAGAGGGTCTTGGGGCACTTTTGTTAACCAAAACAGTTTGGATTGAGCTGAAACTTTGCAATGTCATCATATTATGTATATGTGACTTGCTAGAAGTTTCTTCGATTTTTATGAAAATATTTCCTGTATAAATATTTCAAATACTTGAAATGGGTAGAAATGGTTTTGGGAGGTTTTGTCCAATATTTTGAACATGACCATGTGTTGAAACTCTTATATATGGAAAATATATGTCCACTGACTTTCCCTGATTTTTGTCAAATATTTTTGAAACAATAAAATAATTTTTCCCTATTAAAGACATTTCTGGACTTAAGAAAAAGATTTTAAATAAAATAGGAAAATAACTTTTAAAATTATATTTTTGTGGTTTATGGGAATCCTATATCTAATAAGTTTCAGATATACTCTTTGAAATATTTTTCATACCCCAAATCAAGTACTTGCAGTGCAAACCTCAATTCAGGGGTTTTTGGAAAACTAATTTTTGAAAATACTTTTTGGCCAAATTATTTTTGTAAGAAAATACTATATTGCTCTATACACATGGCATGATCATTGGGAAGAAGTTTGGGGCAAGGAGATGAAGTATAGAAGGTGGAGTTGTGTTGACTTTAAAGATCACTTGAAAAACACAGAGAGAAAACCAACTCCAAATAAAAGCCAAATAATGCAAAAGTTTTTGTCAAACCACACTTTACCATGATTTATTAGCTTAAGTGTTGGGGCATGAAAATCATGGTGTGACAGACCTACCCCACTTACAAAAATCTCGTCCCCGAGATTCCCAAACTAGGCGTTGAAAGGAATACGAAAACTGGATCTGGGGTAGTCTTCACGTCCTCATACTGCTTGTGATTTCGAGTGGTGCTCCTCCGAACCTTGAAGTACTTGTTGGTGTGGCTTCGTGTATGATGTTCTCCTTGATCCATGTTGCTAATGGGTAGCTTGCGGTGGGTCAGACTGGGCTAGAGGTCGATGGCCCGGTGATCGATGTCCTTGTAGAGACCGTGCTAGTTAGGAAGTAGGAAACACTTCCGGAGTTGTGTCGTGTGGAAAAACATTGTGCACAGTGGATGACTCAGGTGGTAACTCTAGTTGGTAGCCGCCTATTCTTCATCTTGCAGTGATCTTGGGGAAGGCCGATAAATCTTGGTGTGAGTTTCCCTTTGGCATGGAAATACTTGGTTCCATTGGGAGAAGTGGCTTGCAGATACACCAGGTCTTCGACGCGGAGGTTTATTCCTTGACGATGGTGGTTGGTGTAGTTCTTCCTCCTGGACATGGCGATCTTCAGATGTTCCTTGACTAGCTCAACAATTCTTCTTCCGTCTTCGGGTACACAAGCATGTTACCAAAATAAAGATGACAACCAACTTGTCCAAGTACTCCATGAAGACTTTGTTCATGAGGTACATAAAGTAGGATGGGGGTATTGGTGGTGGTCACGGTTGAGTATGGTCCAATGTGTTCTCGATCTAGAGTCAAGACCCATGGTCATGATCCGACCATGTTGTAGCTTCGTAGGGCTTAAGGGTTTCAAGGATTCTAGGGTGCGAGTGAACGTTTATCATATTATCCTTGAGCACAATTCCTGAGATGCCAATTGTTCGATCTAGTCCTCCAAATAGACCACCTTATACCGCTGAAAGTATCATTTTGTATAGGTCAACTCCAATCATCACTCATGTGATTCATATCCTCATGGCCCCCGAGAGGAGGCCTAACAAAATCATACATGTGGACTATCCCCAAACTCATATCTATGCAAAAATCCATGGGTAGAACATGCAAGGAGCTAAGCTTGAATTTAATCACCACAATCCAAGTGCTCAGTCTATTGATCCAAGGTCCATGTTAGTGCATCTCTATCCTAAGGAAACACATCGTATGCCACTCAAAGATCTAGTTTCCTTTCCTATGAATCAACTCCAAAAGCCCATTAGCTACATAATTCATTAATTCTACAAATCCAATGTCTATGGTGTTCCACATGATCTTCTATTGTCCTATAATCCCCAAATACTTGAAATGGCTACCTTGCTATAGTCACCCACCAATTTCCATTATCATGGTTATGTAAACTCCAAGGTCAAGCTTATATAGAACCCTAAATCAACTCCGACAATTAATCCAATCTCCTAGTTTATTGTCCTCCAAGAAACATGGCATCATGATCGAGATCATCAGTCTAAATACAATTTACTCTAAACCATGTAGACTCACTCAGCATCTATACTCCACTAGATCACCTATTTAAATCCAAATCTCATGTCCAACGAGAATTCCTACATGTTTCCCTCAAGTTATTATCGTAATGTCAACTATCTCCTATCAATATCCCTTGGCTAAGTCTAATCCTCATGCTTCCAAGAATTTCAGGTTGCGACCATAATTGTCCTACTAAATCCAATTTACTCAGGGGTAATGAAAGCTATGCTAATCTATAATCATGATAACTCCAAGTTCATCTACCAACATGAAAGCCTCATAATCCACCAAAGAGTCTGAAACAGATAATTCCTCAAGGTCACTGATATAAACTCATCAAGTCATTTGTCCTCTGTTCAGATATCCCCAAATTGGTCATTCCTATGGCACCGTCAGTTCTTGTGCTATATTAGGATGACACTGTGCTCGCTCACTACGTCCACTAGTTCCATAATGAACCCAGTCTTGTGCAAGGTTACAGAGGCTTAACTGGTTCTCTTGTGACTCCGTAGGTTAAGCTCAGGGTTAAGGTTTTGACCTGGGGTATCTCGTGAAGTCTTGTAGGGTCTAGGGATAGGGTTCTAGTCTTGAGGTGTAAACACAGCTCTACGGGGTTCCACTTGGTCGAGGAGGTTGTAGAAAAAGTCTTCAGTGCTTTTTGGTCGCCGAGGTAGAATCCCTGGTGTATCTTGTCTTGCTGGCCTTCAGTTGAGGAGAGAGATGAGAGGGAAAAGTAGCATAGAGGAGGGGAATGCCTAAAGGGGGTTCTATAGTGCAAGTGCAAGCAAACAAGTGCCGTGAAGGCCACACACATTTCCATTAAGACATGATAGGTGATATAATCACGTACAAGCTGCCTAGGGCAAATGTGCGACTTATATCAAAACACAAACAAATAAAAACAAGCAACACAGAACGTGGTTCCATTCGAACCATCACACGGACCCGACTACACATATGGGGGTACGACTCATCCTACCCTAAGGGTTCTCGGACTCGGTAGTCGTGCTTGCTCGGAGAGAAGGGCGTTCACTCTTCAGTTTCTGGGTTCCCCTTGTGTTGCCAATGGGTATGCGACAGTCGGCTGTCTATTGGGACACATCCTTTTAATGTGCCCAAGTTCACCACACCCGTGACAAGCGACGGAAGCAATAAGGTTGTTATCTGGTCTTTGGTTATGTTGCCGGTGGCCTGACGACGATCTTCTACGAGGTGGATATGGAAATTCATTCCTATGCCCCCTGCGTGGGGTTTGGTTGCGGGTTTTCCGAAGTTCCTCGGTTTGTTGTTCCTGATTGGCAATGTGGGCTTGTAAGGCAGTGATTTGCTTTCCTCGCTCGACCACCTTCATCTTCTCGAGGCAGTGGAGGTGCAGAAGTGAAGGGAGGTCTTGGCGAGCCTTAAGGAATGCTTCGGTAAGGTGACGTAGAAGGTAGTCTCCTGCGTTGGCGAAGCGGATCTAGTACTTGAGGGTTGGATCCTCGTCTTCTAGGGAAATCCTCACTTGTGTCAGAGCTCCAAAGCTTCTCTTGCCAGGTAGGTAGCGGGTGGTGTGTTCTTCTTTCATTTCTGGAAGGAGGTCTCGAAGACGGAGGAGCGCTTCGTATGCCACTTGCTGGATGGCCAGGTCTCTTGTTGGCATGGGCGGTTTAATGAAGAACCACCCCTGGGGTGAGGTCTTGGTAGGCACAAAAACCTTGGTGTAGAACTCCTTCTCGAACACATCATTTTCTAGTTAGTGCAGGATGTACATGGGTAGCAAGGGATAGTGGCATTGTTGGAGGCAACCTCTTAGGAGTGATGGAAATCCTGTCGTAGGAAGTCTCAAGGGGGCGACGACCATCTACAAAAGTTGAATATGAGAGGTCAATACGGAAAATATCCCTTGGGTTTGGTAAGCTTAGAAAAGAATAGGAGTATAGAGGGTTTTGCAAAACGGGTTTGATCCTAACTAACGCCCATGCTAACTAAGGCTTCCTACAGTCAGGATGGATCTGATACCAGCTCTGTGGGGACCCCAACTCATAAGTCGTGATCACTGAATGCATGTGTACAGTGATCCCAGAGATCAATGCTCACTGAACATACAGAAGCTGAATAACAAGAGTCTTACATCCATACATACCATCTTACACAAATTATGACCATTATGGTCAAGTCTTACATAGATAAAGCCACAAGGGCTGAATACCAAATAAACTTAAGCAGCGGAAATTCTTCGTCGATAAGTAGAACCCATGCCATCTGCCTTAACCCTACAGGCAATCTGACTGGGAAACATCCTAGTTCGCATGTTCGTCTCCAAAGAACTCTTCTTCAAACTCCCGTTCTTCCATGCCTGGCCAATTAAATAACCAGTGGCAAGCCAATGAGTACTTTGAATGTACTCACAAGCAACCCATGATTGGAACAAGGCACAATAATGCAATGATATAACGCTAAGTAGGTAGTTTGCAGAAAGCTAGTTTGAGTGTAATGACTTGATCTATCCACATGTAAAGTATGTGTCACGACCGGTTTTTCAATAAAAATATTTATTGAACAACCGACCTATGAAGTCCAATATGAGGAAAATCCTCCATACCGGTAGACAAAACTTTGATACAATAAGCCAGTAGCATTAAAATATTACAGGGCCGGGCTGAATATCAATTATTACAAACACGCCAATAATTATACATGATGGCGGATATGACACAATGGTGTGGGGTGGAAATACTACTGACTTGAGATATGAGTGGTTGGTGGAATAACACAGTGGGGTGGTTAATAAGACTATCAAGATCGGGCGGCTCATCGAGCCGAGGTGAGGCTCGATGAATTTATTTGGGTAGCGGAAGCGGATATATCACAATGACTAATCCAGGGGACACACGAGACCGACCGATTCCTCTAGGCGTCGGACTCGCTATCGAACTCTTCATCCATGAGATCGCCTTTCACAAGATTCCGCCAAATCAACAAGCCAGGTGAGTACTTTGAAGTACTCGCAAGACAGTTCAGACAAAAGATATAACAAATGTATGCATGAATGCGACGTGATTAATTTTAACAATACGCAATTAAATTGGTATAGCAAGGTAAGGAAAAAGGGAATCGGCGGTAGTCCGCTCGAAAACCCAAAGAAGATAAACTCAAAACCGATCGGGTGTCTGAAGCGACGCCTCGAAGGGTGAACAAATAACTAAAGCATGCCACAGTCGGCCGTCTAAGCGACACCTCATAAAGGGCTTATATTGAAAGAAAATACATGCGTGCCGCAGTCGGACGTCGGAGCGACATCGCAGAAAGGGCTTATAACAAAATTAATTATTGACAATGCCGCAGTCGGACGTCTGAGCGACATCGCAGAAAGGGCTTATAACAAAAATAAATAATAACAATGCCGCAGTCGGACGTCTGAGCGACATCGCAGAAAGGGCTTATAACAAAAGTAAATAATAACAAGGCCGCAGTCGGACGTCTGAGCGACATAGCAGAAAGGGCTTATAATTCATTATTCATAACTGTCAAGAAATGGTGCTCACGGAAAATATTCCTCACAGGACAATAAGCGGGTTAGTCCAATCACAGGGGAATAAACATATAACACTCATATGGTTATCAGGAGTTCTGTCACCGAGACTGACATTTGACAAGATAAGGTGAACACGGTACTCGGACATGAATAAGATGAATTCAAGAATTTTGACTCTGCAGAGTTTGTACCAAAATTTGTCCACAGCCAACGGATTTCCATAGTCACGAAGGACTAGTTCCGTTTACGGTATTTCGGAGGAAACACAGCTAACTAGTACACACCCATCATACCTCACGTTGCCAGGAATCACCCTAGACAGCGTTTATGAAAAACTTTGAGACGGGGAGATCACAATCTCGAATAGCATGGGATCAGATTTATTTACGCAGGCTCTAAGGGGTGCCCCCCTCTCGGTCCCAACCGGAAACACCCATGCCCCCTGACCGAATGAAAGGCTTTAATCCAGGGCCATGGAACCCTCATCCCGGCCTCTCGATTTGGTGTGTACCAAGAAGTGGTTTGCAACTTACTAAGCCGTATTCCCTTGCGGAAACAGTGGTAGTACGAAAGGGCGTATGGACGGAATCGACTGATTTATGTTGACATTGTGGTCAACGATCCGCATAAGCGACATGCTACAACACTGCCATCTTACCCATACTCATGCCAACTCATGGCCATGCAACATGTTTCCAACAACTCATGGATTTTCCGAACTCACTTGCCTCAACTCTTACGAGATAAACTATCATCGAAATGCTCATGAACGTGCCATGATACAAAAATAATGCAAACATGCCCAAACACTCATCATATGAAAAGTTCAAACATTGCTTGCCTGGTTCGGAGTCGTCGGGGTCTAGCTCGGTGAAGTTTGCGGTTCCGTCACCTCCTTCGGTATCTACGGTACACAAAACACACGCGCTAATGTAAATATCGTGGAGTACAGAAAGTTAATCCAAATATTTTTCAAATAAATATGATAAAAAAACTTGACAAAAATTTGAAGAGGACAGAAAAAGAATCAATCAAAAATTCCTTTCTGTTAAAAAGTTATAAGAGTTTTGGTCCAAGGACCCATCTATAATGAAACAGAAAACTCTCAGGGGCTTAAATAGAAAAGCGCAGAAAAACGGTTCAGAGTGGAAAGCGTATTTGCCAAAGTACGCTTTCAGAAAACGATTCAAAAAACAATAGAGAGGCTGACGGGCGGGTCCCACCCGTTAGGTTTGAATTTTCAAACGAGAGAGACGGGGCTCGTCGGCGCCCGAGAGCCGCGGTGGTCGCCGGCGGCGATCCACGGCGAGACAGGAAGATCGGAGGGTACCTCCGTCTTCTGGGCGTCATTCCGCGCCCGGTTGGTGGTGGTGGTGGTCGCTTGGCGAGCACCACGCCGACGGGCGGCTCCTGCTCCGGCGGACGGCGGTTCGGGTGGTCGTGGGTCTCGTCGGAGAGTGCTGCGGAGGAGGAATTGAGGAGGGGGTTAGACTTGTGGTAGCATGAGAGGGTAGCTGACGGGATTTGGGCGCCGGGGACGACCTCACCGGAGTGAATCGAGGTGGAGGCCGAGGCGGAACGGGGCGGCCGGAGTCGAGGAAGAAGAGCCCCTCGAGGACCTTCCAGGAGCTTGGCGAGGACTAGTAAGGTGGTGGAGGTGTCTGGGGGCGAGGGCGCGCTCGGGGGCGGTATATATAGCCGACCCGAGGCGGTTGCCGAGAACGGGGTTCTCCGGTGAAGTTTACGGCAGCGCAGGGCATTGATCGGGGAAGTTCAGAGGTTGAGCACCGTCGTGGGGGTTCACTGGTTCCGTTTAGCTGCTAAACGAGTGGGGGTTTGGTTGCTTAGGGCGTGCTCGACAGAACGGGGCGGCGCGGGCCCGTCGGCGGCAGGGAGCACGCTCTGTGCTTGCCGTGCCATGGCGACGGTGCCACGGGCGCAGCTTGGCACGGCAGGGACACGCGGAGAGCCAGGGGGCAATGGGCGGCGCCGGGTGGCGTGGCGAGCGGGCTCGGGCCCTCTCTGGCCGCCACGGGTAGCGCGACCACCGCAGAAACTTCCAACGCCGGCGAGGCTCGTCGCCACCGACGCCAGGAATTGGCCAAGCGTGCGTGCGGGGTGCTGGCCAGTGGGAAGAGGCCGTGTGCATCGTACCAGAGCGCACTGTGGCCGCGTGACCGAAATCTGACGAAGAGAAGCGACACTGAACTCTGAACTTCTCCGAATCTCTGAAAGTGCAATGAAACAGTGTAGATCAGGTGTTCGACAAGATGATTTTGGTATGTGGGAGGCTCTTCTTGAGCTAATTTTTGGTGGAGGGGCCTCTCGTTGCATCTAGAGGCTGCCTGAATTTTTGTGGAATTTTTGGAGCAGAGAAGATATGAATTTCACCAAATTTGACAAATCTGGTCCAAACTTACAGAGACTGAAATTTAAAATTTTTGAAAAGAAGAGGAGTGGATCTTGATTGTTCTAGGTTGTGGGTACCAAGGACTATCCAGGGGAGTTGGTTTGAGGTCAAAGCTCAAATGCATTTAGGTACTTGCTTTGCAAATCACCTAGGCTCAAAATAATGGACAAAAAACATTTGGGAGGAGAAATAAATGAAATAAAATTCAAAAAAGGGTTGAACTTGTTGAGACAGAATGTTTTGATTTCCCAAAGTGGAAGGAGAGATTATTGGGAAGATTTTACCATGTAGTGCATGGTAAAATCATGAGTGGTTTCAATATTGGAGAGGATGTAAAACTCCTAGGGTTTTCTTTTTGAAAGAAAATAAACTCCAAAGATTTTTCTTGAAATTTTGAGAAGAGGGCAATCAGAAGAAAAATTTAAAAACCAAACACCGGAGTTGAAGGAGATGCAAAAATAAAATATTTGCTAAAGGGAAAAAAGCTTTGAGAGAGATTTTTGGAAGGGTTTAGAAGACCTTCTTCAAATCCAACAAATTTTTTGAAGAAAACCAAAAGAATATTTTTGGAGTGTCACAACACCTACCCCCTTAGGAAAAATCTCGTCCCCGAGATTCCAGCTGATCCTCAAATAATTGTGGGTGCTCTGTCCGAAGGAAATCCTCTCTTTCCCAAGTGGCTTCACTTTCGGTGTGGTTGCTCCACTGAACTTTGAAGAACTTGATGGTTTTCTGTCGGGTTCTCCTTTCAGACTCTTCCAAGATTTTTATTGGATGCTCCCGATATGTGAGGTCTGGCGGCACGTCAATGTTTTTATGGGGTACTTGTTTCTCTGGGTTGCTTACGCACTTCCTCAATTGGGAGACGTGGAATACGTCGTGGATGTCGGATAATTCTTCGGGTAAGTCTAACTGGTAGGCTACCGTGCCTCTTCGTGCCACTATGTAGAATGGTCTGATGAATCTTGGTGCTAGCATCCCTTTAATCTTGAATCGATGCAGGCCTCTCATAGGGGATACTCGTAGGTACACAAATTCACCGGGTTCAAAATTGACTCCACGATGCTTCTGATCGTAATAACTCTTCTGTCGACTTTGGGCTGTCTTGAGTCGGTCCTTAATCACCTTGACCTTATCTTCAGCCTCATTGAGCAAGTCTGGGCCAAAGATATGGCTGTCTCCGGTTTCCGACCAATTTAGCGGGGTGCGACACCTTCGCCCGTACAGAGCTTCAAATGGTGCCATTTGCAGGCTGGACTGATAACTGTTGTTATATGCGAATTCTGCGTATGGTAAGCTTTCTTCCCAACTGGTCCCATAGGTGAGGACACATGCTCAAAGATATCTTCTAGAATCTGGTTTACTCGCTCACCGCCCATCTGTCTGGGATGGTATGCGGTACTGAATGCCAGCTGAGTTCCCAGAGCTTGTTGTAAGTGATCCCAAAATCGGGAGACGAATTGAGTGCCTCTGTCCGAGATTATTTTCTTTGGGACTCCATGTAAGCAAACGATACGAGAAAGGTAGAGCCTAGCAAGCTTCTGAGTGGTGTGGGTTGTCTTCACGGGGATGAAATGTGCTACTTTAGTCAGTCTATCAGTGATGACCCATATGGCATCATGTCCGTGTCGTGACCGAGGTAGTCCAACAATAAAATCCATTCCAATCTCGTCCCATTTCCATTCGGGTATCTTATTTGGTTGCAATAGCCCGGCCGGTTTCTGGTGCTCGGCCTTGATGCGTTGACAAGAGTCACAACATGCAATAAACGTGGCTATGTCTCTTTTATACCATGCCACCAAAATGTTTCACGAAGATCTTTGTACATTTTTGTTCCTCCGTGATGGATTGAATACGGAGCGGTGTGGCCTTCAGCCAGGATTTCTTGTTTAAGGTCATGGATATTTGGTACGCAAAGCCTATTCCCTGCATTCCACAATATTCCTTGCCCATCGATAATCTAATTCGAGGCCTTGCCCAAATTCATCTTCCGCTTTATGCCTTCAATTTGGGTGTCCATGTTGAGCCTCTTTAACCTTCTCTATTAGGGTAGGCTGTAACTCTAAGTTCGACACAACGCCTTCGGTGACCACCATCGATTGAGCTTTGCAATTCCTGCTGGAATTCAGGTCTCAAGTTTGGCATGCTTGTCGTTGTCCTGACCGGGGTTCCGACTCAGAGCATCTGCTACAACATTTGCTTTGCCTGGGTGGTAGTGGATTCCAACATCATAATCCTTTACTAATTCCAACCAGCGTCGCTGCCGTAAATTGAGTTCTGGTTGTGTGAAGATATACTTCAGGCTTTTGTGGTCCGTGTATATTTCACAACGATTTCCAAGTAAGAAGTGTCTCCATTCCTTGAGTGCATGAATAACTGCTGCTAATTCTGTGTCATGAGTAGGATAATTTTCCTCATGCTTGCGGTTGTCCGGAAACATATGCATAACCTTGCCTTTCTTGCATTAATACGCACCCGAGGCCCTTTCGAGATGCGCCACAAAATACCTCAAATTTTTGTGTATATCTCGGCACAATTATACTGGTCTTGTCGTCGGTTTCCTCTTGAGTTCTTGGAAACTTTTTCGCAAGCTTCCGTCCATTCAAACTCCCCGTCTTTCTTGAGTAGTTGCGTCATTGGCTTTGCTATGGTGGAGAATCCTTCAATAAATCTTCGGTAGTATCCTGCCATTCCCAAGAAACTTCAGACATCCGTCACGCTGGCGGTGGCTTCCAAATGGCACGGCCTTGACCTTTTCCGGTTCACGGCGATACCTTCTTGGGTCAAGATGCGGCCCGTAAAACCTACTTGCTTTAGGCAAAATTCACACTTGCTGAATTTAGCGCATGATTGATGTTTCTTGAGTTCTCCAAGTACAATTCGGAGATGTTCAGCGTGCTCTTCCGGTGTTTTGGAGTATACCAGAATATCATCGATAAATACCACAACAAACTTGTCCATAAACTTCATGAATACTTTGTTCATGAGATGAACAAAATATGCGAGGGCGTTTGTTAGTCCGAATGGCATTATGGTGAACTTCATATGTATCCGTATCTGGAGGTGAAAGCTATCTTGGGAATATCTTCGTTCGCACTTTCAGTTGATGGTATCCCGACCTCAAGTCAATCTTTGAGAACACCTTGGCCTAAGAGAGTTGATCGAATAAATCATTTATTCGTGGCATCGGATATTTGTTCTTGATTGTGACCATGTTTAGCGCTCGATAGTCTATGCACAATCTCAGTGTTCCATCCTTCTTTTTGGCAAACAAAATTGGTGAACCCTGTGGTGAGGAACGGCTCGTATATACCCTTTTTCCAATAATTCCTTTATTTGCTTCTTCAGTTCTACCAATTCGGATGGTGCCATTCTGTATGGTTTCTTATATATGGGAGCGGTTCCGGGTGCTAGCTCAATGCTGAATTCTATCTCTCGGTCTGGTGGCATGCCTGGTAGCTCTTCAGGGAATACATCTGGAAATTCACACACTACTGGAACCTTGCTCAATTCAGAAATATCCACCTTGTTCAATCTCGGTTGCCGGGATATTTTTCTTTCCTTGGCTGAAACCTTGATGGTCTTCCCGTGGTGGTGGGTGAGAATTACGGTCCTGTTGAAGCGATCAATAAAACCTTTGTTGGTGGTTAACCAATCCATCCCTAAGATGACATCCAGTCCTTTATTTTCCAACACGATAAGATTTGCGTGAAACTTCAACCCTTCAAACTCGATAACCACACCCTGGCAATAATTCTGGGTGACTTCCTTAATTCCAGGGGACTTGACGATCATAGATTTTTCCAAGGGGAGCATCGAAAAATTATTTTGCAAGGCAAAACTTTTCGAAACGAATGAGTGAGAAGCTCTAGAATCAAACAAAACCGTGGCAGGTATTGTGTTGATGTGAAACGCATCGAGTCACGATATCTGGTGCATTTTGTGCTTCCTCTTTGGTCACGTGGTTCAGATGACCCTTCCTGTGGTTGTTATTTGGGTTGAAATTGTTCCGCTTTGGCGCCGAATTATTGCCTCCGTTATTCGGCTTTGGGGTCGAGTTCCTTGGCTTGGGGCACTGCTTGGCATAGTGCCCTTCTTCTCCACAAGCGTAACATGTAACGCCTGGGAGGTATGTGAACTCCTTGTCCCTTGCATGAAAATTCTTGATTGGGTGTGAGACGCTTGTCGTGGGTTTGGGTGTCCAGTTTTTCTGAACATCTGTCTTGCTGCGGTGGTTGCGGGCATGACTAGTCTGGTCCCTCTTCCGCTATGGAAATCTTCTAAGCTGCGTCTCTCATTTTCCAAGGTAATGGCCTTATCCACTAGCCGCCTTAAAATCTGGAAAGGTATGCACGACCAATTGGCATTTAAGCGTGGGTGTCGGACCGTCTAGGAATTTCTCCATCTTTGTTTTCCGACATACGCTCCTCGTTGGCGTAGCGAGACAGTAGAGTAAACTGACTGTTGTATTCTGACACCGTCATTGTCCTTTGCTTGAGGTCATCAAATTCTCTCTTTTTGATCTTCATAAGACTCTTAGGAATATGTGCCCCATGAAAACCTTCTTTAAATTCCTCCCATGTTATATTATTTTCGTTGGGGTGCATGTGTAGGAAATTTTCCCACCACGATGCGGCTGCTCCAGTGAGATAGTGCGGAGCATAAAGCACTTTCTCAAGATTTGAACACTGGGCAATGATTAAATTTCTTTCCATGTCTCGAAGCCAGTCCTCGTCTTCAAGAGGTTTGTCGGTGTGAGAAAATGTTTCGGGACGTGTCTTCTGTAGCTCAGATAACTTTGATTGCTGCTGATACTGTCCACGGTGATTCCCCATATTGATGACTTGGTTCATTATTTCCTCATGTTGCTGCTGACTTTGTTCATAAAGACGGCACATTTGGGAAAGTGTCGTTTCACTGTCTTGTTGACTTGTCTGCCCCTGCGTGAAATTATTGCCTGGGGGTGTGCCATAATTTTCCTCTGTCGGAGTTGGCATGGAGCGCGTCCAAGGACGAGACATAGTTCACTCTGGGGATATATTTTGAAACACTCATAAGAAAAGAAATTGGGCCGCAAAAATTAATAAATTCAAGAAGACGGAAAAAATCGCAAATGCTCCAAGATTTTTCAAGAGAATAAACGTTTGCGCACGGAGAAGGACTGTTCATTACATATCTTACAAGCAAGCAGTAATTATCAAATACATCACTCAGGATATGCGTACACAATCCTGACATGTTATTTAGGCTAGTGCACTCCTCCAGTTCCTACATGATGCGCAAGCAAGCTACTTCCCACAGCCTATGTACATATAAACATATCGTACAAGTCGGTACATATCGCATGGCTGCTAAGCGCATTTAGTCGGAGATGGTAAGGATTTCCCTCGGCCTGCCAAGGGTGAGGCGCAGTGAGGCTGGGGACTCAACCTCCTCTTCGGTGATAGGCTCCAGACGTGAGGTGCTGCGCTGAGTTGGTGGAGCAGGTGCCCTGTGCGGGACAACTCGAACATGAGTGGGCACGAGGGGTGGTGCGGAACGAACCGGAGTAGGCGCAATGACATGGTTGAACTCCTCCGTGGTAGGCAGGCGACGAGTGGTGGTGAGAGCAGTAGGAGTAAACGATGCTGATGACGAGACGAAAGTCAGTGGCGGTGCGGCGCGCAGGAGCTCCCTCCTGTTGGCGGCACAGCCATGGACTGAGTCCATGCGGGCAGCTACAAAGTCGTCCACCGGGTTGTCAAAGGCTGCCTCAAAGCCCGGAGATACTCTATGAGCATCTCAAAGCTTAAATCCCGTTCTCCTCGGGGGCAAGAGAACGCGTAGGTGGCAGGTATATGGCACATGACATGGCAGGTAGCGGTAGCGACGAAGTCTACATTGAAGGAAGGATGTCCTCGAGACGAGCTATCGCCTCACGGGCTGCCATCTGCAGTGCATGCTTCTCAGGGCTTGGCTCTCCTAAGAACCGGTAACGCTCAACTCGCCCTCCCTTGAATTGCACCGCGGCTTGGTGCATGGTTAGACGGTCATTGACCTTTTGCTGAGAGAGTTAGAAAACTGGGCGCACAGCTGGCCCCATCGTGACTTGGACGATGAAGGAGAGAAGCTTGACGAACCCATCGGGCATGTTGGCGAACATCTGCGATTCGCAGTCGTTGCCAGCCATCTACAAAAGTAGGCAAAAATCCTGAGTAGTCAAATCATAAATTTATGCTGACTTACATAAATTGACTACATTTGTAAAAAAAAACAGCTCATTTATGCTAATAACCAATTAGCGATCGCACCTAGTGGCTTCCTACAAATTTCGGCTCGTACCAAGCTTGTCACGACCGGTTTTTCAATAAAAATATTTATTGAACAACCGACCTATGAAGTCCAATATGAGGAAAATCCTCCATACCGTAGACAAAACTTTGATACAATAAGCCAGTAGCATTAAAATATTACAGGGCCGGGCTGAAGATGCCCAACCAATTATTACAAACACGCCAATAATTATACATGATGGCGGATATGACACAATGGTGTGGGGTGGAAATACTACTGACTCGAGATATGAGTGGTTGGTGGAATAACACAGTGGGGTGGTTAATAAGACTCATCAAGATCGGGCGGCTCATCGAGCGTCGAGGTGAGGCTCGATGAATTTATTTGGGTAGCGGAAGCGGATATATCACAATGACTAATCCAGGGGTCACACGAGACTGACTGGGATTCCTCTAGGCGTCGGACTCGCTATCGAACTCTTCATCCATGAGATCGCCTTCGTCAGCATCTGGCCAAATCAACAAGCCAGGTGAGTACTTTGAAGTACTTGCAAGACAGTTCGGACAAAAGATATAACAAATGTATGCATGAATGCAATGTGATTAATTTTAACAATACGCAATTAAATTGGTATAGCAAGGTAAGTAAAAAGGGAATCGGCGGTAGTCCGCTCGAAAACCCAAAGAAGATAAACTCAAAACCGATCGGGTGTCTGAAGCGACGCCTTGAAGGGTGAACAAATAAGTAAAGCATGCCACAGTCGGGCGTCTAAGGGACACCTCTTAAAGGGCTTATATTGAAAGAAAATACATGCGTGCCGCAGTCGGACGTCGGAGCGACATCGCAGAAAGGGCTTATAACAAAAGTAATTAATGACAATGCCGCAGTCGGACGTCTGAGCGACATCGCAGAAAGGGCTTATAAAAAAATAAATAATAACAATGCCGCAGTCGGACGTCTGAGCGACATCGCAGAAAGGGCTTATAAAAATAAATAATAACAAGGCCGCAGTCGGATGTCTGAGCGACATCGCAGAAAGGGCTTATAATTCATTATTCATAACTGTCAAGAAATGGTGCTCACGAAAAATATTCCTCACAGGACAATAAGCGGGTTAGTCCAATCACAGGGGAATAAACATATAACACTCATATGGTTATCAGGAGTTCTGTCACCGAGACTGACATTTGACAAGATAAGGTGAACACGGTACTCGGACATGAATAAGATGAATTCAATAATTTTGACTATGCAGAGTTTGTACCAAAATTTGTCCATAGCCAACGGATTTCCATAGTCACGAAGGACTAGTTCCGTTACGGTATTTCGGAGGAAACACAGCTAACTAGTACACACCCATCATACCTCACGTTGCCAGGAATCACCCTAGACAGCGTTTATGAAAAACTTTGAGACGGGGAGATCACAATCTCGAATAGCATGGGATCAGATTTATTTACGCAGGCTCCAAGGGGTGCCCCCCTCTCGGTCCCAACCGGAAACACCCATGCCCCCTGACCGGATGAAAGGCTTTAATCCAGGGCCATGGAACCCTCATCCCGGCCTCTCGATTTGGTGTGTACCAGGAAGTGGTTTGCAACTTACTAAGCCGTATTCCCTTGCGGAAACAGGTGGTAGTACGAAAAGGGCGATGGACGGGAATCGATCGATTTATGTTGACATTGTGGTCAACGATCCGGCATAAGCCCGACATGCTACAACACTGCCATCTTACCCATACTCATGCCAACTCATGGCCATGCAACATGTTTCCAACAACTCATGGATTTTCGAACTCACTTGCCTCAACTCTTACGAGATAAACTATCATCGAAATGCTCATGAACGTGCCATGATACAAAAATAATGCAAACATGCCCAAACACTCATCATATGAAAAGTTCAAACATTGCTTGCCTGGTTCGGAGTCGTCGGGGTCTAGCTCGGTGAAGTTTGCGGTTCCGTCACCTCCTTCGGTATCTACGGTACACAAAACACACGCGCTAATGTAAATACCGTGGAGTACAGAAAGTTAATCCAAATATTTTTCAAATAAATATGATAAAAAAACTTGACAAAAATTTGAAGAGGACAGAAAAAGAATCAATCAAAAATTCCTTTCTGTTAAAAAGTTAAAAGAGTTTTGGTCCAAGGACCCATCTATAATGAAACAGAAAACTCTCAGGGGCTTAAATAGAAAAGCGCAGAAAAACGGTTTAGAGTGGAAAGCGTATTTGCCAAAATGCACGCTTTGAAAACGATTCAAAAAACAATAGAGAGGCTGACGGGCGGGTCCCACCCGTTAGGTTTGAATTTTCAAACGAGAGAGACGGGGCTCGTCGGCGCCCGAGAGCCGCGGTGGTCGCCGGCGGTGATCCACGGCGAGACAGGAAGATCGGAGGGTACCTCCGTGTTCAGGGCGTCATTCCGTGCGGTTGGTGGTGGTGGTGGTCGCCGAGCAGCACCACGTCGACGGCGGCTCCTGCTCCGGCGGACGGCGGTTCGGGTGGTCGTGGGTCTCGTCGGAGAGTGCTGCGGAGGAGGAATTGAGGAGGGGGTTAGACTTGTGGTAGCATGAGAGGGTAGCTGACGGGATTTGGGCGTCGGGGACGACCTCACCGGAGTGAATCGAGGTGGAGGCCAAGGCGGAACGGGGCGGCCGGAGTCGAGGAAGAAGAGCCCCTCGAGGACCTTCCAGGAGCTTGGCGAGGACTAGTAAGGTGGTGGAGGTGTCCGGGGGCGAGGGCGCGCTCGGGGGCGGTATATATAGCCGACCCGAGGCGGTTGCCGAGAATGGGGTTCTCCGGTGAAGTTTACGGCAGCTCAGGGCATTGATCGGGGAAGTTCAGGGGTTGAGCACCGTCGTGGGGGTTCACTGGTTTCGTTTAGGTGCTAAACGAGTGGGGGTTTGGTTGCTTAGGGCGTGCTCGACGGAACGGGGCGTCGCGGGCCCGTCGGCGGCGGGGAGCATGCTCTGTGCTTGCCGGGCCATGGCGACGGTGCCACGGGCATGCGCTGGCAAGGCAGGGACACGCGGAGAGCCAGGGGCAATGGGCGGCGCCGGGTGGCGTGGCGAGCGGGCTCGGGCCCTCTCTGGCCGCCACGGGTGGCACGGCCACCGCAGAAACTTCCAACGCCGGCGAGGCTCGTCACCACCGACGCCAGGAATCGGCCAAGCGTGCGTGCGGGGTGCTGGCCAGGGGGAAGAGGCCGTGTGCATCGTGCCAGAGCGCACTGTGGCCGCGTGACCGAAATCTGACGAAGAGAAGCGACACTGAACTCTGAACTTCTCTGAATCTCTGAAAGTGCAATGAAACAGTGTAGGTCAGGTGTTCGACAGGATTATTTTGGTATGTGGGAGGCTCTACTTGAGCTGATTTTTGGTGGAGGGGCCTCTCATTTCATCTAGAGGCTGCCTGAATTTTTGTGGAATTTTTGGAGCAGAGAAGATATGAATTTCACCAAATTTGACAAATCTGGTCCAAACTTGCAGAGACTGAAATTTAAAATTTTTGAAAAGAAGAGGAGTGGATCTTGATTGTTCTAGGTTGTGGGTACCAAGGACTATCCAGGGGAGTTGGTTTGAGGTCAAAGCTCAAATGCATTTAGGTACTTGCTTTGCAAATCACCTAGGCTCAAAATAATGGACAGAAAAGATTTGGGAGGAGAAATAAATGAAATAAAATTCAGAAAACGGTTGAACTTGTTGAGACAGAATGTTTGGATTTCCCAAAGTGGAAGGAGAGATTATTGGGAAGATTTTATCATGTAGTGCATGGTAAAATCATGAGTGGTTTCAATATTGGAGAGGATGTAAAACTCCTAGGGTTTTCTTTTTGAAAGGAAATAAACTCCAAAGATTTTTCTTGAAATTTTGAGAAGAGGGCAATCAGAAGAAAAATTTAAAAAACCAAACACCAGAGTTGAAGGAGATGCAAAAATAAAATATTTGCTAAAGGGAAAAAAGCTTTTGAGAGAGATTTTTGGAAGGGTTTAGAAGACCTTCTTCAAATCCAACAATTTTTTTGAAGAAAACCAAAAGAATATTTTTGGAGTGTCACAATATGCATCATGAGAGTACAGATATCCGTACGAACAAGTTACAGATATCAACATAAGCGGAGTTGGACACCAATCCAACTTGATCATTGTGTCAAGCCATCTGATTTAACCCAAATAGTTTTATCAACACACACACACGGTTTGCAAAACTCTGGACGTAGTTTAAGCAGCACCGCCCAACTGTCCTTGACCGTGGACACGACTATTCGAATAGTTTTACACTTTGCAGAGGTTGCACACTTTACCCACAAGATCCGGGGAACTTCCTTGTCATCCACGACTCGTGGTACCTCAAGTACCCGGGGTAAGCACCCGATCACTATCTTTCCCTAGACGACACTAACATAGGGTCCACTCGATTGGCAGTAACCCCCGTGCCCACATTTCACAACTTAAAATTGTGGAGCCTCGCTCCCATATTCATCACATACCACTGGCATGGGGTACCAACGGTGTGTCCGGTGCCCCATAAAAATGTTCTTGGCCACCCTACCTAGCACGACCCGTCCCGGGAGAGCAACAACTCTCCTGTCACTAGTAATGCGGGCACCATGCTAGTATCGTCCTAGGTAATCAATAATGCCCTTTCCCATATAAGGGTAGAGTGGTTGCGCATGTAAGATTGGGACAGTCGACAAATCTTAAATCTAATCCGTTTTCGAAAACAACACACACTTTCCTCGGTACAACACTTCGTCATCAAGTGGTTACCCATCTCATTATCTCCCTCGGGCATAAGTGGCACCCGATGGGGTTTTCGAGAAGTCTTTTCAAAATACTTTGTCTCCATCACCATGCATATTCCCGTCCCTTCTGCGTAGCAACTACTCTAGCATCCTACCTACTCCCATCGGCATAACCCTCATAATGAGGTAGGATTATGCACCATGCAAGTATCAACGAGGAAGTAACGGTGGCAAACCACCCCATGTGGTCACCTCATCATCAGGTCTCCGATGCAAGCAATAAAAGTGCTATATGACATGCATAAAAAGGGTTTCATAGACATGGTCAAAGGGCTGCTTGCCTGGCTCAGCAAAGTCTTCTGGGTATTCAAAGTCTTCTAGTCCAACTCCTTCGTCAGCAAGGCAATCTATCATCGCGAAATAATACCTAGAAAAATAAGGCAATAATAAAACGGAAAAACCAAAGTGCTCAGAAAAATGTCAACTCATTTTTGTTAAATACTAGGGCGAAGACTAAGAAGGGGAAATTCCTAGTATTGGATTTGGAGTAGAAGAATAGAATTAAGGGATTTTCAGAGGGGTTTAATTATATTCAAATTTGAATTTGAATATGAATAGTACATAAAAGTTGGTTGACGATGAATGAAAGTTATACCATTAAACATGTGGGATTTTTAGAAAAATACGGGAGTTGGAATTATTGCATTTGGATGAATATTTAATCCTGTAGAATTTTTGGAAAAGTGATAGAAAAAGAAGGAAAAAGGCCATTATGAAACTGGGCCAGAACAGACACAGCGCAGCAGGCCCAGAGAGGATCCAGCCCGCGTGAGGCTGCCACGTGGAAGGCGTAAATGCAAAATACGCCTTCAGCCGACGGGCAAACCGGTACACGCGCGCGTGTGTGTTTAAACCTGATAGGTGGGGCCCACCCGTCAGAATGTGAGGCTGACCGACAGGCCCCACGGCCATCGTCTTCATCCTCGGGACAGAGAGGGAGGCGAGCTCACCGGCGTCGCTGTGGTTGACGGCGAGGCGATCCAAAGGCACCGTCGTGCTCAGGGAGGAGTCGCCGTTCAGGTGGAGGTGGAGGGGGTCGCCGGAGTGTAGGGGTTCGCCGGCGACGAGGAAGCCGGCGGAAGGGCTTCGGGAGGTGCTTGCCCTTGTCGATTCCGGCTGCAATAGAGAGGGGAAACAGAGGGGAAATAGTAAGAGGGGTGAGGCGGTTCCAGATCAAGAGAGAGAGAGGGAAAATGAGGCATCTACCACGAGATCGACGGTGACGCGAAGCGGCGGAGCTCGAGCTCGATCTCGAGCTCGGGCGGCTCAGGGATGAACGGGAGGCTCAGTGGGGCTATTCGGAGTGGGAGAGGACGAGTGGTGGCGAGAGGAGGGCTTGGGGATGCCTTATATAGGCGAGCGGCGGTCCACCGTGGGCTCGTGCGCCAGCAAGCTCGTGCTCGTCGCTACGGGCCTCGGGAGGGTGCTGCGCCGAGTCTAGGGCGTTCGTGGGGGTCGACTACGCCCAGGGGGAGAAGAGAGGGAGCGGGGAACGCGATAGAGCGGGTCCCCATCGCGGGCAGCGAATGGCGCGCTCGGGCGGCGCTCTGTCCGCATGCGAGTAGAGCCGGAGAGGGAGAGAGAGGAGGGGGCCGACAGTGTAGCGTGCCGCGGATGTCGAGATGCATCATCTGGTGCACTGGGAAGGCCTGAGGTGGCCGGAGTCGTCGGGCAGAGGGTGGCTACAGTGTGCGAGCGCACTGTAGCACGCTCCAGAGCGCCCCAATGGCAGGCATGGTCATTTTCTATGCAATGTGGGCGTGGCCAAAAGTGTCTGGTAGCTCTAGGGGGAAGTAAAGAAGTGGGAGATGGCCTTGGATGCCCTGGGTGGCCAGTAGGAGAAGAGAGAGGTAGAAGAAGAGGGAGAGAGGGGTTGTCCAGGGAGGAAAATCGGGGTATTTTACCCCTCAATCAGTGAGCAATGGCCAGGGGAGAGTTACTGGAGGTAGAAGAGGGTCAGGAGCAGCTGTGGTACAAAGTTGACCCCATGGAGATTAGTGGAAGAGGTCAAAAATGGCATTTTGTTAAAGTGTCAGAAGGTGTTTGATAATGGTTTGGGCAAGCAGATGATTTCCAATTGCCATGAGACTCCACAGGGTGAAATGGCACATATAATTAGGGCCTTCCACCAATTTGGAGCTTATTTGGGAAAATTTGCCAATGCAACTTTTTGTAAACACTAGAAATTAGTAGAAATGAACTTGTGTAGATCTAGTTGAGCAATTCAATTTCCCTTGATGCACCACTTGGTGTAGTGGCCTCATTTGGTCATGTGAACATGCTCACAAAAGTTGGGGTCAAGGAGAGAAAGTTGGTAGTACAAAGTTGTTCAAATTTGATTCTGGTCAGAGAGGGTCTTGGGGCACTTTTGTTAACCAAAACAGTTTGGATTGAGCTGAAACTTTGCAATGTCATCATATCATGTATATGTGACTTACTAGAATTTTCTTGGATTTTTATGAAAATATTTCCTGTAGAAATATTTCAAATACTTGAAATGGGCAGAAATGGTTTTGGGAGGTTTTGTCCAATATTTTTAACATGACCATGTGTTGAAACTCTTATATATGGAAAATATATGTTCACTGAGTTTCTCTGATTTTTTTCAAATATTTTTGGAACAATAAAATAATTTTTCCCTATTAAAGACCATTTCTGGCCTTAAGAAAAAGCTTTTAAACAAAATAGGAAAATAACTTCTAAAATTATATTTTTGTGGTCTATGGGAATCCTATATCTAATAGGTTTCAAATATACTCTTTGAAATATTTTTCATACCCCAAATCAAGTACTTGCAGTGCAAACCTCAATTCAGGGGTTTTTGGAGAACTAATTTTTGAAAATACTTTTTGGCCAAATTATTTTTTTAAGAAAATACTATATTGCTCTATACACATGGCATGATCATTGGGAAGAAGTTTGGGGCAAGAAGATGAAGTATAGAAGGTGGAGTTGTGTTGACTTTAAAGAGCACTTGAAAAACATAGAGAGAAAACCAACTCCAAATAAAAGCCAAATAATGCAAAAGTTTTTGTCAAACCACACTTTATCATGATTTATTAGCTTAAGTGTTGTGGCATGAAAATCAGGGTGTGACACTTTCGATGTCAAAGTTTGGATAATATTGCTTTCAACATTAATAGGCATACCTGAGATATAATGCTTTATACGTTGCCCGTTGACAACCTTCGGGTTAGTACCTTCGGAATTATTTATTATGATGGCACCAGACCGGTAGACCTCCTCGATGACATATGGGCCTTCCCATTTCGAGAGGAGCTTCCCTGCAAAAAATCTAAAACGAGAGTTGTACAAAAGAACATGTTCTCCCACTTTAAACTCACGCTTTTGTATTCTTTTGTCATGCCATCTTTTCACTTTTTCTTTGAATAACTTTGCATTTTCATGAGCTTGGGTTCTCCATTCGTCTAATGAGCTAATATCAAATAACCTCTTTTCACCAGCAACTCTGAAATCATAGTTGAGTTCTTTAACTGCCCAGTATGCTTTATGTTCTAACTCAAGAGGCAAATGACAAGCTTTTCATAAACCATCTTATAAGGAGACATACCCATAGGATTTTTATATGTTGTTCTATAAGCCCAAAGTGTATCATCTAATTTCTTAGACCAATTCTTCCTGGACCTATTAACAGTCTTTTGCAAAATTAATTTTATTTCTCTATTGCTAAGTTCAGCTTGACCACTAGACTGAGGATGATAGGGTGATGCAATTCTATGCTTAACATCATACTTAGCAAGCATCTTACGAAAAGCACCATGAATAAAGTGTGAACCACCATCAGTCATTAAATATCTAGGGACTCCAAACCTTGGGAAAATAACTTCCTTAAGCATTTTAATAGAGGTGTTGTGATCAGCACTACTGGTTGGAATAGCTTCTACCCATTTAGTAACATAATCAACAGCAACCAAAATATGTGTATACCGATTAGAGGAAGGAAAAGGTCCCATGTAATCAAATCCCCAAACATCAAATGGTTCAACAGCAAGTGAATAATTCATACGCATTTCTTGGCGCTTACCAATATTACCTATTCTTTGGCATTCATCACAAGATGAGACATACTTACGGGCATCCTTGAAGAGAGTAGGCCAATAAAATCCAGATTGCAATACCTTGTGAGCAATTCTATCTCCAGCATGATGCCCTCCATAAGCTTCGGAGTGACATTTCCGTAGGATTTGTCCATGTTCATGCTTAGTTACACAGCGTCTAATAATACCATCTACTCCTTCTTTGTAAAGATGTGGGTCATCCAAAAAGTAATGTCTTAAATCATAAAAGAATTTTTTATTTTGTTTGTAAGTAAAGCTAGGTGGTAAATATTTAGCAACGATGTAATTAGAATAGTCAGCATACCAAGGAGTACTATGAGAAACATTTATTGCAGCTAACTGCTCATCAGAAAAACTATCATCAATAGGTAGTGGGTCATCAAGCACATTTTCAAGTCTAGACAAGTTATCAGCTACGGGGTTCTCAGCGCCTTTTCTATCAATAATATGCAAATGAAATTCTTGTAACAAGAGAACCCAACGAAGAAGTCTAGGTTTAGCATCTTCTTTTCCATAAGATATTTAATAGCAGCATGGTCTGTGTGAACAGTTACTTTGGAATCAACAATATAAGGTCTAAACTTATCACAAGCAAACACCACTACTAAGAATTCTTTTTCAGTTGTAGCATAATTTCTTTGAGCACTATCTAGAGTTTTACTAGCATAATGAATAACATTTAATTTCTTATGAACTCTTTGTCCTAGAACAGCACCAACAACATAATCACTAGCATCACACATAATTTCAAAAGGCAAGTTCCAACCAGGTGGTTGAACAATAGGTGCAGAGATTAAAGCTTTCTTGAGTGTTTCAAAGGATTCAAGACAATCATCATCAAAAACAAAATGAATATCCTTTTGAAAAAGATTAGTAAGAGGCCTAGAAATTTTAGAAAAGTCCTTAATAAACCTCTATAGAAACCAGCATGACCTACGAAACTACGAATACCTTTGATGTCCTTAGGACATGACATTTTCTCAATTGCATCAACTTTAGCTTGGTCCACTTCAATACCTCTTTCAGAAATTTTATGACCCAAGACAATGCCTTCATTAACCATAAAGTGGCACTTCTCCCAATTCAAGACAAGATTTGTTTGTTCACATCTCTGCAAAACTCGCTCAAGATTGCTTAAACAATCATCAAAAGACTTCCAATAAACAGAAAAATCATCCATGAATACCTCAACAATCTTTTCACAAAAGTCAGAGAATATAGCCATCATACATCTTTGAAAGGTAGCAGGTGCATTACATAAACCAAAAGGCATATGTCTATAAGCATAGGTTCCAAAAGGACAAGTAAAAGTGGTCTTTTCTTGATGAGGTTGAGAAATAGGTATTTGTGAGAAGCCAGAATATCCATCAATGAAGCAAAAGTGTGTGTGCTTGGATAATCTTTCAAGCATTTGATCAATAAAAGGCAAAGGGTAATGATCTTTTCTAGTTGCTTTGTTTAATTTTCTGAAATCAATTACCATTCTATTGCTTGTAGCAATTCTTTGTGGAATAAGTTCGTTCTTATCATTAGGAACAATATTAATACCTCCTTTCTTAGGGACACAATGAACAGGACTTACCCATCTACTATCAGCTATATGATAGATTATACCTGCTTCCAGAAGTTTTAATATTTCTGTTCTTACCACCTCTTTCATCTTCAGATTTAACCGACGTTGGTGATCAACAACGGGTTTAGCATCAGGTTCCATGTTAATTTTGTGCTGACATAGAGTGGGACTGATGCCCTTTAAATCATGAAGAGTATATCCAATAGTAGCTCGGTACTTCCTTAGAACTTTCAATAATCTTTCTTCTTCATGTTCTGAAAGGTTAGCACTAATAATAACAGGATATATCTTCTTTTCATCAAGATAACCATATTTCAAAGTGTCTGGAAATTGTTTTAATTCAAACACAGGACCACCATTAGGTGGAGGAGGACCTCCAAGAGTTTCAATAGGAAAATTGAGTTTAAGCAGAGGACGTTGATCAAAGAAAATCTTATCTATTTTCATTTCTTTCATGCATATGTAATATTCTCATGGTCTAGCAAATATTGTTCTAAAGGATGAGTAGGTGGCACAACAATAGAAGCAAGACCAATTAATTCATCCTTACTAGGCAATTCTTTTTCATGATGATTTCTACTAAACTTGGAAAAATGAAACTCATGAGACTCATGACCAAAGCTAACACCAACAGTTTGTTTCTTGCAATCTACCTTAGCATTGACTGTGTTCAAGAAAGGTCTACCAAAGATAATGGGACAAAAGTCATCTTGTGGGGAACCAAGAACAAGAAAATCAGTAGGATATTTTATTTTCTCGCACAAGACTTCAACATCTCTAATAATCCACAAGGTGATAAGGTGTCTCTATTAGCAAGTCTAATAGTAACATATATGTCTTCTATCTCTGCAGCGCTATGTCTTTCTTAATTTCTTGATATAAAGTGTAAGGAATAGCACTCACACTAGCACCCATGTCACATAAACCATGATAACAGTGATCTCCTATTTTAACTGAAATGACAGGCATGCCAACAACTGGTCTATGTTTATCCCTTTTATCGGGTTTAGCAATTCTAGCAGCTTCTGCACAGAAGTAAATAACATGCCCATCTATATCTTCTTCTAAGAGATCTTTAACCATAGCAACATTAGGTTCTACTCTAATTTGTTCATCTGGTTTAGGTGTTCTAACATAACTTTTGTTAACCACATTTGAAACTTTAGCATGTTCCTTTATCCTAACAGGAAAAGGGGGTTTCTCAATATAAGTGAGGGAACAATCGGATCAACATTATAGAGTATAGTTTCTTCTTTAACTGGTACAGGTTCTTTAATTTCTTCTTTTATAGGTGGGTGATATTTAAACCACTTCTCTTTAGGGAGTTCAACATGAGTAGAAAATGATTCACAAAAGGAGGCTACTATCTCAGAGTCAAGTCCATATTTAGTGCTAAACTTTTGAAAAGCATCGGTATCCATAAAAGATTTAACACAATCATACTTAAGCTTTATACCTAACTCATTACCTTCGTCGAGTTCCCAATCTTCAGAGTTGCGTTTAATTCTTTCCAAAAGATCCCACCGGAATTCAATACTTTTCTTCATAAAAGAACCAGCACAAGAAGTATCCAAAGATGGTTTGATCATTACGAGAAAGCCGAGCATAAAAGTTCTGAATAATAATTTCTCTTGAGAGCTCATGATTAGGGCATGAATATAACATTGACTTAAGCCTCCCCCAAGCTAGAGCAATACTTTCTCCTTCACGAGGCCAAAAATTATATATATAATTCCGATCACAATGAACTAGATGCATAGGATAAAATCTTTGGTGGAACTCCAATTTTAAACGATTCCAATTCCATGATCCAATATCATCGCATAGACTATACCATGCCAATGATTTTCCCTTCAAAGATAAAGAGAAAACCTTTTCCATCACCTCATCTTCGGGTAAACCTGCAAGCTTAAACAATCCACAAATTTGTTCTACATATATCAAGTGCATATCAGGATGTTCGGTTCCATCTCCTGCATAAGGGTTAGCTAGTAGTTGTTCTATCATACCCGAAGGAATTTCATATTCAATATTTGCAGTTGGTGCAGTAGGTTGAGGGGTAGCTAATTGTGGTTCCGTACGAGGTGAAGATACCCCGAACAAACCCCTCAAAGGATTGTTTTCCATAGTAACAAGTGACAATAAATTTCAGCACAAAATATAAATGTTTTCCTTACCAAATTCCACTTACCAAAGGCGCTTCACTCCCCGGCAACGGCGCCAGAAAATAGCCTTGATGACCCACAAGTGTAGGGGATCAATTGTAGCTCCTTTCGATGAGTAAGAGTGTTGAACCCAACGAGGAGCAGAAGGAAATGACAAGTGGTTTTCAGGGAGGTAATGTCTGCAAGTGCTGAAATTGTAAGTAGCGAGTAGTTTGATAGCAAGATAATTTGTAACGCGATAGTAACAATAGGTATGCAGCAAGGTAGCCCAATCCTTTTGAGGCAAAGGACATGCCAAAACGGTCTCTTATGATAAGCAAAACGTTCTTGAGGGTACACGGGAATTTCATCTAGTCACTTTCATCATGTTGGTTTAATTCGTGTTCGCTACTTTGATGATTTGATATGTGGGTGGACCGGTGCTTAGGTGTTGTTCTTGTTGGGGAACGTAGTATTTCAAAAAAAATACCTACGATCACGCAAGATCTAACTAGGAGAATCATAGCAACGAGCGTGGAGAGTGTGTCCACGTACCCTTGTAGACCAAAAGTGGAAGTGTCGGGGCAGGCTGATCTGGCCCACGAACACCTATGGGGCCGGCGGACCGAGCCCCTTTCGGTTCAGCAGGGAGCGGAGGTCGCACGAAGAGCAGATCGAGGCGAAGCACGCGAGAGGTTTACCCAGCTTCGGAGCTCTCCGGAGAGATAACACTCCTACTGCTGCATGTATGATTTGTATTGTGTTCTTGCTAGGGAGCGCTGAGAGCTACAGTATACTCCAGCTGCTAACGAGACCTAGCGTGAGAGTGTTCGAACCCCTCCCTACGTTGCACATGGGCCTCCTTTTATATGTACAAGGGCCCGGCGGTGGCAACGTAGATGGGGGTACAAATGGAAAAATAGTGGTTGGTACACCTACTTGTATAGTGTACAGTGCAATATACCTAACCCTGACGGCATGGGACAAAGGCATTAAATGCCCATCTTGTCGCCCTAACAGTGCAAACAGGGACCGTCAGGGGCGCCACCGTCCGCCACGATGGCAAACTTGTCAGCGCCGCTTGCCACCTTGCACCGCTGGCTGCACAGCCTCTCGCCACGCGCGCCTGGAAAGGCCCCAGGGCGACACGTTAGTGGATGCGCTGGAGCGTAGGTACAGAGAGGTGGTCTGCCGCGGCAAGCGCCTTGCCGCGGTTGTTATCTTGTCGCGCCTGGAAGCTTGTCGCTCACCGGGCCTTCCCGGCAAGCTCCTCTTGCCGGGGTCTTGTCTTGTAGGTGCCTGAGGTGGCCTTCCCGGCAAGCTCCTCTTGCCGGGGCCTTGTCTCCTAAGTGCCTTGGGTGACCTTCCCGGCAAGCTCCTCTTGCCGGGGTCTTGTCTCCCTGGCTTGAATACTTTGTTCTTGAATGGCTCCAAAGGAACCACGGAGGGCCTTGGCGGTCACCCGGTAAGCCTTGCCGCGGAGGGCTGCAATTGACCATGCACAAGTTCGGGATACTAGGGTACCCCTACTCTAGTACACCGACAGGAAGCGTTTAGTAACGCGGTTGATGTAGTCGAACGTCTTCGTGATCCAACCGATCCAAGTACCGAACACACGGCACCTCCGCGATTAGCACACGTTCATCTTCGTGACGTCCCTCGAACTCTTGATCCAGTTGAGGCCGAGGGAGAGTTTCGTCAGCACGACGGCGTGGTGACGGTGATGATCAAGTTACCGGCGCAGGGCTTCGCCTAAGCACTACGACGATATGACCGAGGTGTGTAACTTTGGAGGGGGGCACCGCACACGGCTAAAAGATCAACTTGTGTGTCTTTGGGGTGCCCCCTGCCTCCGTATATAAAGGAGGGAGAGGGAGAGGCAGCCGGCCCTAGGGGGGCGCGCCAAGGTGTGGAGTCCTACTAGGACTCCCTAGTCCTAGTAGGATTCCACCTCCCACACGGAGTAGGAAAGGGGGAAGGGAGAAGGAGAAGGAAAGGGGGGACCGACCCCCTTCTCCTAGTCCTAATCGGCCTCCTTCCCAAGGGGCGCGCACCAGCCCCTTGTGGGCTGGTGTTCTTCCCTCTTATGGCCCATAAGGCCCATAACTTCTCCCGGGGGGTTCCGATAACCTCCCAGTACTCCGGAAAAATGCCCGAATCACTCGGAACCATTCCGATGTCCAAATGCAACCTTCCAATATATGAATCTTTACCTCTCGACCATTTAGAGACTCCTCGTTATGTCCATAATCTCATCCGGGACTCCGAACAAACTTCGGTTCATCAAATCACATAACTCATAATACAAATCGTCATCGAACGTTAAGCTTGCGGACCCTACGGGTTCGAGAACTATGTAGACATGACCGAGACACATTTCCGGTCAATAACCAATAGCGGAACCTGGATGCTCATATTGGCTCCTACATATTCTACGAAGATCTTTAGCGGTCAAACCGCATAACAACATACGGTGTTCCCTTTGTCATCGGTATGTCACTTGCCCGAGATTCGATCGTCGGTATCATCATACCTAGTTCAATCTCGTTACCGGCAAGTCTCTTTACTCATTCCATAATGCATCATCCCGCAACTAACTCATTAGTCACATTGCTTGCAAGGCTTATGTTGATGTGCATTACCGAGAGGGCCCAGAAATACCTCTCCGATACACGGAGTGACAAATCCTAATCTCGATCTATGCCAACCCAACAAACACCACCGGAGACACCTGTAGAGCATCTTTATAATCACCTAGTTATATTGCGACATTTGATAGCACACAAGGTGTTCCTCCGGTATTCAGGAGTTGCATAATCTCATAGTTCGAGGAACATGTATAAGTCATGAAGAAAGCAGTAGCAATGAAACTGTAACTATCATAATGCTAAGCTAACGAATGGATCTTGTCCATCACATCATTCTCTAATGATGCGATACCATTCATCAAATGACAACACATGTCTATGGTCAGGAAACTTAACCATCTTTGATTAACGAGCTAGTCTAGTAGAGGCATACTAGGGACACTTTGTTTTGTCTATGTACTCACACATGTATCAAGTTTACGGTTAATACAATTCTAGCATGAATAATAAACATTTATCATGATATAAGGAAATAAAATAATAACTTTATTATTGCCTCTAGGGCATATTTCCTTCAGTCTCCCACTTGCACTAGAGTCAATAATCTAGTTCACATCGCTATGTGATTTAACACCAATAGTTCACATTGTCATGTGATTTAACACTCTATAGTTCACATCGCCATGTGACCAATACCCAAAGGGTTTACGAAGTCAATAATCTAGTTCACATCGCCATGTGATTAACACCCAAAGAGTACTAAGGTGTGATCATGTTTTGCTTGTGAGAGAGGTTTAGTCAATGGGTCTGCTACATTCAGATCTGTATGTATTTTGCAAATTTCTATGTCTACAATGCTCTGCATGGAGCTACTCTAGCTAAATGCTCCCACTTTCAGTATGTATCCGGATCAAGACTCAGAGTCATCAAGATTGGTGTCAAAGAATGCATCGACGTAACTCTTTACGACGAACTCTTTATCACCTCCATAACCGAGAAATGTTTCCTTCTTCCACTAAGGATAATTTTGACCGTTGTCCAGTGATCCACTACTGGATCACTATTATACCTTCTTGCCAAACTCATCGGGTTTTGAGTCTTTACTCAACTTCACACCTTGCAACACAGGCAAGAACTCCTTCTTTCACTGTTCCATTTTTAACTACTTCAAAATCTTATCAAGGTATGCACTCATTGAAAAAACTCATCAAGCGTCTTGTTCTATCTCTATAGATCTTGATGCTCAATATGTAAGTAGCTTCACTGAGGTCTTTCTTTGAAAAACTCCTTTCAAACACTCCTTAATGCTTTCCAGAAAAATTCTACATTATTTTCGATCAACAATATGTCATTCACATATACTTATCAAAAATGTTGTAGTGCTCCCAGTCACTTTCTTGTAAATATAGGCTTCACCGCAAGTCTGTATAAAACCATATGCTTTGATCACCTTATCAAAGCGTATATTCCAACTCCGAGATGCTTGCACCAGTCCATAGATGGATCGCTGGAGCTTGCACACTTTGTTAGCACCTTTAGGATTGAAAAAACCTTCTTGTTGCATCATATACAACTCTTCTTTAAGAAATCCACTAAGGAATGTAGTTTTTGACATCCATTTGCAAGATTTCATGAAATGTGACAATTGCTAACATGATTCGGACAGACTTTAAGCATCGATACGAGTAAGAAAACTCATTGTAGTCAACATTTTGAACTTGTCAAAAACCCTTTTACGACAAGTCGAGCTTTGTAGATAGTAACACTACTATCAGTGTCCGACTTCATCTTGAAGATCCATTTTATTCTCTATGGCTTGCTGATCATCGGGCAAGTCAACCAAAGTCCATACTTTGTTCTCATACATGGATCCTATCTCAGATTTCATGGCCTCAAGCCATTTTGCGGAATCTGGGATCATCATAGCTTCCTCATAGTTCGTAGGTTCGTCATGGTCAAGTAACATGACCTCCAGAACAGGATTACCGCATACCACTGCAGTGCGGATCTTACTGTTGACCTACGAGGTTCGGTAGTAACTTGATCTGAAGTTTCATGATCATCATCATTAGCTTCCTCACTAATTGGTGTAGGCATCACCGGAACTGATTTCTATGATGAACTACTTTCCAACTCGAGAGAAGGTACAATTA
The DNA here is from genome assembly GCA_021605145.1 of Aegilops bicornis. Lineage (NCBI taxonomy): Eukaryota > Viridiplantae > Streptophyta > Magnoliopsida > Poales > Poaceae > Aegilops > Aegilops bicornis. The sequence goes on along the minus strand of CM038671.1, from coordinate 475,071,186 downwards.
TCTCATCAAGTTCTACTTTCCTACCACTCACTTCTTTCGAGAGAAATTCCTTCTCTAGAAAGGATCCACTCTTAGCAACAAAGATCTTGCCTTCGGATCTATGATAGAAGGTGTACCCAACAGTTTCTTTTGGGTATCCTATGAAGACGCACTTCTCCAATTTGGGTTTGAGCTTTATCAGGCTGAAACTTTTTCACATAAGCATCGCAACCCCAAACTTTAAGAAACGACAGCTTAGGTTTCTTGCTAAACCACAGTTCATATGGTGTCGTCTCAACGGATTTAGATGGTGCCCTATTTAACGTGAATGCAGCTGTCTCTAATGCATAACCCCAAAACGATAGTGGTAAATCGGTAAGAGACAGCATAGATCGCACGATATCTAATAAAGTAAGGTTATGTCGTTCGAACACACCATTATGCTGTGGTGTTCCAGGTGGCGTGAGTTGCGAAACTATTCCACATTGTTTCAAATGAAGACCAAACTCGTAACACAAATATTCGTCTCCGCGATCAGATCGTAGAAACTTTATTTTCTTGTTACAATGATTTCCCACTTCACTCTGAAATTCTTTGAACTTTTCAAATGTTTGAGACTTATGTTTCATCAAGTAGATATACCCATATCTGGTCAAATCATCTGTGAAGGTCAGAAAATAACGATACCCGCCGCAAGCCTCAACACTCATCGGATGGCATACATCAGTATGTATTATTTCCAATAAGTCAGTTTCTCGCTCCATTGTTCCGGAGAATGGAGTCTTAGTCATCTTGCCCATGAGGCATGGTTCATAAGCATCAAGTGATTCATAATCAAGTGATTCCAAAAGCCCATCAGCATGGAGTTTCTTCATGCACTTTACACCAATATGACCTAAATGGCAGTGCCACAAATATGTTGCACTATGATTATCAACTTTGCATCTTTTGGCCTAAATATTATGAATATGCGTATGACTACGATCGAGATTAAATAAACCATTCACCTTGGGTGTATGACCACAGAAGGTTTTATTCATGTAAACATAATAACAATTATCTTTGACTTAAATGTATAACCGCATTGCAATAAACATGATCCAATCATATTATGCTCGACGCAAACACCAAATAACATTTATTTTAGGTTCAACACTAATCCTGAAGGTAAACGGAGCGTGCAATGGTGATCTTATCAACCTTGGAATCACTTCCAACACACATCGAGACCTTGCCCTCAACTAGTCTTTGTTCATTTTGTAACTCCTATTTCGAGTTTACTAATCTTAGCAACTGAACCAGTATCAAATACCCAGGGGCTACTTTGAACACTAGTAAAGTACACATCAATAACATGTATATCATATATACTTTTGTTTACTTTGCCATCCTTCTTATCCGCCAAGTATTTGGGGGCAGTTCCGCTTCCAGTGACCATTTCCTTCACAATAGAATCACTCAGTTTCAGGCTTGGGTCTAGCTTTGGGCTTCTTCATGGGAGTGGCAACTTGCTTGCTATTCTTCTTGAAGTTCCCTTTCTTTCCCTTGCCCTTTTACTTGACACTAGTGGTCTTGTCAACCATCAACATTTGATGCTTTTCTTGAGTTCTACCTTCGTCGATTTCAGCATCACGAAGAGCTCGGGAATCGTTTTCGTTATCCCTTGCATATTATAGTTCATCACGAAGTTCCGGTAACTTGGTGATAGTGACTAGAGAACTCTGTCAATCACTATTTTATCTGGAAGATTAACTCCCACTTGATTCAAGCGATTGTAGTACTCAGACAATCTGAGCACATGCTCACTGGTTGAGGTATTCTTCTCCATCTTGTAGGCAAAGTACTTGTCAGAGGTCTCATACCTCTCGACTCAGGCATGAGTCTGAAATACCAATTTCAGCTCTTGGAACATCTTATATGCTCCATGGCGTTCAAAACGTTGTTGAAGTCCCGGTTCTAAGCCGTAAATCATGGCGCACTAAACTATCAAGTAGTTATCATACCGAGCTTGCCAAACATTCATAACGTCTGTATCTGCTCCTGCAATAGGTCCGTCACCTAGCGGTGCATCAAGGACATAATTCTTGTATGCAGCAATGAGGATAATCCTCAGATCACGGACCTAGTCTGCATCGTTGCTACTATCATCTTTCAACATAGATTTTCTCTAGGAACATATCAAAAATAAACGGGAAGCTATAAGCGAGCTATTGATCTACAACATAGATATGCAAAAACTATCAGGACTAAGTTCATGATAAATTAAAGTTCAGTTAATCATATTACTTAAGAACTCCCACTTAGATAGACATCCCTCTAATCATCTAAGTGATCACGTGATCCATATCAACTAAACCATGTCCGGTCATCACGTGAGATGGAGTAGTTTTCAATGGTGAACATCACTATGTTAATCATATCTACTATATGATTCACGCTCGACCTTTCGGTCTCAGTGTTCCGAGGCCATATCTGCATATGCTAGGCCTGTCAAGTTTAACCCGAATATTCTGCGTGTGCAAAACTTGCTTGCACCCGTTGTATGTGAACGTAGAGCTTATCACAACCGATCATCACGTGGTGTCTCGGCACGATTTAACTATCGCAATAAAGGCATACTGGGGAGAACACTTATACCTTGAAATTTTGTGAGAGGTCATCTTATAATGCTGCCGCCATACTAAGCAAAATAAGATGCATAAAAAGATAAACATCACCTACAATCAAATAAGTGATATGATATGGCCATCATCATCTTGTGCCTTTGATCTCCATCTCCAAAGTAACGTCATGGTCACCATCGTCACCGGCTTGACACCTTGATCTCCATCGAAGCATCGTTGCCGTCTCGCCAACTATTGCTTCTACGAGTATCGCTACCGATTAGTGATAAAGTAAAGCAATTACATGGTGATTGCATTTCATACAATAAAGCGACAACCATATGGCTCCTGCTAGTTGCCGATAACTGTTACAAAACATGATCATCTCATACAACAATTTATATATCATCACGTCTTGACCATATCACATCACAGCAAGCCCTGCAAAAACAAGTTAGACGTCCTCTACTTTGTTGTTGCAAATTTTACGTGGCTGCTACGGGCTTCTAGCAAGAACCGTTCTTACCTACGCATCAAAACCACAATGATTTTCCATCAAGTGTGATGTTTTAACCTTCAACAAGGACCGGGCATAGTCAAACTTGATTCAACTAAAGTTGGAGAAATAGACACCCACTAGCCACCGGTGTCCAAAGCACGGCGGTAGAACCAGTCTCATGAACGCGGTCATGTAATGTCGGTCTGGGCCGCTTCATCCAACAATACATCGGAATCAAAGTATGACATGCTGGTAAGCAGTATGACTATTATCGCCCACAACTCTTTGTGTTCTACGCATGCATATAACAAGTACGCAGAGACCTGGCTCGGATGCCACTGTTGGGGAACGTAGTATTTCAAAAAAAAAACCTATGAACATGCAAGATCTATCTAGGAGAAGCGTAGCAACGAGCGGGGAGAGTGTGTCCACGTACCCTCGTAGACCGAAAGCGGAAGCGTTTAGTAACGCGGTTGATGTAGTCGAACGTCTTCGCGATCCAACCGATCCAAGTACCAAATGCACGGCACCTCCATGATCAGCACACGTTCAGCTCGGTGACGTCCCTCGAACTCTTGATCCAGTTGAGGCCGAGGGAGAGTTCCGTCAGAACGACGGCGTGGTGACGGTGATGATGAAGTTACCGGCGCAGGGCTTCGCCTAAGCACTACGATGATATGACCGAGGTGTGTAACTGTGGAGGGGGGCACCGCACATGGCTAAAAGATCAAATTGTGTGTCTTTAGGGTGCCCCCTACCTCCATATATAAAGGAGGGAGAGGGAGAGGCAGCCGGCCTTAGGGGCGTGCCAAGGTGTGGAGTCCTACTAGGACTCCCTAGTCCTAGTAGGATTCCACCTCCCACGCAGAGTAGGAAAGGGGGAAGGGAGAAGGAGAAGGAAAGGGGGGTCGGCCGCTTCTCCTAGTCCTAATCGGCCTCCTGCCCAAGGGGGGCGCACCAGCCCCTTGTGGCTGGTGTGCTTTCCTCTTATGGCCCATAAGGCCCATAACTTCTCCCGGGGGTTCCGGCAACCTCCCGGTACTCCGGAAAAATGCCCGAATCACTCGGAATCATTCCGATGTCAAAATGCAACCTTCCAATATATGAATCTTTACCTATCGACCATTTCGAGACTCCTCGTCATGTCTGTGATCTCATCCGGGACTCCGAACAAACTTCGGTTCATCAAATCGCATAACTCATAATACAAATCGTCATCGAACGTTAAGCGTGTGGACCCTACGGGTTCGAGAACTATGTAGACATGATCGAGACACATCTCCGGTCAATAACCAATAGCGGGACCTAGATGCTTATATTGGCTCCTACATATTCTATGAAGATCTTTATCGATCTAACCGCGTAACGACATACGTTGTTCCCTTTGTCATCGGTATGTTACTTGCCCGAGATTCGATCGTCGGTATCATCATACCTAGCTCAATCTCGTTACCGGCAAGTCTCTTTACTCGTTCCATAATGCATCATCCCGCAACTAACTCATTAGTCACATTGCTTGCAAGGCTTATGTTGATGTGCATTACCGAGAGGGCCCAGAAATACCTCTCCGATACGGAGTGACAAATCCTAATCTCGATCTATGCCAACCCAACAAACACCACCGGAGACACTCAGAGAGCATCTTTATAATCACCTAGTTATATTGCGACATTTGATAGCACACAAGGTGTTCCTCCGGTATTCAGGAGTTGCATAATCTCATAGTCTGAGGAACATGTATAAGTCATGAAGAAAGCAGTAGCAATGAAACTGTAACGATCATAATGCGAAGCTAATGAATGGGTCTTGTCCATCACATCATTCTCTAATGATGTGATCCCGTTCATCAAATGACAACACATGTCTATGGTCAGGAACTTAACCATCGTTGATTAACGAGCTAATCTAGTACAGGCATACTAGGGACACTTTGTTTTGTCTATGTATTCACAAATGTATCACGTTTCCGGTTAATACAATTCTAGCATGAATAATAAACATTTATCATGATATAAGGAAATAAAATAATAACTTTATTATTGCCTCTAGGGCATATTTCCTTCAGTTCTTACTTGAACAAACTCCTACTTATGATTAACCCTCCCGCAAGCATCCGCAACAATGAGAAAAGTATTAAGAATAAATTCTAACCATAGCATTAAACTTTTGGGTCCAATCGGTCCTTACGAGCAAAGGCATAACTGGGGTTTAAGCTTCTGTCACTCTCGCAACCCACCATCTATTTACTACTCCACAATACATTCCCTTAGGCCCAAGTATGGTGAAATGTCATGTAGTAGACATTCACATGACACCACTAAGGGAATCACAACATACATACCATCAAAATATCGAACACATATCAAATTCACATGATTACTTGCAACATGATTTATCCCGTGACCTCAAGAAAAAAGGTGACTATTCACAAATAATGAACATGCTCATGATCATAGGAGTATTAAATAGCACCATGGATCTGAACATATAATCTTCCACCAAATAAACCATATAGTAATCAACTACAAGATGTAATCAACACTACTAGTCACACCCTAGCACCAATCTATAGTTCCGGTAACAAGATTGAATACAAGAGATGAACTAGGGTTTTGAGATGAGATGGTGCTGGTGAAGATTTTGATGGATATTTCCCTCCCCAAGATGGGAGAGTTGTTGGTGATGATGATGACGATGATTTCCCCTTCGGGAGGGAAGTTCCCTCGGTAGAATCGCTCCACCGGAGGGCAAAAGTGCTCCTGCCCAAGTTCCGCCTCGAGACGGCAGCGCTCCGCCCCGAAAGTCTTCTCCTTATTTTTTCTAGGTCAAAATGACTTATATACCAAAAGATGGGCAACGGAGGTGGGCCGAGGAGGCCACAACCCTCCAGGGCGCGCCTGGGGGGCCTGGCGCGCCCAGGTGGGTTGTGCCCACTTGGTGGCCGCCCCCTGGTAGTTATTGGCTCCAATATTTCTTAAATAATCCATAAAAAAATCTCTGCGAAGTTTCAGCTCATTTGGAGTTGTGCAGAATAGGTGGCCTGGCGTAGCTTTTTCAGGTCCAGATTTCTAGCTGTCGGAATTCTCCCTCTTGGTGTGTACCTTGCAAATTATGAGAGAAAAGGCATTAGAATTACTCCAAAAAGCATTATTATGGATAAAAAAATTATAAAAAACAGTAAGAAAACATGATGCAAAAATGGACGTATCATCGTGTGCGTAGAATTTCTTTTTGTTTTCCAAGCAACGATTCCTAGCAGTGGTATCAGAGCCAGGTCTATGCGTAGATGATATGCATGAGTAGAACAAAAAGAATTGTGGGATGTGATAGTCATACTGCTCACCACCAACGTCTTATTTTGATTTGGCGGTATTGTGGGATGAAGCGGCCTGTACCAACCTTACATGTCCACGCACACGACACCGGTTCCACCGACTTATATGCAACTAGTTTTGCATAAAGGTGGCTGGCGGGTGTCTGTTTCTCCTACTTTAGTTGAACCAAATTTGACTGTGGTTGTTCCTTGAAGAAGGTTAAAACAGCAAAATTGACGAAACACCGTTGTGGTTTTATGCGTAGGTAAGAACAGTTCTTGCTAGAAGCCCGTAGCAGCCACGTAAAACTTGCAACAACAAAGTAGAGGACGTCTAACTTGTTTTTGCAGGGTGTTCGCACACGAACACGTCACCGTGTACCCTTGACGCCGGCGGTGATGCACCGCAGCTCACGTCGAAGGAGACCTGTCGGAAGCACGGTACGCAACACATTCTGGCGGGCGCTTTGGTACATCTGAAACCCCACGTGCCCGGGAGGGACCCCGTCAGGGCGCGCGGCGGCTATGGGCTGCCCTAGGTCGGCCTGACCGCCCCTAGGGCCTCGAGGTTCACCGCCCTGCAAATGAAGAACGAACGAAGAACGAGGAAGAAGAAGAACAAGGGAGAGGATAAAAGTAAAGGTAAAAAGTGGTAGATGATTTGTTCGTTTGTGTGTTGTTCAATCGGCCGTCACCCCTTAGGTATATAAGAGGCGGCTGGACTTCCCGTGCAAGGAAATGGCTTGGATTCACGTCCAAAACCCTAGTCAAACTAGAAGAACCCCCGTGCGTTGCAACGGAGCCACATTAACTTTAAGAGTTCAATATTAATATTCTCATACATATCAAGTGACATTGACGACCTTTTTAACCATCAAATCCTCACACACACATCAAATCCTCACACACACACACACACACACACTTTAAGAATTCAATATTAATATTCTCATACATAACAATATGGATTATGTGTATTATATTTGCCATCATAACTGAGGGAATTAATTTCATGTAAATCGGCCAGCCACAGCTCCAAGAATACGCGGAGGAGGTGGCCCGGGTCGGCGTCGGCGCCGTCCGGCGCGGGCCACGGGCCCGCTTCCAGGTGCGTCTTCGCGCTGGCCACCCACGCCGGGTCCTTCAAGTGCCGCTTCCACCGCATCAACTCCCAGGGCCACAGCCATGGCCAGGGCCATGGAAGCCGCCCTTCTTCGCCCCCTTCACCAGTTGCGGCCAACGCGGTGTCGCGGCACCCGGCCTTGTCGTCCTCGTCCTCCGGCACCGTCGCGACCCAGTGACGCAGCCCAAGCATCGGCCTCGAGAATCAAGAACGCTCGACAACGGAGAGGGAAGGGAAGATCATATACATGTGTAGCGACCCGACCTCAGATGGTCAAGTCTCTGTGTTTCAATGTCATCCCTGGATCGGTAATGCTGACACACACAGTACTCGAAGTATTTATAGCAGAGTAGCAATCACACATTTATTACATCGAATGTCTCAAAAGAGAACTTATTACAATAATATGGCTTAAGGTCATCTAATGCGATAACAGCGGAAGGCTTGGAAGATAAAGTGAGTCCATCAAATCCAACGGCATAGCTGAGCTGCAGGGCAACGACCTAACGATCCTTACTCCTCGTCTGAAAAGTCTGCAACATAATACGTTGCAGCCGGAGAACGGGCCAGCACATGGAATATGCTGGCAATATAACACAGTATAACAAGAACAGAATAATGCTATAACTACATGCATATATGGCTTGTGGAAAGCTCTATGGTTATAGTTTTGCGAAAAGCCAATTTTTCCCTACAACAAAGGATTAGATTTTATTTTAACTATCATGGTGGTTGAAACATCATGGAGAAGGTATAACCCCAACTCAATCCCCATTAGAGCAATTATCATCCCAGCAATATTAATTTAGAGTGATGAGATACATGTGAATACTCAAGTACTAGATAATCAGAATTGTCCATTACCGGGGACACGGCTAACCATGATTAGATTGTACACTCAGAGAGGTTTGCGCACTTTTCCCCACAAGACTCGATCGCCTCCGTTGATTTCTCGCACTACATGGTGTTTGAGAAACGGATGACCGAGACACGCCTTTCGTAAAAATTAACTGTCTACTCCGGGTAGACCATACCAAACCTACAAAACCCACTACCTGCTGATCAACCTCTTCAAGAGCTTCACATAACTTACTCAACTATGCTAGAGCCCATAATAGCTTGTGGCTGCATATGGAAGTTTCTAGCATGAATAATCTCAGTTCCCTTAGAGCTTGGGTGGCGGTCCATAGGAAGATCACACGGGTACCCCGGGATTTCCAAAAAAATACAGGCAACACTGGGTTCCCCAGGTGCCTCAATCCACCCAGATGTGAATTGAAGTTGCCACCTTAAGTTGAACCATTAACAATCTCACATCTGTCATGGAATACACTCAAACCCAATCCACGTCTATGAGCATAGCATAGCAATAATAAGCAAGCGTAGAAGTAACTCTCAAGGGTTTGATAGTAACAGGAAAATAGGTTCTACCTCAATATCTACTTCCCAACCCACAAGTTAATGACATCCTAATCATGCAATGTTTGAGGATTGGAACTAATGCATAAAACTGGGTATGAAAAGAGCATGATCAAGTGTTACTTGCCTTGCTGACGATCCGTGAACCCTAGAGACTGGTAGTAACACGCTTCGCACTCCGGGAATACTATCGCAAGCAAACAATGACATACATAAGCAACAAGCAAAGATGCACAAGCAAAACTCAACTCAAAGAGACTGACCGGAGAGTTCAACTTAAGAACTCCGGTTCGCAAAAAGAATCAAACCAAAATGAGCAACGAAACTCAAACGGCGAAAGAAATAAGATCCGTTTACTAGTCTGAACTAGGGTCAAATTTTACAAAGGCAAAAACTGGTTTAAGTTGGTTATTCGGAAAGAGGGTTTCGAGATGAAACTCCAGGCGCTTGAATCACCTGATTCCGATAAACGAGCGAAAAGTTATACCAGATCGAAAATCGGATCAGAAATCGCGATCAGGAAAATCGCGGAATAAATCCGATAAAAAGAAAAGCGACGAACAGTTTAACGAACGAACGTTCGTTAACTGAAACTAAACAAAGAACGTGTTCGTTAGAACAAACGAACGAGCGAACGCTCGCTAAAAAAAATAAACCGGAGAAATAAAACCGATCTAAACAAAAAAAACAAAACTAGGGTTTTTCTAAAAAAACCGAAGTGGGTTTTTTTCAAAAAAAAAACCGGCGGCTCGGCGGCTCGGGTGGTACCTCTGGCGAGGTCCTCCGGTGGGGCGGGGCGTCTCTGGCGGGGCTAGCGGGGTGGGGCGGGGCTCGACGAGGGCGGGTGGCGGGAGGCGGCGGCGGCAGCTAAAGGCGGCGGCGGCTTTCGGGCAGGCGCGGGCGGCGGCGGCTCGGATCGGCTCAGGGCGCGGCGGCGGCGGCGGCGGTGGTGGTTGGCGGCGGGGCGGGCGGTATTTAAGGTGGGGAGGGGGCGGCGGTGGCTTGGGGAAGGCGCTGGGAGGAGTCCAGCTCGGGCTCCTCGGCGTCCGTCAGGCGCACGGCGGCAAGACGGGAAGGCGGCGGCGAGGCGGGCCGACCTGGCTGGGCCTTGGGCCTGGGCGGGCGCAAGCGCAAGTTTTTTTTAATAAATTCCGCCGGAACTTAGAAAAATCCTAGAAAAATAAATAAAAATATAAATTCCGCCGGAAGTTTTTTTTTTAACTGAATCGCTCCCAGGGGCACTGTGTCTCTCAACGGTATATCAGCCATCTCAGCATGGCACTTCTTCAACTGTGATACGTGGAACACATCGTGAACTCCTGACAATCCTTCAGGTAACTCCAGCTTGTAGGCCACTTCTCCCATCCGTTCCAAAACACGGTATGGTCCTACAAATCTTGGGGCTAGTTTTCCTTTAACTCCAAAACGCTTCACTCCTCGCAAGGGTGATACTCGCAGACACGCCTGCTCCAATTTCATAGGTTACTTCCTTGCGTTTTGAATCTGCATAACTCTTACATCTGGATCGAGCAATCTTTAATCTGTCTCGGATTAGTTTAACCTTCTCTTCGACTCTTTGATCAAATCTGGCCCAAACAACTGCCGGTCTCCTACCTCATCCCACATCGTAGGTGTTCTACATCTGCGTCCATACAGAGCTTCAAACGGTGCCATCTTCAAACTGGCTTGGTAGCTATTGTTGTACGAGAACTCTGCGTAAGGCAAATTGTCATCCCAACTAGATCCATAATCTAGCGCACGGGCTCTCAACATGTCTTCCAGAATCTGATTGACCCTCTCTGTCTATCCATCCGTCTGTGGGTGGAATGCGGTACTGAACTCCAACCTGGTACCCAATGTCTGGTGTAGCTGATGCCAAAATTTGGAAGTAAATTGGGTTCCTCTATCTGATACAATGGTCCTCGGAACTCCATGCAAACATACGATCCTGGACATATATATTTTGGCCAACTTTGCACTTGTATAAGTTGTTTTCACCGGATGAAGTGAGCTACTTTAGTCAAACGATCCACTACTACCCATATTGAGTCATATCCTCGCTTTGGTTAGGGTAGCCCGGTGATAAAGTCCATGCCTAGTTTATCCCACTTCCATTCGGTATCGGCATAGGCTGTAACAGTCCTGCTGGCTTCTGATGCTCTGCCTTCACTCTCTGACATACATCACACACGGCTACATACTCGGCAATGTCCTTCTTCATACCAGTCCACCAGAAACGTTCCTTCCAATCCAAATACGTCTTGGTGTTTCCAGGGTGTACCGAGTATGGTCAGTCATGGGCCTCCTGAAGTATTAATCTCCTGATCTTGGAGTTATTAGGTACATAAACTCGGTCCTCAAACCACAAGGTATCGTGCTCATCCTCGCGAAAACCTTTGGCTTTTCCTTCGCTCATCTTCTCCTTTATCTCGGCAATCTCTTTGTCTTCCTTCTGAGCTTCCCGAATCTTATTCAAGAATGTAGACTGAACCTCCATCGTTGCAATGAAACCTCTCGGAACAATTTCCAACCGAAGTTCCATAATATCCTCAGCTAACTCCTTTGGCAGTCCTCTACTTTCAAGGATATTAGCGTAACTCTTCTGGCTCAAAGCGTCTGCTACGACATTGGCCTTTCCTGGATGATAGTGCAGCTTCATGTCGTAATCCTTTATAAGTTCCAACCATCTTCTCTGCCTAAGGTTTAACTCCTTTTGAGTGAAAATGTACTTCAAACTCTTATGATCCGTGTACATATCACAACGGTTTCCAATAAGATAGTGTCTCCAAGTCTTCAAGGCATGCACTACCGCTGCTAGCTCAAAATCATGTGTGGCATAGTTCAGCTCATGAGGCTTCAGTTGTCGTGAGGCATACGAAACAACCTTTCCGTCCTGCATAAGCACACATCCCAGTCCCAAGCGTGAAGCGTCGCAATACACTTGAAACTCCTATGTATATCTGGCAATGTCAGCACTGGGGCTGTAGTCAACTATTTCTTCAACTCCTGAAAATTGGCCTCGCAATCTTCTATCCATTTAAACTTAGTATCCTTCTTTAGCAATTCAGTCATTGGCTTGGCAAGTTTGGAAAAATTCTCAATGAATCTCCGGTAATATCCTGCGAGTCCCAGAAAACTGCGGATCTCGCCAATCAAGTGGGGCCAACCATTCAAGAATCGACTAAACTCATCGGGATCTACTGCTATACCCTCTCCTGATATAACATGCCCAAGAAATCCAACTTCCTTCAACCAAAACTCGCACTTGCTGAATTTGGCATATAACTGGTGTTCCCTGAGCTTCTCGAGAATCAAACGCAAATGCTCCTTGTGCTCCTCTTCGTTCTTCGAGTATACCATAATGTCATCAATAAACACTACAACAAACTTGTCCAAATACTCCATGAACACCTTGTTCATCATACTCATGAAATAGGCAGGGGCGTTAGTCAGTCCAAACGACATGACCGTATACTCATATAGTCCATATCGCGTGGTGAACGTTGTCTTGGGTATATCCTTCTCTCGGATCTTCAACTGATGGTATCCCGATCGTAGATCAATCTTCGAAAACACCTTAGCTCCTTGCAACTGATCAAACAGATCATTGATCATTGGTAATGGATACTTGTTCTTTATTGTTACTTCATTCAAGGCTCGGTAATCAACGACCATCCTCAGGGATTTATCCTTCTTCTCGACCAAAAGTACTGGTGCTCCCCAAGGTGATGAACTCCTTCGAATATAACCTTTCTCCAGTAACTCCTTGATCTGCTTCTTAATTTCCTCCAGATTGTTTACGGGCATCCGATAGGGTCTCTTGGATATTGGCCCTATACCTGGCAATAACTCTATCAAGAACCCGATGTCTCGATCCGGTGGCATGCCTGGTAACTCCTCTGGAAAAACATCCGGAAAATCCTTTACTACAGTGCACTTCCTCCCTGCATAACTCCCGGGAGGGCATTCACTTGGCTCCTCCTAGGCACATGCCTGGATACATACTTAATCCTTTTTCCCTCCGGGGTGGTAAGATATATTGATTTGCTAGCACATTCAATACTTCCTCCATACTTTGACATCCAGTCCATACCTAATATCACATCTAATGTTTGTGACTCCAAGATAATTAGGTCAGACGGAAAAACATGTGCTCCAATGATTAGTGGTATCTGGGTGCACCATCTGCTAGCCATATACTCTGCTCTAGGCGAGCTCACTAAAAGAGGGGTTCTAAGGGTCTGGGTTGGTAACTTAAAATTATCCACAAATCCCCTTGATATAAATGAATGTGATGCACCAGTATCGAAAAGAACAATAGCGGTAAATGACTGAACCAAAAACTTACCTATTACCGCATCTGGTTGCTCTTCAACTTCCTCCACGCTAACGTGGTTCACTTGTCCTTTGTTGAATGGATTGGGCTTCTTCCGCGCTCCTGCTTCCGCTTTCCATTCCTTCCTTCAGGGCAGTCATTAGCATAGTGCCTGCTTTTCCCGCACTTAAAGCAAATAACTTGGCTTAATTCCCTCTTGGCGGGTGTTGATGGGTTTGGGCGGTTACGGTTGTTGTTAACTCCGCTCCCATTCCCATTCTTCGCACCATTTTGGTTATGCGATCCTCCTCCAAAGATGGTTATGGCCTCCATGGTTATGAACAAGTCCTCCCGAGTTCGGGGTTAGCGGGGCTTCGGTGAGCTCTCGAGTTGTACTTCCTTGTCCATACTTCCTCTTACGACTCTCAATTTGCTGCTGCTTTCCTTCAATCATTAGGGCCTTGTCTACCAACTCCTGGTAGTTGTTGAAAGTTGCCACCATCAACCGCATGCTCATCTCATCATTCAGCCCTTCCATAAACTTCTCCTCGCCCGGCATCTGTGGCCACATCATCAGGGGCATAGCGTGATAACTTACTAAACTCATCCACGTACTGGGCCACAGTACGGTTCCCCTGGCGTAAGTTGCGAAACTCGCGCTTCTTCCTCTGCATGGCTCCTGTTGAGACATGGGCCGTCTGAAAAGGCTTGTCAAACTGGTCCCAAGTGACATTGGCTATAGGAAAAGTAGCTGTGTAATTCTCCCACCATGCGGCTGTTGGTCCGTCCAATTGATGTGCGGCAAAGCGCACCTTCTCAGCATCCGTGCATCCTGCGGTGTTTAACTCCCTTCCAATACGGCGTAGCCAATCATCAGCAACTATTGGCTCAGTGCTACTGGAAAATACCGGCGGTTGTAACCTCGGAAAACGGGCTAAATTGTCCACTGGCGGCGGGTTGTTGTTGTTGTTGTTGTTGTTGTTGTTGTTGTTGTTGTTGTTGTTGTTGTTGTTGTTGTTGTTGTTGTTGTTGTTGTTGCCCTAGTTCTGAACTACCAATTGCATCAAGGCATTCTGCTGCTGGATCAACTGGGTGAGCTCCGGTGGGAAGGCAAGGGTCACGTCTCGGAGGCATCTGGTGGGTTTAGATGGAAGAGATTAGAATAGAAAGAGGTCTAGTGAGAAAACACTACCCATATGCACATGAGGCAAACACAATCATTTCATTCAATCAATCAAGCAAGGCATACAACGGTCTAGGACTATTGCAAAAGTGCTCAGCTACTACTGGTTACATGGGGGGAATACTACTAATATGGTGGTCATCTAAAAACTTTGATCGGTGGAAGACTCCATGATGTCCGCTCCAGCTTCGTCTTCGTTGTCATCATCACTTGGATCGGAATCGGTGTCTTCAATGATGATGTAGTTGTCCGGGCAAGTGGGGCCTGCGTCTTCTTCTTCTGGTGCGGGTCCTCCCATGAATACTCCGATCTTCTTGACTAGGTCGTCGTTCTTCTCCAGTAGTATCTTGATTTCCTCCTCATATCCATCGCGTGTAAACTTGAGTTCTTCCTCCAGCTCGATAATCTTGGTCTTTGCCTTCTTCAAATCAATCATGTATGCGCACATCTGGTTCTCCTGACGTAGGATGTGCTGATTTAACTCCTGGATGAAAGCTGCAATGGATCTATCCTTCTTGGTGCTGATTACTTCCCATTGCTCGTCTCGGCACCCACATATCTGGTAGATGGTGTCCTTAAGCTCCCTGTTGTAGACTTCTCCAATACGTCCCATGGTAATGTGAGCTGCCATACTTTTGCCAAGACTCCAGGTGGGTGCTTCGAAAGAAAACTCTATGGGCTTAGAAGTTGGCGAGAACGTCCTTCCTGGAACTTGTACTTGAATCATCCAGCGCTCCTCTTCAGGTAAGGTGGCGTTGTACGTCCCGGTGAAGCTTGGTATTCCAATGTTCAAGTACCTAGTGACTTCCTTCAAGTGGCGCCCAAACGGTGTGTCTTCATCCGGTTGTGCAAACTTGTTCTTCATCTCCGTCATCCTAAAGAGTGGAAAATGGAGAGGAGTCTAAATGAGTAGAGAAGAGTGACCTATGGTTTATCTTAGTGGTCGTGTCCTTCACTCAACGTGTGCTCGATACCATCTTGTAGCGAATTCGACCTCGATGGTCAAGTCTCTCGTGTTTCGATGTCATCCTCGGATCGGTAATGCCGACACACACATTACTCGAAGGATTTATAGCAGTAGCAATCACACACTTATTACATCGAATGTCTCAAAAGAGAACTTATTACAATAATATGGCTTAAGGCCATCTAATGCGGTAACAGCGGAAGGCTTGGAAGATAAAGTGAGTCCATCAAATCCAACGGCATAGCTGAGCTGCACGGCAACGACCTAACGATCCTTACTCCTCGTTCGAAAAGTCCGCAACATAACACGTTGCAGCTCGAGAATGGGCCAAAGACATGGAATATGCTGGCAATATAACACAGTATAACAAGAACAGAATAATGCTATCACTACATGCATATATGGCTTGTGGAAAGCTCTATGGTTATAGTTTTGCGAAAAGCCAATTTTTCCCTACAACAAAGGAATATATTTTATTTTAACTATCATGGTGGTTGAAACATCATTGAGAAGGTATAACCCCAACTCAATCCCCATTAGAGTAATTATCATCCCAGCAATGTTAATTTAGAGTGATGAGATACATGTGAATACTCAAGTACTAGATACTCAGAATTGTCCATTACCGGGGACACGACTAACCATGATTAGATTGTACACTCTGCAGAGGATTGCGCACTTTTCCCCACAAGACTCGATCGCCTCCGTTGATTTCTAGCAATACATGGTGTTTGAGAAACGGATGACCGAGACACGGTCTTTCAGAAACATTAACTCTCTACTCCGGGTAGACCATAACAAACCTACAAAACCCACTACCTGATGATCTACCTCTTCAAGAGCTTCACGTAACTTACTCAACTATGCTAGAGCCCATAATAGCTTGTGGCTGCACACGGAAGTTTCTAGCATGAATAATCTCAGTTCCCTTTGAGCCTGGGTGGCAGTCCATAGGAAGATCACACGGGTACCCCGGGATTTCCAAAAAAATACAGGCAACACTGGGTTCCCCAGGTGCCTCAATCCACCCAGATGTGAATTTAAGTTGCCACCTTAAGTTGAACCATTAACAATCTCACATCTGTCTTGGAATACACTCAAACCCAATCTACGTCTATGAGCATAGCATAGCAATAATAAGCAAGCG
This sequence comes from Aegilops bicornis, assembly GCA_021605145.1. NCBI lineage: Eukaryota > Viridiplantae > Streptophyta > Magnoliopsida > Poales > Poaceae > Aegilops > Aegilops bicornis. The sequence continues at coordinate 475,054,638 of CM038671.1, read as the reverse complement.
TAGAAGTAACTCCCAAGGGTTTGATAGTAACAGGAAAATAGGTTCTACCTCAATATCTACTTCCCAACCCACAAGTTAATGACATCCTAATCATGCAATGTTTGAGGATTGGAACTAATGCATAAAATTGGGTATGAAAAGAGTATGATCAAGTGTTACTTGCCTTGCTGATGATCCGTGAACCCTAGAGACTCGTAGTAACACGCTTCGCACTCCGGGAATTCTAACGCAAGCAAACAATGACATACATAAGCAACAAGCAAAGATGCACAAGCAAAACTCAACTCAAAGAGATTGACCGGAGAGTTCAACTTAAGAACTCCGGTTCGCAAAAAGAATCAAACCAAACTGAGCAACAAAACTCAAACGTCAAAAGAAATAAGATCCGTTTACTAATCTGAACTAGGGTCAAATTTTACAGAGGCAAAAGCTGGTTTACGTTGGTTATTCGGAAAGAGGGTTTCGAGATGAAACTCCAGGCGCTTGAATCGCCTGATTCCGATAAACGAGCGAAAAGTTATAACAGATCGAAAATCGGATCAGAAAATCACGATCAGGAAAACCGCGGAATAAATCCGATAAAAAGAAAAGCGATGAACAGTTTAATGAACGAACGTTCGTTAACTGAAACTAAACAAAGAACGCGTTCGTTAGAATGAACTAACGAACAAGCGAACGCTCGCTAAAAAAATAAACCGGAGAAATAAAACTGATCTAAACAAAAAAAACAAAACTAGGGTTTTTCTAAAAAAAATCGAAGTGGGGCTTTTTTTCAAAACAAAAAAAACCGGCGGCTCGGTGGCTCGGGTGGCACCTCCGGCGAGGTCCTCCGGCGGGGCTAGCGGGGTGGGGCGGAGCTCCGACGAGGGCGGGGTTGCCCGGGAGGCGGCGGCGGCTCGGCAGGCGCGGCGGCGGCGGCTCGCTCGGCTCGGGCGCAAGTGAGGCGGCGGCGGTGGTGGTGGTTGGCGGCGGGGTGGGCGGTATTTAAGGAGGGGAGGGGGCGGCGGTGGCTTGGCGAAGGGGGCGCCCGGGGAGGAGTCCAGCTCGGGCTCCCCTCAGCGTCCATGAGGCGCACGGCGGCGCACGCGGGGAAGGCGGCGGCGAGGCGGGCCGGCCTGGCTGGGCCGTGGGCCTGGTCGGTTGCAAGCGCAAGTTTTTTTAAAAAAAATTCCACCAGAAATTAGAAAAATCCTAGAAAAATAAATAAAAATCTAAAAATACCAAAATAAATTTTCACCATCTAAATGAAATATTTAGGACGAGGTGAACATTTTCTTGGCCCCTAAAATGCAATTTTTTTAAAACGTGCAAATTTTTCTAGGGCAAATAAAATTCCAAATAAAATCCAAATAATGATTTTAACATTTTTCCTCCAATATTTCAATTGTTTTGGAGAAATCATATTATCTCCTCTCATTTATTTTAATAAGAAATATTTTCCAGAGATAAAAATAATTAAAATCAAAAATCCTTGTTTTCATTATTTGATAAAATCAAATACGAAAATTCGGAAAATCCCCAACTCTCTCCGAGGGTCCTTGAGTTGCTTAGGATTTCGAAACGAAGATGCAATAAAATATGATATGCACCTATGTATAACATTCCAAATTAAAAATTTGGGATGTTACAACATGTCATAAGAAAGGGAGTTTATTTACTGCTCCCTCGATGTATTGTTTCCTTTGTTTAGAGATTTATTACCATCCGTGAGTTAAGGTAAGGTTAATGTGATTGAGCGATTTTTCAGAAAATCAATTATTTGTTTTCTAATTAATGTGATTGAGTGATTAAAGGTAAGGTTAATTAATATAGATTTGATCTTTAGAGATTGTTCGTGATTGATTCTACATTACTAAATAACTTGCGCCAGTATGGAATGTTCTGATCTGTTCAGATTTCTTTCGTTGTGTGAGAGGGTGACCTGAAAATAAACCGACGAAGTGGGGGAGGGGACAAAAACAAATCTACGAAAAAAAACCAGCGAACGTGGGAGGAGGTACCAAAAAAACCATGAGAGGTGGGACGAAAAAACTGGAAGCGAGGCTACCAACTGCTCCATTAGGAGTAGAGATTCGGATTGGTTTTATCCGAACTTTCCAAAATTGTTCGGTTTAAACTGGCTGCACCTTGCGGGTCTTTTTTGTGGTGGTAAACGACCTCGGATGGAAACGAGTCCAAAAGCAATCTTGACCGTTTCGACAAGGAAAACAACTTTCATGTTGAACATTTTTTTATCAGAGGTCATCTTGAGGGTCAAATCGCTCGTGCAAAACAGGCTATTCTTCGCGCTACCTCGCGCAAAACAGGCTATACTCGCGCTACCCATCAGACATTGCGTCTCGTGGGGCGCGTCATTTTCTGCCACTTGACAGAGCTGCATTCCGATGGCTCTAACTTTTACATACGAACTCGGATTGGAACGATTTTTATATCAGAATCGATCGCTACGACGAGCCGAAGACAATCCGTGTAGATCATTTTCCCATACGAGGCGATCTTGGGGGCGTCTTGAGCCGAATAGTGTTCTGAATACAAAATCTCAGTATTTCAAACACAACTTCGGCCTTCGAGATGAGATCGGATGGCGATGGCCCAAACTTCAAAGATGTTCATGCCGACAATAAGAAACTTTTCATGTAGATCACTTCTACATTTGAGTCCATATTAATTAAGTTCTTAACCGTGTCAAAATCTGGTGTCAACACAGGGTATGTTGTGATGTGATATGGTCAAGACATGATGTGATAAACGTTATTGTATGATATGATCATGTTTTGTAAGTTATTGGCAACCGCAGGAGCCTTATGGTTGTCTCTTTTCTTTATTGTATGAAATACAAACGCCATGTAATTGCTTTACTTTATCACTATGCGTTAGCGATAGTTGTAGAAGCAATAGTTGGAAGATGACCACGACAAAATGATGGAGATCAAGGTGTCGAGCGTGTGATGATGGGGATCATGACGATGCTTTGAATATGGAGATCAAAAGCACAAGATGATTATGGCAATATCATGTCACATATTTTGATTGCACGTGATGTTTATCTTTTATGCATCTTATTTTGCTTAGTAGGCGATAACATTATAAGATGACCCCTTCACTAAATTTCAAGGTAAAAGTGTTCTCCCTGAGTATGCACCGTTGCCACCTTTTATCGTGTTGAGCACCACGTGATGATCGGGTGTGATAGACTCTATGTTCACATACAACGGGTGCAAGACAGTTTTGCACATGCAGAATACTTGAGTTAAACTTGACGAGCCTAGCATGTATGGACATGGCCTCGTAACAGTGGAGACTGAAAGGTCGAACATGAGTCATATAGTAGATATGATCAACATAGAGATGTTCACCATTGATGACTACCCCATCTCACGTGATGATCAGACATGGGTTAGTTGATTTGGATCACGTATCACTTAGATGACTTGAGGGATGTCTATTTAAGTGGGAGTTCTTTAGTAATATGATTAATTGAACTTAATTATCATGAACTTAGTCTTATAGTTTTGCATATCTATGTTGTAGATCAATGGCCCGAGCTACCGTTCCCCTGAATTTTAATGCGTTCCTAGAGAAAGCTAAGTTGAAAGATGATGGTAGCAACTACACGGACTTGGTCCGTAATTTGAGGATTACCTCATTGCTGCACAGAAGAATTATGTTCTTGATGCACCGCTAGGTGACAGGCCTGCTGTAGGAGCTGAAGCTGATGCTATGAACGTCTGGCAAGCTCGATCTGATGACTACTCTATAGTTCAGTGTGCCATGCTTTACGACTTAGAACTGGGACTTCAAAGACATTTTGAACATCATGGAGCATATGAGATGTTCCAAGAGTTGAAGTTAATATTTCAAGAAAATGCCCGGGTTGAGAGATATAAATTCTACAACAAGTTATATAGCTACAAGATGAGGAGAACAGTTCTGTCAGTGAACACATACTCAAAATGTCTGGGTATTATAATCACTTGACTCTGCTAGGAGTTGATCTTCCAGTTGATTGTGTCATTGACAGATTTCTCCAATCACTACCACCAAGTTACAAAGGCTTCGTGATGAACTATAATATGCAAGGGATGAAAAAAAATTCCTGAGCTCTTCGCAATGCTTAAGGCCGCGGAGGTAGAAATCAAGAAGGAGCATCAAGTGATGATGGTTAACAAGACCACTAGTTTCCAGAAAAAGGGCAAGGGAAAGAAAGGGAACTTCAAGAAGAATGGCAAATAAGTTGCCACTCCAGGGAAGAAGCCCAAAGCTGGACCCAAGCCTCAAACTGAGTGCTTCTACTGAAAGGGATTGGTCACTGGAAGCAAAACTTCCCCAAATACTTGGCGGATAAGAAGGATGGCAAAGTGATCAAAGGTTTATTTGACATACATGTTATTGATGTCTACTGATACGTCTCCAACGTATCTATAATTTTTGATTGTTCAATGCTATTATATTATCCATCTAGGATGTTTTATATGCATTTATATGCTATTTTATATGATTTTTGGTACTAACCTATTGACCTACAGCCCAGTGCCAGTTTCTGTTTTTTTCCTAGTTTTTGAGTATCGCAGAAAAGGAATACCAAACGGAGTCCAATTGACCTGAAATTTCACGAAGATTGTTTTTGGACCATAAGAAGCCCACGGAGTACCGGAGATGGACTAGTAGAGTTCCAAGGCCGCCACGAGGGTGGAGGGCGTGCCCTACCCCCCTGGGCGTGCCCCCCTACCTCGTGGCCGCCTCGTGGACCCCCTGACTTGTTCCCGACACCAAAAATCCTTATAAATATAGAAACCCCCGAAAACAAACCTAGATCGGGAGTTCCGCCGCCGCAAGCCTCTGTAGCCACCAAAAACCAACCGGGACCCTATTCCGGCACCCTGCTGGCGGGGGGATCCCTCACCGGTGGCCATCTTCATAATCTTGGCGCTCTCCTTGACAAGGAGGGAGTAGTTCACCCTCGGGGCTGAGGGTATGTACCAGTAGCTATGTGTTTGATCTCTCTCTCTCTCGTGTTCTTGATTTGGCATGATCTTGATGTATCGCGAGCTTTGCTATTATAGTTGGATCTTATGATGTTTCTCCCCCTCTATTCTCTTGTAATGGATTGAGTTTTCCCTTTGAAGTTATCTTATCGGATTGAGTCATTAAGGATTTGAGAACACTTGATGTATGTCTTGCATATGCTTATCCGTGGTGACAATGGGATATTCACGTGGTCTACTTGATGTATGTTTTGGTGATCAACTTGCGCGTTAAGTGACCTTGTGAACTTATGCATAGGGGTTGGCACATGTTTTCGTCTTTGAAGTTCTTTGTGTTGGTTGAATAGATGAATCTGAGATTGTGTGATGCATATCGTATAATCATACCCACGGATACTTGAGGTGACATTGGATTATCTAGGTGACATTAGGGTTTTGGTTGATTTGTATCTTAAGGTGTTATTCTAGTACGGACTCTATGATAGATCGAACGGAAAGATTAGCTTTGTGTTATTTTACTACGGACTTTTGAATAGATCGATCCGAAAGGATAACTTTGAGGTGGTTTCGTACCCTACAATAATCTCTTCGTTTGTTCTCCGCTATTAGTGACTTTGGAGTGACTCTTTGTTGCATGTTGACGGATAGTTATATGATCCAATTATGTTATTATTGTTGAGAGAACTTGCACTAGTGAAAGTATGAACCTTAGGCCTTGTTTCCTAGCATTGCAATACCGTTTATTCTCACTTTTAGCACTTGCTACCTTGTTGTTTTTATATTTTCACATTACAAATACCTATATCTACCATCCATATTTCACTTGTATCACCATCTCTTCGCTGAACTAGTGCACCTATACAATTTACCATTGTATTGGGTGTGTTGGGGACACAAGAGACTCTTTGTTATTTGGTTGCAGGGTTGCTTGAGAGAGACCATCTTCATCCTACACCTCCCACGGATTGATAAACCTTAGGTCATCCACTTGAGGTAAATTTGCTACTATCCTACAAACCTCTGCACTTGGAGGCCCAACAACGTCTACAAGAAGAAGGTTTCGTAGTAGTCATCAAGCTAATTTCTCGCGCCGTTGTGATGTCTACTACACAACCTTCTCCTTGTAGACGTTGTTGGGCCTCCAAGTGCAGAGGTTTGTAGGACAGTAGCAAATTTCCCTCAAGTGGATGACCGAAGGTTTATCAATCTGTGGGAGGAGTAGGATGAAGATGGTCTCTCTCAAGCAACCCTGTAAATTGTATAGGTGCACTAGTTCGGCTAAGAGATGGTGATACAACTGCAATATGTATGGTAGATATAGGTTTTTGTAATGTGAAAATATAAAAACAGCAAGGTAGCAAGTGGTAAAAGTGAGCATAAACGGTATTGCAATGCTAGGAAACAAGGCCTAGGGTTCATACTTTCACTAGTGCAAGTTCTCTCAACAATAATAACATAATTGGATCATATAACTATCCCTTAACATGCAACAAAGAGTCATTCCAAAGTCACTAATAGCGGAGAACAAACAAAGTGATTATGGTAGGGTACGAAACCACCTCAAAGTTATTCTTTCCAATCAAACCGTTGGGCTATTCCTATAAGTGTCACAAATAGCACCAGAGTTCATACTAGAATAACACCTTAAGACACCAATCAACCAAAACCCTAATGTCACCTAGATACTCCAATGTCACCTCAAGTATCCGTGGGTATGATTATAAGATATGCATCACACAATCTCAGATTCATCTATTCAACCAACACATAGAACCTCAAAGAGTGCCCCAAAGTTTCTATCGGAGAATCAAGAAGAAAAAGTTGGCCAACCCCTATGCATAAGTTCATGGGCAGAACCCGCAAGTTGATCACCAAAACATACATCAAGTGAATCCCGTGATATCCCATTGTCACCACAGATACGCACGGCAAGACATTCATCAAGTGTTCTCAAGTCATTAAAGACTCAATCCGATAAGATTACTTCAAAGGGAAAACTCAATCCATTACAAGAGGGTAGAGGGGGAGAAGCAACATATGATCCAACTATAATAGCAAAGCTCGCGATACATCAAGATCGAGCCAAATCAAGAACACGAGAGAGAGAGAGAGATCAAACACATAGCTACTGGTACATACCCTCAGCCCCGAGGGTGAACTACTCCCTCCTCTTCATGGAGAGCGCTGGGATGATGAAGATGGCCACCGGTGAGGGATCCCCCCTCCGGTAGGGTGCCGGAACAGGGTCCCGATTGGGTTTTTGTGGCAACAGAGGCTTGCGGCGGCGGAACTCCCGATCTATTCTGTTCCCCGAAGTTTTGTGGGTATATGGGTATATATAGGAGGAAGAAGTACGTCAGGGGAGCAACATGGGGCCCACGAGGGTGGAGGGTGCACCTGGGGGGGAGGGCGCGCCCCCCTACCTCGTGCCCACCTCCTTTCTTTCTTGACGTAGGGTCCAAGTCTCCTGGATCATATTCAGTGAGAAAATCACGTTCCCGAAGGTTTCATTCCGTTTGGACTCCGTTTGATATTCCGTTTCATGGAAACTCTGAAATAGGCAAAAAAAACAGCAATTTTGGGCTGGGCCTCCGGTTAATAGGTTAGTCCCAAAAATAATATAAAAGTGGAAAACAAAGCCCAAAAACATCCAAAACAGATAATATAATAGCATGGAACAATCAAAAATTATAGATACGTTGGAAACGTATCAGCATCGCCAAGCTTAATTCATGCTCGTCCTCGAGTAGGTAAATGATAAAAACAGAATTTTTGATGTGGAATGCTACTTGGCATAATTTCAATGTAATTCTTCTTAATTCAGGTATGAATATTCAGATCCGAAAGATTCAAGACAAAAGTTTAATATTGACATAAAAATAATAATACTTCAAGCATACTAACAAAGCAATTATGTCTTCTCAAAATAACATGGTCAAGAAAGTTATCCCTACAAAATCATATAGTCTGGCTATGCTCTATCTTCACCACACAAATTATTTAAATCATGCACAACCCCGATGACAAGCCAAGCAATTGTTTCATACTTTTGACATTCTCAAACTTTTTCAATCTTCACGCAATACATGAGCATGAGCCATGGACATAGCACTATAGGTGGAATAGAATGGTGGTTGTGGAGAAGACAAAAGGAGAAGATAGTCTCACATCAACTAGGCGTATCAACGGGCTATGGAGATGCCCATCAATAGATATCAATCTGAGTGAGTAGGGATTGCCATGCAACGGATGCACTAGAGCTATAAGTATATGAAAGCTCAACAAAAGAAACTAAGTGGGTGTGCATCCAACTCGCTTGCTCACGAAGACCTAGGGCATTTTGAGGAAGCCCATCATTGGAATATACAAGCCAAGTTATATAATGAAAAATTCCCACTAGTATATGAAAGTGACAAAATGAGAGACTCTCTATCATGAAGATCATGGTGCTACTTTGAAGCACAAGTGTGGTAAAAGGATAGTAACATTGTCCCTTCTCTCTTTTTCTCTCATTTTTTTTGTTTGGGCCCCTTTTTTTATGGCCTCTTTTTTTTACTTTTCGTCCGGAGTCTCATCCCGACTTGTGGGGGAATCATAGTCTCCATCATCCTTTCCTCACTGGGACAATGCTCTAATAATGATGATCATCACACTTTTATTTACTTACAACTCGATACTTAGAACAAAATATGACTCTATATGAATGCCTCCGGCGGTGTACCGGGATGGGCAATGACTCATGAGTGACATGTATGAAAGAATTATGAACAATGGCTTTTCCACAATACAATGTCAACTACATGATCATGCAAAGCAATATGACAATGATGGAGCGTGTCATAATAAACGGAACAGTGGTAAGTTGCATGGCAATATATCTCGAAATGGCTATGGAAATGCCATGATAGGTAGGTATGGTGGCTATTTTGAGGAAGGTATATGGTGGGTGTATGATACCGACGAAAGGTGCGCGGTATTAGAGAGGCTAGCAATGGTGGAAGGAGGAAGACTGCGTATAATCCATGGATTCAACATTAGTCATGAAGAACTCATATACTTATTGCAAAAATCTACAAGTTGTCAAATAAAAGTATTACGCACATGCTCCTAGGGGGATAGATTGGTAGGAAAATACCATCGCTCGTCCCCGACCGCCACTCATAAGGAAGACAATCAATAAATAAATTATGCTTCGACTTCATCACATAACGGTTCACCATACATGCATGCTACGGTAATCACAAACTTTAACACAAGTATCTCTCCAATTCACAACTACTCAACTAGCATGACTCCAATATCACCATCTTTATATTTCAAAACAATTATCAAGCATCAAACTTCTCTTAGTATTCAACACACTCACAAGAAAGTTTTTACTAATCTTGAATACCTAGCATATTAGGATTATTTAAGCAAATTGCCATGGTATTTAAGACTCTCAAAATAATATAAGTGAAGCATGAGAGTTCATCTATTTCTTCAAAATAAAACTACCACCATGCTCTAAAAGATATAAGTGAAGCACAAGAGCAAACAACAAACTACTCCAAAAGATATAAGTGAAGATCAATGAGTAGTCGAATAATTATGCAACTATGTGAAGACTCTCCCATTTAATAATTTCAGATCTTAGTATTTTATTCAAACAGCAATAAGAGCTAAAGAAAATAAAATGACGCTCCAAGCAAAACACATATCATGTGGTGAATAAAAATATAGCTCCAAGTAAAGTTACCGAATAACGAAGACGAAAGAGAGGATGCCATCCGGGGCATCCCCAAGCTTAGACGCTTGGTTATCCTTGAATATTACCTTGGGATGCCTTGGGCATCCCCAAGATTAGGCTCTTGCCACTCCTTATTCCATAGTCCATCGAATCTTTACCCAAAACATGAAAACTTCACAACACAAAACTCAACAGAAAACTCGTAAGCTCCGTTAGCGAAAGAAAAGAAAACACCACTTCAAGGTACTGTAATGAACTCATTATTTATTTATATTGGTGTTAAACCTACTGTATTGCAACTTATCTATGGTTTATAAACTATTTTACTAGCCATAGATTCATCAAAATAAGCAAACAACACACGAAAAACAGAATCTTTCAAAAACATAACAGTCTGTAGTAATCTGTAACTAACGCAAACTTCTAGAACTCCAAAAATTCTAAAATAAATTTGTGGACTTGAGGAATTTGTATACTAATCATCTGAAAAAAATAAACTAAATAGCCATCTCCAGTAAAACGTTTTAGCTAATCGCGTGAGCGCTAAAGTTTCTGGCTTTTACAGCATGATCATAAAGACTTCACCCAAGTCTTCCCAAAGGTTCTACTTTGCACAAACACTAATTAAAACATAAAACCACATATAAACAGAAGCTAGATGGATTATTTATTCCTAAACATAACCAAAAAGCAAGAAATAAAAATAAAATTGGGTTGCCTCCCAACAAGCGCTAACGTTTAACACACCAAGCTAGGCATGATGATTTCAATGATGCTCGCATAAAAGATAAGAATTGAAACATAAAAAGAGCATCATGAGGAATATGAATAGCACTTTTAAGTCTAACCCACTTCCTATGCATAGGGATTTTGTGAGCAAACAACTTATGGAAACAATAATCAACTAGCATAGGAAGGCAAAACAAGCATAACTTCAAAACTTTAAGCACATAGAGAGGAAACTTGATATTATTGCAATTCCTACAAGCATATGTTCCTCCCTCATAATAATTTTCAGTAGCATAATGAATGAATTCAACAATATAACCAGCACCTAAAGCATTCTTTTCATGATCTACTTGCATAGAAATTTTACTACTCTCCACATAAGCAAATTTCTTCTCATGAATAGTTGTGGGAGCAAACTCAATAAAATAACTATCATGTGTTTGAAAATTAAGATCAAGATGACAAGTTTCATGGTTATCATTATTCTTTAAAGCATACGTGTCATCACAATAATCATCATAGATAGGAGGCATGCTTTCATTATAGTAAATTTGCTCATCAAAGCTTGGGGGACAAAAAATATCATCTTCATCAAACATAGCTTCCCCAAGCTTGTGGCTTTGCATGTCATTAGCATCATGGATATTCAAGGAATTCATACTAACGACATTGCAATCATGCTCATCATACAAAGATCTAGTGCCAAACATTTTAATGCATTCTTCTTCTAACACTTTGGCACAATTTTCCTTTCCATCATACTCACGATTAAAAAGATGAAGCATATGAGACAAACTCAATTCCATTTTTTGTAGTTTTCTTTTATAAATTAATCTAGTGATAAAACAAGAAACAAAAAGATTCGATTGCAAGATCTAAAGATATACCTTCCAGCACTCACCTCCCCGGCAACGGCGCCAGAAAAGAGCTTAGTTGACTATGTGTGAGTGCCGCTTACCTAGCCTCCCTGGCAACGGCGCCAGAAACTGCTTGATGTCTACTACGCAAAATTCTCCTTGTAGACGTTGTTGGGCCTCCAAGTGCAGAGGTTTGTAGGACAGTAGCAAATTTCCCTCAAGTGGATGACCTAAGGTTTATCAATCCGTGGGAGGCGTAGGATAAAGATGGTCTCTCTCAAGCAACCGTGCAACCAAATAACAAAGAGTCTCTTGTGTCCCCAACACACCCAATACAATGGTAAATTGTATAGGTGCACTAGTTCAGCGAAGAGATGGTGATACAAGTGCAATATGGATGGTAGATATAGGTTTTTGTAATCTCAAAATATAAAAACAGCAAGGTAACAAGTGGTAAAAGTGAGCATAAACGGTATTGCAATGCTAGGAAACAAGGCCTAGGGTTAATACTTTCACTAGTGCAAGTTCTCTCGACAATAATAACATAAATGGATCATATAACTATCCCTCAACATGCAACAAAGAGTCACTCCAAAGTCACTAATAGCGGAGAACAAACGAAGAGATTATGGTAGGGTACGAAACCACCTCAAAGTTATTCTTTCCAATCAATCCGCTATTGTTCCTATAAGTGTCACGAACAGCCCCAGAGTTCGTACTAGAATAACACCTTAAGGCACAAATCAACCAAAACCCTAATGTCACCTAGATACTCCAATGTCACCTCAAGTATCCGTGGGTATGATTATACGATATGCATCACACAAACTCAGATTCATCTACTCAACTAACACATAGAACCTCAAAGAGTGCCCCAAAGTTTGTACCGGAGAATCAAGACGAAAACGTGTGCCAACACCTATGCATAAGTTCATGGGTGGAACCAGCAAGTTGACCACCAAAACATACATCAAGTGAATCACGTGATATCCCATTGTCACCACAGATACGCACGACAAGACATACATCAAGTGTTCTCAAGTCATTAAAGACTCAATCTGATAAGATTACTTCAAAGGAAAATTCAATCCATTACAAGAGGGTAGAGGGGGAGAAGCAACATAAGATCCAACTATAATAGCAAAGCTCGCGATACATCAAGATCGTGCCAAATCAAGAACATGAGAGAGAGAGAGAGATCAAACACATAGCTACTGGTACATACCCTCAGCCCCGAGGGTGAACTACTCCCTCCTCGTCATGGAGAGCGACGGGATGATGAAGATGGCCACCGGTGAGGGATCCCCCCTCCGGCAGGGTGCCGGAACAGGGTCCCGATTGGTTTTTGGTGGCTACAGAGGCTTGCGGCGGCGGAACTCCTGATCTATTCTGTTCCCCTAAGTTCTTAGGGTATATGGGTATATATAGGAGGAAGAAGTACGTTAGGGGAGCAACATGGGGCCCATGAGGGTGGAGGGCACGCCTGGGGGGGAGGCTCGCCCCCTACCTCGTGCCCACCTCCTTTCTTTCTTGACGTAGGGTCCAAGTCTCCTGGATCATATTCTTTGAGAAAATCACGTTCCCGAAGGTTTCATTCCGTTTGGACTCCGTTTGATATTCCGTTTCTTCGAAACTCTGAAATAGGCAAAAAACAGCAATTCTGGGCTGGGCCTCCGGTTAATAGGTTAGTCCCAAAAATAATATAAAAGTGGAAAATAAAGACCAAAAACATCCAAAACAGATAATATAATAGCATGGAACAATCAAGAATTATAGATACGTTGGAGACGTATCACGTTGCCAGGGAGGTTAGTGCTTGAAGGTATATCTTTAGATCTTGCAATCGAATCTTTTAGTTTCTTGTTTTATCACTAGTTTAGTCTATAAAAGAAAACTACAAAAAATGGAATTAAGGGTGCCTCATATGCTTCATCTTTTAATGTCTTTCATGAAAATGATGGGAAGGAAAATTGTGCTCAAGTACTAGAATAAGAATTACATAGAATGCTTGGCATAAAATATGTGAATGATGAGCATGATTGCAATGTTGTTAGTATGAATTCTTTGAATACCTATGATGCTAATGATATGCAAAGCCACAAGCTTGGGGATGCTATGTTTGATGAAGATGATATGTTTAGTCCCTCAAGTTTGATGAGCAAAATTATTATGATGAAAGCATGCCTCCTATTTATGATGATTATTGTGATGACATGTATGCTCTAAAGAATAAAGATAACCATGAAAACTGTCATCATGATTTTAATTTTCAATTGGATTATGCTTCACATGATAGTTATTTTGTTGAGTTTGCTCCCACTACTATTGATGAGAATAAATTTGCTTATGTGGAGAGTAGTAAAATTTCTATGCAAGTAGGTCATGAAAAGAATGCTTTATGTGCTGGTTATATGGTTGAATTCATTCATGATGCTACTGAAAATTATTATGAGAGAGGATCATATGCTTCTATATATTGCTATAATATCAATTTCCTCTCTATGTGTTAAAAGTTTTGAAGTTATGCTTGTTTTGCCTTCCTATGCTAGTTGATTATTGTTCCCATAAGTTGTTTGCTCACAAAATCCCTATGCATAGGAATTGGGTTAGACTTAAATGTGCTAGTCATATTCTTCATGATGCTCCCGTTATGTTTCAATTCTTATCTTTTATGCGAGCATCATTGAAATCATCATGCCTAGCCAAAAGGCATTAAAGAAAAGCGCTTATCGGGAGACAACCCAATATTTAACTTTACTATTTTTGTGTGTTCACATGATTATGCTACTGTAGTAATCATGTTTTATAGCTTTTGTTTCAATAAAGTGTCAAGTAAGACCTTTTGGATAGCTTACGGTGATAGTTGTGTTGATCCTGCTGAAAATCAGAAACTTTTGCACCCAGTAAATTAGTTTTGATAATTCACAGGAACGTGATTTTGATCTGATTCCTATTTCTCTGGATTGGTACACAAATTGCTCAGGTTTTCCTAATTTGGTAGAATTTTTGGAGTTCCAGAAGTATATGTTTGATATAGATTACTACAGACTGTCTGTTTTTGACAGATTCTGTTTTCTATGTGTTGTTTGTTTATTTTGATGAATCTATGAGTAGTATCGTAGGGTATGAACCATAGAGAAGTTGGAATACAGTAGATATTACACAAATATGAATTTAGAATGAGTTCACAGAAGTACCTAAGTGGTGATTTATTTTCTTATACTAACAGTGCTTACGAGTTTTCTATTAAGTTTTGTGTTGTGAAGTTTTCAAGTTTTGGGTAAAGATTCGATGGACCATGGAATAAGGAGTGGAAAGAGCCTAAGCTTGGGGATGCCCAAGGCACCCCAAGGTAATATTCAAGGACAACCAAGAGCCTAAGCTTGGGGATGCCGGGGCATCCCCTCTTTCGTCTTCGTTCATCGGTAACTTTACTTGGAGCTATATTTTTATTCACCACATGATATGTGTTTTGCTTGGAGCATCATTTTATTTTATTTTGTTTTGCTTGCTGTTTGAATAAAATACCAAGATCTGAAATTATTAAATGTTAGACAGTCTTCACATAGTTGCATAATTATTCGACTACTCATTGATCTTCACTTATATCTTTCGAAGTAGTTTGTCATTTGCTCTAGTGCTTCACTTATATCCTTTTATAGCACGGCGGTAGTTTTATTTTGAAGAAATAGATGAACTCTCATGATTCACTTATATTATTTTTATGTCTTTTAGAATAGAATGGTAATTTGCTTTGGTTGTAAAATTAGTCCTAATATGATGGGCATCCAAGATGGGTATAATAAAAACTTTCATATAAAGTGTATTAAATACTATGAGAAGTTTGATACTTCATAATTATTTTAAGATATAAAGATGGTGATATTAGATTCGTGCTAGTTGAGTAATTGTGAAATTGAGAAAATACTTGTGTTAAGGTTTGCAAGTCACGTAGCATGCACGTATGGTAACCGTTGTGTGACAAATTTGAAGCATGAGGTGTTCTTTGATTGCCTTCCTTATGAGTGGCGGCCGGGGACGAGCGATGGTCTTTTCCTACCAATCTATCCCCCTAGGAGCATGTGCGTAGTGCTTTGGGTTTGATGACTTGTAGATTTTTGCAATAAGTATGTGAGTTCTTTATGACTAATGTTGATTCCATGGATTATACGCACTCTCACCCTTCCATCATTGCTAGCCTCTTCGGTACCGTGCATTGCCGTTTCTCACCTCGAGAGTTGGTGCAAACTTCGCCGGTGCATCCAAACCCCGTGATATGGTACGCTCTATCACACATAAGACTCCTTATATCTTCCTCAAAACAGCCACCATACCTACCTATCATGGAATTTCCATAGCCATTCTGAGATATATTGCCTTGCAACTTTCCACCCTTCCGTTTATTTATGACACGCTTCATCATTGTCGTATTGCCTTGCATGATCACGTAGTTGACATCGTAATTTTTCATACATGTCACTCTTGATTCATTGCCTATCCCGGTACACCACCGGAGGCACTCATATAGAGTCATATTTTGTTCTAGTATCAAGTTGTAATCCTTGGGTTGTAAATAAATAGAAGTGTGATGATCATCATTATTAGAGCATTGTCCTGTGTGAGGAAATAAAAAAATAGAAAGGCCATATAAAAAAAGATAAAGGCCAAATAAAAAAGGAGAGAAAAAGAGAGAAGGGACAATGCTCCTATCCTTATTCCACACTTGTGCTTCAAAGTAGCACCATGATCTTCATGATAGAGAGTCTCTTATTTTGTCACTTTCATATAATAGTGGGAATTTTTCATTATAGAACTTGGCTTGTATATTCCAACATTGGGCTTCCTAAAATGGCCTAGGTCTTCGTGAGCAAGCAAGTTGGATGCACACCCACTTAGTTTCTTTTGTTGAGCTTTCATACATTTATAGCTCTAGTGCATCCGTTGCATGGCAATCCCTACTCCTCACATTGACATCAATTGATGGGCATCTCCATAGCCCGTTGATTAGCCGCGTAAATGTGAGACTTTCTCCCTTTTTTTGTCTTCTCCACACAACCTCCATCATCATATTCTGTTCCACCTATAGTGCTATGTCCATGGCTCGCGCTCATATATTGCGTGAAAGTTCAAAAAGTTTGCGAATACTAAAGTATGAAACAATTGCTTGGCTTGTCATCGGGGTTGTGCATGATGGGAGCCTTTTGTGTGATGAAAATGAAGCATGGCCAAACTATATGATTTTGTAGGGCTGAGCTTTCTTTGGCTATGTTATTTTGAGAATACATAATTGCTTGGTTAGTATGCTTGAAGTATTATTATTTTTATGTCAATATTAAACTTTTGTCTTGAATCTTTCAGATCTGAACATTCATGCCACAATAGAGAAGATTACATTGATAAATCTGTTAGGTAGCATTCCACATCAAAAATTCTGTTTTTATCATTTACCTACTCGAGGACGAGCAGGAATTAAGCTTGGGGATGCTGATACGTCTCCAACCTATCTATAATTTTTTTATTGTTCCATGCTATTATATTATCCATCTAGGATGTTTTATCTGCATTTATATGCTATTTTATATGATTTTTGGGACTAACCTATTAACCTAGAGCCCAGTGCCAGTTTCTATTTTTTCCTTGTTTTTAAGTATCGCAGAAAAGGAATACCAAACGGAGTCCAATTGACCTGAAATTTCACGGAGATTGTTTTTTGGACCAGAAGAAGCCCATGGAGTACCGGAGATGGACCAGAAGAGTCTCGAGGCCACCACGAGGGTGGAGGGTGTGCCCAACCCCCCCCCCCCCCTTGGGCGCGCCCCCTACCTCATGGCCACCTTGTGGACCTCCCTTGACTTGTTCCCAATGCCAAAAATCCTTATAAATATAGAAACCCCCGAGAAGAAACCTAGATCTGGAGTTCCGCCACCACAAGCCTCTGTAGCCACAAAAAACCAATCGGGACCCTATTCCGGCACCCTGCTGGAGGGGGGATCACTCACCGGTGGCCATCTTCATCATCTTGGCGCTCTCCATGACGAGGAGGGAGTAGTTCACCCTCGGGGCTGAGGGTATGTACCAGTAGCTATGTGTTTGATCTCTCTCTCTCTCTCTCTCTCTCTCTCTCGTGTTCTTGATTTGGCATGATCTTGATGTATCGCGAGCTTTGCTATTATAGTTGGATCTTATGATGTTTCTCCCCCTCTACTCTCTTGTAATGAATTGAGTTTTCCCTTTGAAGTTATCTTATTGGATTGAGTCTTTAAGGATTTGAGAACACTTGATGTATGTCTTGCATGTGCTTATCCGTGGTGACAATAGGATATTCACGTGATATACTTGATGTATGTTTTGGTGATCAACTTGCGGGTTCAGTGACCTTGTGAACTTATGCATAGGTGTTGGCACACGTTTTCGTCTTGACTCTCCGGTAGAAACTTTGCGGCACTCTTTGAAGTTCTTTGTGGTTGTTGAATAGATGAATCTGAGATTGTGTGATGCATATCGTATAATTATACCCACGGATACTTGAGGTGACATTGGAGTATCTAGGTGACATTAGGGTTTTGGTTGATTTGTATCTTAAGGTGTTATTCTAGTACGAACTCTATGATAGATCGAACGGAAAGAATAGCTTCATGTTATTTTACTATGGACTCTTGAATAGATCAATCTGAAAGGATAACTTTGAGGTGGTTTCGTACCCTACAATAATATCTTCGTTTGTTCTCCGCTATTAGTGACTTTGGAGTGACTCTTTGTTGCATGTTGAGGGATAGTTATATGATCCAATTTTGTTATTATTGTTGAGAGAACTTGCACTAGTGAAAGTATGAACTTTAGGCCTTGTTTCCTAGCATTGCAATACCGTTTACGCTCACTTTTACCACTTGCTACCTTGCTGTTTTATATTTTTCAGATTACGAAAACCTATATCTACCATCCATATTGCACTTGTATCACCATCTCTTCGCTGAACTTGTGCACCTATACAATTTACCATTTGTATTGGGTGTGTTAGGTACACAAGAGACTCTTTGTTATTTGGTTGCAGGGTTGCTTGAGAGAGACCATCTTCATCCTACACCTCCCATGGATTGATAAACCTTAGGTCATCCACTTGAGAGAAATTTTCTACTGTCCTACAAACCTCGCAGACTTGGAGGCCCAAAGAACGTCTACAAGAAGAAGGTTGCGTAGTAGACATCATGTACCTTACTAATGCTCGTAGTAGCGCCTGGGTATTTCATACTGGTTCGGTTGCTCATATATGTAACTCAAAACAGGAGCTACGGATTAAACGAAGATTGGCTATGGACGAGGTGATGATGCGCATCGGGAATGGTTCCAAGGTCGATGTGATCGCCTTCAGCACGCTACCTCTACATCTACCTTTGGGATTTGTTTTAGACCTAAATAATTGTTATTTGGTACCAGCGTTAAGCATGAACATTATATCTAGATCTTGTTTAGTGCGAGACGGTTATTCATTTAAATCAGAGAATAATGGTTGTTCTATTTATATGAGTAATATCTTTTACGGTCATGCACCCTTGAAGAGTGGTCTATTCTTGTTGAATCTCGATAGTAGTGATACACATATTCATAGTATTGACGCCAAAATATGCAAAGTTGATAATGATAGTGCAATATATTTGTGGCACTGCCGTTTAGGTCATATTGGTGTAAAGCGCATGAAGAAACTCCATACTGATGGACTTTTGGAATCACTTGATTATGAATCATTTGATACTTGCGAACCATGCCTCATGGGCAAGATGACTAAAACTCTGTTCTCCGGAACAATGGAGCGAGCTAATGACTTATTGGAAATAATACATACCGATGTATGTGCTCCAATGAGTGTTGAGGCACGCGGTGGGTATCGTTATTTTCTGACATTCATGGATGATTTAAGTAGATATGGGTATATTTACTTAATGAAACACAAGTCTGAAACATTTGAAAATTTCAAAGAATTTCAGAGTGAAGTAGAGAATCACCGTGACAAGAAAATGAAGTTTCTACGATCTGATCGCGGAGCTGAATATTTGAGTTACGAGTTTGGCCTTCATTTAAAACAATGTGGAATTTTTTCACAACTCACGCCACCTAGAACACCACAATGTAATGGTGTGTCCGAACGTCGTAACCGTACTTTATTAGATATGGTGCGATCTATGATGTCTCTTACTGATTTACCACTATCATTTTGGAGTTATGCATTAGAGACAGCTGCATTCACGTTAAATAGGGCACCGTCTAAATCTGTTGAGACGACACCGTATGAACTACTGTTTGGCAAGAAACCTAAGTTGTCGTTTCTTAAAGTTTCGGGTTGCAACACTTATGTCAAAAGGCTTCAGCCTGATAAGCTCGAACCCAAATCGGAGAAGTGCGTCTTCATAGGATACCCTGAGGAAACAATTGGGTACACCTTCTACCACAGATCCGAAGGCAAGATCTTTGTTGCCAAGAATGGAACCTTTCTAGAGAAGGAATTTCTCTCGAAAGAAGTGAGTGGGAGGAAAGTAGAACTTGATGAGGTAATTGTACCTTCTCTCAATTTGGGAAGTAGCACATCGGAGAAATCTGTTCCCGTGATGCCTACACCAACTAGAGAGGAAGCTAATGATGATGATCATGAAACTTGAGATCAAGTTACTACTGAACCTCATACGTCGAACAGAGCACGTTCCGCACCAGCACTACAAAAAAAAGACACATCCGTGACATTTTGGGCCGAACGAAAAAAATTCTGTCATACATATGACACTTCTATGACGATAATTGTGAAAAAACCCGGTATCATCATAGACGCAGGGCTCCTACTTCTATGACAAAAATCATGATGTAAAATGGGATTTTCGTCTGGGCGGGCCGGAGACGCAGCTGCATGACATTCTTTGGGCCGTCCATGACGGAAAAAGCCGTGGTAGAAGCGAGGGGAGGAAAATTTCGGGAGTTGCGGTTATGGTGGGAGGTCGGGGCGGAGCGATGCGCTGCTTTCTCGTATGTACGCTGCAGCGTGTGTAGGCGTTGGCTTTAATCAAGCCGAAGCGAGGCGTTGGGCTCTAATCGAACCCGAGCGATCGATCGATGGCTGTTAATCGAACCCGATGGAGCGATTCTTCGCCATCGCTGCTAATCAAGCCGATCGATTGGATGAGCAGTGAGTGTTCGGGGGTTTGGATGAACAAAGGAGCGGTGGCATTGCCTCTGGATGAACAGGAATCCGTGGTGTGGAGGGCTGGATGAACAGTAGACGGTGGAGGGGTGGCCATGGAGGGGTGGTTGAACAGGACCCCGTGGTGTGGAGGGCTGGATGAACAGTAGACGGTGGAGGGGTGCCCGTGGAGGGGTGGTTGAACGATGGCGGTGGAGTAGCGCACGGTGGAGGCTGGATGAACAGGAGCCCGTGGAGGCTGGAGGAGGTCGACGGTAGCCCATGGAGGCTGGAGGAGGTCGACGGTGGAGATGAACAGTATCCCATGGAGTCCCGTTTTGCGGTACGCCACACCCCTCCCACCCCCCATTTCGACCATAGCGCTCCAACACAAGTCCGTTTCGTCCGTTTTGCGGTACGCCGAACCCCTACCGATCAACAGGACCCCCGTTTCGACCGTAGGAGGTCCGTTTCCTCCGTTTTGCGGTACGCCAGGCCCCTCCCGATCAACAGGACCCCGTTTCGACCGTAGGAGGTCCGTTTCCTCCGTTTTGCAATACGCCATACCCCTCCCGATGAACAGGATCCTGTTTCGAACGTGGCCGGTCGAACACAAGGCCGATTCCTCTGTTGTGCAGTACGCCAGGCCTCGTTTCCACCGCCTATTCCGTCCAAGCCCTCCCGATGAACACGACCACGCATTCCGTTCCAATCCAGCTGGTTGGCTCCCACGCGTTCTGTTGCCTCCCGATGAACACGACGCATTCCGTTCCCTCCCCATGAACACGATGACGATGTTGTTTCTCCTTTCCGACCCAGCCATGTACATATGCGCGAGTAGGCATTCGAGACCCTGCCTGTATGTACGTATGTGGCCGTATATTCTTTCTTGCACCCTCGCCATTGAACGTACGTGTACGTGCGCGCCTCTACTACGTCCAGTATGTACATACACGTTCGCGACCAGAATGATAACGCTACGTACGCTTCGACCAGGTGGGTCCCGACTATCAGGCACTTCCTTGCCTGCGAAGATGTAGCTGGTAGGTCCCAGCAGTCAGGGGGGCGAATTGTTTTGTTTTTTTTGCCCGGACGCACTTCCTTGCGTGCGAAGATGTAGCTGGTGGGTCCCAGCAGTCAGGGGGAAACTTTTTTTCACGAAATACGATGGCCCGTCTGGTGGGTCCCCGCTGTCAGGTGGAGGAATAATTATTTTGCGCATAATAAGGAGGCACTTCCTTGCGGTCGCCGTGGACCTAGCTGTCAGCCTCTCCATGCACAGTACTCTTCCGATGGAAGTCAGTCGTTGACCACATTGACCACGCCGCGCCGAGAGCGCCACGGCGGTGGACGACGGCGAGGCCTAGGAAGGGGACGACACGGAGCCGGGAAAGACGCAGCAGTGGATGCCCACGCGAAGAGGAGTACGAGGGTGAGGCTGCCGCCGCAGAATAACAGGGGTGTGGGTGAGTAGAGGGATGGCACGGCCAGCGGTGGGAGTTGTAGGGGCGGTCAGGCCTCTGTGGCATCACCCGGCCACGGAGGCAGGGAGCACGCTGCACGACCGGGCGCTGCTTTGGGCGGCCGGAGCACGAAGACCAGAGGTTCAAGAAGCACTACGGCCGTTGGATGGACATCGTACGATCACTGGAGATAGCGTCGTTCATATTGACTAAGTTGACAAAGCCCTCCGTCCCCGTAAACTTAGTAGGCCCACAAGTCAGCCTCCCATCAAGGTGAGTCCCAGCTAGCAGGGGGAGTATTCATTTTTTTGTGCGTAATAAGGAGGCATTTCCGGTGGGTCCGAGCTGACAGCGGGGGGAACGTTTTTTTTCGCGAAATACAGAGACCCTTCCGGTTGGTCCCAGCTATCAGGTGGAGGATTCATTATTTTGCGCGTAATAAGGAGGCATTTTCCTGTGTGGGCCCCTACTGTCAGCCTCTTCCGATGGCTGTTGTTTGTTGACCATGTTGACCTTGCCGCGCCGAGAGCACAAACGCGGTGGACGAGGGCGGGGCCCAGGAAGAGAACCACCCGGAGCCGGCGAAGCCACCGCAGCGGATGCCCATGCTAAGGGGAGAACGAGCGCTCACTGGTCGGCAGCGGGGTGAGGCAGATGTCGCCGGAAAATAACAGGATGTGTGGGTGGTTAGAGGGATATTGGCGGCAAAGATAGCCAGCCACGGAGGAGGGAGCAGCAGTCTCACGGCGCTGGTTTGGGCGGTCAAGCAGGAAGAGCAGAGATTGAAGAAGCACGGCGGCCGTTGGATGGACATCCAACGATCATTGTGTTAACTAAGTTGACAAAGCCTCATGACGTCTGCGTCAAAAAATTTAGGACAGCGTCATCACAACCTAGTAGGCCCAGAAGTCAGCCTCCAAATCTGTGGAAAACAACATACAACCCATTAGCCATTATTTTCAATAATTTACAGCCCATTTGCTAATTCTTAAGGATATTTGAATCTCATATTCTTTTTATTAGCATTACAGACCATATATTCTAGGCACTGCTAAAAAATTCAATGAAATTTTGCATATTTCGTTGGGGTCCGAACTCTTTTAATCACGAAATTTCGAATCACGTTAAAAATAGTTTTCAAAAAATTATATCAAAATAAAATTCAAAAAACAATTCTCCGCAAAAAAATGAATGAAATTTAGAATCTTAACTAGGAAGATGCCCGTTCGTTGCAGGAACATGAAGATGCATTTGTATGAGTAGTTTATCTTGTGGGTGGAAAGATGATATTTTAATGTAATTGCCAGTTGGCTTTGGTTTTTATAAGAGTAGAGAGTAGAGAAATCCAGAAAAAATGATATTTTAATGCAATTTCCGGTTGGCTTTGGTTTAAAAATTTACATCCCATTTCTTACAACTTATAGCCCGTTTTCTGGGGAAGCACATTTCTTATCCCTCCTCGTCTTGAAAGATTTGCAGCCCAGCAGGGCTGAGAAAAGAAGTAGGCCTCGGTTTTGGTATTCTCCAAAAAAAAAGAACTGGGCTAGCCAATTTCAGAAAGAAAAAAAATCAACTAGGCTCGTCATGTGCTTAATAAAAGCGTAAGCGTGGGCTAGACGGGCCACAGCCCCCGCATAAGTTAAGCTCCGTCTCTGAAACTGAAAAACTACTGGGCGAGCTGCTGGGTCCCTGGTGTTATCCGCTCGTTGTGTAATTTTCTCATTTATTGACTACATTGAAAATGGCGTGGAACCTAGTTGTCAAACAATTAGGAGGAAGTATTGTTTTGGCTTGTAATAACGAGGCACCTCCTTGCGAAATGCAATGACCCTGGTGGGTCCCTACTATCAGCCTCTCCACGTATAATCATCTACTGATTCCTCTTGGTTGTTGACCATGTTGACAACACCAATGGCGAAAATGGCAAGAGCTAACCAAGGCGGAGAACGATGGCAAGGCCTCGGACGGGAACGAACAGCAACCATGAAAGATGCGGCAGTGTAGTGGCAGGTCGAGGGGAGTTCGAGGGCAACAACATGCAAGTCAAGCATACAAATGGTACAAAAAGCCCAAGGATTAATTGTTCATCAATTTTTTAGAAAAAACCCAGATTGAACATGACAGTAACATCTAACCCAACCACTCTTTTTGCAACACAAACAAATGGATCGGTCTCGATCCATAAAATCAACATTCTGTGCAAAAAAAATTATTTTAGGATGTCTACAACTTGTTGGAAATAGAAGCCGAGCACGTTTAGAAGCCCATTTGTCCACCTGAAACTTCTTTTTTTGCTGTTCAACATGTTCGTCCGTGAGAAATCTCTTGCTGAAAAAATTAAGCCTCATGGACAATAGTAACCTCGCATTCAACTGGAAGAATGTGACAAAGCTTCTGTTTTCCTGGTTGGATGCATATCGTCCCATCGTTATTGTCCTCAAACGAATGTCATGAGAACTGAGAAAATCCTTGTGCTTATTACGCCAACGACTGGTTATATGTTTTTGTCCATGTGGTTCTGCCTAAGTAGACATGAAGATTGAAAACAGTTAAGGTCTGAGAAAAGAGTATGTCGAAAGAACGACAATTTGAACAGTTAATTCTAGTACAATATATACGGGCTTCCAATGTGCATGAAATCATCACCTCTATGTATAAATTCTCCAGAGATCGAAAGCATCGCAGCAAGCCAATAATTATGTCCAGATCAAAACTATACATTCTGATATATATGATCTTGACAGAATCCAGCAGCATTGATAGGCTATCAATGGACGAACTCTTCATTGAGCATATAACCTAATATTAGTACCCAATGTGTACTCCAACATGATATAAAACTTATGCACATAAATGAAAAATGCGGCATATGATTACAAATGTGTAGATGATAATATACGGTACCTGAAAAGGTGAGGAGCCAAACACCAACTCCTTGTGATTATTAAACGGGTCACGAATTACACCCAAGGTCTCCAGTTTGGGCGCAGAGACAACATTATTTCTGAAGGTGTATAACAATTATGAAGGAGCAACCTTTCAAGTGAAGGGGCATCTTCGATGATGAGCTGATGTCCTTCAAAACAAATTCCAATGCTTTTAAGGTGAGGCGACTTTATTTGGAGACAACTGATACCGATTTCTATTCCCAAAACAATCAGCAAGTGCTCCAGGGCAGGGCAACTAGAGTGGATGATGATGTGCAGTGAGGCCTCCGACAGATAAACCACCAGAAGCGAAAGTATTTTTAGCAGTGGGAGTCGAAGCATTTGTACTAGATCGTCTGGTAGATGGAACCGGGCTAAGGTGGTGGTGTGGAGAGAGGAGGAAAACCGCGAGATGGACAACGGTGGTGTGGGCACAAATTCTTGGTATGTTTGTGGTATGAAACTTTCGTGGTAATGGTAGAACTCAAACTGCTGGAGTTTTCCGAATTCAGGGGATGTCAGCCAAGCGTCCACCTTGCCGGGTATGGACAGCAGGTAGCTTGTCGGGATGCAGAGGCATTGAACGGGGCCCTGCTGGTGAGAAGAGACGATGGCTCTGATGAGATCAAATTCAAGAAGGACAGATATCTGACGACAGTCGAGATTGAGGGGCGCGGTGCGCCATAGAGGGCGCCACCGAGTTGAGAGGACTTGTGTGCGGCAGCAATCCTTGGTGGGGAGAAGCGAGATGATCTCCTCAAGGATGACGCCCGGGAGATCGCTGATGCGGTCCACCGGAGATTCTACCGGTTCCTCAGATCCGGGTGGGGGGGGGCCTCGCCGCTTCTCTCCGTGCTACCGGGTGCGGGATCTACAACCGGCGTCGCCGCTGGCAGGAGCCTCATCTTCTTGGCGCTGGGGCCAGCCGACTCCATTTTCCTTGTGGGCGTCGCGCCGAGCTCACGGGTTTGAGCAGAGTAGCCAGAGACAAGCCTAGTGGCAAAGGCGAGTGGGGAAGAAGGAGGGCTGGGGATTTCAGAGGAGTGGAAGAAGAGGAGCAGGCGTTTTACATGCAGTGAGGAAGAAGGTGAGCGGGGTTTTCTGGACGAGTGAGGAAGATTGGGGAGTGGCGGGAATTGGGTGGGGAGACGGAAGCGGGAGAGCGAGTTGTTCGTGTTTATAAGGCACGCTACACTAACTGCTCGCTTTTCCCCAAGAACCGCTCTCTTCTTTATGTTCTTGCATGATCGCCATGCATGCAGGATGCATGTGCCCGCCGCCTTTGCATGCGCCTGGTTTGTTACTAGGCCTATTTAATAGGGTGGTTATGGAGTAAATTAAGGAGATTTATTTTCTCTATGTGCATCCACCAAATTAGAGGATGCTTGATCTTTGGATGCAGACACTCACATTAAACTAACATTCAGAAGAACAAAAGTTCAGCATGTCTATGCATCTCAATGATTCACCTTACTATAACCAATATACAAAACTGTGAGAAGGTGTGGAAATAAAGAAAATCGGTCGATGCTTCTTTGAGCAAAGGGCCTCACAAGACGCATTAATTTCCTGGGCATGCTTGTTTCTTCTCAATGTTGCGAGCACTTTGAGCATATTGGCAACTCCACAGCTATCTAGCTGCCTCTTCTTGCAATTGATTCTGACACATTTGCAGCAAACACATGAGGCAATAGAGATGACTCAACATGGGTCCATATTGTGCAGTTCCCCTGATATCCTATTCATTGTCCTGAATCTGAAAAGATAGGAAAACAGTAGCTATACTTAAATGGTGTTGCAAAACAGTAGCACATATCAATAGCTCGGCATGACAAAACACGATCATCTCGATTTAAGGGGATACTGACCTGCCTGAGGAAGATTACATATAATTTCATAAGTCCTTGGTTGATTTCCACCTTCGGCTGCACTGCTTGTTTGCTCCTCCAGACATGATAGGATCGTTCCGCACTGCATTCAACAAGTCAACGTACGAATAAGCTAATTTCATCTTGCGGTGGTCATTGTACCTAGTTAAGAATGTAGGAATACCTGGAGCACCATGAGGTTAACTGACAGCAGGTAGATGCAGGCATATAAATTTTGTGCGGTGCTACCAAAATTGAGGTTTGTATCCCTTCCTGTTATGAGAATTCTTCTTGAAGTTGGTAGAATGTGACGGCTTGTTCTTTGCATCAAACTTGCCTTTCCCCAGAGATTTGTTCTTGTTGTTTTGGGGCTGGTTGGGCTGGAAGTTCTTCTCATGTACCATGTGGGCACTAGAAGCTCCCTCGGTGACCCGAGCACGTGTGTCTTTTGCTCTCGCCTTCTCCTCAAAATCAAGAGTGCTAATGAGATCCAAAACATAAAACTCATGTCTCTTGTTTTTCAGAGAAGTAGCAAAATCGTTCCACGAAGGTGGAAGCTTGGCAATGATGGTCCCAGCAACAAATTTGTCCGGCAACACACACTTAAAGTACTCAAGTTCCTTAGAGAGTGACTGTATCTCATGAGTCTGCTGAACAACAGAGCGCTCATCAGTCATCTTGTAGTCACAGAATTGCTCCATGACGTACAACTCGTTGCCAGCGCCCGAGGGCCCAAACGTGGCCTCGAGCGCAGCCCACATGTCTTTGCCGCTGTCAAACAACATATATGAATCCACAATGGAATCGTCAAGAACACTCAAAGAGGCGGCTTTGAAGAGGGTATCCATGTTACGAAAAGCTTCCTGCTGTAGGATTAAGATCGCCTCGGGCTTACCCTTAGTGGCGTCATAGCAAAGCACTTGATCTGAAACCAATATATCGCTCTTGTGCGCCACCTTTTATATTGCACCCCCTTAAAACTAGGCGGCTTCAAAAGCGCAGCAAAACAACTCGGAGTAAATTGCATGTGATCAGGTTTTTGGATTGGATTGTTGAATATATGAGCAATTTAGTATGAGATTTAATCCAAATCAGCAGTAAATAGATCATGACGACAATTGCAAACATCAAAGTAATGATGCGGACTAAACCAGGAGGACAGAAGCACATACCGTGACAAATGAGCAGAACCGATGTGGTTGATGTTGTCAATCATGTCATTGATGAAGAGGTTACCGAGGTCGGGAAGAAGGCTATCATTGAGGAAGTCGTCGGCAGCAGCCACAGGAGTGTGCTCCCCAAAACCTGATCGCCCCTCTCCCGCAGGGATCACGAAAGGCGGGTTCGGAGGATGTTGTCCCTTCTCAAGGTGCACGCCGGAAGGAGGGCTGGAGAAGAATTGCGTGGCGGCACTAAGATCTGGAACGGTGCGAAACCATATGATACAACAAGCGGCTAGGGTAGAGCATGTCAGGTCGGAGTATAATAGTAGGCCTTTGGCCCCCAAACCCCACGTCCAAGTCAATAATAGCTCAAAAAAGTCAATAATAGCCCCACCAAGGTTTGTCTCAAAAAACGGAGTAATTAAGGCGTCCATTAGTCCCTTTAGTATAAATACAATATCATTAATAATGGCCCAACCTTTTGTCTCACAAAGTAGAGTATGTTGGAGTACAATCAGCTACACGTTTACAATCCGCTTCTCTTCTCTCTCCTCTTCTCTCTCCTTCAACTAAGCACAAATACTATATTTAAATCCTTGCAGCCTGCTTATGTCATCTAATTATAGTAGTACTTTCTCTAGAAGTTACTATCCACTGTGTAGTCTGAAATGCCGGGCGTGCAGCGGGCGGTGCCCTCGGTCGGCGCGCCGCTTCAACGGTGGAAGCAGTGAGAGGTCGCGTCGCCCTGACTTGCCATCAATGTGGAGCGGCGGCCACCGGGCCAAGGGAAGCGCACACGGGAGGGGGGAGGGGTTTTTGTTGGGCCAAGAAGGTGAGAAGCCAACTTGGGATCGGTCCGGACGGAGAAATATCATGTGCTCCCATACTCTACATATGACACTAGTGTATGTTACTACTCCCTCCTTTCCGGTTTATAGAGATGTTTAGAGTAACATAGTAATATGTTACAGTACAAGTTACTCCCCACTATGACCAGCCTTGGCCTCTCCCAGTGCTCCACCATGTATAGTTGCTAAGCCTGCCACGTAGGCATAAAATATGATGTGGCACCAATAAACTAAGCACCTATGCATTGAATACTTGAGTTACTAAGCCATTTAATGCACTTAGCACCTCATCTAAAGAGCATTAATAGTATAGCCAGCTGCTTGCTATAAGCCTACATCCCATCTTATAGTCAACATGTACTACAAAGTGCCTAGGAGCACGTGCTAGAGCTGGCTCTTCACGAAGAGCCCGCTTACCTTCTCTCTCCTCTTCTCTTTCCATCAACTAAGCAGAAATATACTACTGTTTATTCCTTATAGCCCGCTGACTCAGCTCTATTGTACTTGCTCTAAGCACATCTAAGCACTTGCTAGCACCCCCTTGACCGTGGACCTTGACGGTGTACGTCACCTTGTGTCTCATAATTTTCCTCGTCATCATCTGAGTCCTAGAAGATCTCACACACATCATCATTAGCATGCAGCCGCCTTCATAGACAACGTGCGCAGAAGGAGTATAGGCGACTGGGGACGCACCACCACCACCACGTCGTGGGCGCTCCGTATGTGCTCGTGTGCGTGCAGCGTGCGTGTTTTTCCATTGGTGCTAGCTCTAAGGCCGAGGCAGCGGTCGTCTTCGTCTCCGACTAGTAGTTGAGCAACGACGGCAAAGAGGTGCTGCAAGAGATGTGTATGCGCCGCTATGCGGCGAAGCTTCACCGTAGAGCACGACGAACCGTGACGCCGCCATGGATGGCGACGCCTCCATGCAGCCGAGTGTGTGCGCATGCATGTGTTATTCACGTGCATTCTGCGTCGAAGGCAGTGTGCATGCACGCCTTGTGTACGTATGTGTGCTCCATGTCAGGCGCCAGATGTGCATGAGTTGGATCGGATGGAGTTAGTGTGTTCGCTTGTGTACATATTTTAGAGTGTAAATTCACTCATTTTGTTTCGTATGTAGTCCCTTATTGAAATATCTAAAAAGACTTATATTTGGGAACGGAGGGAGTATAAAACATCTTCAACTTAGCATCCTGATGTACCGTTTCTAGTGGTGAGCGAAAAGTTCAAGTTCTTTTAGTTGTTTATAGGTGGGCAGGTGGCAAAAAACAGGGGAAAACGCCCAAGGTTCCTTGCAGACGCTCCACCGCGAGGTTCCTTGCTCCTCCTCGGTCGTCGGGAATCTATGCTCTTCAACTCTTTTCTTTTACGTGAGCTTTGTTCATCCTTTTCCCAACACACGAGACATCTAGCATCAAGGTGCACGTGTCATGCAAGAAAATGGAGATAATAAGATAAGCAGCGTAAGTGAGTCGTATGGGGGGAGCGGGGAAACCTTTTACGTAAGTGAGTCGTGGCACTTCGATGGCACCTACGCAATATTTTTTGTCCTCGATGGCACGTGAATGGCACGTGAATAGTGCACGTACTCAACGACGGAGCACGGGATGGTAGCAATGACATGGTCAGCCTTCTTTTGGAGAGAGTACGTACTACTAGTAAATAACTTTGATGTGTCCTGTCAACTCGCAGAACGACGAGAAGCTTGATTACGCCTTCTCCTCGCCAACGCTGCGGCGCTGTGGCTCGCAAAGACGAGGAGAAACTTTTGCTTACAAGCGGTGGACGTGCAACAGTTCATTTGGTGTCGATTGCCGTAAGCACTCATCAGAGAACCATCGACTTCCGGAGGAGGCGAAGAGCCAAGCGCAAGGTGACCTACTATCCTTAGGCTAGGCGTAGTGGGAATAACATAAGTAGGGGTACCTCCTTTTTTTTTATTCTAGAAACAACCACACGCAAATATCAAGGTGCTGGTTACGTAGAACAAATTTCCTGCAGTCTGTGCTCAGCACTCCTCTATCTCTCTTCTCAGCCAGCCAGCGGACGCGCAGAGCCCATCGTCTGTTTTCTCACATGCGGCCCCACATGTCAGTGAAAACGCAAGAGGACCCACTGAACCTGCACATCTTTCACCTCGACATGCTGGTTATGAAAATCAAATCCAAGAAAGATCTTTGGTGGCCTCTTTTGGAGTTACTCAAGAGTAGTAAGATTCTATTTACAGTTTAACCCAAGATGCACATCTCGTGGCTTCAACTTATCAACTACCACTCTATTTTCTTTCATGACACGACCTGGATGCTAGATGTCCCACGGTTTATTAAAAGGATGAAGAACCCGACCAAATCTTCGGTTGTGCTCTCGGATTAGACTAGTTGTGCTAACTTCAAATTTTTATTGTGTACTCCCTCCGTTCCAAAATACTTGACTTCCATTTGTCCAAAAATGGATGTGCCTATATACTAAAACATGTCTAGATACATATATTTTTTGACAAATACTACCTCCGTCCGGGTTTATTGGTCCCCATTATATTTCGTGCCAAATTTTGACCATAGGTTAAACTAACAAAATGTTTACGCATGTCACCAAACATTATATTTTTTAAAATATGTTCAAATACGAATCCAATGAGATATTTTTTCTTGACATGCATTAACATTTTGTTAGTTAAATCTTTAGTCAAAATTTGACACAAACTACAAAGGGGACCTATAAACCAGGACGGAGGTAGTAGAACGGAGGGAGTTGAATGGATGCAAGTTTTTGTATTGGGAAGAAGAGTACATCCATATATGGATAGAGTGTTGGATTTGGCCTTACAAGTGGGACCGCAGTTGAGGAAACCGACTATCGGCAAACCCCCACCTCGCCCGCCGCGCGATGGCTGAGTTAGAGAAATGATGAGGTTGAAGAGATTGCTCTAGCACGAACTCCGAGAAATATGGTGTCAGATGGACGTCATGCAGGTGGCGTGTGTCGTACTCCTAGACGTGAATGCTTGTTCTGGCCCATGCCACCCTACTACTCCTACTACTTACTATATAGTACTACTAGTATCGAGGATTCGAGGTGCTAGTTACGTAGTAAAATATGGGTACAGTAAAAACACCCGCACGACGCGCGAAGCATGTGAAGCTAGTACAAATAGTGTACTACTATTGTTGATGATTGGCCTCATCCGATAACCTATTGCAATGCACGTAGAATTATGTATTCGGAAAATATTTTTTTGCCTCGTCGCACCACTCACTCACGTATAACTCGAAAGCCATTCATAAATTTAGTAAGTTTATCACAGGCATATCATTTTATTACATACAACATGTCATCAACCCACATCGACAACGAGGATACATTATAAATACTAATGTTTTCACCACACAACAAATAACAAGCAATGAAATGAAATTCAACTCAACCATTCCTCGGCATTGGAAACGCTTGCTTTGAACCACAAGTGATTCTCTCGGGGACGGGCATCTATTGTCGATCTCGAGACCAACGCATGATCGATCATCCAGTGAAGCGGCCTACTATATCAAGATTGTGGTAGGGAACCACGCTAATGTCCGAGGTATAGACATAGTTGCTTCTCATAAATGGTGCTAGTAACGTTGTGTCAACAGCAGCTTGATCGCCTTTCACCATCATCGGATAGTTTTGTCCAAGGAAGAGCGAGTTTTCTCCAAGACTATCAATTCTGTACCAGGGAGAAGGTGTTGGCGCTAGCACACTAGTATCCATCCCGAATACCATGCAGCGGGTGTTGGAATAGGTCCGGAGAGTACGACCATGGGAGACTATACCTGCTTCCTTAGCAGTAACATCATCAGTGGGCTGTATACACACGAGAAGAGGTGATCCATCGGACTTAGTTGCCAGGCGCCAACGAGTATATGGGCGCTGCTCGCCCTCATGCTCGTGATCATCACCATCATCATCTCCCCCTTGGTTATAAATTTTTCAAGTATTGGTGGTGGAATTTTCACAGGACCTTGGAAACACAGGAAGAAGGTTAATTAGTAAAGGGAAACTTGCTAACCCGCATGCATGTGGATGAAACAATTATAATTACCGTGGAAGACAAACGTACCGAAATCATAACGATTCCATGCAAAAATAGTGCCACGAGTGGTGGAAGCAAACACAAGGCCCTCGTATTCAATTGCATCACTCGAACAATGGTAGAAGAAAGCGTGAAGGGCTGAAGGAAAATGGAGGAGGGAGAGGAAGAGCGTGCGACAGCAGTTCCAAATCGAGAGGGAAAGGCGAAGCGTCGATGGACGGTTGCCAGTTTGCCACGGTTCACGAAGGGGCACCCTGGCCTACACGTCGGTTCGGAAATACTCCTACTACTCGCCGTCGTCTCACTGATATGTTGGAACGGGACCACATGTCAATGAAACATGGTGTGTAATTTCTCGTGCAAAATGCGATCTCGCCGCGTTGGCCTGAAGTGCCGCATTAGTTTTTTTTTGAAAGTTTGCCGCATTAGTTATCGACCTTTATTTTTTTAACATGCAATCTGAATGGATAGCTCCTGTGGTGATCACACGTGAGCGGATATAGTGATGGTTGATTCGCCCGAGCAACTTTTACCGTGGGAATATGGGAGTACCAATGATTCAAGGAACAGAGAAATGATGGTTGCTTCGTCCGAGCAACTTACTGTGGCGAAGGTGGGGCTCTGTGATTTGACTGCTCACTCGTCATTACTACTGCAGCGCAATGACCGGGGTGAATCTTTCCCTCAAGTTGTGTTGTGCACTCAATATTGCTGCATGGCAGGTGGAGCCGGATGAAGGATGTCCAACATGTCGGCGAAACGAAGTTGAATTGTTTCTGGCATTGCTATCAATCCTTCGGGATTTGTATATATGTACGCATAATTTTGATGAAATTGTACTGTGATGCTATGAAGGTTTCAACTCTGGTTCCCGTGAGGAAAAAAAGGTTTCAACTTAGGATTCATGTGTCTTGCCTCGAGATTATCCTGCTACAACATTCCATCAAATACAAATGAAACTACCATGGCTAATGCATCTCAATGGTTCGCAGATCAGCGCCAATATTCACATCACAACTGAAGACAAAGTTGTGAGAAGGTGTACAAATAAAGAAAAAAATATAATTGATCGATGATGTCCGTAGGCATGGCTCCATTTTCTTGGCACATTGTTCATTGCTTGGCAGCTAGTTTCACCCAGTTGTGTAGCCAAAAAAGAGGTGTATGAAGGACACCACAATCCGATCATTTTGTGTAGCTCCACTAAAATCGGGCGGACCGTCCCTGTTTGCAAAGATATCCAGTCAGTGTGATTACAATAATAGTGGAACTAGATGATGAAACATAACACACATAAATAGAAGCCGATCACCTCTACGATCTCTCTTTAGGACTAACTTCTTGTCGGAGAAGATTAGGCACGGAGTTGGATGAGGAGGATAGCAAAACCAATATCCCTTTCCGCAGTCCCACAGAATGTAAAAGCGTTGTTCGTGTGACATTTTGGCGGAACTGCACAAAACACTCTTCAGAAAAGTGATTTGTGCAATTCACCAAAAGGTCGTAATAGCAACGAGGTGAAAATGGATAGCCCTGTTTGCAAAAGGAGGTCGAAAGGAAACAATTACTGCCCAATAACACGAGTTGAAGACACATACGCCGACAAAAAAGAAGCATGTTCCATGTAAAAAGGGAAAGATAGAACATGGTGGTTTATCAAAAATTGTTTGAGGACGAGATTGCAAGATGGAAAGTACGCCGGCCGAGATACGATTTAAGCAAACAACTAAGGAAGATCCACATGCAGCAACGTGGGAAGATGGGCAGTGGAGCAAGGCCAGAGGAAGCTGTACCTAAGGTTCGTCGGGATGTTACTAGGAGGGCACCGGCGACCGGGATCTGCCCATACTGCGGCATCGAGCAAGTGGCGAAGGCCCTACCGCGCTGGAGCTTGGTCAGAGAGAACGGCGAGTACTGCAGATCGGGACAAGCTGCCTCAACGCCGTCGAACGGAGAGACGATGCACATCCCCCCTTTCCGCCGACGGACAGGATGCGGCCGGATCACTGACCAACGCTGAGAGAGAGAGGCCACGGCGGCCTTGTGTGAGATTGTGTGATGAGACTCACGAGAGACAAACCCATTTTTCCATTTTCCCCACGGCAATCGTTTTATATTCTAGGCATAGTACCCGACCCTCCTTCGAGTAAACAACCGCTACACGCCACAAATTATCACGTGGGCTGCCTTTTTCAGACAGAAACGAACTCCACCGTGTACCCGCGGTTGTGGCCGGAACGAGACGTGAGTACGCAAGGCCCCGCGTGCACTTCTTCTTTAGGTGCAGGTACATACGTGGGTGGGTGTGAGAGAGATGGTTTGTGCTAAACAGAGGCAATGTGTTGATGATATCTCAATCAGAAAAACGTAAGATATGCAATGTGTGTGAAACGGAGTCATTGACGTGAGATATCGATAGAATTGAAAACAGGGATGAAGTGTGTGGCTGCGCGATCGATAAAGAGTGCCATCGAATTTTTGTTTGCCCACGTCAAAGATATATGTATGGCGTGGCCCACTGGAATTTGAGAGGGCAGAGGTGCAGTTCTTCTCTGTGGCATGGATACCTACCTACAATGTTCGACTATCGGTGTGTGTGTGGGGGGGGGGGGCGGGGGTAGAGACTGGTCAACTAGTATATGTATGGGGAAGGAGAGAGACCTAGCTATTTATTGAGGGAGATCAATCAACATCCATGGGTATGTGTAGCAGAGGAATAAGGTTGGGAAAAAGACAAAGGTAGAGCGTCGGAGGGTTGGTGGTAGAGTGGCGTCTCACAAATGGTGGGAGAGGCCTGCTAGACAAACGGAGGGTATGAGTGCAATATCAATAAGAGAGGGCGGGGGATGTCTGTCTGTCTATGCACGCTGCTGCAGAGAGACGGGTCGGGAGGTATTCAAGGATGATTAGGGGAGAAGATATGGTTGTGGTAAGCATGCGTAACTACATAGGAAGATCAACCGTCGTGTGTCCTAGAAAAGGAGAGACATAACTAGCGAGGTAAGTGTATCGGTGCTTGGTGAAAACGAATTATAGTCGACCTGGCTATATGTAGGGTGATCAGTTCATATACACGCCTGCATGTGTTAGAAGCAAATAAGGTCTGGAGAGGCAGACAGGGGGAGAGAGTGTGGCTAGGAGGTGGTGCGAGAGGCCTACCATGTCGAGGGGGGAGGAGTGTGCGAGCATGTGACTAATGAAAAGAGGGGCGGGAGTGTGCACCTGCGTGGAAATCATATTGGACATATGGGGGCATGGACAGTGAGAAGAGAAGAGGGGAAGTATATATGTGTTTGTTGTAGGCACACTTGGCTAGAGAGGTATATCGACCGGTGTGTGCCAGAAAGAAGGAGTCGGGGCCTACACACACCGCTGGTGGACGACCTAAACAGAAATAATGAACGTGCGTGATGGAGGGGACGCTAAGGGTGTGTGAGGCGGCGGGCGTGTGCATGCACGATAGAAAGTTAGCTCTAGCTAGCTACAAATAGAAGAGGACCGTGAAGGTGTAAAAGACGAACAAAGATCATAATTCATAAGGTGGATACAGATACTTGAAGAAGATATCATAATGTACAACATTGATTATAATTTGGGCTAATGTGTGGCTTTTGCAACTCAGGTCTAAATACTTGTCATAATGTAGGGGGCGGGGCACTATACTTTGTGTGATAAACACGGTGTACGTATGGAACATGGTTTAGATTATGAATATATAGTTAGTACATCAAATGTACTATTATTTGGAATCAACATCAAGTGTATTCAAAAAATAGACTTGAGTTCATGTAGTACACATAGTTCATATCTATCTCTATAGTAATCATGTGGTGTGTTATTAAGGTAATACACTAATGATGGTTGAAGTTGGCAACAATCATGATTGTAGATTCTTATTGAAATAGAGAAACGAATTCAAATTTAGTTCGAATTGCAGCGGTAGTATAGACATTTGGAATGCACTAAAATGTTGGTATGAGTAGGTTACATGCATTATACAGCAAAGCGAAAAAAAAATTAATCAGACATAACATGGATTCATACTCCTCCTTCCATCTATATAGGGCGTAATGAGATTTTTAAGACCGCCTTTGACTATTGACAAGATTAATAGTACATGACATGCACAATGTGAAAATTATATCACCGAAAGAACCTTTCATGCACGGGTTAACGGTGTGCTTTGTCTAAGTTGAATGTTATATATCATTGCTCTAATATTTGGTCAAAGTTAGCATCGAAAAACGCATTAGGCCCTATATAGATGGAAGGAGGGAGTAGCTTTGAATAGCATTTGTACAGTAAAATGAGGCAAGACTCTCTCTTTGTGTGGTGTGAATAGTTTTATTTTTTTGTTTTCTTTTTGGTTGAGGGAAGTGCGAATTGATTTGGTACGCATAAGTACAATATTACTATGCAAAAAAAAGTACAATATTACTACACGTTAGGCTTGTCCCTAAAATTCAACCCGTGTCTTGTTATATCCGAAAATTCAGATATCGTGCTCCCAAAATCGGCGCCTTCACAACCCGCGCCTTGCTATCTCGAAATTACAACGCTGCGAAAACTCCCTCCAGCTACCAAATCCCGACACGCTGAATCCCCTTCTAACCCTCGAGCCAAAGGGCCGCTTAGTTCAAATCGGTGGGGGTACTTTTGTAACACACCCTACATTTTGGACAAGCGCGTCCCAAAGTCATGCTTCACCCTCCCATCGCCTTTTCGCTATTCAAAATCCTGTGCCGCCATAACCTCTCCGCCCAGCCGCTAAACCCCACCTCCTCCATCCGCCACGCCACCGCTGCCCAGCCGGAGCCTCTTCCCCGATGACGCCGCCCACCGCAACAGCTCGACGTGCCTCGCCCACCTCCTCGGATGAGGATCCGTCGTCCATCTCGCCGTCCCGCCGTTCAGCCGCCTGCCCTCCACCTCCAAGGAGCTGCTTCGACGATCGCTTCGCCTATCGCGGGTTGCTCCATCCCCACAGTGCTGCCTTAACCTGCTCCACCGGAACCGCAGCATCCTCACCGAGTCCTCGGACGAAGCCGAGGCCTACTCGGCGCCACCAAAGAGGTTGTACACTCATCGCATCGCACCTTCTCCTTAACTCGACCTCCCGGAGCCGACGGTGCTCCATGCCGCACCCCCATGGAGCGGCTACCTTGAAGCCGACGCCGCGGGCGACATCTGCACGGCGGCTCTCCCCCAGTGTGAGGCCCCTTCGGCGGCAGTGTCCATACCAGCCGGATCTGCTGCAGCTGCTCCGGCTCTCGCTTGTTTCGCCAGCTGCTGCTTCGCTGCCCGGCTCTCGCCGATCGCCGCTTCGCCTGCTGGCCGCTGCTCTCCTCGCCAGGCTGCCTGCTCCGATTAAGCCACACTTCACCGACAAAATCGACTTTTGGGTCATTCAATTTCAGGGGTTGGGGGGCTCGCCGGAGTTAAGGAAGAACCACCCAGCAGCGGGACGGGGCTCACGGAGAGGTACCCCACTATCTATCTTAGGGTTCGTGGTGGGTGCGGGGGCCTAGAGGGCTGGCCGGGCGGTGGCGAGTTGTTTCGGGTGGCGAGGCGGCGCTGGGCCGGGCGGTTCGCCGGTGGTGGCAAAGTGCTCAGTGGTGTGCAGTTGAAGATGAACTGCAGGCCCTCCCTAAACTACATGTCAAGTGTCTCTCTGCTACCATTGTGTTCGGGCCGACAAGAGTATTCAGATTCCATGCTTAATTTCAGTTTCAACAGTTAAGTTCAGAGTCAACAGTTTTTACCTCATCTGTTGTAGTCAGGTGGTTTTTGGTGATGTTAATTTTACATCCATTTTTCATCATCTATTGGAGATGCTATTAGAATCCCACTTGAGATTGACGATGTCTGTCTTGTGTTGCTTCAGCCTTGACGTCTTATGGCTCACCGAGCTGCTCCAACGATGTAATGATCCATCACAACAGAAAGCAAAGGCCCTCGAAGCCGCTTCACAGATTCGTGATCTTCCTCCATACCTCGACAACCACCTCTGCCTCAACCGCTTCAAATGACCAACCCAATGATGCTGAGGTCGACACGACTACGGCAAAGAGCTTGTACACTTGTTGCGTCACTTATTACTCTACATTCACGTCGATCCATTAGGGCTATTTTGGTTCAATGGAAAAACATAGCAATAGGGAATTTTCCAATGGCACTCTACTATTCAATTATTCATGCATTTTGTTGAAAGGAATGAAGCAAAACATCCACCTGGACCTACTTTTCAAATCCTATGCATGAAAACAAGACCAAGTGCATTAGTGCCAGAATAACATTCTAACTGTACACGCATTCATATGGTTTCTCTTTATTTTGGCCATGTTCCTTTGCATTCCTCTGCTCTTCCAATTCCTGTAAACCAAACACCCAAGTTGATAGAAATCATGTGTTTACAAATTCTCTATTTACCGTGCATTTTCCTATCCTATTCCAGTGTTTTTCCTATCCATGCGTTTTAAGAATCATGCAAGCCAAATGAGCCCTTACAGTAATCATTTCCGGGCCATGTGCACGTGTCGAAGGAACTTTGTGTGGTTTGTCCCGCTCCTGCCGCTGACGTTGTCCACCTCACCTGAGCTGCTCCATCGACAGAAGCATCCACCAAACCAGACATCACGACTCCTGACCGTCTTTCGCCGCCTCAGATCTCCTTCCCTGCCGCCGGCACACACCCCAATGGCATCACCATCATCGACTCAGCAGATGAACCTGAGGAGTACACGGGTCCACAAGAGAGGTCGCACTCTTTTGTTTCTGCTTATGTTATGCATTGCTTAAACTTATCTGCTACTTTATCATCCTATTCAGCTCTTGGACTCCCAACTCAACTCCAAATTCATGTTCAAACTTGAGTTCTAAATTAGTTGTGGGGCACATATCGAGGCAGCAATGAATAGTATGTCTGTCTAATATTTGGTTCACCTAGGGTATGCCTATGTTGTTCATCTTGGGTGGGAAACAAATAGTAAAGAAATCATCAGCATGCTATCATTATTTTTGGATCCATCCACTGGTTGTTACCATCACTCTAAATTTCTGCATGCTCTCCTTACATAATCTCACCATATTTTTTCGTATGCATGTCAGATATTGTACACAGTCATGCTGAACATGTAGAGAAAAAGAGAAGAGTTTTGCGCGGCAATACAATGTCATGCAGACATCGCTCCATGGCGGGTTCAATGGCAAACCATCCCCACCCCTCTCCATATTGTAACCCAGAGGAAGATATCTGTTCTGAGGCGGATTTAGACGCCGCTGACCACTCATATTTACCCCCCAAGGTGTTTGCTCTACCTTGGCATGATGATGTTAGTCATATCATGCATATGTTGCCTTGCAGTGCCTACTTTTGACATCATATATGTCATCTGCTTAGTTTAGACATGTTCTGTAATGCCACCTGTTTAGTTTCTATATCATATATGGGAATTATGCAGTCTCATGTCTTTTAGCCAGCCATAATATATGTGAAATGTGCAATGCCATCTTGTTTAACCAGGCATCATATATTTGAATGATATCTTGCCCATCCTTTTCTTCATTACATTTCCATTTGTCGAGAATGTTTGTACATTAAACTACTCTTCCTGTGAATTAGCCATTTGGGTGGGAGATGGAAAAATCTGGAGTGAAAACAAGGCCTTCAGAGCAGACAGTGCTACTTGTCGAAGCAGATCTCTTGTTGGGTCCCGATAGCTCCTCAGAGATGGATTCGAGACAAAGGACCAGTCCTATTCCCCTACTGAGGTGTATGCTCTAACTTGGCATGGTTATACTACTCATATCATGCATACGGTGGCTTGCATTGCATAGTTTAGACATCATATACACAATATTCAACACCATGTTCTTAGTTCAGACATCATATCAAATGCCCTCTGTTTAGCATATAAATCACATATGTGAATTAAATGATGCGATCCTGATTGCTTAGATAACATGTAGGTGAATTATGTCATGCGATCCTGTTTTGTTATTCATCATATCTTTGAATTATGTTATGCTATGCTATCCAGTTTAGATAGACATCATATATGTGAAATTATGTCATGCTATCCGCTTTTAGTTAAACAATATACATGTCAACTATTTCATGCCCTCTTTTTTCCACACTATATATTGCATCTATCTCTCATACAATGTCTGTACATTCAACTATGTTTCCTATTTATCAGCCATTTGAATTGGAGTGGGTGATGCTAGTATCTAGCGGGAAAAAAACACGGTCTTCAAATAAAATAGTGCTACCTATTGGTGGAGATAGCACCCCGGTTGTACATGCACAAGAACCAGCCCTACCACACATAACCCAAACTCTCGCAGATTGTACCTCATCTGCGATGGACAGAGAACCAGCTTCACCCAATCTAACCCCAACCCTGCATTTATAGTAACTCAGCCTCAAGTTGACACAAAGACC
Source organism: Aegilops bicornis (assembly GCA_021605145.1). Taxonomy (NCBI): domain Eukaryota; kingdom Viridiplantae; phylum Streptophyta; class Magnoliopsida; order Poales; family Poaceae; genus Aegilops; species Aegilops bicornis. The sequence continues at coordinate 475,013,388 of CM038671.1, read as the reverse complement.
ATCTCCACCACAGAGCTCCCAAACAAGAGCGGTTAGTAAGGCAGCTCCAGTGCCCAAAGGGCCAGTACTATCACGGCGAACCCCAGCTCCACCAGTTAGTACGCCTATTGAGGGAGTCCTGGATTAGGGGGTGTCCGGATGGCCGGACTATAACCTTTGGTCGGACTCCTGGACTATGAAGATACAAGATTGAAGACTTCGTCCCGTGTCCGGATGGGACTTTCCTTGGCGTGGAAGGCAAGCTTGGTGATACGGATATGTAGATCTCCTCCCATTTGTAACCAACTCTATGTAACCCTAGCCCTCTCCGGTGTCTATATAAACCGGAGGGTTTTCGTCCGTAGGACGGACAACAATCATACCATAGGCTAGCTTCTAGGGTTTAGCCTCTCTGATCTCGTGGTAGATCTACTCTTGTACTACCCATATCATCAATATTAATCAAGCAGGAGTAGGGTTTTACCTCCATCGAGAGGGCCCGAACATGGGTAAAAACATCGTGTCCCTTGTATCCTGTTACCATCCGCCTAGACGCACAGTTCGGGACCCCCTACCCGAGATCCGCTGGTTTTGACACCGACATTGGTGCTTTCGTTGGGAGTTCCTTTGTGTCGTCATCTTTAGTCCCGATGGCTCCTCCGATCATCAACAACGATGCGGTCCAGGGTGAGACTTTTCTCCCCGGACAGATCTTCGTATTCGGCGGCTTTGCACTGCGGGCCAATTCACTTGGCCATCTGGAGCAGATCGAAAGCTATGCCCCGCCATCGTGTCAGATTTGGAAGTTTAAACTACACGGCCGACGTCCGCGGAGACTTGATCTTCGACGGGTTCGAGCTACAGCCAAGCGCCAAGATCACATTATGGGCATGATCTAGCTCTGTCACCAACAAAGGCCCTAGAGGTCGCACCAGGTCCGGCCCGACCTCAGCTCGGAGCCAACTGTGCCCATCGAGGACGGGTAGCTGGACACGACCTCGGGGGCTGCAATCTCTATGGCGATCGAGCCGAACACCAGCCTTGTCCTTTGTGACTCGAAGGTGCCGGACTCCCCTCCGGACTCCGAACCTTTCGCGCCCCTGCCAATCGAATCCGATTGGGCGCCGATCTTGGAGTTCACCGCCACGGACATGTTTCAGCACTCACCCTTCGGCGACATTCTGAATTCACTAAAGTCTCTCTCTTTATCAGGAGAGCCCTGGTCGGACTATGGTCAGCAAGGTTGGGATGCGGACGACGAAGAAATTCAAAGCCCACCCACCACCCACTTCATAGCCACTGTCGATGATTTAACCGACATGCTCGACTTCGACTCCTAAGACGTCGACGGTATGGACGCCGATGCAGGAAACGACCAAGAACCAGCGCCTACACGGCATTGGAAGGCCACCTCGTCATACGACATATACATGGTGGACACCCCAAAAGAAGGGAACGACGATGGAGCAACGGAGGATGACCCCTCCAAGAAGCAGCCTAAGCGCCAAGGCCAAAGAATACCGCCTAAATCCCGCCAAAACAAAAATGGTGATTCCGCCACGGAGACAATATCACCCCGTACAGTGCCGAAGACAACCCCCTCCAGCAGGATTCAGCGCAGGAGGATGGAGAAACCAGCCCTCATGAGAGAGCGGCAGACAGAGAGGTAGAGGACGATAATTACATGCCTCCCTCCGAAGATGAGGCAAACCTCGACGATGACGAATTTGTCGTCCCTGAGGATCCCGTCGAACAATAGCATTTCAAACGCAGGCTTATGGCCACGGCGAGCAGCCTCAAGAAAAAACAGCAACAGCTTAGAGCTGACCAAGACTTGCTAGCCGACAGATGGATCAAGTCCTTGCGTCAAGAGTACGGACTCAACGCCTCCAAGAGCTACCCAAAACGCAGATCGCTACCCGATTAGAAGAGGAAGCACCTAGACCTACATCACCAGCGCAAGATGATGCGGCCGACCGCCACCTCGTGGTCATGACAGAGAGGCCTCTCGCCCTCTACTCAAGCCGCACTCGCCGCCGCCAAAGAATACCAAGGCACGGGAAATGCGCCAGACTTGTGAGATATATTGGAGGACAAGGCAAGGCAAACAAGATCGATCTATGGATCGCGTGGGCGCCTACCACACGCGTGATTTACAACCATCATGCCGGATATGGTAAATCCGCCGGCCGAATAAAGTAGACAAAGCTCGCTTGAGCTACGCCGTGATATAGCCAAGATAGAGGCGCCAAGACACCCACTATGCTTCATAGATGAAGTAATGGATCATCAAATCCCCGAGGGTTTCAAACCCGTAAACATCGAATCATACGATGGCACAACAGACCTCATGGTATGGATCGAGGATTATCTCCTTCATATCCACCTGGCCCGCGGTGATGATCTACATGCCATCAAATACCTCCCACTCAAGCTTAAACGACCAGCTCGGCATTGGCTTAACAGCTTGCCAGCAGAATCAATTGGTTGTTGGGAGGACCTGGAAGTCGCATTCATCAAAAATTTCCAGGGCACCTATGTGCGACCACCAGACGCTGATGACCTAAGCCACATAATTCAGCAGCCATAGGAATCGGCCAGACAATTCTGGACACGGTTCCTAACCAAGAAAAATCAAATAGTCGACTGTCCGGACGCAGAGGCCCTTGCAGCCTTCAAACATAACATCCGTGACGAGTGTCTTGCCCGGCACCTAGGACAGGAAAGGCCGAAATCCATGGCAGCCCTCACAACACTCATGAACCGCTTATGCTGAGAAGACAAATGGCTAACTCGTAGTAATAACATGACCAAGAGCCCTGGTAATTCGGATACCAAGGATAGCAATGGCAGGTCGCATCGCAATAAGCACAAGCGCCGCATTAACGGCGACAACGCTGAGGATACAGCAGTTAATGCCGGATTCAGAGGCTCTAAACCTGGTCAGCGGAAAAAGCCATTTAAAAGAAATACTCCGGGCCCGTCCCAGCTTTGGACCAAATACTCGATCGCCGTGGCGATACACGGCACTTCAAAAACTAGCCAATCACACCAACAGGATTGTTGGGTGTTCAAGCAGTGCAAGTTAAGTGCCAAAATGTAGAGACAAGGGGCTGCATAGCGATGACAAGGAGGAGCCCCGCCACCGAACAATAGGGGATGAAGGGCTTCCCCACAAGTGCGGACGGTGAACATGATATACGCAACCCACATCCCCAAAAGGGAGCGGAAGCATGCACTCGTGGACGATATGCGTTGGAGCCACGCCTAAAGTTCAACCCATGGTCCTCCTGCCCGATCACTTTTGATCGAAGGGACCACCCCACTAGCATCCGCCATGGCGGATTCGCCGCATTGGTTCTAGACCCAATCATTGATGGATTTCACCTCACTAGAGTCCTTATGGACGGCGGCAGCAGCCTGAACCTGCTTTATCAGGATACAGCGCGAAAAAATGGGCATAGATCCCTCAAGGATTAAACCCACAAAGACGACCTTTAAAGGCGTCATACCAGGTGTAGAGGCCAACTGTACAAGCTCGGTTACACTTGAGGTGGTCTTCGGATCCCCGGATAATTTCCAAAGCGAGGAGTTAATGTTCGACATAGTCCCGTTCCGCAGTGGCTATCACGCGATCGCCGGACGAACCGCATTTGCAAAGTTCAATGCGGTGCCGCGACCACGCATACCTTAAGCTCAAGATGCCAGCCCTCGAGGAGTCATTACGGTCAATGGAACACCGAACGCCTTCTCCGAACGGAGGAGCATACGGCGGCCCTCATGGCGGAAGTACAAAGCAGCCTCTCAAGGAAATTCTCCAGTCCGGCTATTAAACGCCCCGACACCGCTGCCGCCCGAATAACCTACAACAAGACCGCCTGCACGCTCCGATCAAGCGTAGCAATGCGGCCCCAACCCCAGCCCTCGCGAAATTGCGAAACCAGTACTACTCGTACATAACTACACTCTGGAAATACCATGGGCATAGGGGGAGGAGCACGACCATGGCATGCCCAAAATGCGGCTCAACCGCACTATGGGCTCCCGATTTTGTCATTCTTTTTCTTACTTTCAGGACTCCACTCTACGGAAGGCCCGTCTGCAAGATAATCACCGAACACACGATGCAACAGCCAGTGGAGGCGTAAAGCTACGCCGAGTGTCCAGTGGTCTCTATAACGAGCAAAGATACTTGTTTCAGATATCATCCCGCGGCTCGCCCCTGGAGGGGGACATGTCAAATAGTCCCATCTCTTGCTTATCGCACTATTTGTATTGTCCTGCTTTTACCGCGGCCTTTTCGAATAAACAATACATAGATTTTGTCTATTATTACATTCCCTTTTTTATCTATACTAGTTGACCCGTTGCGCCAAATGGCGCAGAGACCTGCTGAAGACATGCTATCGATGAAAATAGTTTCATGCTGCAAGGACCTTTTGCTAAATCATGCTATTTTTTAAACATGTTTATTACGCTAGAAATAATAGTATGGAAAAAGTGAAATTGCATAATATGAATATGTTCAGTTTGAAAATATGCCCACTATGATGAGAGAGTAAAGTTGGCATGGTTGTATTTTTTTGGCAATGGGTTTGGAAAAATAAAATATTTGTGTGACATGAATAGGTTACTATAGGCTTGAGCGATCACATAGGACACGAATTGTAACTATTTTTATAAAAAAGAATAGACTTGTCCTTCAAAATATATACTTGAGAAGGTAAACATAGGTGACACAATAAAGCCTGGTTTGATGAACTCTATCGCAAACTTTGTGATGTTTGATGAATAAAGCTACCCTTCAAAAAAAGTGACACAATAAAATGTACTTAATACATGATGAACATTTCTTAGAAATAGTGGTCAATTACATCATATAATTTGGTTCTGTACAAAAAAAGTTTCCTCTTTTGTGTATATATCCTAAACACCACCTTGCGATGAACTCTTTGTCTTTGTCCACAAATTTGGTTATTCCCCATCCAGCATGTCAGTTGCAGTCTCCTGAATCATAGGAACAACACAAGTTAAAACAATCTGGTCAAACATACACTAAGAATATACTCATGGGCATTATCGACAGATTAAACCAAAGTTATAATGCAGCAGGTTCTATGTCACTACTGGAAACAGGGAATTTGCCATCAGCCAGCTGATGGCAAAGAACGTCTTTGCCATCTGCTTATAAAAAACAGATGGCAAAGAACTGACAGATGGCAAAGAACATGGTTGCCATCAGCCACCCTTTGCCATCTCGCTAGTGGATGGAAAATAATCTTTGCCATCCGCCGCCAGATGGCAAAGACGCTGGCAAATCCTGTGGCCGCCAAGAGTGTAACGGCGCATCAGCCCCACCTCTTTGCCATCCGCCAACAGGAAGACAAAGATTCTTTGCCATCCGGCCGCAGATGGCAAAGAGATGGGGTTATTTTTTCCAGGAAAAAAACTATGGGGTTATGCCCTCCCGCTCTCCCCACCCAGCCACAGCCCCAATCCACGTACCCCACGACGCCTTTGCTCCTTCCTTCCTCACCACGGCGCCCCTCCCACCTCCTCCTTCTCCTTCGCGCCCTAGGAGCCCCGCCGCCGCTGCTACATTCCTCCACCGCCAGCCTCGCTGCGTCGCGAGCACCTCCCTCCTCTTCGTGTTCCGGTGGTCGATAGTCGGGGTCAACGAGGAGATGGCGCGGGCGGCCATAGACGACTCCATGAGCGGGACCACCGCTGTCGCGCGCGCCGGGCGGCGGCGCACTCCATTGTGGCTCGGATGTCCGCTGCTGGCCGTGGACCGAGAGGCGGGCCCTTGATGCGTTCCGCCGAGGGCTGGTCGGGCTGGCGCGGATCCGAGCCACCGCTCATGGATTTCTCAGCTTGCACTACACCCTGCTCCCGCCGCCGCTGCCACTCCTCGCTGCCGCAGCCGGTGATTCCCCACGGTGAGGCAACTCCCTCCCCCTTCCCGCCTCCCGCCCCCCTCTCCCCCCTCATCCTTTCTCGAACCTGACAACCAAACTGGTCTCCCAGATCGGGACACATCAGCAGAGGCATGTTCTTCTTCAGAAGGCCAGACTTCTAGCGTTCGTCTTCAAGAGACCATGTCCATTTGACGTGCAACTACAATCTAGTGAGTTTCTCTGCCCCGAGTCACGATGACCTCCTTATGTGTGGATGTCAAAAGATGTGTGTTGTTTCTGCAACAGCGCAATGGCTGGTGAGGCAACTCTCTTTGAAAAGTCCTTCAACATTATGTTTCTTCGTCTGTGATTTAGTGCACTGTTGTGGTTGTTCTTTGCTTAGAAAACATTATCGCCGATCTGTTGGTATATGATGACCGGAAGTAATTTCAGTTTTAGATGAATTTTGTTCATATGATGTGGTGTGTCCAGTGCTCTTTTTCTTTCTTTCAAGATATGATGTTGTGATTTAGTACCTTGGAGCCCGGCACTTTAATTCAAAACTGATGTGGATACCTAAAATAATAAAAGAGCAGGAAATGGTGGCTAGCTATTTTACTTGACTCCAAAGACCACCCGGAGGTAGCTATTTTATTCTGTCATCTTGGGTAGATGGAGATGGATTTAAACTAAGATTATTATGCTAATAAGTACAGTTATGCTTTGTTGATTGGCTTATTTTACAGATTATGAGACCCACATTTTGAGTTTGAACTGCAGGGCGACCTGCCCTTTTTCCGTAAGTGATAATTGAAATATAAGTGGGCTATTTTCTAAGTTAATACTTGGGTTTCTTGGGATGGAACAAGCCTTTGGGGTAACAGGTTGTGTCTTTACATGAGTTTTCTTTTTTTGTGGTAAGAAAAATGAGGATATAAGGTCATGGTCATCTGTATGGATCACACTGATCACAGCTTGCATATTACTGATTGTGTATTTACTAGTTTGGGTTTGTAGTGCATACCGATCTAAGTACACATGCTTCTTCATAAAATTGTTTATACCTTAGCATGTTTGTCATAAACTTTTCAATCATCTGATTATACAAGGTGACACATTCGACCCAAGGAAAGGAAACACTGCGCCGCTTTCTTTTTGATGTTTGTGGGATTAAAGCTGACTGGAAGATTCAGGATGTGCTGGATGAGGTAATTAAGACCATCAAAAGTATGGTTGGGACTGATGAACATGTGATTTGCACGTTATCAGGAGGAGTTCATTCGACAGTTGCAGCCACGCTTGTTCATAACGCGATAGGTGATAGGCTTCATTGTGTTTTTGTTGACAATGGTCTATTGAGGTAGCCGTTCTTTCAAAGATGTTCTCGCTTCGAATCAAGATGCAGCTAAACTAACATGTGATCTTATCTGCAGATACAAGGAGAAGGAACGAGTAATGTGAACCTTTAATAGTGACTTGCACCTTCCTGTCACATGTATTGATGCCTCGGAGCAATTTCTTAGCAAGTTAAAAGGAGTCAAATACCCAGAGATGAAAAGAAAGATTGTTGGCAAAGAATTCATAGCTGTCTTTGATGAATTTGCTCACATGTTAGAACAGCAGACAGGAAAAAGACCTGAATATTTAGTTCAAGGAACATTGTACCTTGATGTGATTGAATCATGCCCACCCCCTGGGAGTGGATGACACATTCCCACACCATCAAAAGCCATCACAATGTAGGTGGTCTTCCTGAAGATATGAAATTGAAGCTCATTGAACCACTCAAGCTCCTATTTAAGGATGAGGTATTGATCTGCATCTATACATATATGTACTGAAAGATACCTCATACTGATACTTCATATATTTATTGATACTTCACTTTGCATGATCTGACATGCTACCGAAAGATAGCTCATACTCGAAATTATTTCCGCTTTTGATTTCAAGAAAATATTCCTATCACTTATTGTTTGTCAAATTTATGTCCCGCAAAAGGTGCGGAAGTTGGGCAAGATCTTAAATATCCCAGAGTCATTCTTAAAGCGACATCAATTTCCGGCCCGGTCTTTGTCAGACGATCCCATCGTGTGATGTTGCTGTAAGGCAATGCTTTGGAGGTTCTTCGTCAGTTTGATCTTTTTCAACCATTGGTTTCTAAATCACCTTTGATATATGGTGTTAATTTTGGACCGCCTGTTTACGTATTCTAGGCGGATGAGATATATGTTCAAGCCATTAGAGATGCAGGACTCTATGATACAATTTGGCAAGCTTTTTGTCAGTGCTTTTGCCTGTCAAACAGCTTGGGGTCCAGGTGACCAGAGAACTTACTGACTATCCGGTTATTTTAAAGGCAATTACCAAAGTGAGGATGGCATGACCGCAGATTGGTATGCTGCATTGAACCTATCGCCTATCATATCCCCTTTGCAACTTTATGATGCAAACTGCATTTCTAATGGTGCATTAGATGGCATATTTTGTTGCGCTTGTGAGATAATAAGTTGCAGCAAATATCGCTCGCTTTGCTTTTTAGCTCGGTGTTCTAGAACAATACTTGGGCTTCCGCTTCCCCTTTGGTTGCTCGGTTCCTGCTAGAGTAGTTTGTGAATACTATTAATTTGACTTAGACAATTCAGCATTCACCTATGTTACATTGCCTGTTGGCCTTCCCTTTTTAGGCAGCCCAAAATCCATAATTTTCCTTAGTTGTAATGTACAGTTACAGTCTGCCAAGCTATGTTATTCTAAGCTATCTAATCAAGTCTCAACTGGTATCCCTAAGTTCGTGAACAGTTTGTTAATTGTTCGATGCTGTGTATTTATTTATGTATTAGTTGCCGCTCGATGCCCTTTGTCCATGTGGTCTTGGTATAGGATTGTTTTAGCGCCTTTATGCAATTTGTGTACGTAAATGTGTTCTCTCTCTTCCTCTCATTTTGTTAACAAGCATTGATTACCGATGTTTCGTTATTTGGTAACTCTCTCATTTTGTTAACAAGTGTTGGTAATTAAGGATGTCTCTATTATGTGGTAGAATCTAGTTCTTTTTGGAGTTTATTGATACTATCTTGAATATTTTGACTGACCTTTTCTTTTATTTCTGTCAGGTATTATTTTGAACGCAAGTTCATGGCCGATGTGTCGAGTAGGATCTGCAACAATGTGTGAGGCGTTAACCGTGTTTGCCTGGAGATAACATCAAAGCCACCAAATGACAAGTGGAGTGGGAATAGCCCGATAGTGCACTAAAGGACCCGGAATCGCAAATCATGCTCGATGTCACATCATTTGAGTGGATGTTCTTATGCTGTGATCATTTAACACATAACGCCAATTACTATATCATTGTCTGGGGTTCCTAGATAGATCTCCTTGCCGTGAAAGATGATCAAAGCTTTGAAACTGCACTTATAACTGTCCTTTCTATTCTTAAATTATATTTCCCTGCCTTTCTAGAGCCTGTTGGACGGTCGTATCTTGCAATTTTATAGCAATACCACATATGTAATGCGAGCGTAATAGTATATGTTAGCAGTGATGGTTTTAGCAAATGCAAAGTTTCTTGTAAACCATGATGATACCACTTTTGATGGCACTATGTTGGCCTAATGACAACTGTCAAGCACTCCTAATGCACTGGGCTGTGCTTAGGGCGCCCCAATACATCAATTAAAGAAAGAGAATGGAGTTGTATGTTAGTGGAGATATGGCCCTAGCAAACATACCTTTGTTATAAAATTGATGAGCTGAATATCCAGGTAATGCTTTGTCTATAACTAATTTGGCTGCTAGATTTCTGTGAAGTTGTTAGACTGTAGTTTGATGGTTATGTATTAGGTAATGCTTTGTCTATAACTAATTTGGCTGCTAGATTTATTGAAGTTGTTAGACCGTATTTTGGTGGTTATATATGAGATAAAGAACAATATGTTCTTTTTCTCTTAACTGAGCTTCTCTAAGCTTTTCTAATATGTTATCCTAGTTTATTCCTAGTAGCTCCCAGCCAACGTAGTGTGTGAACAAGTACTGAATGCTTTGTTTAGGCTTGGTTCTTATGTGATTTTTTCTTCAGAGACGGACAAGGAGGCCAAGAGCTGGAAGTGAGGCTATATATGCAGTGTTTTGTTTGATGGGGAACTATCTTAGTGTGCCAGTATACGCTGTAGTGGTTTGTATTGATAATTCCATGCTAAATTTCTACTCAGTACCAAATGAAACTTGCTACTATTGGTAACATGTGTTGGATACATATGTGTTCATGACTATTGGTAATATATGTTGAATATGCTATATTGGTCATATAAATATATTTGTGTTTGATTTCGTGAAAATGAGTTGATATAAGAAAAACAAAATTAAATGGGGCAATATAGTCACTTTGCCATCTGTGGCAGATGGCAAGAGCTTTGCCATCACCGCGAGATGGCAAAGAGGCCACGTCATCTACATGTAAAATTTGGGCTGGCCTATTTAGGCTCTTTGCCATCCGCCAAATAGAGATGGCAAACTGCTTTTGCCATCTCGCCGGACGACATTAAAGCATGCAGCCTTTTGTCATCTCACGGGCAGATGGCAAAGTATGCCGTTAGCCTTCTAACGGGCTAACTCGTTAAGAGGCTTTGCCATCCGCCACCGATGGCAAAGTTACAGTGCTCTTGCCATCACCAAATAGACGACAAAGAAGCCTTTACCGCGTGGTTTCGCATAAACTGCTTGTTATTCACGGGCAGATGGCAAAGCCTTTGCCATCCGCCGACCATGCCTTTGCCATCTGCCATGGCAGATGGCAAAGTGCCAGATTCCAGTAGTGTGTAAAGTCAAGTTACCATATGGTTTTTATGAACCAATGGAGAAAAGTCGAAACACTGACCCAAGAATTAACCTGAGAAGGTCGTTCTTCAAGCTGACGCCTAGCAGAAGATGATACATCTAAATGAAGCTGCCTGGAGATTTCTTATATGTCCCTTGCTCTCTCATCGCAATGTATAGTTGGAATGGCATATAAGATAAGTGTGAGGTACCGATGTAAGCTCACTCTCAAAAGGCACATTCAATATGTGTATGTAATGATATAGATGCGTTATTAATTAAGTAACCTGAATAAGTTGTTGTATATTTCTTCTAGGGACAACTGTTTACATATTTCTTCTATATCCATTGCTCTCGATGTAACGATTAGAATGGCAAACAAAGTAATTCTTAGGCATTGATATTACCGACTTACTTGTTCGCAGCGATAATCAAATCGAGAGCATAAAGGTAATATGCTATAGCATATATCTGTATTGTAAGTAACAAAAGAGTAGTCTCTTTCCTTTTTTTCAACATAACAGTCTACTTATCTGATGCACTTGGGCTAACACGAACATAAGAAAACACCAATGACTAATCATTTGGAAGGCAGCATGGCTGATTCCTACACATGGCTAGTCAAGCCCTCTTGCCAAGCTGGAAAGTTTCTTATAAATGCGGAAATATCCATAAAATTGCATCTCCCCTGTTCTACTCAAATAATATTTTGTATATATCAGAGGTTTCAAAAGCTAGGTACCAGTTAACTCCTATTGTGTCTGTTTGTATATATATCATTGGTCTGTTTTATTCTAGAGCCTTACTAACCAAATAAATATCAAAACTTTGAAGTAAATTCTATGCCTAGAAACCAAATAAGAACTACACTGAAAATATTTGTGAATTACTACAACTATTCAGACCATTTTAGACTACTTTAGTATGAGATTGTAATCAAGAATAATGAATGTAGGTGATCTGATATCTTGTTCGAACAATAAAATAAATAAGGACATACGGTGTAATGGATTTGACCAACAAAACCAAATACTTCTAGATCTGTACGAACTTCTAAAGAATTGATCAAATCTTAAAAGTTAGAAAGGCTAAGCAGATAGAGTAATGATATGTTACAGGAATAAGAAAGCATGTCCACTGACCATACATAGTAGCTGATTAGCGATGATACACTCAATGCGAACCGGTGTTTCCATGCCTATCAGGATAAAGGTATTCTTTTCTGCAAGGATAAACATGGAAGTGGAGTGATGAAGCACACCAAAAAGAGTTTTCTTGACTTAAAAATAATAAACAGAACATGGAAATAAGTGCTTTGAAACATAGAATTTTGGAGCTGCACAAAAGATGCAGCTGAAGAGGACACCCCTAAATGAAAACATCAAGCTAGCAAACCAGTCTGACCTATTAGATATGCCATATGGACAGTAGCACCTACATATTGAAGCAACAAAATTGACAAAAAAATCCCCATATATGAACATCACAATCTGTGGGCATTAACAAAACACAAATTAAACCTAAAAGAAGAAGTCAAATGATAAATCTTCTACAACATTAACACATGGGTGATAACATCAAGAAAACAATGATTGTGTTCACACGAGAGAAATATCACCTTGTTCTTCTTCACCGAATTCTTCTGCTGGATTGTTCCTCCTCTTATTTCTCAGATCGGCCGACATCTAATCAGAAGATGGAGCGCCTAAAAGAGCAGAGCAGGGGAAATCTTTAGGTCCAGTAAAACATTAGCCAAGCGAGTACACAATTTCTTGTCCATTACCTTGAGGAATATGAGATCCAAAAATAATACACTGCAATAAGGTGACCATTATGACAATGTCCATGGACCTACAAGCACCATTGAGTACAATCACAGAAAAAAATCAAAAATACATTACAGAAAAACAGGACATCATCACAATAATACCTTTAATCTAAGAGAATAATGAATAATACTGAAGAAATAATGGAAGGAGAACAGAACTATAAAGCTTTTATTAATCGATGAGTAGCCTGGTTCACTTCCAAAATATAAATATGCAAAAATTGAGGGAGATGGACACCGATCAATTAGACATGCTGCGCTTTCTGCCAAACTAAGAGACACAACCAGCCAATGTATTTTTAGCTCCACTACACCAATCTGATTGTTAGCTGATCAAGTAGAAAGAATAGACAATATAAACCCTGCCAACATCAACATCAGCACACAAGCGCGCAACCCATGGTATATGCAGACACCTAAACCAGAGACAAAAGTAGGCCTAGCGCTAGAAAACACACACACCAAAATTATACCAAGCAAACGAAAGCACATACCATCACTTGCAGAGGCAGCAGCATACGCAAAACTCATAAGAAACGCAAAGAAAGAAGCTAAGGAGCAAAGTGTATTACCGTAAGAAAGAAGCACAACCAGACGCCTCTTGTATCGGCGCATGGCCATGGACGCCAAGCGCCGCCAGCAGGCAGCTCGTCCCACTTGCCGGCGCTCATGTAGACCTCGGGGAGCTCGAGCACCTTGCGGAGCTGCACCTCCACCTTGCAGCGGAGCCGGTTGCGGACGCAGTAGGCGTAGTGCTTGTCGGGGATAGCGAGGTACTCAGGGCTCAAGTCGCACGGGAAGACCCGGCGCGGGATGGCCTCGCAGAGCAGCGTCACGCGGTCGTACAACGAGTGCAGCAACGGGCACCACTTGGCGGCGAACACGATCTTGGCCGTGTCGCCTGCGTGTAGGTGCTCCTGGTCCGACTTGAGCAGCCCGGCGAAGAGGTCGGCGACGCCGTCGTAGAGGTTGCGGAAGGCCTCGTCAGAGTCGTAGCTCCCCGAGCACGGCCTGCGCGTGCTCCGCCTCCTTCTCGCGCCGGGCCTTGGTGGCCTCAGCCATGGCGGCGGCAAGGCCGCCGACGTAGCGCCGCTTGCCGCTCTTGCCCCCGGGGCCGCCGCGGCAACGTCGTCCCAGTCCTTGCGCTCGTCGCGGGGCCGTGGAGGAAAAAATAGAGCATCTCGGGAGGTCCTTGACGCAGCCAAACTCGGCGGCCGGGCGAGGTTGGCGGCGGCGTGCGCAGTGGATGGCGTGCATCCGTGAGAGCGGCGACGAGAAGCCCTCCCTCTCCCCTTTCCTCTCTCTGTCTCCCTCTCATCTTCTTCCTTATCTCTCCCTCTCATCCTCTTTCTCTCCCGCAGATCTAATCGAGCGTCGCCGCCGCCATCACCCTTTGCCTGTAGGTCGCCGTGGCTGCTGTGGAAGCTTCGCCTCCATGCCCGCACCTCGGTCCCGCGGGATCCGAGATGAGGAGGTTTAAAAGCGATTGACGGGAGGATCACGAGCGTGAGGCGGCTAGGTCGATGGCGATGCGGGAAGTGGGCTCGCGAGATATTTTGCTAGTCCATCTCCTCTCTCCAACCGCAGATGGAGGTGAGGCACGACGACGCGCATTACGATGCATCGGTCAGCCAGGGGTCCACGTGAACATGCCCCAGCCAACCCGGTAGCAGTCCGCACAACCAACCAACATGACGTAGTCTGTGCAATGACGAGCGGGACCAGCAGCAGGACCGCCCACCGCCATCGCAATAGAAGAGACGCTGGTGCATAAGCCGTAAACATGCACCGCCGAGCCCCGCGCAGTGCTCCCATAACGCACGACGCGGGCGCATCGAACGAGGCAAGCAGCGTGCGTGAAGCGGCGGCCCTGCACGCTTGACCCTAGAGAAACACCATGGGACGTAGAAGCCAGTTCTACCGACGAGCGGGGCCAGCAGCAGTACAGGTCCACCCATCATCGGTCTAGCGCAGGTGCGGGCGCAAAAACCAAGTATATATGTGTCGGCCGAGCAGCGCATAACCCGTGCAGCGCCTACGACGCGGCCTTCCATCTACCGCAGGTCAAAACGCAGAGGTCAATTCCCAGCTAAGATCAAACAGACATGAACGAGAAAATGACTGTGTTGACCAGAATCGAATGGCTATCGAAGGAAGAAATCGGGGGAGCGCCGTGGGAGCGAGTTGCCCAGCCTCTTTTTTGTTTTAAATATGTTTATTAATGACATGTTGCACCCGTACTCTTTTGTACGGCCAAATACACCAGGGGCTTACGTACCCCAGAATATGGTGTGAGAAGTCCGAACACTCTCACGAGTGCGGCACCCCGAACTTATAGCATTATATGCATCGGCTCTGAATCATGTCTTGGGTCAATAGTTGGGTTTGCCCGGCTCCCATGTTTTGGTACCTTACATTCTGTTATATCGGCTAAGGTAGCGCTGGGAGAACCACTGCGATTGTGCCCCGGTTGAGCTGGGCTAATCACCTTAGTGGAGAAAGCTAAAACTGACCGTCATGATAGGGCGAGAGCTGGTCACTGTTCGAGAGGTTTTCGAGTCCCTAAAGACTTATGCCGCTTAGAGAGAGGAGTCGGCTTTGTCCGGCCTAGGCATGGATAGCGCCCCGAACTCGGTCTTCCGAATACTAGGGGCTTCGCCGAAATTTAAAAATTCTATGGCTAAGTGAGAGTGTTCAAGCATTATAGTCCGATTGCCTTGTTCGTTGTGTTGAGCGCCTCCCTTGAAGGACCCAAGAATGGGAAAAAGAGCGCTCAAGTTTATCCCGAACACCCCAAAGACTCGTGGCATGGGGGCAGAAGCCGATGACTCGCCATCTCTCAATTTTAATAAACGGCCGCACAGAAGGTAATATTTTAAATTTAAAAGCGTTGCTTAGCGCATATGAACAAGTTTTCAGCGTACAGGATCACAAATGCGAGTTTACTCAAAATTACATCTTGGGAGCACTCATCCGCTATAAGGCGGGCACCCTTCAGGACGCCCGCATAATACATATTGGGCTTGCGATGCTCCTTGCCTGGCGGTGGTTCGTCCGTCACAAGCTTCTCAGCGTCCATCTTGCCCCAGTGCACTTTAGCACGGGCAAGGGCCCTACGGGCACCTTCGATGCATACGGAGCGCTTGATGACTTCAAGCCATGGACAGGCATCCACCAGCCGCCTCACCAGCCCGAAGTAGCTCCCAGGCATGGCTTCCCCAGGCCACAGCCGGACTATGAGATCCTTCATGGCCTGTTCGGCCACCTTATGGAGCTCGACTAGCTGCTTCAGCTGGTCGCTCAAGGGCACCGGGTGTCCGGCCTTAGCATACTGAGACCAGAACACCTTCTCCGTCGAGCTCCCCTCTTCGGCTCGGTAGAATGCGGCAAAGATCGGACACACCGGGAAGATCTGCGAATGCTCTGGAGAGCTCCGAACTCGGGTAAGTAACAAGTAATTCAATTTCACGTGCTTGCTTTGCATAAAGAATGCCTTACCCGCCGCTATCTTCTTCATCGCCTCAATTTCCTGGAGGGCTTTTTGGGCTTCGGCCTTGGCAGGTTTGGCGCTCTCAGGGGCCGAGGCGAGCTCGGACTCTCGAGTATTTGAGTCAAGCTCCAAACTCTCGTGTTTTTCCACGAGAGCCTGGAGCTCTTGCTGCACCTCCGCCACCCGTGCCTCTTGCTTCTCTCGCTCGGTGCGCTCCACGGCCGCCTTGTCTTCGGCCTCGGACATCGCTTCCTTCAGGGTCGCCACCTCGGTTGTGGCCCCTGTAATACTCACGTTGGTCCTGTCATTTTTTCCAACCACATCTTTTTATATACTTAAATAAGGTATTACTTACCTTCCTTGTCCTCGAGCTGCTTCTTGGCAAGGCCGAGCTCGTTCTTGGACCGCTCGAGGCTCTGCTTCAATGCATCAACCTCCGCAGTCAGTGCGGCAGAGGTCAGCAGCGCAGCCTGCATTCCCATATTGACATACTTATGTTAGACTCCTGCGTATATATTTTTGATCCTCAGTTCGGCTTTTCTTTCCGAACACCAAACTGAGCATCAGGGGCTACTGTCTATGCGGTAATATTTTTACATATCTTAAATACATACCTCAAAGCCTGTTAGAAGGCTGGCACAGGCTTCCGTCAGCCCGCTCTTGGCGGACTGAACCTTCTGGATCACCGCACTCATACTAGTGTGGTGTTCCTCGTCGATGGAGGCGTCGTTAAGCACCTCCAGCAAATTATCCGATGCCTCCGGTTGGACGGAGTTCACCGGCATCATAGGCTTGCCCTTCTTACTAGGGGGCCGCCTGCCGGATTCCGAAACCGTTGAAGGTTCCGGTGCAATGTCCGGCCCAGGGCCAGACTTGGAGCCCTTGGGGGTTTTATCCCCTTTGCGCCTGGAGTCCGGGAGGTCACCTTGCGGTGCCTCCAGGACCACCTCCTCCTGGCTTGGACCCTTTTGGGACGCCACCTCGGCATCATCCGCTGGGCGAGGGGAGGAGGCGGCCGGAAGTGAAGTGCTATTCACATCCGATGAACTCAGGAGCCGCCGACGAAGCTGCCGAGCCCGCCTTTGGGCGGACTGCATGATTATATTCGGCGTCAGAAGATACTGTGCAATAAAGGAACGCCATGAGTTATTCTGGTATCCGTATACTTACGATTTTGCCAGGGGCTTGGCCCTAGATGGCCACTCCTCTTCACCGTCATCGGCGTTGGTGGAGTAGTCCGGAGGAAGGGTCCTTCCCTTCTTGGACCCTCCCCCCCCCCCCCCGCCCAGTTGGGACGGCCTTCCTTTTCTGTCCTCCCCCGCTGGAGGGGGAGAGGCCTCTTCTTCCTCCTCCTTGTCTTCGTGGGAGGAGTGCGCCTCGGAGTCATCGGACGATGAATCCGACACCGCCGAGCGCCGGGAACTCGGTGATGGGAGGGGGAACCTCGGCGCCCTTGAATAGCACCTTCCAGGCATCCTCGTGCGTTGTGTCAAAGAGCCTGGTCAGAGTTTGGTGCTGGGCCGGGTTGAACTCCCACAAGTTAAAAGCCCGTCGTTGACACGGGAGGATCCGGCGGATGAGCATGACCTGGACTACGTTGACGAGTTTAACCTTTTTGTCCACCAGGTTTTGGACGCAGGTTTGGAGTCCGGTCCGCTCTTCCGAATTACCCCACGACAGGCCCTTCTCTTTCCAGGAGGTGAGCCGTGTGGGGATGCCAGATCGGAATTCGGGGGCCGCTGCCCATTCAGGGTCATGCGGCTCGGTGACATAGAACCACCCCGATTGCCACCCCTTTATGGTCTCCACGAAGGAACCCTCAAGCCATGTAACGTTGGGCATCTTGCCCACAATGGCGCCTCCGCACTCCGCTTGCTGGACGCCCACTACCTTCGGCTTGACATTGAAGGTCTTCAGCCATAAGCCGAAGTGGGGCTTGATGCGGAGGAAGGCCTCGCATACGACGATAAACGCCGAGATGTTGAGGACGAAGTTCGGGGCCAGATCGTGGAAATCCAGGCCATAGTAGAACATGAGCCCCTGGACAAATGAGTGAAGTGGGAAACCTAGTCCGTGGAGGAAATGGGTGAGGAACACCACCCTCTCATGGGGCCTGGGGGTGGGGATGAGCTACCACTTGTTTGGGAGCCAGTGACTTCTTGATGTGTCCCTCCCTCGACTTCTTGATGTGTCCCTCCGTGATGGAGGAGACCATCCACTTGCCTCCTGCTCCGGACATGGCTGGAGAAGGTTGAGGTGGGATGTGCGGACTTGGGCGCTGGAGCTCGAGTGCGCGAAAATGGATAAGCAAAGGAGGAAGAAGGCGTAGATGAGAAAGGTCGATCCTTATCCCCTTATATGGGCGGACGAAACAATGTGCCCCCTACAGCCTGGTAAAACTAGCTTGTCTCCCAAGCGCCGTAATTATTGGCACGGTTGGGTTACCCACGCCCGTATTGATGAGAATCCCAGAATAAGGGGACACGATATCTGCTTCGACAAGATGTGCCAAGGAAACCGCCTCGCTAAAGGCGCTGAGGTGGGACAGTAAAAACGATTCGAATAAAGGCTTGGCCGCGGTGTGATGTCACACTGCAGAATACGTCAGCAGATTGGATTTGTGTAAATATTATTCTCTCTTGGGTGGTATGTGGAACTTATTTTACAGAGCCGGACACTATCCTTGTGTTCAAAATCTTCTATGAAGTATTCGGAGGAGGAACCCGCCTTGCAATGCCGAAGACAATCTGTGCGCCGGACTCATCGTTATTGAAGCCTGGTTCAGGGGTTACTGAGGGAGTCCTGGATTAGGGGGTGTCCGGATGACCGGACTATAACTTTTGGCCGGACTCCTGGACTATGAAGATACAAGATTGAAGACTTCGTCCCATGTCCAGATGGGACTTTCCTTGGCGTGGAAGGCAAGCTTGGCGATACGGATATGTAGATCTCCTCCCAATTGTAACCGACTCTATGTAAACCTATCCCTCTCCGGTGTCTATTTAGACCGGAGGGTTTTCGTCCGTAGGACGGACTACAATCATACCATAGGCTAGCTTCTAGGGTTTAGCCTCTCTGATCTCGTGGTAGATCTACTCTTGTACTACCCATATCATCAATATTAATCAAGCAGGAGTAGGGTTTTACCTCCATCGAGAGGGCTCGAACCTGGGTAAAAACATCGTGTCCCTTGTCTCCTGTTAGCATCCACCTAGACGCACAGTTCGGGACCCCCTACCCGAGATCCGCCGGTTTTGACACCGACACCTATTCCCGTGGAGGAAGCACAACCAGCCAGTCGTAGTTTAGCATCTATCGCATTTGATGTTGTTAAATCGTATGTGCGTATCTTCCCATCTTGGAAATATTATACTGAAGATGAAGGAAAATGCCAGTTGCAGGTGTTTGTCCAGGAGTTATGTGTAAGTAATGTTATTCATGGCAATTACTTTGCTTCGTCCCATACATCCTACCTCCATGATGGTTATAATACAGCAAATTTTTCCCATTTTTCTCTATAGAGAAGGACCGATTTGGAAACTCAGGATGAGGTAACCTGTGCTAATACCTCTGCTACCTTCAAGAATGCTTGGTGGCAGTACCGGAATTACCTGAAGAAAACATACTTCACCGGCAAAGAAACTCTTCAAATTCCCTTACGTTCTCCTGAGACACATTTACTGGACGATGACTGGGAACGCCTTGTTCTATACTGGTCCCGAACCAAGAATGTGGTAAGGTCTATGAGCTCATTTTCTATTTTTAAGTATTATATTCTTGCGTCTTCAGTACTGCTGTTCATGTAGAACAAGTTCCTAAACCTGAAGAACAACTGTTCTAATTTAAGATTCCATTGCTATCATAGTTCAAAAAAGCGCTAGGCGTTAATTGTGCATTTTGCCACCGCCTTGCACTTTACTGACCAATACGCATGCTTATGCGCAGTTATGCATAGATTAAGCGTAGTTATGCGCAATGCGTTTTGCCAACGCCTAGAGCCTAGGCGCGCCTTTTTTAACTATGATTACTTTGCTCTTGTATCATTGTATTTACTCATACAAACTTATTTTTAAATTGAAAGATCCAATCGAAACTCCAATGGCACGGCAGGTATGTTCAGGCATGTTTCTTTAACAGGTTTTCTCTTATCAATAGCTCTTTTGATTTCAATTTCGATTGTGTATACAGTTGACTTTCATATCATGCACATTAATAGCATCACAACAGAGCCAATAGTGTTGTTGTACATGTAGACCCGTGGTACCCATCTGAAATCTTGTTGTGGCGTGTAGTTTCCCACGCTTTGTATTCTTTCACTGCTGCTTTGTCTTGAACTGATATGATTTGAACAGTGTATCGATTTTGATTTGGCAAGACAATGCCGTGACCATAGGACATAGATATATGTTTGTTTGATGCTTTTATTATGTACTAGTACTTGGCAATAGAAGACTTGGTAGTTTAATCATGTCCACCTTACTAATGAACTGGTTCACCGAAATGAGTTTCATATACTAGTAGATGCTAAACTTGTTATGTGTCTGCTTGTTTCTTCTTTTAGAATGTCATGAATATTGGGGAAGAGTGCCTTATTAAGCAATGGTAAAGGAAGTAATGCAGATAAGGTTCAGGATAGTGACACATCCTTGTTGGTCTCCAACAAAGCTGATAAAATAGCTAAGGAAGACTATCTTGAAGATAGCGAGACAACCCAAAGTCCTGTCTTGGTTTAGTGTTCGAGTTACTGGCCACTACCGCTTGCACAAGCTATTCAAACTCACTGCCTGAATCAGTTCGGTTTCTTGAGTCTCAACTACAAGCTGAAAGACATCGATCAGTTGTGCTGCGACAAGAAGCGGAAGGAATAGAAGTCCTGGAGCATTCAGATGCATACTTTTCCGGTGCAACAGCAAGCGTTGGAGGATTTTAGCGCCAAACAGGACAAAGCTAATCAGCTTGCTAAGCTTATTGCCGCCTTGGTGGATACCAGATAACGCTTTCTTGAGCTCTTGAAGTTGTTTCAGTTATGCTCTTGTTTTGCCGCGTTTATTTGCACCTTTGGTGGCCAATTTTGTCAAGTGTATGTAATATGCTGCTTTGTTCCCTATATTTTCACTGGTGGCGAACTTTGATGCCCAGTGGATGTAATATGTGTAATAGCGGTAATAGGCTAGCCTTAATTGCTTGCTTATTTATTTCCTTATTGTCTTGTTTAGTTGTTTGCTTGTAGTCACTATAGTTCTTTTTCTGTGATTTTCTAGTGGCCACAATAGCCTATTTTTGGTAACTAGGCCAAAATAATCATGGAAACACACGGACTGTTGTAACCATGGGCCTCCTACAGGTCGTATGATCCATGGGCCTTCGTTCGGCCGTAGGAGCATTGGCCTTCTATACGGGCCGTAGGATCCATCGGCCTTCTATACGGGCGATAGGGATCAATGGGCCTTCTACGGGCCGTAGGGTCCATGGGCCTTCTACGGGCCGTACTATCCATGGGCCTCATACAGGCCGTAGGATCCATGGGCCTTCTATGTGGCGTATCATCATTTCGCCAATCATGGGTCGTACTATTCGTGGACCATAACGGGCCATTAATAGGCCGTATTTGATAACTCTATGAAAACAGCCCAACGGGTTTTTTTTGACATGAAAACGGCCCAACGTATTAACGGTCCGCAAACGGGCCGACTGTAACGACGGGCTGAATTTGGCCCACAAGCAAAAAATGACAGTAACGGGCCGTATGTAACCGAATCGTCGCAAATGAGCCCAAGAATCAATGGGCCCTGAGAAGGCCGAAAGATAACTTGGGCTGGAAACGGCCCAATGGAATAATGGGGTGTTAATGGGTATAAAGTGACACACTGTTCATTACGGGCCAGTTTCACCACGAGCCGTTAATGGGCCAAGAGTTACAAAGGTCCTCATATGGGCCGAAAGAAGTCATGGGCCACACACGGGCCGGAAGTTAAAACGGGCTGAATCATATTGGGCCGGCACAGATGACGCCATCGGGCCTAATTCGGATAGGGCGAACGGGCCCCGGGTTAGCGGGCTGTAAATGGGCTATATGCGAACAGGCCGTTAACAAGCTTTCCATGGGCGGACCGCCACCTTTGACCAAGTCAAACGGGCCGGCCTTTTCACTGTGAATGGGCCTTTGTTGGGCCGTGCCACGGTCGCCAGATCGTAGGCGCCTTCGGTCCAATGAGCGGATGACATCTGTCCCAACGGTGAGCCGACACGTGTTTCCTCCAGCCAATGATGAATTTACATGTGGAAAATCCCCATTGGTCAGGGCTGTTAATGGGTTATCGGATCCAAAACCCGACCCGATAGCTTAACGGTGTTCCATTACGGTGGATGCCACGTGTCGGCAACCCTTGACGAAAGCAGTTATGTGACGCGCGATTTATCGTCATGGAAGTGGACACTTCCGTGATGATAATTTTGGTAATGTCATGGTACACTTCTACGACAACACAAGTATGACTATCTTGAATCTGTCATAAATTTGTCATGGATGTACATGCATGACAAAAACGCGACCTACTGTGACAAACACGTATCATCACGGAAGTGTATTTTTTTGTAGTGCAGAGTGGTACGGTAATCCTGTCCTGGAAGTCATGTTACTAGACCATGGCAAACCTACGAACTATGAAGAAGCTATGATGAGCCCAGATCCTGATAAATGGCTTGAGGCCATGAAATCTGACATAGGATCCATGTATGAGAACAAAGTGTGTACTTTGGTGGACTTGCTCGATGATCGGAAAGCCATTGAGAATAAATGGATCTTCAAGAAGAAGGTTGATGTTGATGGTAATGTCACCGCCTACAAAGCTCGACTTGTCGTGAAAGGTTTTCGACAAGTTCAAGGGGTTGACTACGATGAGACCTTCTCACCCGTAGCGATGCTTAAGTCAGTCCGAATCATGTTAACAATTGCCACATTTTATGATTATGAAATTTGGCAAATGGACGTCAAAACTGCATTCCTTATTGGATTTCTTAAAGAAGAGTTGTATATGATGCAACCAGAAGGTTTTGTCGATCCTAAAGGAGCTGACAAAGTGTGCAAGCTCCAGCGATCCATCTATGGACTGGTGCAAGCATCTCGGAGTTGGAATATATGCTTTGATGAGGTGATCAAAGCATATGGTTTAATATAGACTTTCGGTGAAGCCTGTATTTACAAGAAAGTTAGTGGCAGCTCCGTAGCATTTCTGATATTATATGTAGATGACATACTGTTGATTGGAAATGATATAGATAGAATTTCTGGATAGCATAAAAGGATACTTGAATAACAGTTTTTCAATGAAAGACCTCGGTGAAGCTGCTTATATATTGGGCATCAAGATCTATAGATATAGATCAAGACACATAATGGGACTTTCACAAAACACATACCTTGACAATGTTTTGAAGAAGTTCAAAATGGATCAGCCAAAGAAAGGGTTGTTTCCTGTGTTACAAGGTGTGAAGTTGAGTCAGACTCGAAGCCTGACCACTTGAGAAGATAGAGAGAAAACGAAAGTCATTCCCTATGACTCAGCCATAGGTTCTACCATGTATGTTATGTTGTGTACCAGACCTGATGTGTGCCTTGCCATAAGTCTGGCAGGGGGTACCAAAGTATCCAGGAGTGGATCACTGGACAGTGGTCAAGAACATCCTGAAGTACCTGAAAAGGACCAAGGATATGTTTCTCGTTTATGGAGCTGATGAAGAGCTCATCGTAAATGGTTACGTCGATACTAGCTTCGACACTGATCCATATGACTCTAGGTCACAAGCTGGATATCTGTTTATATTAAATGGTGGAGCTGTCAGTTGGTGGAGTTCCAAGCAGAGCGTCGTTGTGGGATTTACATGTGAAGCAGAATACATAGCTGCTTCGAAAGCAGCAAATGAAGGAGTCTGGATGAAGGAGTTCATATCCGATCTAGGTGTAATACCTAGTGCATCAGGACCAATAAAAATCTTTTGTGACAATACTGGAGCAATTGCCTCGGCAAAGGAATCCAGATTTCACAAGAGAACCAAACACATCAAGAGACGCTTCAACTCCATTCGTGAACAAGTCAAGGAAGGAGACCTAGAAATTTGCAAGATAAATACGGATCTGAATATAGCAGACCAGTTGACTAAGCCTCTTCCATGAGCAAAACATGATCAACACCAAGATTCCAAGGGTGTTAGATTCATTACAATGTAATCTAGATTATTGACTCTAGTGCAAGTGGGAGACTGAAGGAAATATTCCCTAGAGGCAATAATAAAGTTGTTATTTTATATTTCCTTATTCATGATAAAGATTTATTATTCATGCTAGAATTGTATTGATCAGAAACCTAAATACATGTGTGAATACGTAAACAAACACCGTGTCCCTTGTGAGCCTCTACTTGACTAGCTCCTTGATCAAAGATGGTTAAGGTTTCCCAACCATGGACATCAGTTGTCATTTGATAACGAGATCACATCATTAGGAGAATGATGTGATGGACAAGACCCATTCCTTAGCTTAGTATAATGATCGTTCATTTTTATTGCTATTGCTTTCTTCATGTCAAATACATATTCCTTCGACTATGAGATTATGCAACTCCCAGATACCGAAGGAATGCCTTGTGTGCTATCAAATGTCACAACATAACTTATAAAGATGCTCTACAGGTATCTCCGAAGGTGTTTGTTGAGTTGGCATAGATCGAGATTAGGATTTGTCACTCTGAGTATCAGAGAGGTATCTCTGGGCCCTCTCGGTAATACACATCATAAGCTTGCAAGCAAACTACAAAGGAGTTAGTCATGAGGTGATGTATTACGGAATGAGTAAAGAGACTTGCCGGTAACGAGATTGAACTAGGTATGAAGATACCGACGATCGAATCTCGGGCAAGTAACATACCGATGGACAAAGGGAATTACATATGTTGTCATAACGGTTCAACCAATAAAGTTCTTCGTAGAATATGTAGGAGCCAATATGGGCATCCAGGTTCCGCTGTTGGTTATTGACTGGAGAGGTGTCTCAGTCATGTCTACATAGTTCTCGATCCCATAGGGTCCGCATGCTTAACGTTCGATGACGATATAGTATTATACGAGTTATGTGATTTGGTGATTGAATGTTGTTCGGATTCCGAGATGAGATCACGGACATGACGAGGAGTCTCGAAATGGTCGAGAGGTAAAGGTTGATATATATAGGACGAGGGTATTCGGACATCAGAAGTGTTTCGGGGGTTATAGGGTACTTATCGGGTCACCGGAAGGGGTTCCGGGCACCCCCGGCAAAAGATATGGGCCTTATGGGCCAAGAGGGGAAATGCACCAGCTACAAGGGGCTGGTGCGCCCCTATATGGGCCGGCCAAAGGAAGGTAAGGAAAGGGGAGAAGGGAAAGGAAAGTGTGGATAAGGATTCCCACTTCCTTCCCTTTCCCCCCTCTTTCCTTCTCCCTCGGTTAAATATGGCAGGGGGAGCCACTTGGGGAGGACCCTGGCCTACTTGGGAGGTGCCATGCGTTCGGTACTTGATCGGTTGAAGCACGAAGAAGTTTGACTACATCAACCGCATTGTGAAATGCTTCCGCTTACGGCCTACGAGGGTACGTAGACACACTCTCCCCCTTGTTGCTATGCATCTCCATGGATAGATCATTGCGTGTGCGTAGAATTTTTTTTCTTTCCATGCAACGATTCCCAACAACAAGTGACAGTAAATTTCAGCATGTAGTATAAATGTTTCCTTACCAAATTCCACTGTCTAGAAGCACTTCACTCCCCGTCAATGACGCCAGAAAAGAGTTTTGATGGCCCACAAGTATAGGGGATCAATCTTAGTCCTTTCGATAAGTAAGAGTGTCGAACCCAATGAGGAGCAGAAGGAAATGACAAGCGGTTTTCAGCAAGGTATTTTCTGCAGACACTAAAATTGTTGGTAACAGATAGTTTCGCGATAAAATAATTCGTAACGGGTCACAAGTAACAAGTGTATTAAAGGTGCAACAAGGTGGCCCAATCTTTTTTATAGCAAAGGATAAGCCTGGACTAACTCTTATATAAAGCAAAGCGCTCCCGAGGACACATGGGACTTACTGTCAAGTTAGTTTTCATCATGCTCATATGATTCACGTTCGTTACTTTGATAATTTCCTTCCTAGCACTCTCTTTGTCGTCCTTCCTAGCGACATCCTTCCTAGCACTCTCTTGCTCTTGGGAAAATCTCCTCCTCCTCTCTCCGACAGGGTTGGGGATTGTCTTCACAATAGTGGTCCACTGAGGATAGATACTGTCAGCTAGGTAGTATCCTTTGTTGTAGTTGTGGCCATTGATGTTAAAATTCACTGGCGAGCAGTTGCCTTTGGCAAGCCTTGCAAAAACCGGTGAGTGTTCAAGCACGTTTATATCATTGTGTGATCCGGCCATGCCGAAGAAAGAGTGCCAAATCTAGAGATCTTGTGAGGCCACTGTCGGTGTCAAAACCGGCCAATCTCGGGTAGGGGGTCCCGAACTGTGCGTCTGAGGATCGAAGGTAACAAGAGGCAGGGGACACGATGTTTACCAAGGTTCGAGCCCTCTTAATGGAGGTAATACCCTACTTCCTGCTTGATTGACTTTGATGAGTATAGGGGTTACAAGAGTTGATCTACCTCGAGATCGTAATGGCTAAACCCTAGATGTCTAGCTTGTATGATTGTGTTGCCTATACGGACTAACCCCTCCGGTTTATATAGACATCGGAGAGGGCCAGGGTTGTACAAAGTCAGTTTATAGAGAAAGGAAACTATATGACTAGCCGCCAAGCTTGCTATCCACGCCAGGAAGAGCTCCATCCGGACATGGAAAAAGGCCCTCCATCTTGTACCTTCACAGCCCATTGGTCCGGCCCACGAAACATAGTCCGACCATCCGAGGACCCCTTAATCCAGGACTCCCTCAATAGCCCCCGAACTTTCCTTCAATGACGATGTAGTATCCGGTTTTATGTCTTCGGCTTTGCAAAGCGGGTTCTCCATTGTATTTCGGATTGACAATAGTTCGGCTGCCCATTAAATACCATTTCTTTACTGCCGTCGCCTCGGCTTCCATGTGTCAAATGAATGTGAACAGTCTTGGTGTTTTTACAAAAAACCCCTCGACCAGGCGAGAAAGGTGCATATATAAAGAGATTGGATCTCAGCAACCATTCCCCACCGTGCGAAAATCCTTAGAGCTTGCGGTAGGAAATTGCCCAAACATGGCCAGCATCCCCGGCTCCTCCTCGCGCCACAACTGCCCTAAAAAAGGCGACTGGGAAAGCTGTTCGGTATCCCATGCCCATCTGAGCAAACTTCAGATGTAGGGGTACCTTCCTCCCACGGATCTAGTCTCCGTTCAGGCTGGATTAACTTCCATCGACGGCGAAGCCTTGGCAGAAAATTTCCCCAATCCTTCTAAAGAGGAGTGGGTGTGCTTTGTTTCCTTCCTTTTGAGAGGCGTACGATTTCCTATTCATCCTTTCCTAAGAGGTCTACTGGAGTATTACGGCCTTCAACTGCACAATCTGACGCCGGGCTCCATCCTGCACATCGCGGGTTTTGTCGCACTTTGCGAGCTATTCCTGGGCTGCGAGGCCCATTTCGAGGGAAATTTTTCTGCCTCGTCCCCCGCTCCCAAAAGGGATCTATATTCGAGGTGGGCGGCGCCGAAGTATGGCGCATAGCCGGGACTGGATACCTGTCCAGCACTCTGAAAAAGGCATCCAAAGAGTGGCCCTCAGAGTGGTTTTATATCGAAGACGTCATTCTTCCGGACCCAATCCAGCGTGGTCTTCCCGAATTCTCCAGCACTCCTTTAAAGAAGCGCGCCGGCTGGCGTCCCCGAAGCTTCGAGAAGATAGTGCAGAGGTCTCGAGACTAGCAAGCAAGCTTAGAGTACTCGCCAAATCCGGGCTATCTAGAATTGAGGTAATGGCAATCACCATAACCCGATGCGTTCAGCCGCTCCAATCTAGAGGTCTCCCCATGTGTAATTATAACGGGGAGGACAACGCGTCCCATTGTCTGCGCAAAGGTCCAGATAATTTGCCGCCCTGGCCGCTATCTTAGTCGATCTATACAAAGGGGAGAAGGAAGACTTCGCTCGTTTAACGTGTCGGGAAGGCTTTTCCATGTATAACCCCATCCCCTGGGTGAGTTTTCCAATTATTGGCTTTACTCAACCTTTCTCCAAAGTCTATGTTAGTCGAATTTAATCCGGCTGCTTTTTGACAGGAATGGAGAAAGGTTGTCGAGGGGATCTATAGCCCCGCTCCGCAGCCAGAGGACCATATTCGGGATTTAGATCCCAGATATGAAGAAGATCCGGACATATTTATAGAGCTTAAGGAGGGAGTTTTTTATCAGGCGAGCTATGACGGCACGAATGTAGCCATTACAGCCAATTACCCCGGCCTCCTCCCTTCCTCCCACGTAAGTACCCAGGAGATGTCTCCTCCAAAAGAGTTTTCCCGTTGCACCTCACCCACCGCACTGTCTCATGCTCCGAAGGGGCAGCGCTCGTCTCGCCGAGATGTATCAAAGGTGTCCTCTAAGAAGGAGACACCTGTGCAGGGTGAGTCTTTGAAAAGAAAGGCCAAAGGCGATACTACCGAGCCCTTGCCGTCACCAAAGAGGTATAGTTTTTAACACGCACCCGGTGGTCAGACCGAATCGTGATGTTTTTCATTGGGCCGTCTTGCAGGAAGAGCATACGCCGGACTATATCTAGGGACCTCGCCGGCCGTGCATCGACCAATCCGGCCCCGGCCCCTGCCATAAGTACTAGGGTCGATACGGGTAAAATGCGGGAGTGTCACCTCCAAGAGGATTCGGATAATGCATCCATCACCAACTCTGAAGTGGAGAGTGTGATGAATCATCGGCGGAGGAAAGAGGCCATGCGCAACACGAGTTTCGTCGAAGAGGCATTCAATGCCCTTATCTCAGCGAATGCATACATCTGAGCTGCTCGGGATGGACTTGCCGGAGCCACTCACCAACTTTCAAAAGATATGCGGGTAAAAACTTAATGTGGATTCAATGATCATATGCCAGTAGCCCCTGAGACTTGAAGTAGTTGACCCAACTGATTTAAGGGTCATTTAATGTTATCAGGTACTCACGGCAAAAATAACACACTGTCTCAGGAGCTTGAAGAATGTCGGACCAAGCTAGCTGTTGCCACCGCCGAACTGGAAGATTTGAAGAAATCCCAGAAGGCTTCGGATGGTAAGCACAACAGTGTCCGGAAAATACGATCCTATGTTGACAAGGATTTTAAATACCCATTGTTTTATTGATGGCAGCAGGGTCGACAAATCAGTTGGAGGAGAGGCAAAAGACCTCTCAGGCGGACAAGCAACATGCCAAAGGGCAAGAAGTTGCTGGTCAACGTGTATTAACACATACCATTGAAGAGAAGAACAAACTACAGGATGCCAACAACAAGCAAGCCGAGGAGCTAAAGGACATAAGAGCCCAGCTGTCAGATGCTTTGAAGGAGAACCGAAAGCTAAAAAGCGGCATATTTAGTATGTCCCTGAACCTTACTTTCATAAGATCTCTTGACAGAGAATTTTTCGAGATTTGTTCCTGTAGGTTTGCTAACTGGGCAGCCTGAAGGAGAAGTGTTCGGATTTCAAGGCGACTTGCTGCAAGAGTTATCCAAGGTGCACGAGCGAGCTTGGAAAGCGGTGAGGAATATGGCTAAGGCTTTATGTCCATCTGATGTCTACTACGCAACCTTCTTCTTGTAGACGTTGTTGGGCCTCCAAGTGCAGAGGTTTGTATGACAGTAGCAAATTTTCCTCAAGTGGATGACCTAAGGTTTATCAATCCGTGGGAGGTGTAGGATGAAGATGGTCTCTCTCAAGCAACCCTGCAACCAAATAACAAAGAGTCTCTTGTGTCCCCAACACACCCAATACAATGGTAAATTGTATAGGTTCACTAGTTCTTGAAGAGATGGTGATACAAGTGCAATATGGATGGTAGATATAGGTTTTTGTAATCTGAAAATATAAAAACAGCAAGGTAGAAAGCGATAAAAGTGAGCGTAAATGGTATTGCAATGCTAGGAAACAAGGTCTAGGGTTCACACTTTCACTAGTGCAAGTTCTCTCAACAGTAATAACATAACTGGATCATATAACTATCCCTCAACATGCAACAAAGAGTCAGTCCAAAGTCACTAATAGCAGAGAACAAACGATGATATTATTGTAGGGTACGAAACCACCTCAAAGTTATGCTTTCTGATCGATCTATTCAAGAGTCCGTAGTAAAATAAGACGAAGTCATTATTTCCGTTCGATCTATCCTAGAGTTCGTACTAGAATAACACCTTAAGACACAAATCAACCAAAACCCTAATGTCACCTAGATACTCCAATGTCACCTCAAGTATCCGTGGGTATGATCATATGATATGCATCACACAATCTCAGATTCATCTATTCAAACCAACACAGAGTACTTCAAAGAGTGCCCAAAGTTTCTACCAGAGAGTCAAGACGAAAACGTGTGCCAACCCCTATGCATAAGTTCACAAGGTCACTGAACCCGCAAGTTGATCACCAAAACATACATCAAGTAGATCACGTGAATATCCCATTGTCACCATAGATAAGCACATGCAAGACATACATCAAGTGTTCTCAAATCCTTAAAGACTCAACCCGATAAGATAAGTTCAAAGGGAAAACTCAATCCATTACAAGAGAGTAGAGGGGGAGAAACATCGTAAGATCCAACTATGATAGCAAAGCTCGCGATACATCAAGATCATGCAAAATCAAGAACAAGAGAGAGAGAGAGAGAGAGAGATCGAACACATAGCTACTGGGACATACCCTCAGCCCCGAGGGTGAACTACTCCATCCTCGTCATGGAGAGCGCCGGGATGATGAAGATGGCCACCGGTGAGCGATCCCCCCTAGGGCATGGTGCCGGAATAGGGTCCCAATTGGTTTTTGGTGGCTATAGAGGCTTGCGACGACGAAACTCCCGATCTAGGTTAAGTTCTGGAAGTTTGGGGATTTATAGGAGAGGTTGGCGTCGAGAACAAGTCAGGGGGGCCCACGGGGAGTCCTCGAGGGAGGGGGCACCCCCAAGGGGTGGGCGCGCCCTCCACCCTCGTGGGGCCCATGGGACACCCCTCCGGTAACTCTTTGTTCCAGTATTTTTTATATTTTCCAGAAAAAATCTCCTTAGATTTTAAGCGCATTCCGAGAACTTTTATTTGTGCACAAAAACAACACCACGGTAGTTCTGCTGAAAACAGCGTCAGTCCGGGTTAGTTCTAACCAAATCATACCAAAATCATGTAGAAATATTATAAACATGGCATGAATACATAAAAAATTATAGATACGTTGGAGACGTATCAGCATCCCCAAGCTTAATTCCTGCTCGTCCTCGAGTAGGTAAATGATAAAAACAGAATTTTTGATGTGGAATGCTACCTGACTTAATTTTCAATGTAATTTTCTTTACTGTGGCATGAATATTCATATCCGAAAGATTCAAGACAAAAGTTTAATATTGACATAAAAATAATAGTAATTCAAGCATACTAACCAAGCAATCATGTCTTCTCAAAATAACATAGCCAAAGAAAGCTCATCCCTACAAAACCATATAGTTTGGCCATGCTTCATTTTCGTCACACAAAATGCTCCCATAATGCACAACCCCGATGACAAGCAAAGCAATGGTTTCATACTTTAGTATTCTCAAACTTTTTCAACTTCCACGCAATACATGAGCGCGAGCCATGCATGGACATAGCACTATGGGTGGAATAGAATATGATGATGGAGGTTGTGTGGAGAAGACAAAAAGGGAGAAAGTCTCACATTCACACGGCTAATCAACGGGCTATGGAGATGCCCATCAATTGATATCAATGCGAGGAGTAGGGATTGCCATGCAACGGATGCGCTAGAGCTATAAATGTATGAAAGCTCGACAAAAGAAACTAAGTGGGTGTGCATCCAACTTGGTTGCTCACGAAGACCTAGGGCATTTGAGGAAGCCCGTTGTTGGAATATACTAGCCAAGTTCTATAATGAAAAATTCCCACTAGTATATGAAAGTGACAAAATAAGAGACTGTCCATCATAAAGATCATGGTGCTACTTTGAAGCACAAGTGTGGAAAAAGGATAGTAACATTGTCCCTTCTCTCTTTTTCTCTCATTTTTAAAATATTTTTTGGGCCTTCTCTTTTTTTTATTTGGCCTTTCTCTTTTTTGGGGGCCTTCTCCTTTTTATTATATGGCCTTTCTCTCTCTTTTTTTTATTTCCTCACACGGGACAATGCTCTAATAATGATGATCATCACACTTCTATTTATTTACAACTCAAGGATTACAACTTGATACCAGAACAAAATATGACTCTATATGAGTGCCACCGGCGGTGTACCGGGATGGGAAATTAATCAAGAGTGACATGTATGAAAAATTATGAATGGTGGGCTTGCCACAAATACGATGTCAACTACAAGATCATGCAAGGCAATATGACAATGATGAAGCGTGTCATAATAAACGGAACTGTGGAAAGTTGCATGGCAATATATCTCGGAATGGCAATGGAAATGCCATAATAGGTAGGTATGGTGGTTGTTTTGACGAAGATATAAGGAGGCTTATGTGTGATAGAGCGTATCATATCACGGGGTTTGGATGCACCGGCGAAATTTGCACCAACTCTCGAGATGAGAAAGGGCAATGCACGATACTGAAGAGGCTAGCAATGATGGAAGGGTGAGAGTACGTATAGTGCATGGACTCAACATTAGTCATAAAGAACTCACATACTTATTGAAAAAATCTACAAGTCATCAAAACCAAGCACTACGCGCATGCTCCTAGGGGGATAGATTGGTAGGAAAAGACCATCGCTCGTCCCCGACCGACACTCATAAGGAAGACAATCAAAGAAACACCCCATGCTTCAAATTTGTCACACAACGGTTACCATATGTGCATGCTATGGGACTTGCAAACCTCAACACAAGTATTTCTCAATTTCGCAATTACTCAACTAGCACGACTCTAATATCACCATCTTCATATCTCAAAACAATCATCAAGTATCAAACTTCTCATAGTATTTAGTGCACTCTATATGAAAGTTTTTATTATATCCCTCTTGGATACCCATCATATTAGGGCTAAATTCGTAACCCAAGCAAATTACCATGTTGTTCTAAAGACTCTCAAAATAATATAAGTGAAGCATGATAGTTTATCTATTTCTTCAAAAAAAAACCAGCGCCGTGCTCTAAAAATATATAAGTGAAGCACTAGAGCAAATGACAAACTACTCCAAAAGATATAAGTGAAGATCAATGAGTAGTCGAATAATTATGTAACTATGTGAAGACTCTCTAACATTTGAGAAATTCAGATCTTGGGATATTATTCAAACAGCAAGCAAAACTAAATAAAATAAAATGACGCTCCAAGCAAAACACATATCATGTGGTGAATAAAAATATAGCCTCAAGTAAAGTTACCGATGAATAAAGACGAAAGAGGGCCCCAAGCTTAGGCTCTTGGTTGTCCTTGAATATTACCTTGGGGTGACTTGGGCATCCCCAAGCTTAGGCTCTTGCCACTCCTTTATTCCATAGTCCATCAAATCTTTACCCAAAACTTGAAAACTTCACAACACAAAACGTAACAAAAAACTCGTAAGCTCCGTTAGTATAAGAAAATAAACCACAACTTTAGGGTAATGTAATGAACTCATTCTAAATTCATATTGGTGTAATATCTACTGTATTCCAACTTCTCTATGGTTCATACCCTCCGATACTACACATAGATTCATCAAAATAAGCAAACAACACATAGAAAACAGAATCTATCAAAAACAGAACAGTTCCATACTTCTGTAACTCCAAACATTCTACCAAATTAGGAAAACCTGAGCAATTTGTGTACCAATCCACAGCAAAAAGAATTAGATCAAAAGCACGTTTCTGTGAATTATCAAAACTAATTTACTGGGCGCAAAAGTTTCTGATTTTCAGCAGGATCAACACAACTATCACCGTAAGCTATCCTAAAGGTCTTACTTGGCACTTTATTGAAACAAAAGCTATAAAACATGATTACTACATTAGCATAATCATGTGAACACACAAAAATAGTAAAGGTAAATATTGGGTTGTCTCCCAACAAGCGCTTTGTTTATTGCATTTTTAGCTAGGCATGATGATTTCAATGATGCTCACATAAAAGATAAGAATTGAAACATAAACAGGGCATAATGAAGCATATGACAAGCACAATTAAGCTAACCCACTTCCTATGCATAGGGATTTTGTGAGCAAACTACTTATGGGAACAAGAATCAACTAGCATAGGAAAGCAAAACAAGCATAACTTCAAGATTTTAAGCACATAGAGAGGAAACTTGATATTATTGCAATTCCTAAAAGTATATATTCCTCCCTCATAATAATTTTCAGTAGCATCATGAATGAATTCAACAATATAACCATCACATAAAGCATTATTTTCATGATGCACAAGCATAGAAATTTTACTACTCTCCACATAAGCAAATTTATTCTCATGAATAGTAGTGGGAGAAAACTCAACGAAATAACTATCATGTGATACTTTATTCACATAATCAATTTGAGCATTAAAATCATGATGACAAGTTTCATGCATATCATTACTCTTTATAGCAAAAATTTCATCATAATAACAATCATAGATAGGAGGCATGTTATCATCATAATATATTTTCTCATCAAAACTTGGGGGACTAAAAATATCATCTTCATCAAGCATAGCATCCCCAAGCTTGGGGCTTTGCATATCATTAGCATCATGGATATTCAAGGAATTCATACTAACAACATTGTAATCATGCTCATCATACAAAGATTTAGTGCCAAACATTCTAATGCATTCTTCTTCTAACACTTTGGCAAAATTATCGGAATCCCTATTTTCACGAAAGACATTAAAAAGATGAAGCATATGAGGCAACCTCAATTCCATTTTTTTGTAGTTTTCTTTTATAAACTAAACTAGTGATAAAACAAGAAACTAAAAGATTCGATTGCAAGATCTAAAGATATACCTTCAAGCACTAACGTCGCCGGCAACGGCGCCAGAAATTGCTTGATGTCTACTATGCAACCTTCTTCTTGTAGACGTTGTTGGGCCTCCAAGTGCAGAGGTTTGTAGGACAGTAGCAAATTTCCCTCAAATGGATGACCTAAGGTTTATCAATCCGTGGGAGGCGTAGGATGAAGATGGTCTCTCTCAAGCAACCCTGCAACTCTTGTGTCCCCAATACAACCAATACAATGGTAAATTGTATAGGTGCACTAGTTCGGCGAAGAGATGGTGATACAAGTGTAATATGGATGGTAGATATAGCTTTTTGTGATCTAAAAATATAAAAACAGCAAGGTAGCAAGCGATAAAAGTGAGCGTAAACGGTATTGCAAAGCTAGGAAACAAGGCCTAGGGTTCATACTTTCAGTAGTGCAAGTTCTCTCAACAATAATAACATAATTGGATCATATAACTACCCCTCAACATGCAACAAAGAGTAACTCCAAAGTCACTAATAGAGGAGAACAAACGAAGAGATTATTGTAGGGTACGAAACCACCTCAAAGTTATCCTTTCTGATCGATCTATTAAAGAGTCCGTAGTAAAATAAGAGGAAGTTATTCTTTCTATTCGATCTATCATAGAGTTCGTACTAGAATAACACCTTAAGACACAAATCAACTATTGGCATTCTGGAAACGGTGGTCCCCAGACTTGCCAGCCTGCGGCCCATTGCGTGGCTCCACCCGCGGCCCAGTACAGCCAGTCTTCACCAACAAACACCCAAGACCCTCGTGAGGGGCCAAGCCTCGTGAGGCGGACGACACAAGACCTCCTCGG
Source organism: Aegilops bicornis (assembly GCA_021605145.1). Lineage (NCBI taxonomy): Eukaryota > Viridiplantae > Streptophyta > Magnoliopsida > Poales > Poaceae > Aegilops > Aegilops bicornis. Next base: position 474,977,407 of record CM038671.1, on the reverse strand, counting down.
GAGCGGCCTCACCAGGCTGGCTCGTGAGGGGCGGAGAGATCAAGTCAAGGCAAACCTCGCGAGGTTCCAATGATGCAAGCCATGACGACCAAGACTAGGCAGGCGCCAACGCGTGCAGTGTGCTTGTTTCCCCTTTGGTGCTAAGGGGGAAAGTGCAAGCGATGAGTACCGAGGCATCAAGCAAAGGTTTCCATATCGGTGCAACGAGACCAAGACCAACAGGACGGCAGGGCGGAGGTCACCGTGGAGCCCAAGACGGCGTCACCACCAGAGCCTTTGGCAGGCGAAGACCACCTTTAGTCAGGATAGCTTGTACTAGTTGTCCTTTTTCGAATTGGCCGTTGTTGGCTCCCTTCTCGCTCAATATTGGGGAGAGGACCAGGGCCTCTATAAATAGGACTAGCCACCATAGTAGAACTAAACTCAGCCTGAACTGATTCAGATCATCCTCACATCACCAAGCACAGGAACACCCCACTTCAGGAGGTTGTTCTTCCCTTGTACTGTTCATCCTCAGCCCAAGAGGCAATCCACCACCACCACACTGGAGTAGGGTATTACACCACATCGGTGGCCCGAACCAGTATAAATCTTGTGTCCCTTGTGTTGCGAGTTCGTCTAGCTAGCCTTTGAGATTGCGGTGAGGGTGAGGGCGTGATTTGGTAGGGGGGAATATTTTCACGCACCCTAGTGTTCGAACCTCAAGGGTTTTGCCAGAACCCGAAATCCGACATTTGGCGCGCCAGGTAGGGGTGCGCCGGAGTTTCCTTCCGCCGATCCACATCCCATCGCTTCATCGTCTCCATGTCGGATGCCCGTCAAGCCCGCGCTGAGCGTAGGGCCGCCCTCGCCACCCGCGTCGCTCAGACGGCTCCTGTCAGCGGGCCTCCCCGTCGTTCTCCGTCGCCTGCCGCCACCGGTCCGGCGGGGAACAAGCAGAAAGCATCCTCGCTGCACCCCTCGGTGCGGCGGGACGGCCGCACCGCCACCCCGTCGCTGACCCCGGCCGGTTCATCGTCTCACACTTGTCGCGCTTCCACGGACGCGCAGGCCGCGCTACTCATTGCGCGCGAGCTCCTGCGCTACCGCCCCATCGACGACCTCTACGAGGACTGGCTCGACCGCATCACCGACCTTGTCAGCGCCGCTGGGGGCTCTCCCTTGTCGTCCCTTTCATTGCCTCACCCTCCACCAGCTGCTGGCGACGTGGCTCATGGAGCGCCTCCGCCACCTCTGCCCCAAGACGGCGTCTTGGCGCCAAGGCGTGTGGCCCCCCGGCGCGACCCACCACGCCAGGCGCCCCCGCGAGAAGAAAGAAGCTGCCAAGAAATCCCTCGGTCACGAGAAAACGTCCCCGTGCTCCCCGCACCACCACGGCAAGACCGCGCGCCGCCTGCAGTGGCGGTGCGCAGACATCAAGGGCAGGCTCCACGTCAGCAAAGGGCCCTGGTAGCCACTGCGGGCTGCCGTGCCTTCACCCCCGAGCTGCATAGCGTCGCATGGTCGGGCAAGTTCAAGCCAGACCTGCCTCCTCGCTACGACGGCACCCTCGACCCCGCGGAGTTTCTGCAGCTCTATGAGCTGAGAATCGATGCAGCCAACGGCGACAAAAAAGTCATGGCGAACTGGTTCCCCTTGGCGCTCAAGGATGGTGTCGGCTCATGGCTCCTGAACCTGCCTCCAGGCTCGATCTCCTCCTGGGACGAGAATCGTGACCGCTTCGTCGCCAACTTCCAGGGTACCCGCGACCGCCCTCCGGCCGTGGGTGACCTGTGCTGCATCAAGCAGCAGCCAGGAGAGACCCTCCAGAAGTACATCCAGCGCTTCAACAATGTTCGCCTCAAGATCCCTAAGGTGACGGACGAGGCCATCATCTCTGCGTTTTCCGATGGCGTCCGCAACGTCAAGATGAAGAAATAGCTCGCCATCCACGAGGATCTGAGCACGACCTTGGAGCTGTTCAACCTGGCGACCAAGTGCGCAAGAGCTGAGGAAGGGCGCCTTTCCCTCCTCGAGCTCCTAGCTGCTTACCCCGATGAGAAGAAGGCCAAGGCCAAGGACGTGAAGCGCAAGGGAGTGGCTGTACTCGCGGCAGAACCAGACATGAAGCGCAGCCGGGACCAGCCCGAGTCATCCAAGAGCAGCCGACCATTCTGCGCCATCCACAACGTCCACGGCCACAACACCAACGACTGTCAGGAGCTCAGGGCCATCCGAGACGGGCGCCTCGGTCGACGCCCCAAGAGCAAAGTTCGGGGCTACGACCAAGGAGGAAGACGTGGCGGAGGACGCTGGGACGACCGTGGCCCTTGCCAGGAGTGGCGTGACCGGCCTCGTGAGGACCGCTGGCAAGATCAGCCTCGTGAGGGCGTCTGGAGAGATCAGCCTCGCGAAGACCGCCCTTAGGGCCATGCTGGGCTTCCTCTGCTGCCCCCACCACCAAGAAGGAGCGACGACCACCGTCAAGACAAAGGGGCTGGGGGCTTCCAGGAGCCGCGGGCTATCGCCTGCATCTTGGGCGGAGCTCAAGCTCTGGCCTCTCAGCGCATCTTCAAGCAGTTTGCTCGCGAAGTGAACGCAGCCCGCCCCAGGCTCGAGGCCACACGCTCGCTCAGGTGGTCCAAGTGCGCCATCACCTTCATTTCGGCAGATCGGCTCCAGTGCGCAGCCACCGCAGGTGCCCTCTCGATGCTTTGCTCACCCGTCATCAGCAACGTACAAGTCACCAAGACCCTCGTCGACGGGATGCAGGGCTTAACGTCCTGTCTGTCGAGATGTTTGGCAGCCTTCAAGTGCCCTACGATCAGCTTCAACCTACCAAGCCCTTCTCAAGAGTGACCGACGGTTCCACCACGCCGATAGGGCAAGTCTGCTTCCCTGTCACCTTCGGACAGTGCGACAACTACCGCACCAAGCTCATCGACTTCGACGTCTCCCACATCCGTCTGCCATACAATGACATCCTCGGGTATCCGACCCTGGCCAAGTTCATGGCAGTGACACACCATGGCTACAACGTCCTCAAGATGCCAGGGAGCGGTGGGATCATCACAGCCCCCTGCGAAGAAAGAGATGCGGTGTGCTCCCTCGAGCGCGCCTTCCAAGCAGCGTCAATCGAAGACCCCAACAACAATGCAGCGTTGTACCCTCCTGAGGTCGTCCCCAAGAATAAGAAGCAGCTACTCCGTGCCGGGCCTCAGGAGAGCGGCACCGCAAGTGGTACCTCGTCAGGATCAGCGCCTATGCCTGGGGCGCCTCCCTCCTTCGCATAGGAAGGCGCGCCTGGTGCCCTGCTGAGGGAGTCTTGGATTAGGGGGTGTCCGGATGGCCGGACTATGACCTTTGGCCGGACTCCTGGACAATGAAGATCCAAGATTGAAGACTTCTTCCCGTGTCCGGATAGGACTTTCCTTGGCATGGAAGGCAAGCTTGGCGATACGGATATGTAGATCTCGTCCCATTGTAACCGACTCTGTGTAACCCTAGCCCTCTCCGGTGTCTATATAAACCGGAGGGTTTTAGTCCGTAGGACGAACAACAACAATCATACCATAGGCTAGCTTCTAGGGTTTAGCCTCTCTGATCTCGTGGTAGATCTACTCTTGTACTACCCATATCATCAATATTAATCAAGCAGAGTAGGGTTTTACCTCCATCGAGAGGGCGAACACAGGTAAAAACATCGTGTCCCTTGTCTCCTGTTACCATCCGCCTAGACGCAGTTCGGGACCCCCTACCCGAGATCCGCCGGTTTTGACACCGACATTGGTGCTTTCATTGAGAGTTCCTCTGTGTCGTCATCTTTAGGCCCGATGGCTCCTCCGATCATCAACAACGATGCGGTCCAGGTGAAACTTTTCTCCCCGGACAGATCTTAAATATTCGGGCGGCTTTTGCTGCAGGCCAATTCGCTTGGCCATCTGGAGCAGATCAAAAGCTACGCCCCTGGCCATCAGGTCAGATTTAGAAGTTTGAACTACACGACCGACGTCCGCGGAGACTTGATCTTTGACGGGTTCCAGCCACAGCCAAGCGCGTCGCACTGTCTCGATGGGCATGATCTAGCTCTGCCGCTGAACAGTGCCCTGGAGGCCGCACCAGTGTCCGCTCTGACCTTTAGCTCGGAGCCGACTGCGCCTATCGAGGACGGGTGGCTGGACACCGCCTCGGGGGCTGGAAACTCTACGGTGATCGAGCCGAACACCATACCTGTCCTTTGTGAAGCTCGTGGCCCCAAGGTGCCGGACTCCACTCCGGACTCCGAACCTTCCGCGCCCCTGCCAATCGAAACCGATTGGGCGTCGATCATGGAGTTCACCACCACGGACATCTTTCAGCACTCGTCCTTCGGCGACATTCTGAATTCACTAAAGTATCTCTCCTTATCAGGATAACCCTGGCCGGACTATGGTCACCAAGGTTGGGATGCGGACGATGAAGAAATTCAAAGCCCACCCACCACCCACTTCGTAGCCACTGTCGATGATTTAACCGACATGCTCGACTTCGACTCCAAAGACATCGACGGTATGGACGACGATGCAGGAGACGACCAAGTACCAGCGCCCTCTGAGAGACCTGGAAGGCCACCTCGTCATACGACACATACATGGTGGACATCCCAAAAGAAGGGAATGGCGATGGAACAACGGAGGATGACCCCTCCAAGAAACAGCCTGAGCACCGGCGTCAGCGGCACCGCTCTAAATCCCGCCACAGCAAAAACGGCGATTCCAGCACGGGAGATAATAACACCCCGGACAGTGCCGAAGACAATCCCCTCCAGCAGGATTCAGCACAGGAGGATGGAGAGGCCAGCCCTCATGAGAGAGCGGCAGACAGAGAGGTAGAGGACGATAACTACATGACTCCCTCCGAAGACGAGGCAAGCCTCGACGATGACAGATTTGTCGTGCCTGAGGATCCCGTCGAACAAGAGAGTTTCAAACGCAGGCTTATGGCCACGGCGAGCAGCCTCAAGAAAAAATAGCAACATCTTAGAGCTGACCAAGACCTGCTAGCCGACAGATGGACTGATGTCCTTGCGGCCGAAGAGTACGAACTCGAAGGCCCCTCCAAGAGCTACCCAAAACGCAGGTTGCTACCCCGATTAGAGGAGGAAGCAACTAGACCTACATCACCAGCGCATGATGCGGCCGACCGACCACCTTGTGGCCGCGACAGAGAGGCCTCTCGGCCCTCCACTCAATTCGCACCCCGTCATCGCTCAAAGAATACCAAGACACGGGGAAATGCGCCAGACCTACGAGATATATTGGAGGACAGGGCAAGGCAAACAAGATCGATCTATGGATCGCGTGGGCGCCCCACGACACGTGACGATAACCATCATGCCGGATATGATAAATCCGGCCGGGCCAAATAGAGTAGACAAAGCTCATTTGAGCTACGTCGTGACATAGCCCAATACAGAGGCGCCGCACACCCACTATGCTTCATAGATGAAGTAATGGGTCATAAAATCCCCAAGGGTTTCAAACCCGTAAACATAGAATCATACGATGGCACAACGGATCCGGCGGTATGGATCGAGGATTATCTCCTTCATATCCACATGGCCCGTAGCGATGATCTACATGCCATCAAATACCTCCCACTCAAGCTTAAACGACCAGCTCGGCATTGGCTTAACAGCCTGCCAGCAGAATCAATTGGTTGTTGGGAGGACCTGGAAGCCGCATTCCTCGACAACTTCCAGGGCATCTATGTGCGACCACCAGAAGCCGATGACCTAAGCCACATAATTCAGCAGCCAGAGGAATCGGCCAAACAATTCTGGACACGGTTCCTAACCAAGAAAAATCAAATAGTCGACTGTCCGGACGCAGAGGCCCTTCCAGCCTTCAACCATAACATCATGACGAGTGGCTTGCCCGGCACCTAGGACGGGAAAAGCGAAATCCATGGCAGCCCTCACAACACTCATGACCCGCTTTTGCGCGGGAGAAGACAGCTGGCTAGCTCGTAGTAATGACATGACCAAGAGCCCTGGTAATTCGGATACCAAGGACAACATTGGCAGGTCACGTCGCAACAAGCAAAAGCGCCGCATTAACGGCGACAATGCCGAGGATACAGCAGTTAATGCCGGATTCAGAGGCTCTAAACCCGGTCAGCGGAAAAAGCAATTCAAAAGGAATACTCCGGGCCCGTCCAATTTGGAACGAATACTCGATCGCTCGTGCCAGATACACGGCACCCCCGAAAAACCAGCCAACCACACCAACAGGGATTGTTGGGTGTTCAAGCAGGCAGGCAAGTTAAGCGCCGAAAACAATGACAAGGGGCTGCATAGCGATGACGAGGAGGAGCCCCGGCCGCCGAACAATAGGGGACAGAAGGGTTTCCCCCCACAAGTGCGGACGGTGAACATGATATACGCAACCCACATACCCAAAAGGGAGCGGAAGCATGCACTCAGGGACGTATATGCGTTGGAGCCAGTCGCCCCAAAGTTCAACCCATGGTCCTGCTGCCCGATCACTTTTGATCGAAGGACCACCTCAGTAGCATCCGCCATGGCGGATTCGCCGCATTGGTTTTAGACCCAATCATTGACGGATTTCACCTCACGAGAGTCCTTATGGACGGTGGCGGCCTTTGAACCTGCTTTATCGGGATCGTATGCGAAAAATGGGCATAGATCCTCAAGGATTAAACCCACAAAGACGACCTTTAAAGGTGTCATACCAGGTGTAGAGGCCAAGCTATGCAGGCTCGATTACACTTGAGGTGGTCTTGAGATCCCGGATAATTTCGAAGCAAGGAGTTAATCTTGACATAGTCCTGTTCTGCGATGGCTATCACGCCTTTGCTCGGACGAACCGCATTTGCAAAGTTCAATGCGGTGCCGCACTACGCATACCTCAAGCTCAACATGCCAGGCCCTCGAGGAGTCATTACGGTCAATGGAAACATCGAACGCTCTCTCCGGACGGAGGAGCATACGGCGGCCCTCGCAACGAAAGTACAAAGCAGCCTCTCAAGGCAATTCTCCAGCCCGGCCATTAAACGTACGGACACCGTCAAGCGCGCCCGGAGTAACCTACAACAAGACCGCCTGGCACGTTCCGAGCACGCGTAGCAATGCGGCCCCAACCCCAGCCCTCGCGAAATTGCGAAACCAGTACTACGCGTACATAACTATGCTCTGGAAATACCATGGGCATAGGGGGAGGGGCACGACCAAGGCACGCCCAAAATGCGGTTCAACCGCACAAGGGGCTCCCGATTTTGTCATTCTTTTTTTCTTACTTTCAGGACTCCACTTTCTGGAAGGCCTATCCAGCAGCATAGTCGCCGAACACACGATGCAACAGCCAGGGAGGCAGAAAGCTACGTCGAGTGTCCAGGTGGTCTCTATAACGAGCAGTATACTTGTTTCACATGTCATCCCGCAGCTCGCCCTGGAGGGGGGACATGTTAAATAGTCCCATCTCTTGCTTATCGCACTATTTGTATCGTTCTGCTTTTACCGCAGACTTTTCGAATAAACAATGCATAGCTTTTGACTATTATTGCATTCCCCTTTTTTATAAAAATATGTTCAATTATAACATTATGCAACCGTACACTTTGGTACGGCAAATACACCAGGGGCTTACGTACCCCAGAATATGGTGTGAGAAGCCCGAACACTCTCATGAGTGCGGCCAGTGTTGGAAAAAGCAGTGCCTAGGTGGCGCTTAGGCACGCCTAGGCACTAGGCCATAACCAACCGCCCTGCCTAGGGCAGAGGCGGAAGCCTAGGAAGTGCAAGCAATAAATTGTCCACTCAAGCGAGAAATCATGTCATATTTTGTTGATAACCCAAATGGGACATATTCCAATGGACATTAGATGTCAGTTTAATAATTTATATGCTATAAAGTATGTGTATGTGTATATTATACATAAACATGCCCTAATAGTCAAAATTATATGACTGCCTAGGCCACACCTAGTGCGCTTAAGCACCGCCTAGGCGTTAGGCAAAGGCCAACCGCCTCGCTTACGCCTAGCACTTTTTCCAACCTTGAGTGCGGCACCCCGAACTTATAGCATTATATGCATCGGCTCCGAATCATGTCTTGGGTCAATAGTTGGGTTTGCCCGGCTCACATGTTTTGGTACCTTACGTTCCGCTATATCGGCTAAGGTAGCACTGGGAGAACCACTGCGATTGTGCCTTGGTTGAGCTGGGCTGAGTACCTCAGTGGAGAAAGCTAAAACTGACCATCATGATAGGGCGAGAGCTGGTCGCTGTTCGAGAGGTTTTCGAGTCCCTAAAGACTTATGCCGCTTAGAGCGAGGAGTCGGCTTTGTCCGGCCTAGGCGGGGATAAGCGCCCGAACTCGGTCTTCCAAATACTAGGGGCTTCAGAAATTTAAAATTATAGAATTCTATGGCTAAGTGAGAGTGTTCAAGCATTATAGTCCGATTGCCTTGTTACGTTGTGTTGAGCGCCTCCCTCGAAGGACCCAATAATGGGAAAAAAAAGCGCTCAAGTTTATACCAAACACCCGACACTTTCGTGGCATGGGGCGAGAAGCCGACGACTCGCCATCTCTCAAATTTAATAAACGTCCGCTGAAGGTAATATTTTAAATTCAAAAGCGTTGCTTAGCGCATATGAACAAGTTTTCAGCGTCTGAGGATCACAAATGCGAGTTTACTCAAAAATTACATCTTTGGAGTACTCGTCCGCTATACGGCGGGCACCTTTCAGGACGCCCTCATAATACATCTCGGGCTTGCGATGCTCCTTGCCCGGCGGTGGTCCGTCCATCACAAGCTTCTCAGCGTCCATCTTTCCCCAGTGCACAGCACGGGCAAGGGCCCTATGGGCACCCTCGATGCATACGGAGTGCGTGATGACTTCAAGCCTTGGACAGGCATCCACCAGCCGCCTTACCATTAAAAGTAGCTCCGGGCATGGCTTCCCGAGCCACGGCCGAATCTGAGACCCTTCATGGCATGTTCAGCCACCTTATGGACCTCAACCAGCTGCTTCATTTGGTGGCTCAAAACACCGGGTGTCCGGCCTCGACATCTTGAGACGAGAACACCTTCTCCGTCGAGCTCCCCTCTTATTTCGGTAGAATCTGGCAGGTCGGACACACTTGGGAAGATCTGTGAATGCTCTGGAGAGCTCCGGACTCGGGTAAGTAACAAGTAATTCACTTTCACGTGCTTGCTTTGCATAAAGAATGCCTTACCCGCCGCTATCTTCTTCATCGCCTCAATTTCCTGGAGGGCCTTTTGGGCTTCGCCCTTAGCAGACTTGGCGCTCTCAAGGGCCTAGGCAAGCTCGGATTCTCGAGTCTTTGAGTCAATCTCCAACCTCTCATGCTTTTCCACGAGAGCCTGGAGCTCTTGCCGCACCTCCGCCACTCGCGCCTCCTGCTTCTCTCGCTCGGTGCGCTCCACGGCCGCATTGTTTTCGGCCTTGGACAGCGCTTCCTTTAGGGTCGCCACCTCGTTCATGGCCCCTGCAATACCCACGTTGATCCTGTCATTTTTTGCAACCACATATTTTTATATACTTACATAAGGTATTACTTACCTTCCTTGTCCTCGAGCTGCTTTTTGGCAAGGCCGAGCTCGTTCTCGGATCGCTCGAGGATCTGCTTCAATGCATTGACCTCCGCAGTCAGTGCGGCAGAGGTCAGCAGCACAGCCTGCATTCCCATATTGACATACTTATGTTAGACTCCTGGGTATGTCTTTTTGATCCTCAGTTCGGCTTTTCTTTCCGAACACCAAACTAAGCATCATGGGCTACTGTCTATGCGGTAATATTTTTACATATCTTAAATACATACCTCAAAGCCTTTTAGAAGGCTGGCACAGGCTTCGGTCAGCCCGCTCTTGGCGGTCTGAACCTTATGGATCACCACACTCATAATAGTGCGGTGCTCCTCATTGATGGAGGCGCCGTTAAGCACCTCCAGCAAATTATCCGGTGCCTCCGGTTGGACGGAGGTCACCGGCATCGTAGGCTCGCCCTCCTTAGTAGGGGGCCGCCTGCCGAATGCCGGAACCGTTGAAGGTTCCGGTGTAGAGTCCGGCCCAGGGCCGGACCTAGAGCCCTTTGGGGTTTTACCCCCTTTGCGCCTGGGATCCGGGAGGTTGCCTTGCGGCGCCTCCAGGACCACCTCCTCCTGGCCTGGCCCCTTTTGGGACGCCACCTCGGCATCATCTGTAGCGCGAGGAGAGGAGGCGGTCAGAAGTGAAGTGTTGTTCACATCTGACAAACCCAGGGAACCGCTCGACGAAGCATCGAGCCCGGCCTTGGGCGGACTGCATGATTATATTCGGCGTCAGAAGGTACTGTGCAATAAAGAAACGCCATGAGTTATTCTGGTACCCGGATACTTACGATTTCGCTAGGGGCTTGGCCCTGGGTGGCCACTCTTCTTCGTCGTCGTCGGCGTTGGTGGAGTAGTCCAGAGGGAGGGTCCTTCCCTTCTTGGACCCTCCGGCCCCCCCAGTTGGGGCGGCCTTCCTTTTTATTCCTCCCCCAGCCGGAGGGGGAGAGGCTTCTTCTTCTTCCTCCTCCCCGATGATGAATCCGGCACCACGGGGCGCCGGGAACTCTTTCGAGTTCCCGTGGCCTTCTTCTTGGCCTTCTTCTCCGGCACCACGTAAGGTGCCGGGACCAGCAGCCCCGTCAAGTGGGCATCTGCTAGATCTTCGGGCCAAGGAGCCGGACAGTCGATCTGTCCGGTCTTCTTCTGCCATTCCTGTCAAAGGAACGGGAGCTTAGATCCCGCATAGAGTTAAACTATGAAAAACAAGTATCCCGTAAAGGGTAAAATAAACTTACTATGCTGGCTTGTCGTTTCGCGCGGAATCCGCGATCCACGGTGATGGGAGGGGGAACCTCGGCGCCCTTGAATAGCACCTTCCAGGCATCCTCGTGCGTTGTGTCAAAGAGCCTGGTCAGAGTTTGGTGCTTTGGGCGGGTTGAACTCCCATAAGTTAAAGGCCCGTCATTGACACGGGAGGATCCGGCGGATGAGCATGACTGGACTACGTTGACGAGTTTAACCTCTTTGTTCACCAGGTCTTGGGCAGGATTGGAGTCGGTCCGCTCTTCCGAATTACCCATGACAGGCCTGTCTCTTTTCGGAGGTGAGTCTTGTAGGAAAGCGGATCGAATTCGGGGCGCTGCCCATTTAGGGTCCGCAGCGGCTCGGTGATGTAGAACCACCCCGATTGCCACCCCTTTATGGTCTCCATGAAGGAGCCCTCGAGCCATGTAACGTTGGGCATCTTGCCCACCATGGCGCTTCCGCACTCCGCTTGTTGGCCGCCCACTACCTTTGGCTTGACATTGAAGGTCTTCAGCCATAAGCCGAAGTGGTGCTTGATACGGAGGAAAGCCTCGCACACGACGATAAACGCAGAGATGTTGAGGACGAAGTTCGGGGCCAGATCGTGGAAATCCAGGCCGTAGTAGAACATGAGCTCCCGGACAAATGGGTGAAGTAGAAAACCTAGTCCGCGGAGGAAGTGGGTGAGGAACACCACCCTCTCATGGGGCCTGGGGGTGGGGATGATCTGCCCCTTGTCTTGGAGCCGGTGCGCGATGTCGTTAGACAAGTATCCAGCCTCCCTCAACTTCTTGATGTGTCCCTCCGTGACGAAGGAGACCATCCACTTGCCTCCTGCTCCGGACATGACTGGAGAAGGTTGAGTCGGGGTGTGCGGACTTGGGCGCTGGAGCTCGAGTGCGCGAAAATGGATAAGCAAAGGAGGAAGAAGGTGTAGATAGAAAGGGGTGGATCCTTATCCCCTTATATGGGCGGACGAAACTGTATGCCCCCACCAGCCTGGTAAAACTCGCTTATCTCCCAAGCGCCATAAATTAATGGCACGGTTGGGTTACCCACGCCCGTATTGATGAGAATCCCGGAATAAGGGGACTGCTGTCTACTACACAACCTTCTTCTTGTAGACGTTGTTGGGCCTGCAAGTGCACAGGTTTGTAGGATAGTAGCAAATTTCCCTCAAGTGGATGACCTAAGGTTTATCAATCCGTGAGAGGCGTAGGATGAATATGGTCTCTCTCAAGCAACCCTGCAACCAAATAACCAAAAGTCTCTTGTGTCCCCAACACACCCAATACAATGATAAATTGTATAGGTGCACTAGTTCGGCGAAGTGATGGTGATACAAGTGCAAAATAGATAGTAGATAAAGGTATTTGTAATCTGAAATAATAAAAACAGCGAGTTAACAAGTGGTAAAACTGAGCGTAAACGGTATTGCAATGATAGGAAACAAGGCCTAGGGTTCATACTTTCACTAGTGCAAGTTCTCTCAACAATAATAACATAGATAGATCATATAACAATCCCTCAACATGCAACAAAGAGTCACTTTGAAGACACTAATAGCGGAGAACAAACATAGAGATTATGGTCGGGTACGAAACCACCATAAAGTTATTCTTTCGGATTGATCTATAAAAGAGTTTGTACTAGAATAACACCTTAAGACACAAATCAATCAAAACCCTAATGTCACCTAGATACTCCATTGACACCTCAAGTATCCGTGGGCATGATTATATGATTTGCATCACAATCTCAGATTCATCCAACCAACATAAAAGTACTTCTAAGAGTGCCCCAAAGTTTCTACCGGAGAATCAAGAAAACGTGTGCCAACCCCTATGCATAGGTTCCCAATGTCACGAAACCCGCAAGTTGATCACCAAGACATACATCAAGTGTTCTCATAAAAGACTCAATCCGATAAGATAACTTCAAAGGGAAACTCAATTCATCACAAGAGATTAGAGGGGGAGAAACATCATAAGATCCAACTACAATAGCAAAGCTCAGGATACATCAAGATCGTTCCATAGAGGAACACGAGAGAGAACACGCGAGAGAGAGATCAAACACATTGCTACTGGTACATACCCTCAGCCCCGAGGGTGAACTACTCCCTCCTCGTCATGGATAGCGCCGGGATGATGAATATGGCCACCGGAGATGGATCCCCCTCCGTGAAGTAGGAAAAGGGGTCCCGATTGGTTTTTGGTGGTTCTGGAGGCTTGCGGTGGCGGAACTCCCGATCTAGCTTCTGTTCTGGAAGTTTTAGCGTACGATGGTATATATGGGTGAAAGGAGAACGTCGGTGGAGCAGCTACGGGGGCCCCACGAGGCAGGGGGCGTGCCCGGGGGGGTAGGCGCGCCCCCACCCTCGTGAGCACCTCCCATATCTTCTGACGTGGGGTCCAAGTCCATCAGGTGGGTTTCCTTCCAAAAATAACTTCTCCGATTGATTTCGTTCGTTTTGACTCCGTCGATATTCCTTTTCCTCGAAACAGAAATAGGCATAAAACAACAAATCTGAAATTTGGGCCTCCGGTTAATAGGTTAGTCCCAAAAATAATATAAAAGTGGATAATAAAGCCCAGTATTGCCTAAAACAGTAGATAAAGTAGCATGGAGCAATCAAAAATGATAGATACGTTGGAGAAGTATCAAGCATCCCCAAGCTTAATTCCTGCTCGTCCTCGAGTAGGTAAATGATAAAAAAGAATTTTTGATGCGGAGTGATACTTTGGCATAATTTCAATGCAAATCTTCTTAATTGTGGCATGAATATTCAGATCCGAAAGATTCAAGACAAAAGTTCATATTGACATAAAAATAATAATACTTCAAGCATACTAATCAAAGTAATCATGTCTTCTCAAAATAGCATGGCAAAAGAAAGGTCATCCTACAAAATCATATAGTTAGGCTATGCTTCATTTTCATCACACAAAGATGTTCCCAACTTCTATACCCCGATGACAAGCCAAGCAATTGTTTCATACTTAAATAATCTCAAACTTTTTCAACCTTCACGCAATACATGGCGTGAGCCATGGATATAGCACTATGGGTGGAATAGAATATGATGATGGGGATTGTGTGGAGAAGACAAAAAGGAGAAAGTCTCACATTGACGAGGATAATCAACGGGCTATGGAGATGCCCATCAATTGATGTCAACATCAGGAGTAGGGATTGCCATGCAACGGATGCACTAGAGCTATGAATGCTCAACAAAAGAAAACTAGTGGGTGTGCATCCAACTTGCTTGCTCATGAAGACCTAGGGCATTTGAGGAAGCCCATCATAGGAATATACAAGCCAAGTTCTATAATGAAAAATTCCCACTAGTATGAAAGACAACTTATGAGACTCACTATATGAAAAACATGGTGCTACTTTGAAGCACAATATATGAGACTCACTACATGAAGAACAAGGTGCTACTTTGAAGCACAAGTGTGGAAAAAAGGATAGTAGCATTGCCCCTTTTTATTTATTTATTATTTTTATTTTTTTTATTTTTTTGGGCCTTCTTTTTTTTCTTTGGCCTTTCTCTTTTTTTTGGGCAATGCTCTAATAATGATGATCATCACACTTCTATTGATTACAACATAAGGATTACAACTCGAAACTAGAACAAGGTATGACTATATATGAATGCCTCCGGCGGTGTACCGGGATGGTGCAATGAATCAAGAGTGACATGTATGAAAAATAATGCATGGTGGCTTTGCCACAAATACGATGTCAACTACATGATCATGCAATGGCAATATGACAATGATGAATGTGTCATGAAGAACGGTATGGTGGAAAGTTGCATGGAAATATATCTCGGAATGGCTATGGAAATGCCATAATAGGTAGGTATGGTGGCTGTTTTGAGGAAGATATAGGGAGGTTTATGTGTGAAAGAGCGTATCATATCACGGGGTTTGGATGCACCGGCGAAGTTTGCACCAACTCTCTAGGTGAGAAAGGTCAATGCATGGTATCGAAGAGGCTAGCAAAGGCGGAAAGGTAAAAGTGCGTATAATCCATGGACTCAACATTAGTCAAAAGAACTCATATACTTATTGCAAAAATTTAGAAGTCATCAAAAATCAAGTACTACGCGCATGCTCCTAGGGGGATAGATTGGTAGGAAAAGACCATCGCTCGTCCCCGACCGCCACTCATAAGGATGCACAAGCCAGGTACACTTCATGTTTCAAATTTGTTACACAACTTTAACCATACGTGCATGCTACGGGACTTGCAAGCTTTAACACAAGTATTTCTCAAATTCACAACTACTCAACTAGCATGACTTTGATATTATCACCTCCATATCTCAAAACAATTATCAAGCATCAAACTTATCTTAATATTCAACGCACTCAAAAGAAAGTTTCACATATCTTGAACACCAAGTATATTAACATTAAGCAAATTACCATGCTATTAACGACTCTCAAAATAATATAAGTGAACCATGAGAGTTCATATATTTATTCAAAATAAAACCACCATTGTGCTCTAAAAGATATAAGTGAAGCACTAGAGCAAACAACAAACTACTCCAAAAGATATAAGTGAAGATCAATGAGTAGTCGAATAATTGTGCAACTATGTGAAGACTCTCTAACATTTAAGAATTTCAGATCTTGATACTTTATTCAAACAGCAAGCAAAGCTAAATAAAACGACATTTCAAGGATAGCACACATCATGTGAAGAAGCAAAAACTTAGGTTCAACCGATACTAACCGATAGTTGTTGAAGAAGAAAGGTGGGATGCCAACGGGGGCATCCCCAAGCTTAGATGCTTGAGACTTCTTGAAATAATATCTTGGGGTGCCTTGGGCATCCCCAAGCTTGAAATTTTGTGTCTCCTTAATTCCTCTCATATCATGGTTTCTCTTTTTATCAAAAGCTTCATCCACAACAAACTCAACAAGAACTCATGAGATAGGTTAGTATAAACCAATGCAAAACCTTATCATTTTCTACTGTAACAAATCACTTAAATTATTATTCAACATTGCATACTAAATGCCTCTGCATATTCAATACTCCTATCCTCAAATAGAATCATTAAAAAAGCAAACATATTCAAACAATGCAACCATAACAGCAATCTGCCAAAACAGTACAGTCTGTAAAGAATGCAAGAGTATCAATACTTCCCTGACTCCAAAAATTATGAACTAAAATTCCAACTGTAATAAATTTATCAGAGCTCAATATGCAAAAAGATTCAACATTATACCACTCTCTGACTTTTCTAAGGAATTTTTGCAACAGCGGTAAACTTTCTGTCTTCAAACAGCAACATGTATACTAGCAAAATAAGCATGGAAAAGGCTATCCTTGACTTTTTTATTGAAACTAAAGATGCAAAACACTAATATAACTAATAGCAAGCAAAAAAAATCAAGATAAAATGATGCTCCAAGCAAAACACATATCATGTGGTGAATAAAAATATAGCTCCAAGTAAAGTTACCGTAGAACGAAGACGAAAGAGGGGATGCCTTCCGGGGCATCCCCAAGCTTAGGCTCTTGGTTATCCTTGAATATTACCTTGGGGTGCCTTGGGCATCCCCAAGCTTAGGCTCTTGCCACTCCTTATTCCATAGTCCATCGAATCTTTACCCAAAACTTGAAAACTTCACAACACAAAACTTAACAGAAAACTCGTAAGCTCCGTTAGCGAAAGAAAACAAAACACCACTTCAAGTTACTGTAATGAACTCATTCTTTATTTATATTGGTGTTAAACCTACTGTATTCCAACTTCTCTATGGATTATAAACTATTTTACTAGCCATAGATTCATCAAAATAAGCAAACAACACAATGAAAACAGAATCTGTCAAAAACAGAACAGTCTGTAGTAATCTGTAACTAACGCAAACTTCTGGAACTCCAAAAATTCTAAAATAAATAGGTGGACCTGAGGAATGTGTCTAGTAATCATCTGCAAAAAGAATCAACTAAATAGCACTCTCCAGTAAAACGTTCTAGCTAATCTCGTGAGCGAAAGTTTCTGTTTTTTACAGCATGATCATAAAGACTTCACCCAAGTCTTCCCAAAGGTTCCACTTGGCACAAACACTAATTAAAACATAAAACCACATCTAACCAGAGGCTAGATGGATTATTTATTCCTAAACAGAACCAAAAAGAAAGAAACTAAAACAAAATTGGGTTGCCTCCCAACAAGCGCTATCGTTTAACGCCCCTAGCTAGGCATTATAATTTCAATGATGCTCACAAAAAGATAAGAATTGAAACATAAAGAGAGCATCATGAAGAATATTACTAGCACATTTAAGCCTAACCCACTTCCTATGCATAGGGATTTTGTAAGCAAACAACTTATGGGAACAAGAATCAACTAGCATAGGAAGGTAACACAAGCATAGCTTCAAGAATTTAAGCACATAGGGAGGAAACTTGACATTATTGCAATTCCTACAAGCATATGTTCCTCCCTCATAATAATTTTCAGTAGCATCATGAATGAATTCAACAATATAACCAGCACCTAAATCATTATTTTCATGATCTACTTGCATAGAAATTTTATTATTCTCCACATAAGCAAATTTCTTCTCATGAATAATAGTGGGAGCAAACTCAGCAAAATAACTATCATATGATTGAAAATTAAGATCAAGATGACAAGTTTCATGGTTATCATTATTCTTTAAAACATACGTGTCATCACAATAATCATCATAGATAGGAGGCATGCTTTCATCATAGTAAATTTGCTCATCAAAGCTTGGGGACAAAAAATATCATCTTCATCAAACATAGCTTCCCCAAGCTTGTGGCTTTGCATATCATTAGCATCTTGGATATTCAAGGAATTCATACTAACAACATTGCAATCATGCTCATCATTCACATATTTCATGCCAAGCATTCTATGTATTTTTTCTTCTATCACTTTGGCACAATTTTCCTTTCCATCATTCTCACGAAAGATATTAAAAAGATGAAGCATATGAGACAAACTCAAATCCATTTTTTTGGTAGTTTTCTTTTATAAACTATACTAGTGCTAAAACAAGAAACAAAAAGATTCGATTGCAAGATCTAAAGATATACCTTCACTTACCTAGCCTCCCCGGCAACAGCACCAGAAAAGAGCTTGCTATCTACTACACAACCTTCTTCTTGTAGACGTTGTTGGGCCTGCAAGTGCACAGGTTTGTAGGACAGTAGCAAATTTCCCTCAAGTCGATGACCTAAGGTTTATCAATCCGTGAGAGGCGTAGGATGAAGATGGTCTCTCTCAAGCAACCCTGCAACCAAATAACAAAAAGTCTCTTGTGTCCCCAACACACCCAATACAATGATAAATTGTATAGGTGCACTAGTTCGCTGAAGATTTTGGTGATACAAGTGCAAAATAGATAGTAGATAAAGGTATTTGTAATCTGAAATAATAAAAACAGCAAGGTAACAAGTGGTAAAAGTGAGCGTAAACGGTATTGCAATGATAGGAAACAAGGCCTAGGTCATACTTTCACTAGTGCAAGTTCTCTCAACAATAATAACATAGATAGATCATATAACAATCCCTCAACATGCAACAAAGATTCACTCCGAAGACACTAATAGCGGAGAACAAACATAGAGATTATGGTAGATGCGAAACCACCACAAAGTTATTCTTTCGAATCGATCTATAAAAGAGTTCGTACTAGAATAACACCTTAAGACACAAATCAATCAAAACCCTATTGTCACCTAGATACTCCATTGTCACCTCAAGTATCCGTGGGCATGATTATATGATTTGCATCACACAATCTCAGATTCATCCAACCAACATAAAAGTACTTCTAAGAGTGCCCCAAAGTTTCTACCGGAGAATCAAGAAAACGTGTGCCAACCCCTATGCATAGGTTCCCAATGTCACGAGAAACCATAAGTTGATCACCAAGACATACATCAAGTGTTCTCATAAAAGACTCAATCCGATAAGATAACTTCAAAGGGGAAACTCAATTCATCACAAGAGAGTAGCGGGGGAGAAACATCATAAGATCCAACTACAATAGCAAAGCTCGGGATACATCAAGATCGTGCCATAGAGGAACACGAGAGAGAACACGAGAGAGAGAGAGAGATCAAACACATAGCTACTGGTACATACCCTCAGCCCCAAGGGTGAACTACTCCCTCCTCGTCATGGATAGCGCCGGGATGATGAAGATGGCCACAGGTGAGGGTTCACCCCTCCGGCAGGGTACCGGAAAGGGGTCCCGATTGGTTTTTCGTGGCTACAGAGGCTTGCAGCGGCGGAACTCCCGATCTATCTTCTGTTCTGGAAGTTTTAGGGTACGACGGTATATATGGGTGAAAGGAGAACGTTGGTGGAGCTACGGGGGGCCCACGAGGCAGGGGGGCGCGCCCCCCACCCTCGTGAGCACCTCCCATATCTTCTGACGTGGGGTCCAAGTCCATCAGGTGGGTTTCCTTCCAAAAATAACTTCTCCAGTTGATTTCGTTCCGTTTTTACTCCGTCTGATATTCCTTTTCCTCGAAACACTAAAATAGGCATAAAACAGCAAATCTGGGCTGGGCCTCCAGTTAATAGGTTAGTCCCAAAAAAAATATAAAAGTGGATAATAAATCCCAATATTGCCTAAAACAATAGATAAAGTAGCATGGAGCAATCAAAAATTATATATACGTTGGAGACGTATCAGGGACACGATCTCTGCTTCGACAACACGTGCCAAGGAAACCGCCTCGCTAAGTGCACTGAGGTGGGACAGTAAAAACGATTCAAATAAAGGCTTGGCCGTGGTGTGATGTCACGTTGCCAAATACGTCAGCAGATTGGATTTGTGTAAATGTTATTCTCTCTACGATGGTATGTGGAAATTATTTTGCAGAGCCGGACACTATCCTTGTTTTCAAAATTTCCTATGAAGTATTCAGAGGAGGAATCTGCCTTGCAATGCCAAAGACAATCGGCACGCCGGACTCGTCGTCATTGAAGCCTGGTTCAGGGGCTACTGAGGGAGTCCTGGATTAGGGGGTGTCCGGATGGCCGGACTATGACCTTTGGCCGGACTCCTGGACTATGAAGATACAAGATTGAAGACTTCGTCCCGTGTCCGGATAGGACTTTCCTTGGCGTGGAAGGCAAGCTTGGTGTCGGGGAGGCTGATCGGACCCACGAACACCTATGGGGCCGGCGGACCGGGCCCCTTTTGGTTCGGAGGGGGCGGAGATCGCACGAAGAGCGGATCGTGGCGAAGCACGCGAGCAGTTTTACCCGGCTTCGGAGCTCTCCGGAGACATAATACTCCTACTTCTGCTTGTATGGTTCGTATAGTGTTCTTGCTAGGGAGCGCTGAGAGCTACAGTATACTCCAGCTGCTAACGAGACCTAGCGTGAGAGTGTTCGAAAACCCCCCTCCCCATTGCGCATGGGCCTCCTTTTATATGTACAAGGGGCTCCGACAGGTGGCAACGTAGATGGGGGTACAAATGGAAAAACAGTGGTTGGTACACCTACTTGTACAGTGTACAGTGTACTCTACCTAACCCTGACGGCAAGGGACAAAAGCATTAAATGCCCGTCCCTGTCGCCTAAACAGTGCAACAGAGACCGTCAGGGGCGCCACCGTTCGCCACGATGGCAAGCTTGTCAGCGCCGCTTATCGCTGCTCCCCGCTGGCTGCCTGACCTCTTGACATCTTGGCGCATGGAATGGTCCCATGGCGACACGTTGGTGGATGAGGCTGGGCGGAGATGAAGAGAGGTTGCTGCGCGGCAAGTGCCTTGCAGCGGCTGAATCCTGTCGCGTCTGGAGGCTTGTCGCTCTCCGAGCCTTCCGGCAAGCTCCTCTTGCCGGGGTCTTGTCTTCTGCGTGCCTTGAGTGGCCTTCCCGGCAAGCTCCTCTTGCCGGGGCCTTGTCTTCTTGGTTAAATACTTTGTTCTTGAATGGCTCCAAAGGAACCACGAAGGATCTTGGCGGTGACCAGGCAAGCCTTGCCGCGGGGTGCTGCAACTGCCCGTGCACGAGTTCGGGATACTAGGGTACCCCTACTCTAGTACACCGACAGGAGCCCCCGGGCCTGGGCCACACACGGTGCCGAGCGCTGTTGGGCTAGGCCCAAAACAGTGCACGGGCTGCAGCGGCCCGGAATGCGTAACTTACCGGGACCTACCACGTCCCCCACAGGCAGCACGCGCACGAGCGTGGCGTCGTGTGTGAGAGATCGTGGGCGAGGTCGTGGGGGTTTCTTTATTAGGAAAAGCGGAGCGTCCGTCCCTCTCCCTCCTTATAAACAGGGGAAACAGGGGCAGGTCGCCTACCTCGCCATTGCTGTCTCGTCTCGAAAACCACCGCCGCTCCCCCCTTCTTCTCTAGTGCGAAGAGAGCAGCGCTCCGCCCCCTTTCGCCACAGTGCCATCAGCGCCGTCGGTCTCCTCCACCGCCTCCGCCATGGCTCCGAAAGCCGACAAGGGGAAGGGCGTGAAGTCGGCCGAGGCGCAGCAGCTCGCGGCGCTGCGAAAGGAGCGGGCCATCTTCTCCCCCCAGCTCAACGCAAAGGCGCTGAGGGAGGGTTACTACCTCTGGGTCGACGGAGGCAGCGTGCGCATCCGCGCACGAAGGTACTCCCCGCCACCGCTTCGGAACTAGCCCCAACTGGGTACTCTTTCTTTGCGCTTTTCTTCTATTGCGGGCTCTGCCCGCCCTTTTCTAAATTCTTCTGCGATATCATGAACACCTACGGGCTTCGCCTCCTTGATTTCACCCCAATGCTGTCCTGACCATGGCAGTTTTCGCACACCTTTGCGAAAACTTTGTGAGATCCACCCAAACGTAGCCCTCTTCCGCCACTTCTTCATGCCCCGCGTTGAGAGAGGGGAGCCGCTTGCCGGAGGGATTGCTTGGATCTCCAGGATCGGCAAGAAAGAAGCTTATCTGGAAGGAGAGCTCCGCAGCAAATGGGAGGAGTGGAGAGCCAATTGGTGTTGGATCGTTGAGGAGAACCCGCAACCCTTCAACGCCTGCGCCAAACCCCAATAGTCTTGGCGGCAACAATTGGAGCAACTTGGCGCGGAAGATGCTAGGTTGAAGATTGCTGTGACCCGGATCTTGCGCCTCGAGCTTGCGGACTCACTTTGTAAGGCGCGATTGGCGCGAATTTCCTTCGCCGCCGCATCGCTCCCTTGCGGAGAGGAAGAGACCTGCTTGGGAGTTCCAAAAGCATAGCCGGACATCATGAGGCTGCTTGGGGCCTCAACTGGAATTTCACTGTCTTGGAGTTGGATGCGATGCTGCTAGAACTGTTCAAGCATGACCCGATCACCCCGAGTGGTTTAGGTTGCCGAGGGGTCGTCCCATTAATGCAACAATTCTGCGCTCGACCGCATCCGTGCCATGATGTCGTTGTGCGATTCTCATGGGATCGTTCCAACTGGAAAGAGCACGTGGACGGCGTCGTGCGGCAATTCTTCGACAACTTGGAAGAAATGCCGATCCGCCCGACGAAAGCAGAAGAAGCTCACCAGCGACACCACCGACGGCGAGATGCGGCGCATTGCCACGGTTGGAGGAGGCGGCCATCTTTGCCGCTGGCGTCTTCGGGTACACCGTGGAGGAGGCAGATGCAGAGGCGGCAAGCCTTGCGGCGAAGGGAGTTCGCCCGATGAGGAAGAGCTTGCGAACCCGAGGCCGGTCGAGCGAACCAGCCGAGGCGCCTCTTCCCCACCATCCAGCGGCTTGCCGCGAACGGAGCCGGCTCCGCCAAAGAGGCGTCTCCGCAAGGCGGAGGCGAGGCGAAGCAGACGGGCGGGCCAGCAACCGCAGCGCCCGGCGTGGCCGCGCTCTACCGCGGAAAGCAATGTTGCCGCAGGAGCACCCCACACTGCTGCGACAACTGGGGCGGGATCCTCCCAGGCCACCGCCGACAGCTCCGCCAAGCGGTCAAGAGAGCCCACTCCTCCGCCTCGTCGCACTGGAGGCGAGCCGGAGTTTGATCTCTCCGCGCTCAGCTCCGACGAGGGAGAAGAAGAGTAAGCTTCAATATTGTGCTTGTATTTCTTCAATTTTGTTGCTTCATCTTGAATCTGATTTGCTTCGTTCTGAACTCTTTCCTTTCCAGGACGCTGGCCCAGAGAACGTCGAAGAGAGCCAAGACCCCGGTGGTCATCGTTGAGGACGATCCACCCGCGGCAACAGGAGGCGCATCTGAGACCCCCTTGCCGGATCCGGCAACCCTTCCTTAGAGCAGCCCCCAGCCTGGCCCCGGAGTAAGTATGCGGTTTTCTCCTTCTTGTTAGGTGTGCATGGGTGCTCCTTCTTCATTGATATCATTTGTTGGTTTGTGTAGGAGCAGAGCAGCCTCATCGGGGAGGGCCGGAGGCCGCCCCGAAATTCTATCTGCTTGACTACGCCCGCCAAGGGAGGATTCTCCGGCAAGGAGCGTTCTCCGGCAAGGAGACTACTCCGGCAAGGGACAGCACAGTGGTCCTCGGTGGTCGAGACCATGGCTGCAGATCCTATTGCAGGTAATCCTCTTGCCTTGAAAAATTTCCCTTGGGCTCGTTTTCTTCTGTTTTCTTTTTGAACATTTGCTTGACTGTTCTTTCTTTGTCGATCGTCGAGA
This sequence comes from Aegilops bicornis, assembly GCA_021605145.1. Taxonomy (NCBI): domain Eukaryota; kingdom Viridiplantae; phylum Streptophyta; class Magnoliopsida; order Poales; family Poaceae; genus Aegilops; species Aegilops bicornis. The sequence goes on along the minus strand of CM038671.1, from coordinate 474,953,934 downwards.
TCCATCATCATGAGCCAATGGAGACTGAGGTCGCCCGGCGAGAGGAGGGCGGCAATCTTGGCAGCGTCGCCACCATGGAGGAAGAAATTTGGCGCCCGATGGATCCGCCGGCGAAGAGGCCGCCAAGGCTGCCGCCGCAAAGGCTGGCGAGGGGTCGGGCGATCGCACTGACGACCCTGAGGCCGCAGGAGCACCAGGCGCTACACCGACCGCCGATCCCTCTGCCACTGGTGCAGCGTCAGGCTCTGAAGAGCCCCAGCCCAGCGCCTATCTGAAGGCCGGCGACGGCGTCTTCATCAAGCTCCACAGGCGTCGAGCTCAGGAGCCCGGTCGAAGGAGAAACCTTGACGAAGAGCTCTTCGCTTCCGCTAAGTGGCTGGTGGGCCGCGCCAAGCAGCAGCGGTGGCGAGTCTGAGGAGGAGTAGATGTTGTCACTCTACCGCGCCCGACAAGCCAAGTTGGAGTCCCGGGAAGCACTTGTCGCGAGGCGGGGCGGAACATGGAGAAGCTGCGAGAAGAGCTCCGGGCGCCAACCAAGAAACTCTCCGGAGCGTGGCGGAAGAGCGGGAGCAACTCGCGAAGCGCACAGCCTTCATCCTTGAGAAGGCTGAGGTCGAGGAGCAGCAAAGGCTTGCTGCCGAGAAGCTATCTGCAAGAAAGCGAGTTGGCGCAGCGGAAGATCAATTTGACAGCTATGAGGAAGAAGCTTGTCGGCGGCGAGGAGTCACTTGGCGGGGCTCTTAAGGAAGCGAAGGATGCTTGCCGCACCGCCGAGGCCGCCAAGAAAGGGTTGGAGGCGAAGGTGGCGCAGTGGAGGCCGATCTCGGAAGAAGCGGCGAGGAGCTTGCTGCGCTCAAGCACGGCGCGAGAAGGACGCCTACAATCTTGGCGAGCTGCAGGGGCCGTCTCGCCGTTAGGAGCAAGGAGCTCGGCGCCGCCAAGGATTCCAAGGCAGATCTTGAGCTGAAGCTGACCACTCGATCACGATTTGGGCCACGGCGCCAAGGAGCAGGAGGTGGGCCTGTTGAGAAGATCAAGGCCAACGAGGAGCTTTGGCGAATGCTGTTGCCACCAGGCGCCTTGAGGGAGAGTGTGGAGCCTTGGACCGAAGGTCTCGTGGAATCTTGCCGCCGCCATCCACAGCGAAATGATGGAGCTGGGGATTGTGGATCTTGGATACTCCTCCGACGAGCACCTCCAACCCAGCGCCAAGCTTAGCTTATTCTTCAAGGCGTGGTGGCGGGTCTCCAGCTGACTCGGGAAGAGATCCCAAAGCAGCTGGCCGAGGAATCGCGCCCGGATCTGTGCGAGAGCCCTCGGAAGGTGTTGATGAAGGTGGCCTTCCGCAATCCGGGCCTCAACCTCAACGGCGTCCTTAGATCCTTGCCGCCCGAGATGCCGATGTGGAGGCGCTCAAAGCCCTTGTCGCACCCATTGTGGACAAGGTGGGCAAGATCAAGCGGGTTGATGGCGACCGAGTAGACTAGGCCGCCAATTTTATCTTTCCCTTGTCGGCTGCGATCATGTTTAGAACAATTTATTAGATCTGCGACAAGCTATTTTGTAATATGACTCTATCTTAGGCGATGATTGCAATGTTATTTCCTTTACTTGATTCCTTCCGTTATGCGTTTTGCCCTCGCTTTTAGGGAACTTGTCGGTGCGAGCACCTTTGCATGGCGAGTGCGAGCGTCGGCAACTTCTTTGGCGGTGCCGCCTCCGACAAAGCAACCTTGTCGCGACTAGCTGCAGCTCACTTAAGTTGTTGAGCGGACTCGAAACAAAGTAAGGCGCGACTAGCTGCAGTTGGTTCCTCAGCGCACAGGTTTTCCATACGAAGTACTATCGTTCGAGGAAGATAACTTAAAATTTAAGAACTGATTGCTCAAACTTGGGCAACTTAGCTTTTCTGTCGTTTGCTTCCCGATATATGAAACTTCCTCGAGCAACGCTTGGTCCATAGTATTATCTTCTCCTTCCCCCTGGTTAACTTGTGCGCGAGGGAACCTTCCTTTCTTTGAGAAAGAGAAAGAAGAGAAAATAAAGTTATGGAGCCCGGTGGCTCGATATTGCTTACGGGTGTGGGTGCTGCACAAAGTGTTAGCCAAAACATGCAATAAAATGATGAAAGCATGAATTTGACAAGTTGTGCGCAACACATGAGCTTTACTTATGCACGGGATCTGCGCTTGGCTTTGTACAAAGGATTACATGCAACATTGGCAAGACTTGTACAAAAGGTGGTTGCGGAACAGGTTAAACCGCGCATCTCTGAGTAAAACTTACGAAGATGCTCAATGTTCTAGGAGTTGCTCACGGAATGCCATCTTCGGTCTCAAGGCGGACAGCGCCAGGCCCTAGTGACTCGTTTCACCCGATAAGGGCCTTCCACTTAGGCGTCAACTTGTTTGAATTCTTGGCGGACTGAGCAGCGAAGAACAAGGTCGTCTTCCTCGAGGCTTCTGGCACTAACTTTGCGGCTATGGTAGCGACGCAAAGCTTGCTGGTAACGAGCAGCTTGTACAGCGGCCTGAAGACGGTCCTCCTCAAGGAGTAGCGCGTCATCTTGTCGCAGCTGCTCTTGCTCAAGCTCGTCATAAGTGAGTACTCGAGGTGACCCGTATACGAGTTCCGTGGGGAGAACTGCCTCTGCTCGATAGACTAGGGCAAAAGGTGGCTGGCCAGTGGCTCGATTTGGCGTCGTCCTGATCGACCAAAGAACCACCGGCAGCTCCTCAATCCAGTTTCTTCCGCACTTGTGCAGCCTGTCGAAAGTTCTGGTCTTGAGCCCGCGTAGCACTTCAGCATTTGCCCTCTCTGCTTGACCGTTGCTTCTTGGATGAGCAACAGAAGCGAAGCAGACCTTGGCACCAAGATCTTGGACGTACTGCATGAAGGTGCGGCTTGTGAACTATGTGCCGTTGTCGGTGATGATCCTGTTAGGGATTCCGAAACGGCAAACAATCGACCTGAAGAACTTGACTGCTGACTGTGCTATCACCTTCCTCACTGCTTCCACTTCCGGCCACTTTGTGAACTTGTCGATGGCAACGTACAAGTACTCAAAGCCCCCGACAGCTCGGGGGAAGGGGCCGAGGATGTCGAGCCCCGGACGAAAATGGCGGGATAAAGGGATCGTCTGGAGAGCTTGAGCTGGCTGGTGTGTCTGTTTGGAATGGAACCGCACGCTTCACACTTGGTTACTTGTGCAGTTGCATCTGGAGGGCTGTCGGCCAAAGAAACCTTGCAGGAAAGCTTTGCTTGAAGCAAGTGCTCCGCGCCAATGTGGTGACCACATATGCCTCCATGTATCTCGCCAACAGCTTTTGCCCGTCTTCCCGATGAATACACTTCAATTTCACCCCGTTGAGTCTTCTTACATGCGGTGTCGTCGACAAACTGGTACATACTTGACTGCCGGGCTACTCTTTCCGCTTCTTCTTGTTCTTGGGAAGTTCTCTGTCTGAAGGAAATGGACAATCTATTGCGCCCATCTTTGGAGCTTGCGGCTCGACAACAAGGACTAAAGGCACATCTGCTGCTGCGGGAACATCAGCTTCCACGGCAAGAACCTGCGGCTCTGCCGGAGCTTGACGTTCCCCGGCAAGCTTGCCGGAGCAAAACTTGTCGGGAGCGTCTGCTTCAACGAAACAAACCCTGGGGCTTGTCGGAGCAGACTGCCCCTCAGCTCTGTTGGTGTCGATCTTGGGGACCTTCGTGGCGGCGGCTTCGGGAAGCTCTGCCGGAAAGTAGTCACCAGAGATCAACCTCCTCTTCTTGCTCTGTCTGTTGGTGGTGTTACGGACGGTTGAGTTAGCTTGAGCACAAAAATCCCTGGTTCCACGAGGTAACTTAAGTCTTGGCGCACTTTGACAAGCCATCGGCAATGTCGTTCGAGCTCTCGGAATATGCTCCATTTGCAGGCCGTCAAAGTGCTCTTCTAGCTTCCTCACTTCATCAACATAAGCTTCCATCAACGAACTCTGATAATTCTTGTTCACTTGGCGGATAACAAGTTGTGAGTCACCCCTGACAATGAGCTTCCTGATCCCAAGGTCCACTGCGATCCTGAGACCGGCAAGCAAACCTTCATACTCTGCTGTGTTGTTAGTTGCTTGCTCCTTGGGAAAGTGCATCTGGACTACGTACTTGAGGTGCTCTCCGGTGGGTGTGACAAGCAGCACGCCGCTGCTGGCGCATGCTTGCAGCGAGAAGGCACCATCGAAGTACATCACCACTCTTTGCTTGCTTCCTTGGCAGAATGCTCGTCTCTGGAATTTCTTCATCTGGCGTTGGCGTCCATTCTGCTATGAACTCCGCCAATGCTCTGCTTTGGATAGTTGAAGTGCTCTCAAACTTGAGGCCAAAGCTCGACAGTTCCAGTGCCCACTCGACAATCCTGCCTGTTGCCTCTGGATTCTGCAGTATCCTCTTCAGCGGAAAGCGAGTGACAACTGTGATCTCATGTGCCTGAAAGTAATGGCGCAGCTTTCTCGAGGCCATGAGGAGGCCGAAAAGCAATTTCTGCACACCAGAGTACCTTGACCTAGCCCCTGCAGAAGGGAACTGACAAAGTAAACTGGCGCTTCACCATCCTTTTCTGCATCTGCTCATGCGTCTGCTTAGATCCGTCCTTGTCGGGACCAGAGCTCGCCGGCGAAGCCCCACCTTGTCATTGGATGTGTCTGCCGTGGTTGCTAGCTCATCATCCGCCTCCCTCTCCGCTACTAACGCAGCACTAACCACTTGATTGGTTGCCGCTATATATAGCAGTAACTTCTCTTGTGGCTTAGGTGCGACAAGTGTTGGAGTGGAGGACAGGTATCTCTTCAAGTCCTGCAGCGCTGCCTCCGCTTCTGGAGTCCATTGCATCGGACCTGCCTTTTTCAAGATTTTGAAAAATGGCAGGGCGCACTCAGCAGATCTAGAGATAAACCTGCTGAGAGCAGCTACGCAACCGGCAAGTCTTCGCACATCCTTGACACGCTTTGGTGCTTCAATCTGCTCAATGGCCTTGATCTTGTCGGGATTGGCTTCAATTCCCCGTTGAGACACGAAGAACCCGAGAAGCTTGCGGAAGGGACTCGAACACACACTTCTCGGGATTGAGCTTGAGGTTGATCTTGCGCAGATTTGCAAAGGTCTCATCCAAATCTTGAACCAGAGTTGCTTTGTCCTTGCTCTTGACCACTATGTCATCCATGTAGGCTTCTACATTTCTGTGCATTTGCGGCTCAAAAGCGTCATGGACTACTCTTGCAAACGTTGAACCAGCATTCTTCAAACCGAAAGGCATCCGTATGAAACAGTATGTGCCACATGGAGTAATGAATGCAGTTTTCTCCTCATCCTCTTCTGCCATGAAGATCTGATGATATCCTGAGTATGCATCAAGAAATGAAAGCAAATCACATCCAACCATGGAGTCTTCAATCTGGTCGATGCGCGGCAAGGGAAACGGGTCTTTGGGACAAGCTTTATTAACATCCATGAAGTCAATACAAAGTCTCCATTTCCCATTTGCCTTGCGCACGACTACAGGATTGGCCAACCACGTAGGATGGAGCACTCCTCTGACAAGGCCTGCTGCTTCCAGTTTCTTGATCTCTTCCGCGATGAACTCTTGACGCTCCACTGCCCGCTTCACGACTTTACGCTTGACGGTCGGCGCGATGAGGACAGACAGACAGCTAAGTGATGCTCAATTACTTTCACAGGAACACCGGGGATGTCGACGGTTGCCATGCAAACACGCGTCGATGTTCGCCCATGAGGAAAGCAACGAGCGCGCCTTCCTATTTAGGATCGAGAGTGGCAGCGATGGTGAAGGTACCACCGATGCCGTCCTCCTTGGCGGACACCTTCTTGGTCTTTGGCGGAGCTGCCATCGTCTTCTTGCACTTGCCGGTGGAGCTCGATGGTGCGTCCTCGACGGTAGCGCAGCACTCCGGGGAGGTGCGCTTGCCGGAGTGGGCATCAGAGCTCTTGCCGGACTTGGTCTTCTTCTTCCCTCCGGGAGCTTCAGCGGCAAGTGACTTGCAATCTGTCGCGGCTGCTGCTTCCCGGTAGATCTTGTCGGCGCAGATAAGAGCATCCTTCTTGTCGCCAGGGACAGAGATGGCGCTTATCGGGCCTGGCATCTTCAGCATGTTGTAGGCATAGTGAGAGGCCGCCATGAATTTGGCGAGTGCTGGACGGCCAAGTATCCCATTGTAAGGCAATGGAAAATCAGCAACGTCAAAAGTGACCCTCTCAGTCCTGAAGTTCAGCTCGCTGCCAAATGTCACCGGCAACGTGATCTTTCCCTTCGGCTTGCTCCTTCCCGGATTGATTCCTTGAAAAGTGCGGTCTCTTCGAGCTCGCCATCAGGGATCTGGAGTTTCTGGAGCACCGCGGAGGAGATCAGATTCAAGCCGGCCCCGCCGTCAACTAGCATCTTGGTGACCTTGAGGTTGCGGATAGTTGGTGAGACCAACATCGGTAAGCACCCGACCGCAGTTATGCGATCAGGGTGGTCCTCAATATCAAAGATGATAGGCGTCTTTGGACCACTTCAGAGGCTTGCGTGACTCTACGGATGGTTCATTGCGTTAACTTCCGCATCCTTTGCTTGAGTTGGCGGTGGGAAGTATGCGAGGAAGCACCTCCGTCAACGCAGAGGACCTCCGTGGCTTCTGGAACTCCTGCTCATCCGCCGTCATCATCCATGTCTTCATCGTCGTCTTCGTCTTCATCCTTGTCGCGGCGGCTGAGGCTGTCTCCTTGCCATTTGGCCTTGCCTTGGCGCCCTCCCGGCCGGGGCGTTTCTTGCTGGCTCCTCCAGCACCTTCTGAGCCTTCTCCTTGTTGCGCCGCTTCGTATTCAGCTTTACATTGCTCGACAAGCTGCTCTACCTTCTTGCAGCTCTGGAGGTCATGGCCCTTGGTGCGGTGGATCTTGCGATCTTGCTTTGGAGCCGTCTGCTTGTCGGCGGCCGCCCGCAGCTGGTGGTTGGTGCCGGCGGCAACCTTCTTGCCGGAGCTACCAGCCTTGGCGTTCTTGTCGCCACCTCCGTTCTTTGGGACTGCTCGACGACTAGCACATCTCTTCCTTTCTTTTTCCTGTTGCCCCTTGCCCGGCTCTTCTTTGCCGGGCGGTCTCCTCCTTGTCGAGATCCTCCTGCTTGGTATTCTCTCCGGAGTCTCCTCCCCTCCTCAAGACGTCTTGCGCACTTGTCGGCCGGGGGTGTATAGCTCATCGACGTCTACGATTTTGCATATCGCCATCTCCTCCGCATCCTGCGGTTTCGTGACGTTTCTGATGGAACGCGCTGATCACCGCGGCGGGGTGGACGTCTGGGATGTTGTGATGTACACGGCTGAATCTTTGAATATACTTGCGCAGGGGCTCTCCTTCCTTCTGGGCGAGCAGATGAAGGTCGATTTCTTGACCATGGGGTTTGTGGCCGCCTGTGAAGGCGTCGACAAACTGATGGCATAGATCTGCCCAAGAAGATATGGAGTTGTCCGGCAAGTGCATGAGCTAGGACCTGACGTTGGGCTTGAGTACCAGCGGGAAGTAGTTGGCAAGGATCTTGTCGCCTCGCCCCCCGGCAGCCTGCACCGCGATGGTGTAGATGCTGAGGAACTCCGATGGATGCATCTTGCCGTCGTACTTCTCCGGTACGCCTGGCTTGAAGTTTTTCTTGCTGGGCCACTGGACTTGCCGCAGCTCACGAGTGAACGCAGGGCAACCTACCGCGTCTGACAAGTCGCTGGTTCCTCTGGCGCGTGCATGTCGACAGAGGGCCCGGCGCTTGTCGGATTAACGTCGCGCTTCTCTTGGCGCGCTCGATGCGAAGTTCGAGCGTCCTCTTGCTGTCGATCGTGTAGCACTTGGCGCTGATCGCGATGAGCTCGTGGATCCGATGACCGCGATTGGAGTCATTGCCGAGGTGGATCCGGCGAGTCGGCGATCTTGGCCTTCGGGGTGGAGAGTGCATGGTGGTTGCACCCCCACCGGTCTCGTCGCCACCGGCTCGCATTTGGCGTTCCTGCCACGGCAGCGACGCACTCGGTTGCCGCGGAGCGTCGCCGTTGGCGAAGCCGATGAGACTCTGTATGGTGGCCCTCCACTCGTCGACCTTGTCGGTCGTTGGAGGGTAATCCAGGAGCAGTTGAGCTCTCGCCAGAGCCTGCTGGAGTAGTGGGTGGCGATGGCGAGCGGCGCGAGGCGGGATATGCTCGGACTTCTATCTATGTTAGAAGGAGCAGTATCCCGTCCGGCGACGCAGCTTCGCTTCAGCGCCAAAGGCATGTTGGCGTGCATGCTGGTCTTGAACGTCCCGAGATCCTCCGGCTCGGTCTCGGTCCAACGGCGTATGGCATTGTGAATGCCATGATCTTGTCCGTCCGCGCCTCTGAGACGGGCCCGGTACATGTCACGGACGCCGAGGTCTGCGCGGCCTTGTCCTTGGACTTGGTAGCACCGTGAGCTCCCCGTCGCCGTCCGTTCTTCCGCGGCGTCCACCCCACCACCTGTTTGCTCCGGTGGTGGTGGGTTAACGCGACGGGGCTTCGCCGCGAAGCCTTCTTCTTGGTGGCATGTTGGCGAAGATGATGAAGATCTAGCTTCAGCGTGAACGCCGGATCAGGTTCACACAACCTCGACGCCCCTACCGGCGCGCCAAAGATGTCGGGAGGCTGATCGGACCCACGAACACCTATGGGGCGGCGGACCGGGCCTTTTTGGTTCGGAGGGGGGCGGAGATCGCATTTAAGAGCGGATCGAGGCGAAGCACGCGAGCAGTTTTACCCAACCGGAGCTCTCCGGAGAGATAATACTCCTCTTGCTGCTTGTATGGTTTGTATTGTGTTCTTGCTAGGGAGCGCTGAGAGCTACAGTATACTCCAGCTGCTAACGAGACCTAGCGTGAGAGTGTTCGAACCCCCCCTCCACGTTGCGCATGGGCCTCCTTTTATATGTACAAGGGGCTCCGACAGGTGGCAACGTAGATGGGGGTACAAATGGAAAAACAGTGGTTGGTACACCTACTTGTACAGTGTACAGTGTACTCTACCTAACCCTGACGGCAAGGGACAAAAGCATTAAATGCCCGTCCCTGTCGCTAAACAGTGCAACAGAGACCGTCAGGAGCGCCACCGTTCGCCACGATGGCAAGCTTGTCTGCGCCGCTTATCGCTGCTCCCCGCTAGCTGCACAGCCTCTTCACACGCGCGCATGGAATGGTCCCATGGCGACACGTTGGTGGATGAGCTGGAGCAGAGATGAAGAGAGGTTACTGCGCGGCAAGTGCCTTGCCGCTGGCTGAATCCTGTCGCGTCTGGAGGCTTGTCGCTCTCCAAGCCTTCCGGCAAGCTCCTCTTGCCGGGGTCTTGTCTTCTGCGTGCCTTGAGTGGCCTTCCCGGCAAGCTCCTCTTGCCGGGGCCTTGTCTTCTTGGTTAAATACTTTGTTCTTGAATGGCTCCAAAGGAACCACGGAGGATCTTTGCGGTGACCAGGCAAGCCTTGCCGCGGAGGGCTGCGACTGCCCGTGCACAAGTTCGGGATACTAGGGTACCCCTACTCTAGTACACCGACACTTGGCGATACGGACATGTAGATCTCCTCCCATTGTAACCGACTCTGTGTAACCCTAGCCCTCTCCGGTGTCTATATAAACCGGAGGGTTTTAGTCCGTAGGACGAACAACAATCATACTATAGGCTAGCTTCTAGGGTTTAGCCTCTCTGATCTCGTGGTAGATCTACTCTTGTACTACCCATATCATCAATATCAATCAAGCAGGAGTTGGATTTTACCTCCATCGAGAGGGCCCGAACCTGGGTAAAAACATCGTGTCCCTTGTCTCCTGTTACCATCCGCCTAGACGCACAGTTCGGGACCCCCTACCCGAGATCCGCCGGTTTTAACACCGACACCTGCCCGAGGGCTCTCTTCTGGAGTGCCTATGACCTTGCCAATATCACGAGGGAGGCGCTCGGGCACCACGTGGAGGCGTGCTTCGCGGCATGTTTCCCTCAGGAAAACATCAGGCGAGGAGCGCCCAACGCTCAGGAGTTCATTGCGAAGACCACTCAGGAACTGCAGGAAGCAAGAGCCATGCGCGGCGACCGTCGCTCACCTGGCGCAGCTCCCCATCCAGGCGAGGATGGCAGGTTGCGCGTCTGCATCGACATCCCAAGGCTCAACAGGGCCGCATCTCGGGAGCTCTTCTAGCCTTCGCGCGTGGGACGCTGCGAGGGGCCGCCTCACAGCTACGTTTGCATGCCCTTTGGCCTGCCGAGCGTGGCGTCCGCCTTCCAGCGCAACCTGTGGAGCATCCTGGCGGCTCAGGAGGCCAGGCATCACGCAGTCCTCGTGGAGATGGAGACAGTCCTCAAGGAACCGCCTGGACCCCCAGAGCCTCCCGAGGCTCAGGATCCCGGTGGCTCGTGAGGAACAACCCCTGCACCACGCATCTTCAGCTGCCCCAACATTCCTTCAACAATAGAACCAGGTGACATTTTCCAAGTTTATTCAACTGGGAGCGCCTCTCAGGCTGCATCAGTCCCAGGCCGCGTGGGTTCGTCCCTGTGGCATGTCTCCCTTTACATCTTTAGCTTGCTTTGTTGGGAGCGCCCCTCGGGCTGCATCATCCCCAAGTCGCTCGGGTCCAGCCCAGTGGCGTATATCGTTCCTGCATTTACCTAAGCTCGTTTGCTTTTCATGCTTAACCTATCTATGACTATCACCTGCTTGGTTGTCACCTACCACTGGAGCTGTTCACACTGGCACGGCGCTTGTGCTTGGGTCCGTCCCTGCAACGTCGATAAATCTGAGCGGTAAAGCTCTTGCACGCGACACTCCCCGCGCGCGTCACCTCGCCAGGCCCTCAGTGCCTTCATTCTTTTACGGAAGGACCAGTGGCCGGCCGGCAATCATGATGGCAATCTGTGCTCCTCCTCGCACTAATTTGCAGGAACCTCCCGAGGATAACAGCGGGCAGCACCACGGGCTCCCTCTTCTCCCATGCGATTCGCTTGCGCGTTAAAAGGGGGGCTCCTGAGCATCGGGACTCAGGAGCTCCTACTGGATCTCCATCCCTCACCCCTGGCCTTGTCCACGGCATCGCGACCTGGCATACCAGCGGAGGCTGAGCTCGCTCGAGGGCCGGGACCTGAGGACGTAGAGCACAAACGAGAGCATGGAGAAGAGGGGGAAGCTCGCACGGGCCTAACCTAGCTGCGCCATGACCGCCGACGCACAAGTCTGGCGCAACGCAAGGAAACGACTCCAGGCTACCAAGATAAGTTTCGCACTCGTAATCCACCAATCGCTACGACACGGGATTCTCACTTGCCGCAGCTCTCTCACGGCAACGTCGCCTCCCTTTATTACCTCTCGGTGGATGCTTGCGCACTAAAGGGGACCTCCTGAGCATCGCGTCTCAGGAGCTCTTAATGGACCTTGGGCTGCTCACCTCATGGCCTTGACCACGGCATCGTGACCTGGCATACCAGCGACGGCTGCAGCCTGCCTGGGGACCAGGACCTGTCAGCGTAGAGCACCAAGCCGTCTCGAGGATAGAAAGGGGAGACTGAGCCATGGCAGGACACGCGCTCACGCAATTTCATAATGAGGATAATATCAACAAAAGACATCACAGGCCCTTTACACACCCCCGCGGGGTTCTTCTCGATTCCACGCAGGGAACAGAAGCAAGGAAATTCAGGGAGCCCTATCTATACACGCCAGCGCGGCCGATGCCATCATCAACAGTGGGCCATGGGAGGCCGGCGCCAACCCCATCCAAATCAGCGACGGCGGCAGCCAGACGCTGTAGCCTTGCTCCGGGCGCGGAGGAAGCTCGGGGGCACGTAGCTAGGGGTGAGCATTTAAACCGAAAACCGAAGAACCAAACTGAAAGAACCGGGACCGGAGCCGAATAGACCTGAACCGACAAAACCGATGCTAAATTCGGTCAGCAGTTGTAGAAAACCGAAATTGATTTGGCTAGTTCGGTTGTAACCAATGCATACCTGAAAGTACCGAGCAACCGAGAAAAATCAGGAAGAGGCAATCTCCACGTATCAAGCCCACAACCCACTAGTCCATTTACCATGCGCACGTGTCCATCAAGGGCCTTCACGTTTTCTCTAGAAAAATGTAGGCCTTCACGTGGCTAGCCCTTGAGCCTTGAGGCCTAGCCGCCAGCCGCTAGCCGCCATCTAGATGACGAGGTCGAGGTGATGCTCGTCGCCGCCACCGCTCCTGCTTTGATCTCGACGACTAGTGTCGTGCATCTTCGCCCTCTTCCTCCCTCCACTTCAAATCTCCACCAGCTCTCTATCCCGGCCGGCCAACATCACGCCCGACGACCTGCATCTACAGACCGCAGGATCTCATCTTTGCGAGCGAGTGGCCGGCTAACCTGTCTCCCGAGATGTTTCTGCAGTTGCATCTCTCCCATCTCTTCTATCAGATGTGTATTTCTGATTTTTTTGGTTGATAAGTTTTTGTTTCCATCAACGCTGGTGCATGTCTTCCTCCCATGCATGTTTGTTTACTTTGTGATCGGTGTATTCGGTCAGTAAACGAGTACCGAACCGAAACATCGGTGCACCGAATCATCGGTTAGCAGCAATTTAGAAGACCGATCGGTCACTATTTTATGAGAACCGATATTAGTAGTAAACCGAGAAACCAAACCGAACGGTTCGGTCTAACCGAATGCCCAGCCCTACACGTAGCTGTCGTCGCTCGTCTCCGGAGTCTCGTAGAGCTCGGGAGAGTCGCTGGACTCCCAAGCATCGCCGCTGCTACTGGAGGAACCGCTGGCGGGGCGGTCCTGACGGCCTTGTTCCGGGCAGTACTCCAAGCGGCGGCCTTCCGCGTCGAAGACCTTGAAGAACATGGTGGGGGCGCCGTCGTGCTCGAAGTGGATCGCAAGGGCGCCTTGTAACACCCCGGATGTAACTTGCCATATTTGTAACTCCAACTCTTGCCATTTTCGGCATTGTGATATGATATTCCCTTCGTGGTTGGGTTTTTCTTCATTTTGCATTTTGTCCATGTCATGCATTTCATATCATGTCATCATGTGCATCGCATTCGCATATGTGTTCGTCTCATGATTCCGAGCATTTTCCCCGTTGTCCGTTTTGCAATCCGGCACTCCCACATGCGCCGGCGCACCCCTCTTGTCTCTTCTCGTGAGCGGGTGTTAAACGTTCTCGGAATGGACCGTGGCTTGCCAAGTGGCCTTGGTACACCACCGGTAGACCACCTATCAAGTTTCGTGCCATTTGGAGGTCGTTTGATATTCCAACGGTTAACCGGGTAATCGCGAAGGCCTCTTGTGTGTTGCAGCCCAACACCCCTCCAAAACGGCCCAATAACACATCTAAGTCAATTCCATGCTCTCCGTCGTCGGATCACGATCATGTGGGCGAAAACCGCACCTCATTTGGAGCTTCCTAGCTCCTTCTACCTATAAAAACACCTCCTCCCCCGAAATCCCGGATCAATTCCACCCCTAACCCTAGCCCCGCTCCCCTCGCGCCGCCGGACACGTCCGGATCGGGCCGGACGCGTCCGCCGCCGCCGCCCGGCGAACCGCGCGCCGCCACGTAGCGCCGCCGTCCCCATGCCGCCCGGCCCGCTTTGCCGCTCACGCCCACGGCCGCGCCCACGCCGCCCGGCAGCCTGCAGCCCGCGCCCGCCGCCAGCCGCAGCCTCGCCCGCCCGACGCCGCCCGCAGCTCGGTCGCCCGCCGCCGCCACGGCCGGCGCCGCTTGCCCGCCTCCGCCCGCGCCCGTCGTTGCCGGCGACGCCTGCCCCGCCTCCGCGTCCGCCGCGCCACGGTGCCGGATCCGCCGCCCCGGTCCCTCGCCGGCCCATCTCCGGCCTTCTCCAGCAGCTCCGGCGAGCCCCGGCCTCGCCTCGGTTCGTGCGCCTTCGGACGAACCCTAGATCCAATTTTCTCGGAGGTCGTTTTTTCCTCAGTCATTTTTTCAGTAATTTTGTTGCATGTTCATCACATCGTAACTCTGTACTCCTGGCTCCGATTTGGGCGTATAGCATACCGAATTGTTCGCCGCGATGAGTACATCATTTCATCTTATTGCATCATTTTCATTTGAGCTCATCTTGACGCCCGAAATTCTTTTAGAAGAGGGCTATGTGATGTTAGTTTCAGATTCTTATCAGAACATGCACTTTTGTCATTTTTTCCATGATTGATGTGTGCACCCTATGAACTTGAGCCCTACACGTGTTTTGTAATATGCCATGCCATCTTTACAGGGGTGTATGCCATGTATTTTTGTGATCTCTGTGGTGACTAGCACAAGCATGCAAACTAGGCTTCGTGATGTTGCTGATTTCAGCCCCTGTTCTGCTGTTATTTTTATGCCATGTAAACTTGATGCTACAGAGAGTTCCATGCATATTTTGAGGTACTTCATTAAGGATGTTTTGAACATGTGGATATTATCTATCCATACATGCCCTTGTTTGCAATTATGGAGAGCCATAGATTGAGTCAATCGAGCTCTACTTTTGTTATAAAATGTTTCCTGGCAGATTGTGTACATGTTATTCAATTTTTCCAAGGTTGTTGTAATTGATCCTTGCATGCTATAATGTTTTTCTTGCCATGTATAGCTTCTATGCCATGTCTTCTTAATGTATGTATTCTTAGTTTATCATGCAATTCTCTGTAGTGAGTGCATCGAGCTCACGAACATGCCTACATGTTATCTGTTTTTGCCATGTCCAGTTTTCTGCCAAGTCTGAGATCTGTAACGAAACTTGCTTAATTGACATGGGTGCTAATATATTTTCTGATCCCTTTTGGCTCTTGGTCAGTAAGGGACTTTTGCTTGGCTTTGTTAAGTTCATTTAGAATGTGGTTTGCTTGCTCTAAACATGCCTTCCTGATGTTAATTTCTGGCATATTAGTATTTTCACTAAGTCTGTGAAGCTGATATATTTTGCACTTTTGCCATGCTTGTTTGAACCTGTAATGTTGTGTTTTAGCCGTATCTCAGTGTTCATCTTTTGTCAAGCTTCTTGATTAGATCACTTCCATATGCTTTGTTGGTACGTTTGGGTGCAGTAGCTTAATTTCTTGTTGCTTGCTAAGTGGCATCATGCTGTTAATGGCAGAATCGTGTCATTCTTGTTTTGCTTGTCATTTGCAATCCATGCATCCGATTCCGGTGATCTTTATATCGATTTCAACCGAAATCATCTCACCTTTCCAGCGGCATAGTTGGTTTGCCAAGTTGATGCCTTGTTCTTCATTTTCCTTCCGGAGCGAGCATACACATTGCATATCACATCTCGCATATCATGCCATGTTTTGCATCATGTTGTTTGTGCATTGCACCGTGATTTATTGTGTTTCCATTGCTTGTGTTCTTGTTTTGGGTAGAGCCGGGAGACGAGTGCGTGAACGAGGAACCTGTTGAGAACGCTTACGAGGATCAAGCTTTCGACAACTCTGAGAACTTTGCAGGCAAGATGACCATACCCTCGAAATCACTTCTATCTTTGCTTGCTAGATGCTCGCTCTTTTGCTATGCCTATGCTGCGTTACCTACCACTTGCTATATTATGCCACCCATATTGCCATGTCAAACCTCTAACCATCCTTTCCTAGCAAACCGTTGATTGGCTATGTTACCGCTTTGCTCGGCCCTCTTATAGCGTTGCTAGTTGCAGGTGAAGATGAAGTTGGTTCCATGTTGGAACATGATTATTTTGGGATATCACAATATCTATTGTTTAATTAATGCATCTATATACTTGATAAACGGTGGAAGGCTCGGCCTTATGCCTGGTGTTTTGTTCCACTTTTACCGCCCTAGTTTCCGTCATACCGGTGTTATGTTCCTTGATTTCGCGTTCCTTACACGGTTGGGTGATTTATGGGACCCCCTTGACAGTTCGCTTTGAATAAGACTCCTCCAGCAAGGCCCAACTTTGGTTTTACCATTTGCCACCTAAGCCTTTTCCCCCCGGGTTTTCGTGAGCCCGAGGGTCATCTTTATTTTAACCCCCCCCCCTGGGCCAGTTCTCCTTCGATTGCTGGTCCAACTTGAGCGATGTCCGGCGCCCCTTGGGCAATCAGGGTCTATGCCAACCCGACGTCCGGCTCATCAGGTGTGCCCTGAGAACGAGATATGTGCAGCTCCTATCGGGATTTGTCGGCACATCCGGGCAGCTTTGCTGGTCTTGTTTTACCATTGTCGAAATGTCTTGTAGTCCGGGATTCCGAGACTGATCGGGTCCTTCGTTGACCGTGAGAGCTTATAATGGTCTAAGTTGGGACACCCCTGCAGGGTATTATCTTTCGAAAGCCGTGCCCGCGGTTATGAGGCAGATGGGAATTTGTTAATGTCCGGTTGTAGAAAACCTGAAGTTGACCTTAATTAAAATACATCAACCGCGTGTGTAACCGTGATGGTCTCTTCTCGGCGGAGTCCGGGAAGTGAACACGGTGTTGGAGTTATGTTTCACGTAAGTAGTTTCAGGATCACTTCTTGATCGCTACTAGCCTCACGACCGTGCCTTGCTTCTCTTCTCGCTCTCTTTTGCGAATGCAGCCGCCATATATGCTAGTCGCCTGCTGCAGCTCCACCTCACAACTCCGTCCTACCTATAAGCTTAAATAGTCTTGATCTCGCGGGTGTGAGATTGCTGAGTCCCCGTGACTCACAGATTCTACCAAAACAGTTGCAGGTGCCAACGATGCCAATGCAGATGACGCAACCGAGCTCAAGTGGGAGTTCGACGAGGAACGTGGTCGTTACTATGTTTCGTTTCCAGACGATCAGTAGTGGAGTCCAGTTGGGAATATCGGGGATCTGTGTAGCATTTGGGGTAGTCTTCTTTTATTTTGGTTCCGTAGTCGGACCTTGAATGTAATCTGGATGATGGATGTTTATTTATGTATTGTGTGAAGTGGCGACTGTAAGCCAACTATGTATCTCTTTCCCTTATATATTACATGGGTTGTGTGAAGATTACCTCACTTGCGACATTGCTTTCAATGCGGTTATGCCTCTAAGTCGTGCTTCGACACGTGAGAGATATAGCCGCATCGAGGGCGTTACACGCCTTCTGCACGGCAAACCCGGGCAACCTCACCCCAGCCGCGGGTCATGAAGATCTTGCCCGGGGAGACCGCTTCAACTTCCGCTCCGGTCGCCGGGGCGTCGCAGTCGGCGTGCTGCAGCCTCAGCTCCAGAGGGCCCCTCGGCGGCATCTCGGCAACGAAGAACTAGGGGAAGCGGATCCAGGAGCGCGGAGGCATCGCCGCCCATAGCACGAGCTCGCGCGAGGAGTCCGCGGCGTGGACCCCTGGGGTGATGGCATGCGTCACCATTGTGCGGCGACCGCGCTCGCGGCGTGGGCGACACCGCTCGCCGCCTCTTCTTCCTGAGCCCTCGGCTTGGGCATATAAGGGCAGCGGATACCCAGGAGGTGGCCGCTCGTACCAAGGCCTTGTCACCTCCCGCCTCGCAACTACGTCGCGACGGTGGACCGGCCTCTTCTTCGGCAGAAGCGGCCCGGGCTCGTTGCGGGGAGTTTTTTCCTTCTCCGCTGCTGAGAACCTTCGGATCGGCGCCACGTAGTCGCTACTGGCAATGGAGCAAGGGAGGAGAAGTGAGCGGAGCAGGAAGAGATGGGCTACGGGGGCTTCGCCTCCCTCCTCATTTATAGACCAAGGGAGGCCAACCATCGACCTCCACGATCGCAGGTAATGATAACCCCTTTTGCATGCGGCAGGGACTTGTCAAGTCGGGCAGTTGCCGAGGCAGCGTGGGGAAGTGGGGACGCAGACGTCCAATCAATCGCCACGCATAGACCAAGGCCGCAGGCTGTTGGGGCCCGCGGCGCTCCGTGATGAAGCCATGTACCTAGGTAGGGTCATGGACCTGTCCAAGGTACCCTCCCCAAGGACATCTCTTGAAGAAAACACCTTTCAGTCGACCTGGAAGGATTCCACTCGACGGACCTGAAGACACTCGACCATGAAGCCAACCACTTTCGACCGCGGAGATCTGATCGGTCTGCACGCATAAGCGGTCGGTCATTAAGTGGCTTTATGGTCATCATAGCACTTTATGTGGGGCGTTACCAAGAACTCCCTATCTTAATGTACCTTAATCCCTACATATTCGAGAAATTTGGAGGGTGCAGCGAACTCTAAATAAGCCACCCCCTCCTCGGTGTAAAGGGTTCGCACCCTGTAACTTTCGTACGCATATAATACTGATCGACCGCCTCCGGGCTCCGAGACGTAGGGCTGTTACTTCCTCCGAGAAGGGCCTGAACTCGTAAACATCTTGCGTATACAACTACTCCATAGCTAGGATCTTGCCTTTCCATACCTACCCCCATTCTACTGTCAGACTTAGAACCACGACAGTTGGCGCGCACCTTGGGGCAGGTGTCTTAGCGACTTGTTGGAGAAGTTGCAGTTTTTCCGATCCCCTTCATCATGGTTTCAGGTGGAGTTTTAGTTGAGGGCCGCGAGATCCGTCTCGGCGCGCT
This sequence comes from Aegilops bicornis, assembly GCA_021605145.1. Taxonomy (NCBI): domain Eukaryota; kingdom Viridiplantae; phylum Streptophyta; class Magnoliopsida; order Poales; family Poaceae; genus Aegilops; species Aegilops bicornis. Next base: position 474,935,388 of record CM038671.1, on the reverse strand, counting down.
TACGTTCATCGCCGACGACTCCGATTGGCTGCAGGAGGCTCCACTCGACATCGACGCAGTCCCCGTCCGCGGGGCAACGCACTTTCGCGCGTGCGTCCGCGGCGTCCTCCTGCGGCAGCGTCGACCCAGTATCGGTCGGCTCCTGTGCCATCCTCCCTCCCAGTCTCTCACCGGCGCAAGCGCTCCAGTCGGTCGAGGCTTCAGCGGTGGGTGAGGCACGCGGTGGCCCACCAGTCGGCCACCCCCCAAGTCGCGGCAATCGAGCCCGACGAATCTCTCTATGGCCTGTTCGATCGCCGGTGGCTCCACGAAGCTGCGTCCGAGTGCGGCAAAGATGATCCAGCGGTGGAGATTACGATGGTCGACGGACCACGTAGTCCTCTGGTTTCCCCAGCGCCCGGAGGCGTTGGCGGAAGCGAGCAGCGCAGGTTCACGAAGAGTATCAACGAGCCCCTCACTTCGGCTGCAGAGAGGAGCTTCGCCGCGGAACATGGATGCGCTTCACACTCCTATCATTCGAGAAACCCCGAGGCCCGTGCCTTAGAAGGCAGCGTTTGGCCAACTTGGCTGGCGCACTCATTGGAAAATCTCCGGTGAGTGCTCGGCGAACAACAAGCGCAACAACGGGTCCCGTCGTCGATCGGCGTCAACTCTTTCCACAATCGACTCAGGTATATCGAACTCCAATTCAGAATCTAGCAGCTGCAGCCCGTATAGCAGAGTCCATTCAGCCTTCCCAGTCAGAGGCTGGCAGAGGCTTGCTACAAATCAGAGATTTACTCCGGGCAGCAGGAGATCAAAATTCAGCTGTATCGCAGTCGCGGAATAGGATTCACAGCAGATCCATCGCTGCGAATTCAGTCCAGTCGGCTCATAGCCCAAGATCGCCCCCGAGGCGTGAGGGACATGGAGGCCGGCGTGATCAATATGAGGGTCGATTCGATCATGATGATCGACGTCGAGTGCCCACTCCTCCCCCAAGGGGTAGGTCAGACGCGCCTCGGCAACCAAGATGTGACGCCATCACAGTGTTGGGCGAAGGATTCCAGTCGACCCCAGGGAACCAGGCTTCGATGCGAGATCCATCATCGTTCAAGGCTTGGTCGGCGAAACGAGCTCACCGAGAAGGCCATGACGTAAATCGCCCACCAGAAGCAGAGTACACGTCTCGAGACTAGACTGTTTTAGCGAGCCATCGAGCAGCGGTGATTCCTCCCAACTTCAGGTTGGCGATCGGAGTCGATAAGTTCCTTTGGTGAGTCCAAGCCGGATACTTGGCTTGAGGACTACTGAGTGGCTGGTCAGATTGGCGGCGGCAACGATGAAGTGGCCACGAAACACCTGCCTCTTATGTTGGAGGGCTCGGCCAGAGCATGGTTGAATCAGTTAGCACCCAACAACATTTACACTTGGGAAGATCTTGCCCGAGTGTTTGTTAGGACATTTTAAGGAACTTCCAAGCGGCCAGCAGGGTTGACAGAGTTGCAGTAGTGTGTGCAGAAGTCGAATGAAACTACGAGGATTACATCCAGAGATGGATCACATTGCATCACACGGTAGAGAATGTATCTTATCATCAGGCAGTCTGTGCCTTCAAGGAAGGCGTTAAGAATAGAGAGTTAAGTTTGAAATTCGGTCGGACCGGAGACATGACCTTGAGTCGAATGATGGAGATTGCCACCAAGTACGCCAATGGTGAAGAAGAGGATCGGCTCCGGAGTGGCAAGTACAAGTCAGCCGCTAATGAAACCGGTGGAGGGAACTACAGTCGGAAGCAGAAGCGGAAAGCCGAGCCGACTGCTCCTGGAGAAGCCTTGGTCGTGACTCCAGGAAAGTTCAAGGGGAAATCCAAGGGGCCTTGGAACCCCAAGAAAGTGAAAGACCAAGATGAAAATGATGTGTTGGACTTGCCATGTCACATTCACACGAAGAAAGATGAAGAGGGTAAACTCATTTACCCAAAGCATACCACTCGGCGATGTGTCGGCTCTTGATTCAGCAGTTTCAGGGGAAGTAGCCCAAGGACAAGGAGAAGGAGTCGGACAAAGTTGAGGACAAGGAAGATAGTGATGGTGGATACCCCCAGGTCAATTCCACCCTGATTGATTTTTGCTGACGTTGAAAGCAAAAGTCGATTGAAAGTTATCAACCGAGAGGTGAATATGGTCGCTCCGGCGACACCCAGTTATCTGAAATGGTCGCAGACCGCCATCACGTTCGACCGGTCGATCACCCGACACACATAGCCACCCACGGGAGGCAAGCGTTGGTGGTCGACCCGGTCGTCGAAGGCACTCGACTAACTAAGGTTTTGATGGATGGTGGCGGTGGCCTGAACATACTATATGCGAGACGCGTTGAAAGGGATGGGCATTCCGATGTCGAGACTCGGCACTAGCAACATGAGCTTCCATGGAGTCATTCACGGAAAGAAGGCTGAGTCACTCGGCCAAATTGCTCTCGATGTGGTTTTGGTGATTATAAGAATTTTCGTGAGGAAAAGTTGACCTTTGAGGTCGTGGATTTCGAGCGCTTACCATGCTATTACGGGAGGCCGGGCGTATGCACGCTTTCATGGCTCGACCATGTTATGTATACCTCAAACTGAAGATGCCAGCCCCAAAGGTGTGATCATCACATCGGCAATCGAAAGAAAGCAGAAGAGTGTTTTTAGAAAGGCTCTAAGATCGCCGATGCTCAGATGGCAGTGGTAGAGCTGCAAGAGTACCAGAAAGCTGCAGACCCGAGTGAATTGTTGCGAGCCAAGAAGCCCGCCACGGAGTCAGCATTTCAGTCGTCCGGTGAGAGGAAACCAACTCATATTCACCCGACTGATCCCAATGCTGCTCCGACTCACATCTCAACAACACTCGACTCCAAATAGGAAGAAGTGCTCATCCAGTTCCTCCGTGAGAACTGGGACATCTTCGCATGGAAGCCTGCTGACATGCCGGGTGTTCCCAGGGGACTGGCTGAGCATCGTCTACGAGTCGACTCAAAAGTTAAACCTGTCAAAGAACATCTTCGACGGTCCGCTGTCCAGAAGAGAAAGGCCATTGGCGAGGAGATGGCTCGGCTCTTAGCAGCAGAGTTTATCCGAGAGATTTACCACTCCGAGTGGCTCGCCAATGTTGTCATGGTCCCTAAGGACAAGTCACTTTGCATGTGCATCGACTTCAAACATATCAATCGGGCATGCCCGAAAGATCATTTTCCTCTCGCCCGCATCGACCAAATAGTCGACTCGACTGCGGGATGTGAGCGGTTGTCTTTCTTAGACGCCTATTCCGGTTACCATCAGATCCGTCTGTATGGACCCAACGAGATCGAAACTGCTTTCATCACTCCATTCGGGTGCTTCTGTTATGTCACCATGCCATTCGGCCTCAAGAATGCCGGAGCCACGTTCATGAGGATGATTCAGAAGTGTTTGCTCACTCAAATCAAACGGAATGTGGAAGCATACATGGATGATATTGTGGTCAAGTCACAGAAGGGTTCCGACTTGTTGACTGACCTTGCTGAAACATTGGCCAATCTCAGGAGGTATGATATCAAGCTTAATCCATCAAAGTGCACATTCGGAGTTCCTAGCGGAAAGTTACTCGGTTTTCTCGTTTCCGAACGAGGAATCGACGCTAATCCAGAAAAAGTTGGCACTATACTACGAATGAAGCATACGCCTGTGTGCACGATGTCGAAGCTTCTTTGGATGCTTGGCCGCTTTAAGTCGATTCATCTCTCGTCTCAGTGAAAAGGCATTGCCTCTTTACCGACTGATGAAGAAGTCAGACAAGTTCGAGTGGACTCCTGAAGCTGATGCAGCATTTGCAGAGCTAAAAGCTCTGCTCTCCACCCAGCCGGTGCTTGTTGCCCCAATCAGAAAAGAGCCTTTGCTGCTTTACATTGCAGCCACAAGACAAGTTGTCAGTATAGTACTTACGGTCGAGCGAGAAGAAGAAGGAAAATCCTTCAAAGTTCAGCGCCCAGTATATTATCTTTCTGAAGTATTGACCCCATCAAAGCAAAGATACCCTCATTATCAGAAGCTTGTTTATGGGATTTATATGACCACGAAGAAGGTTGCTCATTACTTCTCTGACCATTCCATTACAGTCGTTAGCGATGCCCCATTGTCAGAGATTCTGCACAACAGAGATGCAACTAGTCGAGTGGCGAAATGGGCGATTGAACTCCTTCCCCTTGATATCAAGTTTGAGGCAAAGAAAGCCATCCCAAGCAATAGCAGATTTCATCGCCGAGTGGATTGAACAGCAATTGCCGACTCAAGTTCACTCGGAGCACTGGAACATGTTCTTTGATGGTTCCAAGATGCTGAATGGTTCGGTCTTTGGGTAGTGTTGGTTTCCCCGAGGAGATAAGCTCAGATATGTGCTCCAGATTCACTTTGATTCTTCCAACAATGAAGCGAGAATCTGAAGCACTTTGTTGTATGGGTTGCGTATGGCCATTTCACTCTGTGTCCGTCGCCTCATGGTCTATGGCGACTCAGATCTAGTGGTTAATCAGGTGATGAAGGAGTGGGATGTCAGAAGTCCAGCCATGACTGGTTATTGCAATGCAGTGAGGAAGCTAGAGAAGAAGTTCGAGGGGTTAGAGCTTCATCATGTACCCCGACTGAAAAATCAAGCTGCTGATGATTTGGCGAAAATAGGGTCCAAGAGGGAAGCCATTCCCAGTGATGTGTTTTTGGAGCACATCCACACACCGTCAATTCAAGAGGATCCTTTCACCGAAGAAGCCCCACGCCCAAAAAGTGCCAATGATCCGACTGAAGTTGAGGTCCCAGCTGTGGTCGACCTGGTCATGGAAGTCATGGTCATCACTCCCGACTGGACAGTGTCATACATCGCGTATATCCTAAGGAAAGAGCTCCCGGAGAACGAAGAAGAGGCTCGACAGATCGTCCGCCGATCCAAGGCCTTTACTGTGATCAAGGGACAGTTGTCTGAAGAAAGCCTTGGAGTCGGCGAGAACGCATAACACCGGAAGAAGGTCGAGATAATTCTTGATGATATCCACTCGAGGACCTGTGGTCATCATCGTCCTCTCGGACCATTGTGGCTAAAGCATACCGAGCAGGATTTTCTTGGCGAAAGCAAATGAAATGGCAAAGGAAATAGTCAACAAGTGTGAAGGATGTCAGTTCTATTCCAATATGTCACACAAACCCGCCTCAGCCTTGAAGACCATTCCACTCGTCTGGCCCTTCGCTGTTTGGGGATTGGATATGATTGGACCACTGAGAACTGGTAGAAGCGGCTTCACTCCTTGCTAGTGGCAGTCGACAAGTTTACTAAGTGGATCGAAGCTAAGCCTATCAAGAATCTTGATGCATGCACAACTATCAGTTTCATCAGAGAGTTGATATTCAGATATGGAGTTCCGCATAGCATCATCACTGACAATGGGTCAAACTTCGATTCCGACAAATTCAAAGCCTTTTGCGCCTCTCAAGGCACGCGAGTCGACTATGCTTGATTGCTCACCCCAGTCGAATGGACAAGCGTAACGAGCAAAGCGGTCTAATTCTCAAAGGACTGAAACCCGGTGATGTGCGATCTCAAGCATGCAGCGGGAGGCGTGGGTCGAAGAACTTCCATCAGTTCTTTGGGGATTGAGGACCACTCCTAATCGGTCGACTGGGAGAACTCCATTCTTTCTGGTCTATGGAGCTGAAGCAGTTCTGCCGAGTGACCTACTTCACAATGCACCTGGAGTCAAACTCTACTCTGAAGATGAAGCGGAGAAAGCCCGGCAAGATGCAGTCGACCTCCTAGAAGAGGAGAGAGAGATGGCTCTGATCCTCTCGACCATCTATCAGCAGGACTTGCGTCGATTCCATGCTAGAAATGTGAAGAGACGAACCTTCCAAGAAGAAGACTTGGTCCTCTGAGTGGATCAGCAGAAACCACACAAGCTCGCTCCCACTTGGGAAGGTCCCTTCATCGTCACCAGAGTTCTCCATAATGGAGCATACCATCTTTAAAACATCGATCGCCATATTGATGAGCCTCGAGCTTGGAATGCGGAGCTGCTCCGCCCCTTTTATACTTAAGTACTCACTCGGGTGAGATGTAATAAAAGTACCTCTGTAGTTTGTTTATCGAAGACAAGAATGTTATAATTTTCCCAGTGATTGTTATTACTTTTTTGTTTACATGAGAAATTTCCCCCCAGTGGGTGGCTTAGCTGCGAACCCGTTTCTCCTAAGTTTGTTAAAAAAATCCCTGCCGAGTGGTGAGCCAGCCTTCCACTCGGGGGCTTAGCTGCGAATCTGTTTCGCCTAAGTACTTGAAAATCCTACCGAGTGGTGAGCCAGCCTCCCACTCAGGGGCTTGGCTGCAGTCCAAGTACTCGCCTAAGTGTTTAAAATCCTACCGAGTGGTGAGCCAGCCTCCCACTCGGGGGCTTAGCTGCAGTCCAAGTACTCGCCAAAGTGTTTAAAATCCTACCAAGTGGTGAGCCAGCCTCCCGCTCGGGGGCTTAGCTGCAGTCCAAGTACTCGCCTAAGTATTTAATACAATGTGCGCTTTGTAAGGACGACGAGGAACAGATCGACTGTTGCCTTCCCCTTCAGAGCTACGACACAAAAAATCCTCCCACTCGGAGGATTAGCTGCAGTCCATTACTTACCTAAGTTTGAAAAATCCTACCGAGTGGAGAGCAAACCTCCCACTCGAGGGCTTAGCTGCAGTCCAAGTACTCGCCTAAGTTTGAAAAATCCTACCGAGTGGAGAGCAAACCTCCCACTCGGGGGCTTAGCAGCAGTCCAGTACTCGCCTAAGTTTGAAAATCCTACCGAGTGGAGAGCAAACCTCCCACTCGGGGGCTTAGCTGCAGTCCAGTACTCGCCTAAGTATCTGAAAATCCTACCGTGTGTAGAGCAAACCTCCCACTCGGGGGCTTAGCTGCAGTCCAGTACTCGCCTAAGTATCTGAAAATCCTACCGAGTGGAGAGCAACCCTACCACTCGGAGGCTTAGCTGCAGTCCAGTACTCGCCTAAGTATGAAATCCATTCCGATCCGCAAGGACGACGAGGTGCAGGTCGACTGTTACCTTCTCCTTCGGAGCTGCGCCACAAGTACAACGTGCACTCCATCCCGATCCGTAAGGACGACGAGGAGCAGGTCGACTGTTACCTTCTCCTTCGAAGCTGCGCCACGAGTACAACATGCACTCCATCCCGATCCGCAAGGACGACGAGGTGCAGGTCGACTGTTACCTTCTCCTTTGAAGCTGCGCCACAAGTACAACGTGCGCTCCATCCCGATCCGCAAGGACGACGAGGTGCAGGTCGACTGTTACCTTCTCCTTCGGAGCTGCGCCACAAGTACAATCCGTGCTCCATCCCTACCTGCAAGAACAATGAAGTGTAGGTCGACTGGATTTTTCACCTCAGAGCCGCATCTCAAGCATCAAGTATATTCCGAGTGAAGAACAAATTAAGCTCGAAGGCAAATGAAAGCATATTCGATGATAAGCCAAGTTCAGATAGCATCCTCACAGATTCAAAAGTACTCGAGCGTCAAGCACATTAAAGTTTATCGGTTACAAGACCACTTTCGGCATTCCGAGGAAAATTTAAGACGAAGCATAGAAGTTTTTTACTCCTCAGGGGGAGGACTGGAAGGCGCGACAAACTGGTCCAGGTCGATCCCGTCAGCGATCCGGGTGGCACCAGCAATGAAAGTCTCCATGAAAGATTGGAAGTCGTACTTCTTGGTGTTGGCAACTTTGATGGACGCCAGCTTTTCCTCTCGCGCCTCCTTGCAGTGAACCCGGACCAGGGACAGAGCAACATCGGCACCACACCTGCAGAAGACTTTTTCCATTCCTGCACTCGACTTGGAACGTCATTCAGTCGAGTCATTAAAGACTCGAGGTCATTTTGAAGTGTCTCCCCTGGCCAGAGTGTCGAGTCGATCCGCAACACCGCAACCTTCAGTCGAGCGAGGTAGTCCACCACACCAGGAACACGAGACTCCAGTCGGAGCACGTTCATGGCGGCTTCATCCTTCACAGGGGAGTTGATGGGGTCCAGGCTTGTCTCCACTCGACTAGTCTCTTCCTCGAAGTTCTGACATAATTCTGTAAACACAACTCGAGTTCAAGCTAATGGTTCTATGATGAGTCAGTGATCAAAAGTCAGTCGGATAAGAGGAATTACCTTCAAGCATGAGGAATAACTTCTTGGCGAGCCCTCCTAGATAAGCCTCCAGATCGTTCCTCTTCCCTTGATTCATGACCTTGTCGCTTCAGAGCTATCTTGTCATTCTTGATCGGCTAACCTCCTTGTTGGCGGCGTCGAGAGCAACTTTTAGATAGGCGTTCTCTTCTTCAATTTTTACATTTGAAGACAACTTTTCTTCCTTGAGCTTGGTTTTGTCCAAAGCCGTTTCTGCGCCTCGGCAAGGTCATGGTCCTTCTTCTTGAGCCTCCTCCATTTTATGCGCAAAATAGCGGTGAGACCAGAATTAGGAAGGGGCAGAAAAACAAAGACAGTCATCAAGTTCTCACCAGCCATACATTTTGCTTCGTCTCTCGCCTTCTGTAGGTTCTCCTGAGCAAGCTTCAAGTCAAGGTTGAGCTGGATCCGTTTGTTTTCCAACTCAGTATAGCGAGCCACAAGCTCGCGGGATTTCTGCGAAGAGTCAATCGACAGACATCAAAGATAGGTTACTTCCGAGTGACTAAGAAAAATCGTTGCGTTTCTAAGACTATAGCCGAATCAGAATATTCGACAGTAGTCTCTGGGACTACACTCAGTGGGTGCACTCAGCGTGCCCCCACTGGTTCTACCGACTCGGTTCGATCAGTCGACCGAAAGAGACAAAAAGGTTATGATCCTAAACCATAGCTAACTGTCGTGATCAGCCTCGGTATCAAAAAAATGAGTTCTTAGGACTACGATCATTGCTGATCCACCATGGTCTCGGGGACTACACCCAGTGGGTGCACTCAGCGTGCCCCCACTGGTTTCAAGATTCCATTCGACATGGTCCGACCAGACCGAGTGAAGAAGTTAACAAAGAAATTCAAAGTATAAAGACTATGGTCGACTGCCAGCAGTCCACCATAGTCTCGGGGACTACACCCAGTGGGTGCACTCGGCGTGCCCCCACCAGTCCAAAAATTCAATCGACACACCCGGTGGGTGTACAGAATCTGAAGATCTTGAAAGAAGAGTTTTCAAGTAGCATATCCTAATGAACAAGTGGTGACCAACTAACACGGGCGTTGCTCTAAAGAGCTGGCTGGCATCATAGGCCGCTGGCTGGCCTCCCGGACCACCTTCACTTGCTCCATCATGATCCCCGCCTGGCATATAGCTTCCTTAGCAGCACCCACTTGGTCCTCTGGGATGTAGTGTGTGGCGAAAAGGGAGGGCGGATCAATAGTCGACGATGAAGGCCGGATGCTCGTCAGCGGCACAGTGAAAGACACAGAAGTCCGAGTGATGTTGCCACCCTCATGAACCAGCGTCTCAGGCACTGATACAACTTGAGCAGTTTTGCCAGCAGGCACCTTTTTATTCCTCCTCCGCCTCAGCGGCACCTCATCGTCATCATCAGGGAGATCAATGACATGAGGAGGGACTACAGGAAAGATTCAAAGTTAAAAACGGAAATCCAATCGACCAAAAGTGAAACTACAGCGATCATATAAAGGTTAGAGGTAGCAGCATCTTCCATCTCCTGGTCTTCGTTCCTGGCTGAGGTCTCGGAGGTAGCAGCGCTGCAGATTTCAGAAATCAATTGATCAGTCAACAAGTCGACCAAAAGTATGTCCGTGCCAAACAAGAAAACACAAGTTCTGCTGTACCCAAAAATGGTGGCAATGGCCATCCTCATCTCGGGCAAAGCCTTCGTCGGCTTTGATGACAACGCTCAGGGTTGCTTTGGCGCTTTTTCAGTCAGCGCCGGAGACGTCGTCCAAGGGTGTTTCGTCGACTGCCAGACAGGCGCAATAGCCTTGCCACGCTCGACCGCGGGATCATGAGTGAGCTTGGATCGCCTTTCCATGCGAGGAGGGTCGACTTCTTCCTCCTCTTCCTCCTCCTCCTCTTCGCCGGAGCTGTCGTTGTCTTCGTCCTCCACACCATCAGATTGCCATTCCTCCTGGCTTTCACCTCCGCTCCCTTCCTCCTCCTCGACTGGTTCTTGCGCCCCGTTGGGCATCGAGTACATCTCAATGGTGGCCTAGAAGACAACAAACAAGACAAAAGTCAATCGACCGATTTAAGCAAACAAAATGGAGAAAGCGGGATCACATTCAAAGATGCAGGAATGGACCTTGTCTACTTCGTACGACTGGTCGAGTGGAGGGATCCTCCTGGCTCCTCGAGGGTTGTCCTTGTTTCCTGTGATGCCCACAAGACACCTTTCTAGCATGGCATCCTAGATCTCCTCCGGGTGGATCCGAGTGGTGTCCTCAGTGCCAGAGTACAACCACATCGGATGGTCTCGGGCTTGAAGCGGCTGGATGCGTCGGAGGAGGAAGACCTCCAAGAGATCCATGCCAGTCACCCCGTCTCTGATGAGCTGGACAACTCGTTCGGCCAACACCTTCACCTGCGCCCTCTTAGGAATCACCTTCAAAGAAGATGGCTTGCTCACTCGGTCCATGGAAAAGCAAGGGAGTCCAGTCGACTGCCCTGGCGTTGGCTGGTCCTTGCAGTAGAACCAAGTCGACTGCAATCCACGGACTGACTCGGGTAAGATCATGGCCGGAAAAGATCTTTTTCCTCTCATCTGAACCCCAAGACCCCCACACATCTGAATCACTTGAGTTCCCTCGTCACTCGGATTGGCCTTTTTCACCTTCTGGGAGCGACGAGTGAAAATGTGCTTGAAAAGACCCCAATGAGGCCGGCAACCCAAGAAATTCTCGCACAAAGACACGAAAGCAGCGAGATACACGATGGAGATGGGAGTGAAGTGGTGAAGTTGTGCCCCAAAGAAGTTCAGAAATCCCGAAAGAAAGGGTGAGGCGGCAGAAAACCCTTGATCGACATGGGTGGTCAAGAGAACACACTCACCCTCCAAAGGTTGTGGCTCCCACTCCTTCCACAGGGAGCGGCTGATCCATGGGGATCCGTCCCTCATTGTCCATGTCGCCGAGGTCCTTCGACCGATCATCGAGCGGATCCCGCCTGGATCCAGCCCTGCGGCAAGCCGGCCCTCGACGAAGATCCGCCCCGAATGGTCGCTCTTCCCTTCGCCTTCGTCGTCGCCTTCTTCGCCCGCTCCAAAGCCGTCGTCTTCTCCTTCACCATTGTCTTCGGTAAAGTGCGCACAGAGCAGCGGCGCTGAGGTGGAATCGCACGCGGCGGATGAATCTGGGGAAGGGAGGAGGAAAGGGGAATGCACTGTTCAAAAAAACCCCGTCCAGGGCCTTATATGAGGTTGCTTCCGAGTGATCGATCGGTATGCGGACGATCTGTCAAATCCATAGCGATGGTCCGCGCGATACGTGGCGAAAAAGGTGGCACAGAGATCGAGGCATCCCTGCCTTATCCCATCCGATTACTGCGGCTTCCTCCGCCCCGCTCGTTTCCCGAAAATTCGAATCCCGCTCAAACCTCGATCCATTCGGGGGCTACTGATGAAGCCATGTACCTAGGGTAGGGTAATGGACCTGTCCAAGGTACTCTCCCCAAGGACATCTCTTGAAGAAAACACCTTTCGATCGACACGGAAGGATTCCACTCGACGGACCTGAAGACACTTTCGACCATGAAGCCAACCACTCGACCGCCAGAGATCTCTGATCGATCTGACGCATAAGCGGCCGGTCATTAAGTGGCTTTATGGTCATCATAGCACTTTATGTGGGGCGTTACGGTAACTCCCTATCTTAATGTACCTTAATCCCTACATAGCGAGAAATTTGGAGAAGTGCAGCGAACTCTATATAAGCCACCCCCCCCCCTCCTCAGTGTAAAGGGTTCGCACCCCTGTAACTCATACGCATATAATACAGTCGACCGCCTCCGGGCTCCGAGATGTAGGGCTGTTACTTCCTCCGAGAAGGGCCTGAACACGTAAACATCTTGCGTATACAACTACTCCATAGCTAGGATCTTGCCTCTCCATACCTACCCCCATTCTACTGTTAGACTTAGAACCAGGACACTCCGCACTTTCCCTTTGGCTTCGCCCTGACACCAAGTCCGAGCGCACCTTGGGCTCAGGGGCAACTGTCGGCATTCTAGGAACGGGGGTCCCCAGACTTGCATGCCTGCGGCCCACGGTGTGGCTCCACCCGTGGCCCAGTATGGCCCGTCTTCACCAACAAACACCCAAGACCCTCGCGAGGGGCCAAGCCTCGCGAGACAGACGACACAAGACCTCCTCGGGAGCGGCCTCACCAGGCTGGCTCATGAGGGGCGGAGAGATCAAGGCAAGGCGAACCTCGCAAGGTTCCAATGATGCAAGCTGTCGGTGTCAAAACCGGCAGATCTCGGGTAGGGGGTCCCGAACTGTGCGTCTAGGAGGATGGTAACAGGAGACAAGGGACACGATGTTTATACCCAGGTTCGGGCCCTCTCGATGGAGGTAATACCCTACTCCTGCTTGATTAATATTGATGATATGGGTAGTACAAGAGTAGATCTACCACGAGATCAAGGAGGCTAAACCCTAGAAGCTAGCCTATGGTATGATTGTTGTTCGATCCTCACGGACTAAAACCCTCCGGTTTATATAGACACCGGATAGGTTAGGGTTACACAGAGTCGGTTACAATGGTAGGAGATCTACATATCCGTATCGCCAAGCTTGCCTTCTACGCCAAGGAAACTCCCATCCGGACATGGGACGAAGTCTTCAATATTGTATCTTCATAGTCTAGGAGTCCGGCCAAAGATGATAGTTCGGCTATCCAGACACCCCCTAGTCCAGGACTCCCTCAGTAGCCCCTGAACCAGGCTTCAATGACGAGTCCGCACGCATATTGTCTTCGGCATTGCAAGGCGGGTTCCTCCTCGAATTCCTCATAGAAGATTTTGAACACCAGGGATAGTGTCCGGCTCGCAAAACAAGTTCCACATACCCTTTGTAGAGAGAATAATTTTTGAGCAGATCTGCTGATGTATTCATGGCGTGACATCACACCACGGCTAAGCCTTTATATGAATCATTTTTTACTGTTCCACCTTAAGCGTTCAGCGAGGCGGTTTCCTTGGCACGTCTTTATCAAAGCGTAGATCGCGCCCCCTTATTCCGGGATTCTCATCAAATACGGACGTGGGTAACCCAACCGTGCCCGTTGGCACGCCTCCTCTATAGAAGGCGAGTCCTAATCGACCACGGGGAGGCTCTTGGTATTCAACCTCTTTATAATGAGACCAAGGCCCTCTTCTTTTTTACACCCTCCATCGAGTTCGCCTCGCGCTCCGAGTTCTATCACCCAAAGCTTCAGATTTAGGTGCTTCGGACTTTCGACGATGTCCGGCTCCGACCAGCACGGCCAATGGATGTCTTCTTCCATCACAGAAGAAGATGTGCTAAAGCTGCGAGACTCCAGGTATCTAACCGGCGAGATTTCGCATAGACTGCCTGCTCCAGGGCAGGTCATTACAACTCCCGAGCCTGGCGAGAGCGTGGTGTTCGTGTCTCACTTCCTTCGGGGTTCAGGCTTCCCGACGGATCACTTTGTCTTGAGGGCTCATGTTTTATTATGGGCTGGATTTCCATGACTTGAATCCGAGTCCATCCTCCATATCTCGTCATTCATTGTCGTATGTGAGGCCTTCCTCCATATCACCCCTCACTTTGGATTGTGGCTCAAGACCTTCAAGGTGGAGCGAAGATGATCGAGGGCAACAAGCGAGAAGTCTTGGAGGCGGTCATAAGCAAGTGTCTTGATGCTCCGTGGCCGAGGGCTCTTTTCAAGAAGGAGCTTGGTTTGTGTGGCAGGAGTGGTTTTATATTACCGCTCGGGGGACACCAAAGGGTGGCGCTTCCGCCTTCCGCTCAGTCCACCACAGCGGCTGGCGTCATGGGTCAACAAGGGGCTCGGCGGGGTCGTCCAAGGGCGTTCCTCTGTTGCGGGGCGCATTCGGGACCTCCAAGAAAGAGAGATCAATCTGGTCACGATGGCGCGAGTTATGTTGATTTGGCATATACGCCTGCAAATGTCGCCCCCTACATGCGTGGGAATTTAATCCGGAGGGACCACGAGCTCTCCAACATTTTATGGATGCACGACGCCGTGGAGATGTATAAACTATTCTTGGATCACAAGAGAAGTGTCCGGACCTGACTGAGGACGCAGGACTAAGCTGCAATCGCCCAGATACTCAAGTAAGTAGTCCTGTAACTGGACAGGCTGTTCATTCATTTATCATATATATATATATATATATATATATATATATATATATATATATATATATATATATATATATATCCTTTAAAGGAGTTGTTTCTTGAACAGGAGTGGATAGCGAAAGCAAAGTTGATAAGGTGCCCGGCTCCCCTCCCAGAGACCATGCCGGATCCCATGCTGACCAGGATGTTGAAGGCCGCGCCTTTTGAAGAAGGCGAAGGGGGGAGCGGGGAAGCAACTGCCTCCACGAAGGAGGCTTCTGAGGAAGGAGGGATCAAAAGTCCCACCCTCCAAGGAGAGAAGAGGATCGCTTCGGAAGATCCAGAGGTCAAGGCCTCAAAGAGGGGAAAGAAATCTTCGCCAGAGAGTCCGGCGCTGGGAAGTAACCCAGCTGCACTACTTCCCCAAGGGGATCAGCCCTCCAGCGAGCCGTAAGTAAAAACAAGGGGTCTTGTAAATAAGGAACATCCCTGCATTTATTTCTGAAGATAACCGAAATTGTACCTTGTAGTACGGATCTCAGCCCTTCTCGTGAGAACTTCGTCTTGAGGATCTTCTTCCGGAGATGATGGAGAGCGAAACGCCTCCACCTGTCGCACCCTCATGCGAGGCGGACGGCCCTGAGCTGTCGTCACGGAGGGTTTCCCCAAGTCCGGCGGGGCCGGAAGGTCTGGCGCCAACTGGCGTGCGGTCGGAGGAGCTGAAGGATCTGCTCGAGCGAGCGGCTATCTCAGAAGATCACCGTGCTCTAATGGGTACGGTGATTGAAAGAATTGCATCCGCTGAGAGCGGATTGCGTGAAGCCGCCAGAGGTTTCCTGACGGGGTTCGAGGTACGCAAAAATGATGTACCTTATGACAGTTATGCATATAGAATGCGCCCTGTATAGATAGTAGCCCCTGAGACTCGGTATGTCGCCAAAAAATGACAGCGTGCCGAGTATCATAATCTCAATTATAACATATCGCCGCTCCTAAATAGGTGGCGGGGCGTCCGGTGGCCAGCCGGACTGATGAATATGCCGAACTAAAGCGGCGACTTGACGAGGCGGATGCGGACATCGTATTTGGTCAATAAGCGGTTTGACGAGTCACAAGGTATCACGACTTATCTGCGCGGACACCTGGTAAGGTAGCTTGACGCCCATGCCTTACTGCTTATATGCTTAATGCAGGTGGTGCCGCTGTTGTGGAGGAGCTGCGGGCAGAACTCGCGCGAGCGAAAGAGCAAGCCAGAAATAGTAATGCGGCCGCTTTAAGGGCGTCCGGAGAGCTAAAAGCCGAACGGGCTGCTCACTGCCGAAGCAAAGAGGAAATGGCCGATATGGCCATAAAGTTAAAGAATGCTACCGACCGCTGCGGGGTTCTTGAAAAAGAACGCCAAGCGGAGCAAGAGGACCTGAAAAAGGCCACCGCCGAATCCAAGGATGCCCGTTCCGCTATGAGAGCTGCCAAGGAGCTGAGTCAAGCTGGGGCTATTGCGGCTGGAAAACCGTTTTTGCTGCGGAGGAAATATACGGATCCGAAGTATCCTCAGTTGGACAAGTTGTGGAGTTCGGAGGATGCTTATCTGGACTTCGCGGTGAGCGCTGCGGACGCGCTGGAGCACTCCCAAGACCAGAAGGGGCATAAAAGGGAAGAGCTATATTGGTCGCAATTCCATAGTCCGGAGCGTCCTCTTCCGTTGACCGATCGGCTGGCCGAATGGGCCGAGCTGAATCGATTATCCGGACTTTCCATGAAGCATGTCGTGACTCATTTGTGGCTAGGTGGACCCCAGCCGAAGAGCTATTTTGGCTTAGTGCAGCAGTTCCTTGGTGCGGTACCGCGTATCGACGCAATGAAGCGGTCGGCGTGCGTAGAGGGAGAGCGGATGGCCCTTGCCCGTGTCAAGACATACTGGGCGGAGATGAAGGCCACCGAAGTTGCATCCCAAGATTCGGACAGAAGCCGAGTACCTGCCGAGCACTATTTTGAGGAAGTCCTGCCGGGCGCTCGTTTAATAGAGACGCAGTGCTCGAAGGACGTTATGCTTGAATGGCATGTATGATTTGTGAAAACAATGTTTCAATTTTAATGTAAGAGCTTTTTATACTTGTGCCTTCAAGTAGTAAACTACCTCCTGGGCGGCCGTTTATGTATATAACCTGAAAGATGACAGTCCTTGGCTTCAGCCCTCACGCACATAATGCGGGGGTGTTTGCAAAAAAGGCACATTTTCACACTTGATCCAACGTCTTGGTCCTGTGAAGGAGGTGATAGCATAGCAAACTAGGCAACCGGACTATAATGCTTTATCACTTTCACTTAGCCATAGGGGTTCAAGGGTGGGGCTACTATATAGCCCCTGGGGACACCGCACTCTCCCGAATTCGGGGTGCGTATGTGCCTGACCGAAAAACGGTCCTTCGTTAAAGCGGAGGAATTCTAAACATTCCGGTGAGTCATCGAGTGGTTGACGGTCTCTCGCTATATCATGCCGGTCGGTTTCGACTTTCTCTCTTGAGGTGCTTTCGCCCGGCGAACCGGGCACAATCGCGATAGTTCTCCACAGTGCCGCGTTAGCGATAGAGCAGGCGTAAGGCAGCAAAACACAGGAGCCGGACAAACCCAATATTTGACCAAAGACATGATTGAGCTGATGCATATAAGGCCTAACCGAGACGCCGAACACTCCCTAAGGTATTCGGTCTTTATAAAAGCGGGCAGAATATTGCCCTAAGCCCACAGTGTCTAGAATGCAGCGCATAAAAAATTCTGGTGCGGCCAATGCCAAAACGCCAGACCTCCTCCTCGGTTATAGTAAGAAACCGGGGATGTATATCAACAAGAGGCAGTAAAAAAGGTTTACGCGAGGTCTTAATCTGAAAGAATCTTTGCAACGGGTCCCTCTTGCACGTCTGCGCTGTGTCTCCGTTGTGCCGTATCCTGGGCCGGGTGTAGCACGGTGTTCATTTGTAAAGAGAGGAACTTAGTTGAAAAGAAGAAAAAAGATGCGATGCGAAAAATGTACTTTATATTAAATAAACAGAGTATGATTCGAAAAAGTGAATAAAATTGAGCTTTATTGTCTCTTGTTGTACATGCGTGCAGCCCCTTGCACGGGGGTATGCCGCTAGTAGGTGCCGGACTCGTCTAGGCGTGTCCGGGGTTCGAATTACCTATTCAGGTGCTTTGGTGAGCGGAGCCGGATTGGTGTGGGGCTGTCAAGGCAGCCTCACACTCTTCCGTGCTTGAGTAACACTTAATACTCTCTTTTAATGAGATGATGTCGCGTGGACCGGGCATTTTAAGTGTAAGAGATGCATAATGCGGTATTGCATTAAAGCGGGCGAAAGCTTCACGCCACAGTAGTGCTTGATAGCTACTTTGAATGGGGCGATGTGGAAGGTTAACTTTTCATGGCGGAAGTTGTCGGATGAGCGAACAAAACTTCTAGGCTGTAGGGAGCCCATACAACGGGCATATGGGCCTGGCATTACCCCCTTAAAGGAGGTGTTGCTATGGCGAATTTTGGTTGGGTCTATCCCCATCATGCGTATTGTGTCCTGATATATCAGGTTTATGTCACTGCCGACATCCATGAGGACTTGTGTAAATTGGAATCCGTCGATTATAGGATCCAATATCAAGGCAGTCCATCCTGCGTTCCAGATACTTTCGGAGTAGTCCTGATGGTCGAAGGTGATTGGTTTTGACAACCAGTGTTGGTACTCCGCAAGGGTAGTATGTGCGGCGCGCATTTTAATGGTCGCCGCTCTGTTTTTCCCTTTTATCACGTGAAGTGAGTTTACTGTCTTAACCACTTGTGGGAAATTCTTTTGTTTTCCAGTGCTCTGCTTGTGGGGTTCATCATCGTCCTCGCTTGGTGTGTCGAGCCCCTTGTGTTCGGCATTGAGTCTGCCGGACTGCTTGAAGACCCAACAATCTCTGTGGGTATGGTTTGCAGGCTTCGAAGTCTGTGGATTTGACATATCTTGTCCAAGATTTTGTTTAAGTTGGATAGCTCATCGCTATTGTCCTTAAGGGGCAGTTTTTATTGTTACGCCATGAGCTTTTGAATCCGCCGTTCTTGCCGCTCTTTGGACCGTTTCCTTTAATCCGGTGCTTTGGTCCTTGTTGCGCCGTGGTTTCCAATTTCCATCCACGACTTGGATGTACTTGGGTCACTGGTGCTGCATCTTGCTAGCCAGCTATCCTCTCCAGCAAAAGCGGGTCATGAGGCTTGTTAATGCGGCCATGGTTCTCGGCTTCTCTGGCCGAGGTGTCTGCAGCGAGCCATTCGTCTCGAACGTTGTGTTTGAAAGCTGCTAAGGCTTGGCGTCCGGACAAATGACTATTTGGTTCTTTTAGTAAGGAACCTGTTCGAAATTTCGGGCTGACTCTCGGATTTGTTGAGTTATGTGACTTAGATAAATGCGCATCCGGAGGGCGGACATAAGTCCCTTGAAAATTTGACCGAAACGCATCCTCGAGCTCTTCCCAACTTCCAATGGTATTTTCGGGAAGGCTTTTAAACCAATGCCGAGCTGGCCCTTTGAGTTTGAGGGGTAAGTATTTTATGGAGTGGAGATCATCTCCTCTAGCCATGTGTATGTGGAGGATGTAATCCTCAATCCAGACTCCAGGGTCTGTTGTTCCGTCGTATGCCTCTATGTTTACGGGTTTGAATCCCACCGGAAATTCATGATCCAGCACCTCATCTGTGAAACATAGGGGATGTGCGGCGCCCCTGTATTTGGGCATGCCGTGATGTTCGGATATTTGGCGTATTGCATTGCTTTGAAGAGCTTGCTTTCTCGGCCCATAGATGGACCTAACTGGGCCATCCTTTTGATGTGAATCCTTATGCGGATCGCGTACCGGCTTGTGTCTTGGCGCCATTTGCCGCTCTCTTTTTTGCCGTGGGGTCGTCCATCCGACCGGTGGCCTTCTTATTTTTGGATTGTGGGGCTCTAAGGCCTCCTCATCAAATTCAGGCGATAGTTTTCTCTTTGGGTAGCTCTTTGTTCAATGATCGCTGTATTTGTCTGCGGTGTTGAATACTTTGCTCCATCTGATTACGAGTGCATCTTCCGCTGTTTTGAGCTTACATACGCTTTTCAGGCTACAGCGATGGCGACAAGCCTTTTGTGGAGGGTCTTCTGCGCCAACAATTTGTCCGGCGTGAGGTCGTCCGGACTGTTATCTTCGCCGAGGACGGGTTGTTTATCGAAGTTGTCCTGTTCTGACGGTTGCTCAATAGCATGTTCGTCGTCCACCGGTTCGCCCTGCTCTATGGCTAGGTCTTTGTTGAGGCGGGACTTGGTGTGGCATTTACGTTGCCGTTTTGACTGCTTTTCGAGGGATTTATCCGTCGTAGCGTCCCGTTGTTCCTCGTCGTCGCTTCCTTTAGGTGTATCCACCATGTATACATCATGGGATGAGGTGGTTGTCCAGCATCCTATAGGTGTTGGTTCATGGTTGTCTTCTACATCATAGTCCATACCGTTGATGTCTTCGGAGTCGAAATCGAGCACATCGTGTAAGCTTTCGACAGTGGCTACAAAGTGGGTGGTGGGTGGGCGTTGAATTTCTTCGTCGTCCGCATCCCAACCTTCCTAACCGTAGTCCGGCTAGGGCTCTTCGGATAAAGAGAGAGACTTCAGTGAATTCAGGATGACGTCAAAGGGCGAGTGCAGAAAGATGTCCGCGGCAGTGAACTCCATGACCGGCGCCCAATCGGATTCGATTGGTAGGGGCGCGGAGGGTTCGGAGTCCGGAGAGGAGTCCGGCACCTTGGAGTCACGGTCTTCGCAAAGGACAGGGATGGAGTTCGGCTCAATCGCCGCTGAGATCGTAGCCCCCGAGGCGGTGTCCAACCACTCGTCCTCGATCGAGAATCCGGCCCGGATTAAGGGTCGGAGCAGACCGTGCGCGGCCTCCAGGACCTTGTTCGGTGGCGAGCTAGATCGTGCCCATCGAGGAGCAGTCTGGCGCTTTAGCTGCGGCTCGAATCCGTCGAAGATCAAGTCTCCGCGGATGTCGGCCGTCTAGTTTAAACTTCCAAATTTGACCTGATGGCCAGGGGCGTAGCTTTCGATCTGCTCCAGATGGCCAAGCGAATTGGCCTGCAGTGCAAAGCTGCCGAATACGAAGATCTATTCGGGGAGAAAAGTCTCACCCTGGACCGCATCGTTGTTGATGATCGAAGGAGCCATCGAGCCTATAGGCGACGACACAGAGGAACTCTCAATGAAAGCACCAATGTCGGTGTCAAAACCGGCGGATCTCGGGTAGGGGGTCCCGAACTGTGCATCTAGGCGGATGGTAACAGGAGACAAGGGACACGATGTTTTACCCAGGCTCGGGCCCTCTCGATGGAGGTAATACCCTACTCACCTTGATTAATATTGATGATATGGGTAGTACAAGAGTAGATCTACCACGAGATCAAGGAGGCTAAACCTAGAAGCTAGCCTATGGTATGATTGTTGTTCGTCCTACGGACTAAAACCCTCCGGTTTATATAGACACCGGATAGGTTAGGGTTACACAGAGTCGGTTACAATGGTAGGAGACCTACATATCCGTATCGCCAAGCTTGCCTTCTATGCCAAGGAAAGTCCCATCCGGACACGGGACGAAGTCTTCAATCTTGTATCTTCATAGTCTAGGAGTCCGGCCAAAGATGATAGTTCGGCTATCCGGACACCCCCTAGTCCAGGTCTCCCTCACAAGCCATGACGACCAAGACCAGGTGGGCACCAGGCGGGCGCCAGCACGCACAGTTTCCTTGTTTCCCCTTTGGTGCTAAGGGGGCAAGTGTAGGCGATGAGTACCGAGGCATCAGGCAAAGGTTTCCATACCGGTGCAATGAGACCAAGACCAACAGGACGGCAGGACGGAGGTCACCGTGGAGCCCAAGACGGCGTCACCACCAGAGCCTTTGGCAGGCGAAGACCACCCTTAGTCAGGATAGCTTGTACTAGCTGTCCCCTTTCGAATTGGACGTTGTTGGCTCCCTTCCAGCTCAATATTTGGGGAGAGGACCAGGGCCTCTATAAATAGGACTAGCCACCACAGTAGGAGGCAACTGAGCCCAAAATGATTCAGATCATCCTCACATCACCAAGCATAAGAACACCCCACCTCAGGAGGCTGTTCCTCCCTTGTATTGTTCATCCTCAGCCCAAGAGGCAATGCACCACCACCAGATTGGAGTAGGTTATTACACCACATCGGTGGCCTGAACCAGTATAAATCTTGTGTCCCCTGTGTTGCGAGTTCGTCTAGCTAGCCTTTGAGATCGCGGTGAGGGTGAGGGCGTGATTTGGTAGGGGGAAATCTTTGCGCGCACCCCAGTGTTTGAACCTCAAGGGTTTTGCCGGAACCCGAAATCTGACATCAACCAAAACCCTAATGCCACCTAGATACTCCAATGTCACCTCAAGTATCCGTGGGTATGATTATACGATATGCATCACACAATCTTAGATTCATCTATTCAAACCAACACAAATTGCTTCAAAGATTGCCCCAAAGTTTCTACTAGAGAGTCAAGACGAAAACGCGTGCCAACCCCTATGCATAAGTTCACAAGGTCACTGAACCCGCAAGTTGATCACCAAAACATACATCAAGTAGATCACGTGAATATACCATTGTCACCACAGATAAGCACATGCAAGACATACATCAAGTGTTCTAAAATCCTTAAAGACTCAATCTGATTAGATAAATTCAAAGGGAAAACTCAATCCATTACAAGAGAGTAGAGGGGGAGAAACATCATAAGATCCAACTATAATAGCAAAGCTCGCGATACATCAAGATCATGTCGAATTAAGAACACGCAAGAGAGAGAGAGAGATCAAACACATAGCTACTGGTACATACCCTCAGCCCAGAGGGTGAACTACTCCATCCTCGTCATGGAGAGCGTCGGGATGATGAAGATGGCCACCGGTGAGGGATTCCCCCTCCGGAAGGGTGCCGGAACAGGGTCCCGACTGGTTTTTGGTGGCTATAGAGGCTTGTGGCGGTGGAACTCCCGATCTAGGTTAAGTTCTGGAAGTTTGGGGATTTATAGGAGAGGTTGGCATCGAGAACAAGTCAGGGGGCCCATAGGGAGTCCACGAGGTAGTGGGGTGCGCCCCAGGGGGGTGGGTGCACCCTCCACACTCGTGGGGCCCACGGGACTCCCCTCCGGTAACACTTCATTCCAGTATTTCTTATATTTTCCAGAAAAAATCTCCGTTGATTTTCAGTGCATTCCGCGAACTTTCATTTCTGCACAAAAACAACACTACGGTAGTTCTGCTGAAAACAGCGTCAGTCTGGGTTAGTTCTAACCAAATCATACAAAAATCATGTAGAAATATTATAAACATGGAATGAATACATCAAAAATTATAGATACGTTGGAGACGTATCACCATCCGATTCTCCTCCAGGACTAATGGGGGAGCTCGCGGAGCTATTCAAAGGAGCTTGTCTTCGCTTTGAGCTGCGGAAGGCATCGGCATGTCGAGAGGGTGCACGAGAGGCCTGGGCCATGGTGAAAACGCGGTATACCGGACTTGATCCGAATCATATGGCCCAGGTTGCACCTCGGGGACCGGACGGACAAGAAATTCCCGTTAGCTTGGTGTATGACCAAGTAAAGATAGCCGCCAAATTTTCACAGCAGGACTGTAAACTAGACAACCGGATAGATGGCATAGATAAAGAGTAGGTTTGTGATTTTATGGGACAATACACTTTATCAGCAAAACTTATCTTTGGCTGATTTGTAAAAGATTGTCATGGCGAACCTTCCGCTTTTAGCCTCTGAAACCCAAGGGTGGAGTGCTTCTGAATACTATACTTGTGAGAAACACCAAGTATGTTTGGGAACCAGGCGGTCGGGTCATAATGCTTGAACAGACAAACTGTATTCAGGGAGTTATGTAAAATTACTTTTTAATGTAAGAAACATCTTCCAGAAAGAATAGTTCTGTTAAGGGTTCCTCTTCCTTGGTCGGCATGCATTTATGCATGACTAAGCTGTGATGCGAAAGAATCATAGGAGTCTCTGTATTTTTGGTAGTTTATACTGCTATGAAGGCAATTCGTCTTTTGCCCGCCGACCAACTATTCCCGTAAGAATGCTAGCTTTCGGCTTCACCCGTCTGAGGTACATGTCCGGATGACCTGGCTGTAACAATCGCAGAGGTGCTCCCTTTATGCCCTAGCCGAACAAGCGGGAACATAGGGCATAAGCACAGGAGCCAGGCAACTCATCTTGGCAAAACTTAAGTCATAGAGGTGCATATAATGGCGAAGACAGGACATATATGAGAAAAAAATACACATATATATATGGTTAGCCTTATGCTGGAGATAATAAAAAGCTTCTATTTGAAGGAAGCCCCCAGTTAAGGTGGGGTATGTACATTTAAAGATGTATTCCTCGCAAGTGTGCGGCTTACCCGAACACACGCTAGAAATCATAAAACAAACGAAAAGGAAAAAGAGAAAAAGGTAACGAACAATGTGTCCGGACTTAGGCGTAGAATCTTCGGAGTCTGGCAGCGTTCCAATGGTTTGGCTCTAAGCGATTGTACGATGCATTACGAAGGCGATAGGCTCCTCCAGTGATAACTTCATCTATAATGAAGGGACCCTCCCATTTGGACTTGACCTTGTCCTTTTTCTTCTATGGTAGGCGTAGAACGAGTTCACCGACATTATAATTCTTGGCCCGCACTTCTTTGCTTGGGTATCTTCGAGCTTGTTGTTGGTAGAATGCGGAACGAGCTTTTGCGACATCGCGCTCCTCCTCCAGGTCATCTAAGTCGTCTTGCCAATCGAGCTCGGCCTCTTTCTCTTCCTACATGCGCACTCGAGGTGAGTCATGAATAATGTCGCATGGGCAAGACGGCCTCTGCGCCGTACACCATGAAGAACGGTGTGTATTCGGTCGTGCGATTGGGTGTGGTCCGCAACCCACAGAGTACGGAGTCAAGCTCCTTGACCCGGTGTTTATCCGACTCCTTTAGAGATCGCACTAGTCTGGGTTTAATGCGCTCATTATTAGGCCATTGGCCCTTTCGACTTGACCGTTTGTTTGAGGGTGATATACGGAGGCGTAATCTAGCTTGATGCCCAGATTAGCACACCAAATTTTTACCTCGTCGGTTGTAAAGTTAGAGCCGTTGTCAGTGATGCTGTTGTGTGGGACACCATAACAGTGTACGACACTAGATATGAAATCTATCACTGGTCCGGCTTCAGCCGTTTTAAATGGTTTGGCCTCTATCCGCTTAGTAAATTTATCTACCATAACCAGCAGGTATTTTTTCTTATGGCTTCCCCCTAAGGGGTCCGACCATGTCCAGCCCCCAGACCGCGAAAGGCCAAGTAATGGGGATTGTTTGTAGGGCGGTAGGCGGCATATGGCTTTGATTTGCGAAGAGCTGGCATCCAACACAGCATTGGACGAGTTCCTGTGCATCTGCTCTGGCTGTAGGCCAGAAAAAACCAGTACGAAAGGCTTTACTTATAAGGGCCCGAGCTGCACCCTGATGGCCACCAAGGCCAGCATGGATTTCGGCCAAGAGCTTCCGCCCCTCCTCTTCGGAAATACATCTTTGAAGGACTCCGGTAGTACTTTTCTTGTAGAGCTCTCCTTCATGAACCTTGTAGGCTTTCAAGCGTCGAACGATGCAACGAGCCTCATTCTTGTCCTTGGGGAGCTCCTACCTATTAAGGTAGGCCAGGAAGGGTTCGGTCCATGGAGCGATTACCGCCATGATTACATGGGCGGAAGGCGTTGGTTCTGTGCCCGAGCCCCCGATGATGTCTGAATCGTGTTCAGCATCTGGGGGTGTGATCGGCACCGGACTGGTGTTTCCGCTCTCATCCTGCCATACCACGGATGGCTTAAAGAGCCTTTCCATGAAGGTGTTAGGCGGGACGGGGTCGCGTTTAGCGCCCATTCGAGCAAGGATGTCCGCTGCTAGGTTACTGTCTCAGGCCACATGATGAAACTCGAGCCCCTCGAACCGAGCTGATATTTTGAGCACGGCATTGCGGTAAGCTGCCATCTTTGAATCTTTTGCATCGAATTCTCCGTTTATTTGGGATATTGCGAGATTTGAATCCCCGCGCACCTCAAGGCATTGTATTGCCATAGAAACAGCCATCCGGAGACCATGCAGTAGTGCCTCAGATTCAGCTGTGTTTATTTGAGTCCGTATACATGTTTTGCAATACGTAACGGACCGTGTCCCCTATAGGGGATGTTAGGATGACACCTGCCCCCAATCCGGCTAACATTTTTGAGCCGTCGAAGTACATCACCTAGTTGGAGTATGTGTCGTACTCTTTAGGGAGTTTGTCTTCTGTCCATTCAGCGATGAAGTCTACCAACACCTAAGATTTAATGGCTCGGCGTGGTTTATACGTTATTTCAAATGGTAGGAGCTCGATGGCCCATTTTGCAATGTGGCCGGTGGAATCTCTGTCGGTGGAAACGACACCTATGGAATCACTGCGATCCCTTCTACGGTTGGCGGGCGCGGAGCTGTACATAGAGCAGGTCTGGTAGTCAGCATAAAGATCGTTTACCCAGGTTCGGGCCGCAAGGATGCGTAATACCCTAGTCCTGCTTTGGTGTATATATGAGTGTTCTTGAGCTCTCGAACTAGCTGTGGTGCGTGCATCGTCCAAAAGATCCGAATCCTTCTCCAGTACGCCTCAGGCCTCCTTTTATAGTCAAAAGGGGTTGCCATAGTGGCACACAGGAGGTGGAAAGGTATAAAGTGGTTAAGTCTATCTTCTGGCACCGTCGGGCAAACACATTTAATGCGCTGTCGACGTGCCCTTCTCGCTTTATCGGGGACGGCAAGGAAGCTCGTCCCAGCTGTCGCCGCCTCGCCTGGCTCTGACGCACGTCCGAGCTGATGAGGCATTTGTAGCGCCATGTTGGCTAGCTGTTGGGCTGGCACGGTGGCAGAGTCTTCACGAAGATCTGCATTCCACCATGTAGGTGCTTGCTGAATTGGCCTGGAGGCCGCACGTCACCACGCAGGTGCCTGCCCAGCTGGTTGAGGTGGCAGCTGTATGGGAACGGCGATGGAGTCTTGGCAGACGTGGGCCTGGTTGTGGCCTCGCGGGCGTCTTTGGCAAGGGTCTTGCCATGGCATCGCGGTCGTCCCCGACAAGGATCTTGCCGGGGGTCTCGTGGATTTCCTCGGCAAGATCCCTTCTGGTCCTCCTCTGATCTTTGTGTGCTTATGATCTTCACAAAGATCTGCATGCCACCATGGAGGTGCCTCCCGAGCCTTGGTTCCACTGTGGTTGACGGTGTTGGAACCCTTGGGCTCAAGGGTGGCACGCTCCGCTGGCGTTGGGCAAGTTGCCCCGGCAAGGCTCTTGCCCGGGCTGCGGAGGCTGCCCCGGCAAGGGCCTTGCCGTGGGAGTCCACCTTGCCCTCTTGCTCTTCGTGTCGCTGGTCTTGACGTTGCTTTGCCCGTCTTGCGCCTTTGGTTTCCCTCCTCTGCCCTGCCAAGTGTGGCCACAGGTGCGGCTCTGATTGCCCGTGCACAAGTAAAGGGGTAAAAAGGAGAGCCCCTACTTTTGTACACCGACGGGAGCCCCCGGGCCTGTGCCACACATAAGCGCAATGCGTTGTCGGGCTAGGCCCGGAACGGTGCGCGGGCAGGCGGGTGGAGTTTTACTGTGGTAATTCCCTCGCTCGTCGCGCTTCCCCACGACCCGTGTTGAATGCGTGACGTGGGGATCATGCGCGGAATGACCGCAGCATGCTTGCGTCATCCATGGTGAACAGTAAAGAGGCGGCTTGCGTGTTCCCTCGAAATGGCAGAGCCGCCGCTCATTTACTCTATCTGCCTTGGAACCATCGTTCCACATTTCCCACTATGCCTGCTCCTTACGCCACGTACGCCGCATGCACGGTGCAGGGTAGGTGACAGACGCATGGAATATGGGAAGGCGCACGGGGGCCGATACTCACGTGCCTTTGATTGGGTGGGGAGGGAGGTTGATGGTCTCGCCTGCTGCCACTTTAATGAACCGGATTCGAGCGGGCTCTTCAGGGGCGTAGGGCTAGTCTTTCGGCCTCCCCCTTCCCAATTATAAAAAGGGAACTCAGGGGTAGGAGGAAGAGCATCTCCCTGCGTCTCCCCTGTGTCTCCATCCCCACCCACGGTCATGGCGAGAGGGCGTGGCCGCGGCCGTTCTTCTGCGGAGGCGACCAGGTCTTCCTCTCGCTAGAGAGCCGCGGCGGTCAAGGAAGAGCTAGATGTTCAGGGTGAAGGCCATGCTTGACGCGGGGCTGCTGGACAAGGCCGCGGTCGGCAAGGCGGTCAAGGCAGGGGTGGCCGAGGCAGAGGTGGCCGTGGAAGGGGGATGCCCGCGTCGTCTCCGTCTCCATCGCCATCTCCCCCGCCAAATCCTCCTGCTTCGCCGAGTGGTCATGTCGGGGACTCGGCGCTCGAGTTTATCTTGTAGCTGCATGGGCCGCCACGCCGCCGTCTTCGTCTTCACCGGGCATTCGCGAGGGTGTTGGAGATCGACCAGCCACCGCGGCTGAGGCTTCACATGAAGGGGTATTGCCATGGCGACATGCGAGTGAACACAGGCTTCCCCGCCCCTCAAGTGATGCTCCTTCGCTGGGGCTGGAAAATCTTTGCACGCGCCCGTTGCTTGATGGATGGGCATGTCCTCTGCTTCAAGCTAGCGGAGAGCGACCTACTCTCCGTCAAGGTCTTCGGGCGCTCGGGACACAGGCTAGGGTGCTGTGTAGAGAGCTCGACTGATGGCGAAAGCTCCTCTTCGGGTGAGAGTGACGAGGAGGACAGCGAGGGCGACGAAGAGGGTAGCGGGCGGGAGGATGACGGGTCCGACTAGGCCTCGGACACACCATCCCTGGGCGACGCCGGCAGCACCATCATCTGCATCGCCAGCTCCTTGAACTTCTCGGGGTTGCCTCCTCGGGCGGTTGGCGTCGGAAGGCCGGGGAAGATGGAGAAGGCGGGTGGCGGGCCATCAAGTCGGAGTACGCGGGCACCGACGCCTTCATCGCGTATTGCCGGCCCGCTGCCTCATCTTTCGGCTCTTCTCCTGGCACCATCATCACCAGCCCTCTTCTGGATGGCCGTCGGGATGTTCGTTTGGTGTCTTCTGCGGCTCGTACCTCGCCTAGGCGCTCCTTTTGCCCTTCCATCATATTGTTCCGTTTCCTGAGGAGAGGGACAAGAAAGGGATTACGTGCATCTTATCTCTTTTTAGTTTTTAAGCCTACGGGCCTTTGTAAGATTTAAATCTCGTAACCCCCTTGCTCGTGTATGCATTCCGTGCGAATCGTACTTGTTAGCAACGCATTAATGAGGAGAAGGGTGTTTGCCAAGTTTTGTTTGTGCGTGGGTGAGGGCCACACCAAGGAACGAGACCTCGTTATCTTAAGATAAACACTGTACCCCGGCAACAGACATTGTCGTCTTCCTGCTCTATAGCTCAGCTACACTCACGCCCTTGGCGAAGGTAGGGGCCGAGTAGGATTAGGCCCTTCGCTCATCCCCTTCCCATCGCACTACAACCAAGTTCCGGCCCAAAAGTGAGGTTTTCGGACACGGGACAAAGGGAGCAAGATGGTACGAGAGCTAGTGAAGTCTCGTATGTTCAAGTTTCACTGAGGCTCAGAGTGGGGGGGAAGACTTATCTGATGTTGCAGCCCCCGGCAACCTTGGCTTGCCGTGATCGGATCCTTGGACCCGCAGCCCCCGGCAACCTTGGCTTGTTGGGGTCGGGGCGTCGGCATGTTCTCTTTCTTCCAAAATAGCTCAGCAGAAAATGTCCACGCACCCTGCAAACCAAAAAGGATGGGAAGGAACAGAGAGATGCATACTCGACCTCTATGCTAAGGGTTAGTCTCCGCCAAGCACTATCAACCCTAACACAGAGAGAGACTCAACCTAGCATGCATGCTAAAACTTAGGGCGCCAGCGCTTCATTTATTTATGCTCAGGGTCTGCGCCTGGCTTTGTACAAAGGGTTACATGCCTTGCCGGCAAGGCTTGTACAAAAGGTGGTTTGTCGGGGACCCCGGTAACCGCGCCTTATGGGTAAAACTTGTGAAGATGTTCGATGTTCCAAGAGTTGCTCACTGGAATACCATCTTCGGTCTCCAGGCGGACTGCGTCGGGCCTTGTGACTCGTATTACCCGATAAGGGCCTTCCCACTTTGGCGTCAACTTGTTGGAATTCTTGGCCGACTGAACATGCCGAAGAACAAGGTCACCTTCCTCAAAGCTTCGGGCATGAACCTTGCGGCTATGGTAGCGGCGCAAGGCTTGCTGGTAGCGTGTTGCTCGCACAGCCGCCCGAAGACGATCTTCCTCAAGGAGTGTTGCATCATCTTGTCGCAATTGCTCTTGCTCAAGCTCATCATAAGCGAGTACTCGATCGAGGTGACCCGTACGTGAGTTCCGTGAGGAGAACTGCTTCCGCCCTGTAAACGAGGGAGAAAGGTGTCTGGCCGGTGGCTCGATTTGGTGTCGTTCTGATTGACCAAAGAACCGCTGGCAATTCATCAATCCAGCGCCGTCTGCACTTGTGTAGCCTGTCAAAAGTTCTTGTCTGGAGGCCTCGCAATACTTCAGCATTCGCCCTCTCAGCCTGGCCGTTGCTTCGTGGGTGTGCAACAGAAGCAAAACAAACCTTGCTTCCGAGGTCCTGGATGTACTGCATGAAGGTGCGGCTCGCGGACTGCGTGCCATTGTCGGCGATGACTCTATTTGGCACACCAAAACGGCAGACTAGTCCCTTGAAGAATTTGACGGCCGACTGTGTTGTCACCTTTCTCACTGCCTCCACCTCCGGCCACTTTGTGAACTTGTCGATTGCGACGTACAAGTACTCAAAGCCCCCGACGGCACGGAGAAAGGGGACCAGTATGTCGAGCCACCAGACCGAGAATGGCCAGGAAAGAGGGATTGTCTGGAGAGCTTGAGCTGGTTGACAAAGCTTCTTTGAATGGAACTGGCACGCTTCACACTTGGTTACTAAGGCCGTTGCATCCTGGAGGGCAGTGGGCTAGAAGAAACCTTGCCGGAATGCCTTGCCGGCAAGGTCCCTCGACCCTATGTGGGAGCCACATATGCCTCCGTGTATCTCTGCCAACAGCTCCAGTCCTTCCTCCCAGGGAATGCACTTCAATTTCACACTGTTTGGTCTTTTTACATGCACGAACATCGTCGATTTAACCGATACATGGCAGACTAACGGGCTACTTTCTCCACTTCTTCCTGCTCCTTAGGGAGTTCCCTGTTTGGAGAAATGATGTGCCCATGCCGAGCACAGGGCTCGGCAAGGACCAAAGGCATTTCCTCTGCCATGGGAGCGACTGTCTCTACGGCCAGGGCTCGACGCCCTGCCGGAGTCTGTTGTCCCACGGCAGGCTTAGTGTCCACGGCAACGTCTTTGCCGGTGGCTCCTGGGAGCTCGGCGGGAAAGTACTTTCCGGTGCCTGATTTCCTCCGCTTGTTCTGCCCTGTCAATGGTTCAACGGATGGTTGAGTTAATCGAAGCACGAAAGTACCTGGTTCGACAAGCAATTTGAAGGCAGCGCGTTTCGACAAGTAGTCGGCGATGCCATTCTCCACTCAGGGAACATGCTCCGCTTGTATACCGTCAAAACACTCTTCCAGCTTCCTCACTTCATCTACGTAGGCCTCCATCAATGGGCTTTGATAATCTTTGTTAACTTACTTGACAACAAGCTGTGAATCACCCCTGACGATGATCTTCTTAGGTCTGCCGCGATCCTGAGACTTGCAAGCAACCCCTTGTATTCAGCAGTGTTGTTTGTTGACATCTCCCTGGGAAAGTGCATCTGGACTACATACTTGAGGTGCTCTCTGGTGGGTGCAACGAGCAGCACACCAGCATCGGCACCTTGCAGCGAGAAAGCCCCGTCAAAGTACATAATCCAGTCGCGAGTTGTTTCCTTGCCAGGGAGAGCGGTCTCCTGAATCTCTTCGTCGAGCATTGAGGTCCATTCCGCAATGAACTCCGCCAAGACTCTACTCTGAATTGTCGAAGTGCTTTCAAACTTCAAACCAAAGCTTGACAGCTCCAAAGACCATTCCACAATCCTCCCGGTTGCGTCTGGGTTATGCAATATCCTTTGCAACGTGAAGCGGGTGCCGATGGTGATTTCGTGTGCTTGGAAGTAATGACGCAGCTTCCTCGAGGCCATAAGGAGGCCAAAGAGCAATTTCTGCACACCGGAGTACCTTGACCTAGCCCCCTGCAAGCGGGAGCTGACAAAGTAAACCGGGTGCTGCATCATCTTCTTCTTCTGCACTATTTCATTTGGTTGCATCGCTTCTGCTTCGCCAGCATCAGACTCTGCCGGGAGTCTTGCCTTACTGGCACCAGGCCTTGCCAGGGGGAGCTCTGGTTTGCCATCTGCCATCCCTGATGTTGCCACTACCTCTTCATTGGCCTCCCTCTATTCCACTAGCGCGGCGCTGACCACTTGGTTCATTACTGCTAGATATAGCAGCAACGGTTCTTGTGGTTTAGGCGCAACCAGTATCGGCGTAGAGGAGAGGTACTTCTTGAAATCCTGCAGGGCTGCCTCGGCCTCTGGGGTCCATTCCATTGGGCCCACCTTTTTCAAGATTTTGAAAAAGGGAAGGGCACGTTCAGCAGACTTGGAGATGAAACTTCTCATGGCGGCAACACAGCCAGCGAGCCGACGTACATCCTTGATCCACCTAGGTGCCTTAATCTGCTCAATGGCCTTGATCTTGTCTAGATTTTCCTCGATCCCACGCTGTGACACAAAGAACCTGAGAAGTTTGCCGGATGGAACGCCGAAGACACACTTCTCAGGGTTCAGCTTGAGGTTGATCTTGCGCAAATTTGCAAACGTCTCTTCTAAATCTTATATGAGTGTTGCCCTGTCCTTGGTTTTGACCACTATGTCATCCATATAAGCTTCCATATTTCTATGTAGCTGGGGCTCAAAACCAATTTGGACTGCTCTTGCAAACGTTGAGCCAGCACTCTTCAACCCGAAAGGCATTCGTAAAAAACAATACGTACCACATGGGGTGATGAATGTTGTCTTCTCTTCATCTTCTTTCGTCATGAAGATCTGGTGGTATCCTGAGTAAGCGTCGAGGAATGATAACAAGTCACACCCGGCTGTGGAGTCAACAATCTGGTCGATGCACGGCAACGGGAAAGGGTCCTTTGGACAAGCCTTATTGATATCTGTGTAATCAATACACAGTCTCCACTTCCCATTTGCCTTGCGCACCACCACCGGATTGGCCAACCACGTCGGATGGAGTACCCCTCTCACCAAGCCTGCCGCTTCCAACTTCCATATTTCCTCTGTGATGAACTCTTGCCGTTCCAGAGCTTGCTTCCTGACCTTCTGCTTGACGGGTCGTGCATGAGGACAGATAGCAAGATGGTGCTCAATCACCTCCCTGGGAACACTGGGGATGTCGGATGCTTGCCACGCAAACACATCGACATTCGCCCGCAGGAAAGTGACGGGCGCGCCTTCCTATTTACTGTCGAGGGTGGAACTTATGGTGAAAGCCCCTCCCGTGCCATCCTCCTTGACGGACACCTTCTTGGTCTCTGGTGGTGCAGCTCTGGATTTCTTGCTCTTGCCGGTGGAGCTCTCTGGCACGTCCTCGACAGGAGCACTACACTCCAAAGAGGTGCGCTTGCTGGAGTGGGAGCAAGAGGCCTTACCGGTGTTCTCCCCCCCCCCGGGGGGGGGGCTTCGGCGGCAGGAGAAAGTGTCTTGGCGGCAATCACTGCAACTGCCTCCCGGTAGAGTTGGTCAGCGCAGATCAGCGCATCCTTCTTGTCGGAGGGGACGGTGATGATGGTCATCGGCCCAGGCATCTTCAGCGTGTTGTAGGCGTAATGTGAGGCGGCCATGAACTTGGCTAGTGCTGGGCGGCCGAGGATCCCGTTGTAGGGCAAGGGGATCTCGGCTACATCGAAAATAATCCTCTCCGTCCTGTATTTCAACTCGCCTCCAAACTTCACGGGCAGCGTGACCTTACCCTTCGGCTGACTCCTTCCCGGGTTGACCCCTTGAAATGTGCCCGTCTCTTCAAGGTCTCCATCAGGAATCTGCAGCCTTTTGATCACAACAGGCGAGATCAAGTTCAGACTGGCCCCGCCGTCAACTAGCATTTTTGTCACCTTGAGGTTGCGTATTGTTGGAGAAACCAACAACAGCAAACACCCGACCGCAGTTGTGCGATCAGGGTGGTCCTCGGTGTCAAAAATGATGGGCGTGGTGGACCACTTCAGTGGCTTTTGAGCATCGAATGATGGTTCTGCTGCTGTAGTCTCACGTGCCCACTGCTTGAGCTGGCAGTGAGAGGTGTGTAGCGAGGCGCCACCGTCGACGCACATGGCCTCCGTAGCCTTCTAGAACTCATGCTCGTCAGACTCGTCGTCCTCGTCATGACCATCGTCTTCTTGCTTCTTGTCGCGGCCCCAAGCGGGCCTCTCTTGCTGGTTATCCTTGCTGCGGAGACCTCCTTGGCCGCCACTCTTCTTGCCGGATCCCTCGGCACCATCCTAACCCTCTCATACTCAACCTTTTGCTTCTCAGCAAGCAGCTCGACTTGCCGGCAGTTCTGGAGGTCGTGGCCCTTGGTGCGGTGGATCTTGCAGTACTGCTTGTCGGAGCCTCCTGGCTTGTCGGCAGCCGCCAAGGCCCGGCAAGCGGCGCACCCGGCAATTTCCTTGTCGGGTCGTCTGTCTTGGCCTTTTTGGCAGCGTCGATGTCCTCGGATCCCTCGACGGCAAGCACGGTCTTTCCCTTGCACTTCTTGTTGCTGCGCCGGCCCTTCTTCGTCGGGGTGGCTGTGCCTTTGTTTGTAGAGTCAGTTTTCGCACTGGCGTCCTCGCCGGGGTACTTCCTCCCCTCTTCAGCTTGAGCGCACCTATCGGCCAGAACATAAAGTTCAGCCACATCTTTGACCTTGTTCATCACCAGCTCTTCACGCATCTTGCAGTTGCGCACATTCTGATGGAATGCGCTGATCACGGCGGCGGGATGAACATCTGGGATGTTGTACTACACCCGGCTGAACCTCTGTATGTACTTGCGCAGGTTCTCACCTTCCTTCTGGGGGATGATATGCAAATCGCTTGCCTGGCCATGGGCTTGCTGGACTCCAGTGAAGACGCCAACGAACTCATGGCACAAATCCGACCAAGAAGAAATAGAATCCGCCGGCAAGTGCATCAACCTGAAGGAAATATGCCCTAGAGGCAATAATAAAGTTGTTATTTCCTTATATCATGATAAATGTTTATTATTCATGCTAGAATTGTATTAACCGGAAACTTAGTACAAGTGTGAATACATAGACAAACAGAGTGTCACTAGTATGCCTCTACTTGACTAGCTCGTTGAATCAAATATGGTTAACTTTCCTAGCCATAGACATGAGTTGTCATTTGATTAACGGGATCACATCATTAGAGAATGATATGATTGACTTGACCCATTCCGTTAGCTTAGCACTTGATCATTTTAGTTTACTGCTATTGCTTTCTTCATGACTTATACATGTTCCTATGACTATGAGATTATGCAACTCCCGATTACCGGAGGAACACTTTGTGTGCTACCAAACGTCACAATGTAACTAGGTGATTATAAAGGTGCTCTACGGGTGTCTCCGATGGTATTTGTTGAGTTGGCATAGATAGAGATTAGGATTTGTCACTCCGATTGTCGGAGAGGTATCTCTGGGCCCTCTCGGTAATGCACATCACTATAAGCCTTGCAAGCAATGTGACTAATGAGTTAGTTGCGGGATGATGCATTACGGAGCAAGTAAAGAGACTTGCCAATAACAAGATTGAGCTAGGTATGAGGATACCGACGATCGAATCTCGGGCAAGTAACATACCGATGACAAAGGGAACAATGTATGTTGTTATGCGTTTTGACCGATAAAGATCTTCGTAGAATATGTAGGAACCAATATGAGCATCCAGGTTCCGCTATTGGTTATTGACCGGAGATGAGTTTCGGTCATGTCAACATAGTTCTCGAACCCGTAGGGTCCGCACGCTTAATGTTCGGTGACGATCGGTATTATGAGTTTATGTGTTTTGATGTACCAAAGGTAGTTCGGAGTCCCGGATGAGATCTGGTACATGACGAGGAGTCTCAAAATGGTCAAGACGTAAACATCAATATATTGGACGACTATATTCGGACATCGAAAGGTTCCGAGTGATTCGGGTATTTTTCGGAGTACCGGAGAGTTACGGGAATTTGCCGGGGAGTACATGGGCCTTATTGGGCTTTAGGGGAAAGAGAGAGGGGAGGCTGCGCACCCCACAAGGCCTAGTCCGAATTGGACTAGGGGGAGGGGTGCGCCCCCTCCTTCCTTCTCTTCTCTTTTACCTTTCCTTCTCTCCTACTCCTACTACATGGAAGGGGGGAATCCTACTCCCGGTGGGAGTAGGACTCCCCTTGGGGCGCGCCTAGGAGGGCCAGCCTCTCCCCCTCCTCCACTCCTTTATATACGTGGCCAGGGGGCACCCCATAGACACAACAATTGATCATTGATCTTTTAGCCGTGTGCGGTGCCCCCCTCCACCATAATCCACCTCGGTCATATCGTAGCGGTGCTTAGGCGAAGCCCTGCGTCGGTAGCATCATCATCACCGTCATCACATCGTCGTGCTGACGGAACTCTCCTTCGAAGCTCTGCTGGATCGGAGTTCATGGGACGTCATTGAGCTGAACGTGTGCTGAACTCGGAGGTGCCGTACATTCGGTACTTGGATCGGTCGGATCGTGAAGACGTACGACTACATCAACCGTGTTGTTCTAACGCTTCCGCTTTCGGTCTACGAGGGTACGTGGACACACACTCCCCTCTCGTTGCTATGCATCACCATGATCTTCCGTGTTCGTAGGAAATTTTTGAAATTACTACGTTCCCCAACAGTGGCATCCGAGCCAGGTTTATGCGTAGATGTTATATGCACGAGTAGAACACAAGTGAGTTGTGGGCGATACAAGTCATATTGTTTACCAGCATGTCATACTTTGGTTCAGCGGTACTGTTGGATGAAGCGGCCGGACCGACATTACGCCAGACGCTTACGCCGAGGCCGGTTCTACCGGCGTGCTTTGCACATTGGCTGGCGGGTGTCAGTTTCTCCAACTTTAGTTGAACCGAGTGTGGCTACACCCGGTCCTTGTGAAGGTTAAAACAGCACTAACTTGACGAAATATCGTTGTGGTTTTGATGCATAGGTAAGAACAGTTCTTGCTCAGCATGTATCAGCCACGTAAAACTTGCAACAACAAAGTAGAGGACGTCTAACTTGTTTTTGCAGGGCATGTTGTGTTGTGATATGGTCAAGGCATGATGCTATATTTATTGTATGAGATGATCATGTTTTGTAGCAGAGTTATCGGCAACTGGCAGGAGCCATATGGTTGTCGCTTTATTGTATGCAATGCAATCGCTTACAGAATCGCTTTACTTTATCACTAAGCGGTAGCAATAGTCGTAGAAGCAATAGTTGGCGAGGCGACAATGATGCTACGATGGAGATCAAGGTGTCGCTACTGGTGATGATTGTGATCATGACGGTGCTTTGGAGATGGAGATCAAAGGCACAAGATGATGATGGCCATATCATATCACTTATATTGATTGCATGTGATGTTTATCCTTTATGCATCTTATTCTGCTTTGTTTGACGGTAGCTTTATAAGATGATCTCTCACTAAATTTCAAGGTAAAAGTGTTCTCCCTGAGTATGAGACCTCTGGTAGTACTTTGCCTAAAAGATAGAGGAGAATAGCTCAACCAGTGAGCATGTGCTCAGATTGTCTGGGTGCTACAATTGCTTGAATCAAGTGCGAGTTAATCTACCAGATAAGATAGTAATTGACAAAGTTCTCTAGACTATCACCAAGTTAATAGAACTTCTTGATGAACTATAATATGCAAGGGATGACGAAAATAATTCCCAAGCTCTTCGCGATGTTAAAATCGGCGAAGGTAGAAATCAAGAAAAACATCAAGTGTTGATGGTTGACAAGACCACTAGTTTCAAGAAAAAGGGCAAAGGGAAGAAGGGGAACTTCAAGAAGAACGGCAAGCAAGTTGCTGCTCGAGTGAAGAAGCCCAAGTATGGACCTAATCCTGAGACTAAGTGCTTTTACTGCAAAGGGACTGGTCACTTGAAGCGGAACTACCCCAAGTAATTGGCGGATAAGAAGGATGGCCAAGTGAACATAGGTATATTTGATATACATGTTATTGATTTGTACTTTACTAGTGTTTATAGCAACCCCTCGGTATTTGATACTGGTTCAGTTGCTAAAAGTAGTAACTTCAAAGCAGGAGTTGCAAAATGAGCGAAACTAGTTAAGGGCGAGGTGACGATGTGTGTTGGAAGTAGTTCCAAGATTGATATGATCATCATCGCACACTCCATATACTTTCGGGATTAATGTTGAACCTAAATAAGTGTTATTTGGTGTTTGCATTGAGCATAAATATGATTTGATCATGTTTATTGCAATACGGTTATTCATTTAAGTTAGAGAATAATTGTTGTTACATTTACATGAATAAAACCTTCTATGTTCATACACCCAATGAAAATGGTTTGTTGGATCTCGACCGTAGTGATACACATATTCATAATATTGAAGCCAAAAGATGCAAAGTTAATAATGATAGTCCAACTTATTTGTGTCACTGCCATTTAGGTCATATTGGTGTAAAGCGCATGAAGAAACTCCATGCTGATGGGCTTTTGGAATCACTTGATTATGAATCACTTGATGCTTGCGAACCATGCCTCATGGGCAAGATGACTAAGACTCCGTTCTCCGGAACAATGGAGCGAGCAACTGACTAATTGGAAATAATACATACTGATGTATGCGGTCCGATGAGTGTTAAGGCTCGCGGCAAGTATCGTTATTTTCTGACCTTCATAGATGATTTGAGCAGATATGGGTATATCTACTTGATGAAACATTTTAAAAGTTCAAAGAATTTCAGAGTGAAGTGGAGAATCATCGTAACAAGAAAAAAAGTTTCTACGATATGATCGCAGAGGTAAAATATTTGAGTTACGAGTTTGGCCTTCAGTCAAAACAATGTGAAATAGTTTCACTACTCACGCCACCTGGAACACCATAGTGTAATGGTGTGTCCGAACGTCACAACGTACTTTATTACATATGGTGCGGTCTATGATGTCTCTTACTGATTTACCACTATTGTTTTGGGATTATGCATTAGAGACAGCTGCATTCACGTTAAATAGGGCACCATCTAAATCCGTTGAGACGACATCGTATGAACTATGGTTTACCAATAAACCTAAGCTATCGCTTCTTAAAAGTTTGGAGTTGCGATGCTTATGTGAAAAAGTTTTTAACTTGATAAGCTTGAACCCAAATCGGAGAAATGTGTCTTCATAGGATGCCCAAAGGAGACTGTTGGGTACACCTTCTATCACAGATCCAAAGCCAAGATATTCGTTGCTGAGAATGGATCCTTTCTAGAGAAGGAGTTTCTCTCGAAAGAAGTGAGTGGGAGGAAAGTAGAACTTGATGAGGTAATTGTACCTTCTCTCGAATTGGAAAGTAGCTCATCCTTTGAAATAGTTCCAGTGATGCCTACATGAATTAGTGAGGAAGTTAATGATGATGATCATGAAACTTCAGATCAAGTTACTACCGAACCTCGTAGGTCAACCAGAGTAAGATCCGCACCAGAGTGGTACAGTAATCCTGATCTAGAAGTCATGTTACTAGACCATGACGAACCTGCGAACTATGAGGAAGCGATAATGAGCCCAGATTCCGCAAAATGGCTTGAGGCCATGAAATCTGAGATAGGATCCATGTATGAAAACAAAGTATGGACTTTGGTTGACTTGCCCGATGATCGGTAAGCCATAGAAAATAAATGGATCTTCAAGAGGAAGACGGACGCTGATAGTAGTGTTACTATCTACAAAGCTAGACTTGTTGAAAAAGGTTTTGGCAAAAGTTCAAGGTGTTGACTACGATGAGATTTTCTCACTCGTAGCGATGCTTAAGTCTGTCCGAATCATGTTAGTAAATTGCCACATTTTATGAAATCTGGCTTAGTAAATTGCCACATTTTATGAAATCTGGCAAATGGATGTCAAAACTACATTCCTTAATGGATTTCTTAAAGAAGAGTTGTATATGATGCAACCAGAAGGTTTTATCAATCCTAAAGGTGCTAACAAAATGTGCAAGCTCCAGCGATCCATCTATGGACTGGTGCAAGCATCTCGGAGTTGGAATATACACTTTGATGAGTTAATCAAAGCATATAGTTTTATACAGACTTGCGGTGAAGCCTGTATTTACAAGAAACTGAGTGGGAGCACTACAGCATTTCTGATAAATATATGTGAATGACATATTGTTGATCAAAAATGATGTAGAATTTTCTGGAAAGCATAAAGGAGTATTTGAAAGGAGTTTTTCAAAGAAAGACCTCGGTGAAGCTACTTACATATTGAGCATCAAGATCTATAGAGATAGATCAAAACGCTTGATAAGTTTTTTCAATGAGTACATACCTTGACAAGATTTTGAAGTAGTTCAAAATGGAACAGTCAAAGAAAGAGTTCCTGCCTGTGTTACAAGGTGTGAAATTGAGTAAGACTCAAAATCTGACCACAGCAGAAGATAGAAAGAGAATGGAAGTCATTCCCTATGCCTCAGCCATAGGTTCTATGAAGTATGCCATGCTGTGTACTAGATTTATTGTATACCCTACACTGAGTTTGGCAAGGGAGTACAATAGTGATCTAGGAGTAGATCACTGAACAATGGTCAAAATTATCCTTAGTGGAATAAGGATATGTTTCTCGATTATGGAAGTGACAAAATTTCACCGTAAAGGGTTACGTCGATGCAAGTTTTGACGCTGATCCAGATGACTCTAAGTCTCAATCTAGATACATATTGAAAGTGGGAGCAATTAGCTAAAGTAGCTCCGTGTAGAGCATTGTAGACATAGAAATTTGCAAAATACATACGGATCTAAATTTGACAAACCCGTTGACTAAACTTCTCTCACAAGAAAACTTGATCACAACTTAGTACTCTTTGGGTGTTAATCACATGGCGATGTGAACTAGATTACTGACTCTAGTACAGCCTTTGAGTGTTGGCCACATGGCGATGTGAACTATGGATATTAATCACATAGTGATGTGAACTATTGGTGTTTAATCACATGGCGATGTGAACTAGATTATTGACTCTAGTGCAAGTGGGAGACTGAAGGAAATATGCCCTAGAGTCATTAATAAAGTTGTTATTTCCTTATATCATGATAAATGTTTATTATTCATGCTAGAATTGTATTAAGCGGAAACTTAGTACATGTGTGAATACATAGACAAATAGAGTGTCACTAGTATGCATCTACTTGACTAGCTCATTGAATCAAAGATGGTTAAGTTTCCTAGCCATAGACATGAGTTATCATTTGATTAACAGCATCACATCATTAGAGAATGATATGATTGACTTCACCCATTCCGTTAGCTTGGCACTTGATCGTTTTAGTTTACTCCTATTGCTTTCTTCATGACTTATACATGTTCCTATGACTATGAGATTATGCAACTCCCGATTACCAGAGGAATACTTTGTGTGCTACCAAACGTCACAACGTAATTGGGTGATTATAAAGGTGCTCTACAGGTGTCTCTGATGGTACTTGTTGAGTTGGCATAGATCGAGATTAGGATTTGTCACTCCGATTGTCCGAGAGGTATCTCTGGGCCCTCTCCGTAATGCACATCACTATAAGCCTTGCAAGCAATGTGACTAATGAGTCACTTGCGAGATGATGCATTACGGAACGAGTAAAGAGACTTGCCGGTAACGAGATTGAGCTAGGTATGAGGATACTGACGATCGAATCTTGGGCAAGTAACACACCGATGACAAAGGGAACAACATATGTTGTTATGCGGTTTGACCGATAAAGATCTTCGTAGAATATGTAGGAACCAATATGAGCATCCAGGTTCTGCTATTGGTTATTGACCGGAGATGAGTCTTGGTCATGTCTACATAGTTCTCAAACCCGTAGGGTTCGCATGCTTAACGTTCGGTGACGATCGGTATTATGAGTTTATGTGTTTTGATGTACTGAAGGTAGTTCGGAGTCCCGGATGAGATCGGGTACATGACGAGGAGTCTCGAAATGATCAAGACGTAAAGATCAATATATTGGACGAATATATTCGGACATCAAAAGGTTTTGAGTGATTCGGGTATTTTTCAGAGTACCGGAGAGTTACGGGAATTCGCGGGGGAGTACATGGGCCTTATTGGGCTAGAGGGTAAAGAGAGAGGGGAGGTTGCGCGCCCCACAAGGCCTAGTCCGAATTGGACTAGGGGGAGGGGCGGCGCCTCCTCCTTCCTTCTCTTCTCTTTTCCCTTTCCTTCTCTCCTACTCCTACTACATGGAAGGGGGGAATCCTACTCCTGGTGGGAGTAGGACTCCCCTTGGGGAGCGCCTAGGAGGGCCGGCCTCTACCCCTCCTCCACACCTTTATATACGTGGCCAGGGGGCACCCCATAGACACAACAATTGATCATTGATCTTTTAGTCGTGTGCGGTTCCCCCCTCCACCATAATCCACCTCGGTCATATTGTAGCGGTGCTTAGGCGAAGCCCTGTGTCGGTAGCATCATCATCATTGTCATCACGCCGTCGTGTTGATGGAACTCTCCTTCGAAGCTCTGCTGGATCGGAGTTCGTGGGACGTCATTGAGCTGAACGTGTGCTGAACTCGGAGGTGTCGTACGTTTGGTACTTGGATCGGTCGGATAGTGAAGACGTACGACTACATCAACCGCAATGTTCTAAAACTTCCGTTTTCGGTCTACGAGGGTACATGGACACACTCTCCCCTCTCGTTCCTATGCATCACCATGATCTTGCGTGTTCGTAGGAAATTTTTGAAATTACTATGTTCCCCAACACAACCATGACATGACATTGGGTTTAAGTGCCAACGGGAAGTAATTGGCAAGCACCTTGTCGTCACGAGCTCCAGCAGCTTGCATCGCGATTGTGTAGATGCTGAGGAACTCCGGCGGGTGGGTCTTGCCATTGTACTTCTCGCCAACGTCAGACTTGAACGTGCGATGGGAGGGCCACTAGAACTGCCGCAGCTCACGGGTAAAGGCTGGGCAACCCACCTCATAGGGTAGGCCACAAGAGCTTCCCGGTGCTGGGTGGTCTATAGTGGGCCCCGCCCGCCTATCTGACTGGTGGCGCGCTTCACGCCGGTGCTCGATGGTAGCTCGAGTGTCTTCATGGGCTCGCTCCCGAAGAACTTGGCGCTGATCGCGGTGGGTCCGTGGGTCGGACGATGCTATGGAAATGTTACCACAAGCGTCATCACGACGGACCGACACCCGCGGTGGCTGGCGTGGGGGAGGAGAGTGCACCGTGGCCGCAGCACCTCCGGTCCTTCCACCGCTGGCATGCGGTGGCTCGACGGAGCGTCGGCCCGAGGGCCCCGCTGGTCGCGGCTCATCTTTGTTGGCACGGGCCACGCCTCGGCTTCCGTTCACGACTGCCCCACCACTCGCCCGCACCGGTATGGGCCATTCAGCTCCCGATGAACCGATCGTCGTGATCGTCTTCTTCTTGGGAGCCATGGCGATGAAGAACTGCTAGACCGGATTTTCACAACTACGCTGCCCCCTACCTGGCACGCCAAAGATGTCGGTGGAAACGACACCTATGGATCACTAGGATCACTTCTACGGTTGGCGGGCGCGGAATTGTGCAAAGAGCGGGTCTGGTAGTCAGCACAAAGATCGTTTACCCAGGTTCGCGCTGCAAGGATGCGTAATACCGTCCCTAGTCCTGCTTTGGTGTATATCTGAGTGTTCTTGAGCTCTCGAACTAGCCGTGGTGCGTGCGTCTTCCAAAAGATCCGAATCCTTCTCCAGTACGCCTCGGGCCTCCTTTTATAGTCAAAAGGGGTTGCCACATTGGCACACAGGAGGTGGAAAGGTATAAAGTGGTTAAGTCTATCGTCTGGCACTGTCGGACAAAAGCATTTAATGCGCTGCCAACGTGCCCTTCTCGCTTTATCGGGGATGGCGAGGAAGCTTGTCCCAGTCCGCCGCCACGCCCTAGCTTCAAGCCCAGCGTCCGAGGCGATGAGGCGTTGTAGCGCCACGTTGGCTAGCTCTTTGGGTTGGTCTTGATGGCGAGAGTCTTCATGAAGATCTGCATGCCACCACGTAGGTGCTTGCTGAGTTGGCTGGAGGCATGGCGTGCATCGCAGTGCACCTTGTTGGTTGAAATTTGGCATTTGTATGGGAACGGCAGTGGAGTCTTGGCAGACGTGGGCCTGGCTGTGGCCTCGGAGGCGTCCTCAGCAAGGGTCTTGTCATGGCATCGTGGTCTTCCCCGGCAAGGATCTTGCCGGGGGTCTCGTGGATTTCCTCGGCAAGGATCTTGCCGAGGATCGTCGTCTTCTGGTCCTCATCTGATCTTTGTGTGCTTATGATCTTCACAAAGATCTGCATGCCACCATGGAGGTGCCTCCTGAGCCTTGGTTCCAATGTGGTTGACGGTGTTGGAACCCTTGGGCTCAAGGGTGGCGCGCTCCGCTGGCGTTGGGAAAGTTGCCCCGGCAAGGCTCTTGCCGGGGCTGCGGAGGCTGCCCTAGCAAGGGCCTTGCCGTCGGGCCTTGCCGGGGGAGTCCGCCTTGCCCTCTTGCTCTTCGTGTCTCTGGTCTTGACGTTGCTTTGCCCGTCTTGCACCTTTGGTTTCCCTCCTCTGCCCTGCTAAGTGTGGCCGCAGGTGCGGCTCTGACTGCCCGTGCACAAGTAAAGGGGTAAAAAGGAGAGCCCCTACTTTTGTACACCGACAATATCGATTGTTTATGATGTCATTGAGTGGTACCTCGGAGGCCACCGTGATCGAGCACTCTTGAAAGTAGTGTCGCAGCTTCCGAGATGCCATGAAAACCACATATGCTATCTTTTAATAGTGCGT
Organism: Aegilops bicornis; assembly: GCA_021605145.1. Lineage (NCBI taxonomy): Eukaryota > Viridiplantae > Streptophyta > Magnoliopsida > Poales > Poaceae > Aegilops > Aegilops bicornis. Next base: position 474,890,911 of record CM038671.1, on the reverse strand, counting down.
GTATCGTGATTTGCATGGCGTGAGAACCGCCGATACGTAATATACGGGTTTTTGGAGTGGGAATTTATGTCCCTCTTCCTCTCGTTCGATGACGAGTACTGCGTTCACCACCTGGTGAGTTGCAGATATATACAGTAGCATAGGTTCGCCAATGTTAGGTGCGGCAAGGATTGGGTTGTTTGCTAGCAGAGTTTTTATTTCTTCCAACCCGGCCGTTGCCGCGTCCGTCCACTCAAAGTGGTCGGTACGTCGAAGCAGGCGATATAGCGGCAGCGCCTTCTCTCCCAGTCTGGAGATAAAGTGGCTCAAGGCTGCCACGCACCCAGCTAGTTTTTGGACCTGTTTTAGGTCTGTTGGTATTGCCAACTGAGACAAGGCTCGGACTTTGGCTGGGTTTGCTTCGATTCCTCTATGGAAACGATGAACACAAGCAACTTTCCGGGTGAAACGCCGAAAACGCATTTTTCCGGATTGAGCCTGTCATATGTTCGGAGGTTGTCGAATGTAAGACGTAAATCATCTATCAATGATTTGACATGTTTGCTTTTGATGACTACATCATCTACATACACCTCCACCGTCTTGCCAATTTGTTTCTTCAGACATGTTTGGATCATGCGTTGGTAGGTGGCGCCGGCGTTTTTAAGCCCGAAAGGCATAGTGTTAAAACAAAAAGGCCCGTACAGAGTGATAAATTTCGTTGCAGCCTGATCGGATTCCTTCATCTTAATCTGATGGTATCCGGAGTATGCGTTGAGGAAACACGGTGAATCGTGTCCTGCAAATGCATCAATGATATGGTCAATGCGGGGCAGTGGGAAGGGGTCCTTAGGGAAAGCTTTATTGAGGTCTTTAAAATCGACACAAAGGTGCCAGGATTTGTCCTTCTTTGGCACCATGACCAGGTTTGCTAGCCAATCCAGGTGTTTTATTTCTCGAATAAACTCGGCTTCAAGTAGTTTGGCTAGCTCCTCCCCCATAGCTTGTCGTTTGGGTTCGAAAAACCGCCGTAGTGTTTGCTTAACTGGCTTGAACCCCTTTATTATGTTGAGGCTGTGTTCGGCCAGTCTGCATGGGATTCCTGGCATATCCGAAGGGTGCCAGGCGAAAATATCCCAATTCTCGTGCAGGAATGCTCTCAGAGCAGCGTCGATCGCCGGATCCAGCTGTGCTCCAATGGTTGATGTTTTATTAGGATCCGTCGGGTGAACTTGGAATTTTACTATTTTGTCTGTCGGTTTGAAAGAAGTGGATTTAGGCCTTTTGTCGAGGATTACGTCATCTCTATCCACTATGGAACACAGAGCGGTGAGCTCCTTGGATGCAAGGGCCTCGGATAGTGCCTCGAGGGCCAGGGATGCGGTTTTGTTTTCGGCGCGGAGTGTTATGTCCGGATCACTAGCGATAGTGATAACTCCGTTGGGACCGGGCATTTTGAGCTTCATGTACCCATAATGAGGTATGGCTTGAAAGCATGTGAATGCATCTCGCCCCAACAGGGCATGATATCCGCTGTTGAAAGGTGCCACCTGGAAGATTAACTCTTCGGACCTGGAGTTCTCAGGTGTGCTGAATACCACATCAAGTTTTATTTTTCCCGAACACCGAGCTTCTCGGCTGGGGATAATACCCCGAAAGGTTGTACTGCTCGATGCGGCTCTTGTCTATTTGCATTTTGTCAAGTGTGTCCTCGTAGATGAGGTTCAATCCGCTGCCCCCGTCCATGAGCACTTTAGTAAGCTGAAAGCCATCCACAATTGGGTTTAGAACTAAAGCAGCTGGTGCTCGGACTGATCGGACCCGTGGTTCGTCAGTGGCGTTGAAGGTTATCTCCATGTCGTTCCAAGGGTTCATTGCGGTTACTTGGTTAACTTCGGCGTGTCTTGAAGACCATAAATACATTGAGATCATTATCCTCAAAGGAGCACTTCTCTGGGGTAGTGTTGGTGAGGATTGCCTCACCGCTCTTGGCCACCTGCAGGAGTATCCAACATGCCCGAAGGCTATGTGTTGGTTCAGAATTTGGCATCATGTGTATCTGGCAAGGCTTGTCCAGCCATCCATTAAGGACAATTCTATGTCCCATTAAGGGCTTAATTTTCTTGTCCGTGAAGCGATGATCGGGTGCCCCGTGAGGGTGCATCCTTTTTGCCTAGCCGGTGGGTGGCTTAAAGGCCGATGGTTCCCACCGAGTCTGCAGGCTTTCAGCGCTTTCCGATTACACAATACTTACATACTATGTGTGCCAAATCTGCAAAGTGCAGTATGCAGCGTCGGTTGAGGGCATTGAGGATCCCCCCATCCGTACAGTTGCGGCAAAAGAGTGATACCGCATCGTCGTCGCATCAATCTTTAATATTGTTTTTAACAAGTAGGAATCTAGCCCAAAAGTGATGGACTCTTTCCTAAGGTTGCTGCCATATGTACATTAAGTTGTATATATCAGGGGGACCGGAATTGCTTGGAGATTATTGATTGTGGTGGGCGGGTGGTGTCGGTGTCAAAACCGGCGGATCTCGGGTAGGGGGTCCCGAACTGTGCGTCTAGGCGGATGGTAACAGGAGATAAGGGACACGATGTTTTACCCAGGTTCCAGCCCTCTTGATGGAGGTAAAACCCTACATCCTGCTTGATTAATATTGATGATGTGTGTTACAAGAGTGGATCTACCACGAGATCAAAGAGGCTAAACCCTAGAAGCTAGCCTATGGTATGATTGTTGTTCGTCCTATGGACTACAGCCGTCCGGTTTATAGACCGGAGAGGGCTAGGGTTAAACAAAGTCGGTTACAAAGGTAGGAGATCTACGTATCCGTATCGCCAAGCTTGCCTTCCACGCCAAGGAAAGTCCCATCCGGACACGGGACGAAGTCTTCAATCTTGTATCTTCATAGTCTTGGAGTCCTGCCGATGATGATAGTTCGGCTATCCGGACACCCCCTAGTCCGGAACTCCCTCAGTAGCCCCCGAACAGGGCTTCAGCGACGACGAGTCCAGCGCATATATTGTCTTCGGCGTTGCAAGGCGGGTTCTCCTTCAAACTTTATGTTCCCGTTGAATAGTGTCCGGCTTCCTTATAAATGTTGCGCTCCTTGGCTTCTACGCCTAATAATGGCCTTCTTCCACGTGTAAATACGAATGCGAAAAGGCTGGGGTATTTTACATTTTACCCCTAGCCGTGAACGAGCCGCCTATAAGAGAGGCGAGGATCTAGATCCAGCTCACACCATCCTCCATCCGCAAGTTCTCATCGGCGCCTCGACAAAAATCCATTCCATCATGGATAGCCGACGGCTCCTCCTCTCGCTCCCAGCCCTAAGCCGGGGAGATTGGGGAGATGCTCAGTTCCACACAACGAGCTAGTGGCACTCCAAACCGAGGGATATCTTCCCCCAGCTTTCAAGGTTCGGTTCGAGCCGGACTAGCCACCTACAAGGGTGGAAAGCGGTAGGAGAACATCCCCAACCCTTCCAAGGGAGAGGGTATGCTTTGTCCCCTATCTAATAAGGGGACTCGGATTTCCCATACATCCGTTTCTCCGGGGGCTCCTAGAGTTCTACGGACTCCAGCTTCACCACCTCACGCCCGCCTCCATTTTGCACACCGCGGGCTTTGTAGCTCTTTGCGAGCTGTTCTTGGCCATCGAGCCCCATTTTGCGCTGTGGAAGAGATTGTTTTGTCTCGTACCCTGTTCTCATGAGGGGTCGATATATCAAGTGGGCGGAGCCGAAATATGGCGCATCGCCAGGACCGGATATCTATCCGGCACCCCGAAGAAGGCGTCCAGAAAGGCGGCCTTGAATGGTTCTACATGGAGGACGCCCTCTGCGGATCCAGTTCGGATCGGCCTCCGGAGTTCAGCAATGCTCCCTTGAAGAAACGCCTGAGTTGGCGCCCATGAGCCCTCAACAGAAGATGATAGGGCGTCCATTATCGATGGGCGGATTAGAGTTCTTGGCCCACTCCGGATTGACCATGATTGGAGTCATGGCCACGTGCATTATCACGAGGGTGCAGCCACTCCAATATAGGGGCCACCCTATGTGGGATTTCAATGGGGAAGATGGCGCCACCCGTCATGGCGCAAAAGGGCCAAGCTTCGGCAGCGATCTGGCAAAGATCTGTCCGGCTTGTACAAGGGCGAGGAGGAGGATTTCCTCATACGAATCTGTTGAATGGATTCTCTATGAATAACGCCGGAGCTGGGTAAGCGGATGTTCATCTACCCGATCCATACTTTTAAAGTCAAATATCTTACTACGTGATTCCGGCGGGGAGCTGCGCCGGGACATGGAGGGCATCTGACCCTAACTCCACGGCCCGAGGATCTGGCGATCCCTTGATCCGACCTCCAAGAGGATCCGGACATAAAGGTGGAGCTGATTGACGGGGTGTTCCACCAACTTAGCATGGACAATGCCCTAGTCGCCATTACTGGTGACTACCCCAGTTTGTTCCGGCCTCCCGGTGACTATGACCGAGGTCTTGACACCATCATTTGATCCGCGCTCAATTGACCATCCCATACCGATGGTGCATCGCGAGAGGTGCCTTTAAGGCGGGAAGCCCGAACCAGCGGCCGACCAACAAGGGTCGATCCGGCCCGGTGGCGGAAGAGGAGTGCGACGCGAACCGAACGTCGCTGCAACGGTGACGGAGCACCGCTATTTTAAGGGAAGGATCCCGGAGGTATATTAATGCTCATAACTTTTCTAGAAAGAGCGCTCATTGGGCGGTGTCCGGAGAGGTTGCCAATCAAGCCTCCATGACCATGCTCCAACGCATGGTCCGGGAGGGAGGCGAATACAAGGCATGAGCGGGACGCTCCTCCGACGGAGGATGCCGACAGGCTGTCCGCCACCGGTCTAAGGTGGAGAGCGCCATGAATCACGAGGCGTCGCGGACAGTTCTTCGTGTGGCGTGTATCTCCCGAGGCGTTAAATGCCTTTGATGCGGAACGCAGCACCTCCGTGCCGCTCAAGATGGGTTAACGAGCCACGAGCGGTATGTGAAAGACATACGGGTAAGTAATTTTAATAGTTATATATGCGGTAGCCCCGAGACTTAAAATAGTTGAAATAACTGATTTAAGGATCAATTATTATCTTGAGGATCTTACGGAGAAGAATACCCATCTGTCCCGGGGAGCTCCAAGAGTGCAAGGCCCAACTTGAAGCCGCCTGCCGCCATACGAGGGCAGCCACAGAGACCCCCACTGGTAAGACGTACTTTGAAAAGATAATTATTTAACAAAGTGCAGCGTGAATCTGACAATAATATTGCAGAGGGCGCTGGACTAGATCCGGACAAGCAACAGCTACTGCGTCAGCTAAAGGCCGGCGAGAGGCTGCTTATGAAGGTGCAGCAGGAGAGAAACAAGCTTCAAGATGCCCACACCCAGCGAGGAGAAGAGTTGAAAGGTGTTCGGGCCCAGCTATCTGGCTTCGTGAAGGAGAATCAGCGGCTTCATCGCGGCATTTATAGTAAGTGCTTGAACAAATTCCTTTGAAAAGAAGAATTCGGCGAGGAAGTCGATTGACAGAAATATGTCTTTAGGTGTGCTCACAGTCGCCTGCGGAGGAAATGCTCTGGTCAACGGGTGACCAACTTCCCGAGCTGGTGCAATTGCTCGAACGTGTTCGATGGCGATGAGTGGCGTCGTTCATGCTTTATGGCCATCCGTCTCCCTACCCGAGGGCCTTGGTGAGCTTGCCGATAAGCTTGAGGAGCACGGCGACGCCTCGCTTATGGAAGATATCGGCCTGCCGTCAGGGCGCCAGGGAGGCTTGGGCCATGGTGAATACGCGTTACCCGAAGGCTGACCCAAACCACATGGCCGAGGTCGGACCTGCGGGGCCTGATGGGAAGGAGATCCCTGTGAGATTGATGTACGGCCAAGTAGAACTGGCATGAAATATTCCCAACAGGATGTAAATTAGACAGCCTGTTAGATGGGATTGAGGAGGAGTACAATCGGTCGGTTTGACGATGTAATTTGAAATGACATGTAAAATGCCTTCTAGCGGATTGTAGATCGTTTGTCTTTGCGGACTGTTTCGCTTCAACCTCGGGACCCAACAGTCCGGAGTGTGTCCGAATACCCTTACTACGGTTATAAAAGAACCGGGCATGCATGGAGACAAGGCGTCGGGGTCATAATTGCTTTATCAGACAAGTGCCCAACTACTTATGTTATATTACATGGTTAGTAAGAAACATCTTCCAGGGAGAATAGTTCCGTTAAGGGTTCCTTTCCCTGGGAGGCATGCCCTAAAGTGCAATGCCGGACTGCGAAAATAGCAGAAAAAGCATCTGGGGGCAGATAAATAAGTAAGTAATAAATCATCTTTCAAGTCACCGACCGAATATTCTCTTAAGAAAGCTAGCTTTCGGCTTCACCCACTGAGAGGTACACATCCGGCTGACCCGCAATAGCAATCGCAGAGGTGCTCCTTTACCTCCTAGCCGAACAATCGGGAGCGAGGGGTAAGCACAGAGCCAGCAACCCAGCTTGGCCAAAACTTAAGTCATATCGATGCATACAATGGTGAATAAAAGGTACATACGTAAGTATGACACATGTATTGGGCATGAAGCCCGTATGAATAAGCACATTAAAGAAGCCCCGGGTATAATGAGTGCGAGGAGCACATCAAGTGTCTTGTGAACAAAGCACAAATCAGCCTATAAAAGGTATTGAAAAAAAGTGGGAAGAAGGAGGGGACAAGAGGCGGTAAAAATATAAAAAGGTGGGCCGGGGAGTGAGGCGAACTTGGAGTCGGCGTTAGGCGTAGAATCTTGAGAGGCGGGCTGCGTTCCATGGGTTCGGCTCGAGTCGGTTGTCGAGATGCGTTACGTGGGCGGTATGCTCCGCCGGTCGGGACTTGGTCATTGATGAAGGGACCTTCCCACTTGGGCTTAAGTTTGTCCTTTTTCTTGTCTGGCAGCGTAGAACAAGTTCGCCAACATTGTAAGTTTTGGCCTGCATTTCTCTTCTTTGATATCTTGAGCCTGCTGGCGATAAAATGCGGAACGAGCCTTTGCCATGTCCCGCTCCTCCTCTAAGGCGTCCAAACTGTCCTGTCGATCCAACTCGGCTTCTCTTTCTTCGTATACATGCGCATACGAGGTGAGTCATCAATTATATCGCAGGCGTAACTGCCTCTGCGCCGTATACCATGAAAAATGGTGTGAATCCAGTAGTTCGGTTTGGCGTGGTCCGCAGCCCCCAGAGTACGGAGTCGAGCTCCTCTACCCAGTGCGTGTTAGATTCCTTGAAGGACCGCACTAGTCTGGGTTTGATGCCGCTCATGATTAGACCATTTGCTCGCTCGACTTGACCGTTAGTTTGGGGGTGATAGACTGAAGCGTAATCGAGCTTGATGCCCATGTTTTTGTACCAGAGTTTAACCTCGTTGGCCGTGAAGTTCGTGCCGTTATCAGTGATGATGCTGTGGGGGACGCCAAAACGGTGTACTATCCCGGATATGAAATCTATCACCGGTCCGGATTCTGCCATTTTAACCGGCTTGGCCTCAATCCATTTGGTGAATTTGTCCACCATGACCAATAAGTATTTGTGCTTTGTGGGTTCCCACTTTAAGGGGTCCAACCATGTCAAGCCCCGGACATGAACGGCCAGGTAATGGGTATAGTTTTGAGGCGGTGGGTGGCATGTGGCTCGATTAGCAAAGAGCTGGCAACCGACGCATCGTTGGACTAAGTCTGAGCATCTGCGGACTGTCGTCCAATAAAATCATGTCTGGAAGGCCTTGCCTACAAGGTTCCGGGCTGCAGCGTGGTGCCGCCGAGTCCCACAGTGAATTTCAGCCGGGAGATTTCGCCCTTCCTCTTCGGAGATACACCTTTGAAGGACTCGGTTGTGCTTTTCTTATAAAGTTCTCCCTCATGGACCTTGTAGGCTTTAGATCGCGAACTATGCGTGGGCCTCATTTTGGTCTTCGGAAGTTCTGCCGCATTAAGTAGGCTAGGAATGGTTACATCCCACGGGCAATTACTGCCATTATTTCGTGAGTGAAGGTGTTATTTCATTGGCTGAGCCGGATTGTGTCGAGAATGGTCTGAGTTAGGTGATGCTGTTGGCTTCAGATTGTTATTTCGGACTCCTCTTCCCATAATACGGATGGCTTAAAGAGCCGTTCCAGGAAGATGTTTGGAGGGGCGGTGTCTCGTTCCGCCGATGCGTGCTAACACGTCTGCTACGGTTATTATCCGGGCTACATGGTGGAATTCGAGTCCTTGAACCGAGCTGACATTTTAGGACGGCGTTGCGGTAAGCTGCCATTTTTGGATCTTTGGCGTCAAAGTCTCCATTTACTTGGGATATTGCGAGGTTTGAATCGCGCACCTCTAGGCGTTGAATGCCCATGGAGATTGCCATCCGGAGGCCATGTAGAAGGGCCTCGTATTGACTGCGTTGTTGGAGTCCATGTACATTATTTGAAGTACGTATTGGATTGTGTCTCCGGTTGGGGACGTCGGAGACGACGCTTGACCCCAAGCCATCCAACATTTTGGATCCGTCGAAATGCATGATCCAGTTGGAGTACGCGCCGTACTCTTTAGGGAGTTCGGCTTCGGTCCATTCGGTGATGAAGTCAGCCAGAACCTGCGACTTTATAGCTCGCCGTGGTTTGTAGGTTATGTCAAATGGTAAGAGCGTGATAGCCCATTTTGCAATCCTGCCCGTTGCGTCGCGATTGTTTATAATATCGTTGAGAGTTACTTCGGAGGCCACCGTTATTGAACACTCTTGAAAGTGGTGTCGCAGCTTCCGGGATGCCATGAACACCGCATACGCTATCTTTTGATAATGTGGGTACCGGGATTTGCATGGAGTTAGAACAATGGATCGTAGTACCTTGGTTTTGAAGAGGGAATCTGTGCCCTTACGCTTTCTCGTTCAACGACGCGTGTACCGCTACCGACAACTTGATGTGTTGCTGCAATATATAATAACATAGGTTCGCCCGGGTTGGGCGCGGCGTAACCGGATTTGTTGCCAGTATGGCCTTTATTTCTTCGAGTCCGGCTGTGGCAGCATCCGTCCATTTGAAATGTTCGGTGCGCCGGAGGAGGAGGTAGAGGGGCAGAGCCTTTTCACCCAAATGGGAGATGAAGCGACTTAAGGCCGCTACGCATCCGGTTAGTTTTTGTATCTACTTGAGGTCTTTTGGAATATCCAGTTGTGACAGAGCTCGGATTTTGGTCGGGTTTGCTTCAATTCCTCTACCGGATACGATGAAGCCCAAGAGCTTTCCGGCTGATGCCAAGACGCATTTTTCCGGATTGAGCTTAATGTCATATGCTCGGAGTTGTCGAATGTCACCCTCAAGTCTTCTACTAGAGTTCCGGCGTGTTTGGTCTTGTGACCACATCGTCTACGTATGCCTCTACGGTTTTGCCTATCTGGGTAGCGGACATGTTTGAATCATGCGTTGATATATGTTGCGGCGTTTTTGAGTCAGAAGGGCATTGTGTTGAAGCGAGAATGGCCCATATGGAGTAATGAATGCCGTTGCGGCCTGATCTTTCTCCGCCATCTTGATTTGATGGTATCCGGAGTATCGTCGAGGAAGCACAATGAATCGTGCCTGCGGTAGCATCGATGATTTGGTCGATGCGAGGGAGGAAAGGGTCCTTTAGACGAGCCTTGTTAAGGTCTTTAAAATCGACGCATGAGGCGCCAGGATTTGTCCTTTTTGGTACCATTACTAGATTGGCTAGCCATCCGGATGTTTTATATCTACGATGAATCCGGCTTCTAAGAGTTTGGCTAGCTCCTCTCCCATTACTGTCTTTTGGGTTGGAAAATCGCCGAAGAGCTTGTTTGGTGGCTTGAATCCTTTTAGGATATTTAGGGCGTGCTCTGCCGACTGCGTGGGATTCTGGCATGTCTGAAGGGTGCGAGCAAAAATGTCCCAATTTTCGAAGGAATTCTCGTAGTCTTGACCCGACATCGGGACTTAATTGTGCCCCAATGGAGGCCGTCTTTGTGGGGTCCGTTGGATGGACTGAAATTTGACTATTTAAATCTGCTGGTTTAAAAGAGGTGGACTTGGACCTCTTATTGAGTATCACATCGTCCCTATCCACCGTGGAGCGCAGCGTAGTTAGTTCCTCTGCCGCTAGGGCTTGGATAATGCCTCTAGGGCGGTCACGGTTGTCTTATTTCCGGTAGTGAGTCTTTGTATCTGGATCATGGCGAGTGATTATCCCATTGGGTCCGGGCATTTTGAGCTTCATGTACCCGTAGTGGGGTATAGCTTGGAAGATTGTGAATGCCTCTCGCCCTAACAAAGCGTGATATCCGTTGCGAATGGGGCCACTTGGAGCGTGACCTCCTCGGACTGTAATTGTCCGGTGAGCGAACACTACATCTAGTGTGATTTTTCCTGCAGCGTGCTTCTCGACTAGGGATTATCCCTCACGAAGGTTGTGCTGCTTCGCTCAATGCGGCTCGATCAATTTCCATTTTTGAAGGGTTTCCTCATAGATGAGGTTTAATCCGCTGCCGCCATCCATGAGTACCTTAGTAAGGCGAAACCGTCCACTATCGGATTTGAGGACCAATGCGGCTGGTGCTCTAGCTGTTCGGAATTTAGGTTCGTCATGGCGTTGAAGGTGATAGCCGTGTCCTCCATGGATTTGTTGTTGCTACTCGGTAGACTTGGCGAGGCTGCGGATTGTTCGTTTCCGCATGTTATTTGATGCGAAAGTCTAGAAGGCTATTATCTTGTAATGGTACTTGTTGGGTTGGTCGCTTGGGGCTAAAAAGCCTACGCCACTTTTGGCCACCTGCCGTAGTATCCAACACGCTTTCGAAGGTTGTGTGTTGGAGTGGCGCCCTCCGTCTTGTGGATTTTGCAGGTCCGTTGAGCCATCCCTCGATCTGCAGTTCCGTACCCTTAGGGGTTTTTGCTTTGGTTTTTAACCCGGTGCTTGAGTATGACGCTCACTTTTATTTCGGACTGGGTTTGTATTCAGGGCCGGATTGTCCCAAAACCTAGTTTCGGTTTTCCAGACACTCTCCATCGCGCAGTATTTTTGTACGATGGTCGCTAGGTCGGCGAGGCGTGAAACTTCGCGACGACTGATGGCGTTTATGATTCCCTTGTCGCGCTTTCTTCATGGCAGTCCTTTATCTTGTTCATAACCAGGAGGAATCTGGCCCAGTAATGATGTACTGTTTCATCGGGCTCTTGCCGTATTTGAGATAGATCTCTTATGTTTGGGTGGGCGGGTGGAATTAAGTTCGGAACCCCGCTGATGCGAGGCTCAAGGCCAAGAAGCTTCCGGATTCGGAAGCTTGGTTTCTTGGCGCTTTCCAACAAATCTGGTCCGATGCCTGACTTTAGGTTTAGTATTTGATTAGCGTCTGTCCCTCCGCGGTAATCCGGCATGGAGGGATCCGGAATCCGGACATAGTTGGATTTTAACATAGAAGAAGAGTCGCCGCATTGTTCCTCTACCACGACAACGTGGTGGGTAACCTGGGGAGAGTTAATTTCTCTCAGATCGGTTTTAAGCCCAATCTGATCGTAGTCGGTAGCGACTCCTAGGGCGGAGATGCGATCCAAGAGCTCGTTTACGGAGGAGAGCTCAATCGGATCTAGCTGCTCGGCTAATTCCGAGCTGACCTGAAGATCGCTTTTAATGACTTGAGAGGTCATTGTCGGGGTGGTGGCCGAACAGGCGGTCATGAGAAAACCGCCTAGCCGGACAGTCTGGCCGGCGGCCAAAGCTCCCTTGACGACGGCGCCGTCTTTAAAGATGGCAAAAGGCATCCTTCCTGATGGTGACGGCACAGAGGAACTCCAATGAAAGCACCAATGTCGGTGTCAAAACCGGCGGATCTCGGGTAGGGGGTCCCGAACTGTGCGTCTAGGCGGATGGTAAGAGGAGACAAGGGACACGATGTTTTACCCAGGTTTGGGCCCTCTTGATGGAGGTAAAACCCTACGTCTGGTTGATTAATATTGATGATGTGTGTTACAAGAGTGGATCTACCACGAGATCAAAGAGGCTAAACCCTAGAAGCTAGCCTATTGTATGATTGTTGTTAGTCCTATGGACTCTGATCGTCCGGTTTATATAGACACCGGAGAGGGCTAGGGTTACACAAAGTCGGTTACAAAGGTAGGAGATCTACATATCCGTATCGCCAAGCTTGCCTTCCACGCCAAGGAAAGTCCCATCCGGACACGGGACGAAGTCTTCAATCTTGTATCTTCATAGTCTTGGAGTCCGGCCGATGATGATAGTTCGGCTATCCGGACAACCCCTAGTCCAGAACTCCCTCAGGTGGGTTTAAATCCGAACCCTGGCCCACTGAGGAATCCGGATTTTGTAAGATTTCTGAGGTCACTAGCCCAGGATCCGGAGTGTCCTGTGGGTTTTTAGGCTCAACGCCTGATTCTATGTTCGGAGGACAGATGGTCTCTTCTCGAAGATGGGTGTCCGGCTCGCAGGGCTTGGAGACCCAAACATAGTTTGTTTTCAGCATAGGAGGAGCGGTATCCTCAACTTGCTCTTCCACGACGGTCACCAGGTGGGTGGCAGGTGGGGATCTGATTTCCCTCTAATCGGGTTTAAGCCCGATCAGATCATAATCTGTTGCGACCACCAGGGCGACGATGCGATCTAGCAGTTCGTTTAAAGACGAGATATCTGCCGGATCCATCTTATCGACGCTTTCGGGGTTGATGCAGAGATGGTTTTTGGAAATCTGGGGACCGCTTTGGAAGCAGCGGCCGGCGGGCGCCTATGGTGAAACTGCCGATCTGGAGGATCTGCCCGGGAACTAGAGCCCTTCCAGAGGTGATCTTGCCGTCGACGACAAGTCGAGCCATCGATCCTTCTATCGACAACACAGAGGAACTCTCAATGAAAGCACCAATCTCGGTGTCAAAACCGGCCGATCTCGGGTAGGGGGTCCCGAACTGTGTGTTTGAGGATCGAAGGTAACAGGAGGCAGGGGACACGATGTTTACCCAGGTTCGAGCCCTCTTAATGGAGGTAATACCCTACTTCCTGCTTGATTGACTTTGATGAGTATAGGGGTTACAAGAGTTGATCTACCTCGAGATCGTAATGGCTAAACCCTAGATGTCTAGCTTGTATGATTGTGTTGCCTCTACGGACTAACCCCTCCGGTTTATATAGACTCCGGAGAGGGCCAGGGTTGTACAAAGTCGGTTTACAGAGAAAGGAAACTATACGACTAGCCGCCAAGCTTGCTATCCACGCCAGGAAGAGCTCCATCCGGACACGGAAAAAGGCCCTCTAGCTTGTACCTTCATGGCCCATTAGTCCGGCCCACGTCACATAGTCCGACCATCCGAGGACCCCTTAATCCATGACTCCCTCAGCCACGACCTCAAGTATGACAGTGCAAGCCTTGACACGACCCCTATAATGCCCTTACCAAGCAGAAGGGCAGTTCTTCCACTCCTAGTGCATATAGACTATGCTGCCAAGCATCCCCGGAAAGCCCCTGCTAGCATTCATCGCCAACAAGCGGGTTGTACCTTCGGCATTTGGCTCTCTCAAGTACTCAAGGTCAAACACTGCAATCACATCCTTGCTGAGCTTGTACATGGAGTCTAGGCACGTAGACTTGTTCATACAGACGTACTCATTAATGAGATCACTGGGGACTCCGTATGCAAGCATCCGCATAGCTGCAGTGCATTTCTGATAAGAGAAGAAGCCAATCTTTCCAAGGGCATGCTCCTTGCACTCAAAATACTTATCGTATCTGACCACCCCCTCCCGAATACGGTTGAAAACATGCCTAGCCATACGGAAACAACGTCGGAATTGGTGATGTTTGAAGAGCGGGTTCGGTGTCTCAAAGTAGTCCTTCCAAAGAAGGAAATGGCCACTCTCTTGGTTGCGATTAAACGCTGGAGTGTGCCCCAGAAGTCGGTGTCAAAACCGGCGGATCTCGGGTAGGGGGTCCCAAACTGTGCGTCTAAGGTCGATGGTAACAGGAGACGAGTGACACAATGTTTACCCAGGTTCGGGCCCTCTCTATGGAGGTAATACCCTACTTCCTGCTTGATTGATCTTGATGAATATGAGTATTACAATAGTTGATCTACCACGAGATCATAATGGCTAAATCCTAGAAGTCTAGCCTATTTGACTATATCTTTTCCGGACTAAGCCTTCCGGTTTATATAGACACCGGAGGGGACTAGGGTTACACAAAGTCGGTTACAGAGAAAGGAATCTTCATATTTGATCGCCAAGCTTGCCTTTGATAACCCACAAGTATAGGGGATCGCAACAGTTTTCGATAAGTAAGAGTGTCGAACCCAACGAGGAGCTAAAGGTAGAACAAATATTCCCTCAAGTTCTATCGACCACCGATACAACTCTCACATGCGCTTGGCGTTCGCTTTAACTAGAACAAGTATGAAACTAGAAGTACTTTGTAGGTGTTTTTGGATAGGCTTGCAAGAAAGTAAAGAACACGTAAATAAAACTAGGGGCTGTTTAGATAAAGACACAACTAAAGTAAATATGGCGAGTGTGGAAAAGTGGTGGTAGGAGTTGTGGAGTTGTCCTTAGGCAACTGACTATGTTACTAGACCGATAATCGTTATTGCAATTCTATTTGAGGGAGAGGCATAAGCTAACATACTTTCTCTACTTGGATAATATGCACTTATGATTGGAACTCTAGCAAGCATCCGCAACTACTAAAGATTCATTAAGGTAAAACCCAACCATAGCATTAAAGCATCAAGTCCCCTTTATCCCATACATAAACAACCTACTTACTCGGGTTTGTGTTTCAGTCACTCATGCAACCCACTATAAGCGAATCATGAACGCATTGCAACACCCTACAACGGGAATCCCTCACGCTTGCGCGACACGGAGGACACCATAGGACAGCACCAATAATAAAACATGCAACTCAAATCAATCATAGCAATTCATCAATCACCGATAGGACAACGAAAATCTACTCAGACATCATAGGATGGCAACACATCATTGGATAATAATATGAAGCATAAAGCACCATGTTCAAGTAGAGGGTACAGCGGTTTGCGGGAGAGTGGACCGCTGTAGATAGAGGGGGAAAGGTGACGGAGATGTTGGTGAAGATGTGGCGGTGTTGGTGTAGATCGCGGTGATGATGATGGCCCCGGCGGTGTTCGGCGCCACCGGAAGCAAGGGGAGAGAGCCCCCTTCTTCTTCTTCTTCCTTGACCTCCTCCCTAGATGGGAGGAGGGTTTCCCCTCTGTTCCTTGGCTCCCATGGCTTGGGAGGGGCGAGAGCCCCTCCGAGATTGGATCTATCTCTCTGTTTTTGCGTTCTGTTCTGGCTCTGTTTCACCGTTTCGCGTATATATGGAGATCCGTAACTCCGATTGGCCTGAAACCTTTTCCGTGATTTTTTTTCCGAATATTATCTTTCTTGCGGCAAAAAAAGAACATCAACCTCCTTACGGTGGGCTCACGAGGGTAGGCGGCCCCCCTGCCTCGTGACCACCTCGGGCACCGTCTCGCGTGGATTTTTATTCTGGAATTTTCCATATTTTCCAAAAGTAAGCTCCGTCCGTTTTTATCCCGTTTGGATTACATTTGATATGGATATTCTGCGAAACATAAAACATGCAATGCATGAGGCGGCACTTGAGCCTTTGGATCAATATGTTAGTCCCAAAAATAATATAAAAAGTTGCCAAAAAGTATATGAAAGTGAATAATATTGGCATGGAACAATCAAAAATTATAGATACGACGGAGACGTATCGGCATCCCCAAGCTTAATTCTTGCTCGTCCTCGAGTGGGTAAATGATAAAAAAAGAATAATTTTTGATGTGGAATGCTACCTAGCATAATCTTGATCATATGTCTAATCATGGCATGAATATTAAGACATGAGTGATTGAAAGCAATAGTCTATCATTTGACATAAAAACAATAATACTTGAGCGTACCAATAAAGCAATCATGTCTTTTCAAAACAACAAGGCCAAAGCAAGCTTATCCCTACAAAATCATACAGTTTGGCCATGCTTCATTTTCGTCACACAAAATGCCCCCATCATGCACAACCCCAATGACAAGCCGAGCAATTGGTTCATACTTTTTAATGCGATTCAGCTTTTTCAACCCTCACGCAATACATGAGCGCAAGCCATGGATATAGCACTATAGGTGGAATAGAATATAATGATGGAGGTTACGTGGAGAAGACAAAAAAAGGAGAAAGTCTCACATCGACGCGGCTAATCAACGGGCTATGGAGATGCCCATCAATTGATGTCAATGCAAGGAGTAGGGATTGCCATGCAACGGATGCACTAAGAGCTATAAGTGCATGAAAGCTCAACAAAAGAAACTAAGTGGGTGTGCATCCAACTTGCTTGCTCATGAAGACCTAGGGCATTTGAGGAAGCCCATCGTTGGAATATACAAGCCAAGTTCTATAATGAAAATTCCCACTAGTATATGAAAGTGATAACTCAAGAGACTCTCTATATGAAGAACATGGTGCTACTTTGAAGCAAAAGTGTGGTAAAAGGATAGTAATATTGCCCCTTCTCTCTTTTTCTCTCATTTTTCTGTTTTATTATATATATATATATATATTTGTGGGCTTCTTTGGCCTCTTTTTTTATTTGGGCTTCTTTGGCCTCTTATATTTTTTTGTAAAGTCCGGAGTCTCATCCCGACTTGTGGGGGAATCATAGTCTCCATCATCCTTTCCTCACTGGGCAATGCTCTAATAATGATGATCATCACACTTTTATTTACTTACAACTCAATATTACAACTCGATATCTAGAACAAAGATATGACTCTATATGAATGCCTCGTGATGTGCGGGATGTGCAATGATCTAGCGTAGCAATGACATCAAAAAACGGACAAGCCATGAAAACACCATGCTAGCTATCTTACGATCATGCAAAGCAATATGACAATGAATGCACAAGTCATGTATATGATGATGATGGAAGTTGCATGGCAATATATCTCGGAACGACTATGGAAATGCCATGATAGGTAGGTATGGTGGCTGTTTTGAGGAACATATAATGAGGCTTATGTGTGACAGAGCGTATCATGATGCACCGGCGAAGTTTGCACCAACTCTCGAGGTGAGAAAGGGCAATGCACGGTACCGAAGAGGCTAGCAATGATGGAAGGGTGAGAGTGCGTATAATCCATGGACTCACATTAGTCATAAAGAACTCATATACTTATTGCAAAAGTTTATTAGCCCTCGAAGCAAAGTACTACTACGCATGCCCCTAGGGGGATAGATTGGTAGGAAAAAGACCATCGCCGTCCCCGACCGCCACTCATAAGGAAGACAATCAAAGAAACACCCCATGCTTCAAATTTGTCACTAGCAGTTACCATATGTGCATGCTACGGGACTTGCAAACCTCAACACAAGTGTCTCTACAATCCACAACCACCCACTAGCATAACTCTAATATCACCATCTTTATATCGCAAAACTATTGCAAGGAATCAAACATATCATATTCAGCGATCTACAAGTTTATGTAGGATTTTATGACTAACCATGTGAATGACCAGTTCCTGTCATCCCTCTAAATAGATATAAGTGAAGCAAGAGAGTTTAATTCTTTCTACAAAAGATATGTCCGTGCTCTAACAAATATAAGTGATGCAAAAGAGCATTCTACAAATGGCGGTTGTCTATGTAAAAAGAAACAGGCAATCCAAACTTCAAATGATATAAGTGAAGCACATGAAGCATTCTATAAAGCCATACTCAAAAGATATAAGTGAAGTGCAATGAGCATTCTATAAATAAACCAAGGACTATCTCATACCAGCATGGTGCATAAAATAAAAATAAAAACCTAATTGCAAAAGACTCTCCAAGACTTGCACATATCGCATGAACGAAGCGAATCCGAAAACATACCGATACTTGTTGAAGAAAGAGGATGCCTCCCAGCATCCCCAAGCTTAGGCAACTGAGTCTCCTTGAATATTTACTTGGGGTGCCTCGGGAATCCCCAAGCTTGAGCTCTTGTCTCTCTTCCTGCTTCTCACATCGAAACATCCTCGATTAGACACTACATCCACACAAAACTTCAACAGAAAACTCGGTAAGATCCGTTAGTATAATAAAGCAAATCACTACTCTAAGTACTGTTGCAAACCAATTAATATTTTGTTTTTGCATTGTGTCTACTGTAATATAACTTTTTCATGGCTTAATCCACTTATATAAATTGATAGTTTCATCAAAACAAGCAAACTATGCATCAAAAACAGAATCTGTCTAAAACAGAACAGTCTGTAGCAATCTGAACATTCACCATACTTCTGATACTTCAAAAATTCTGCCAAAATTAGGAAAAATAAAAACGTTGTACAGAAATACAGTGCAGAAAGAATCAGAACCATTTGACGTTGCAGTAAAAAACTAAAATTCGCGCACTACAGCCAAAGTTTCTGTCCTGCACCGCACAAACCAACAAGCATTTTAAACATCCTAAAGGAAAACCTTGGCACATTATTTTTATAATACAATGAAATTGTACAAGGGGATAATTATTGTTGTTGAACATTTTCTGTAATCAAGATTCACAAAGTTGCCGTGAGCATGAACAAAGTTCAAGGAGCTCTCCCACTTCAACAATGCTTGTCTCTCTTACTTTCACTTTTCTTTTTGAAAAGGTTTTGGGTTCCCCTCTTTATTTTTGTTGTTTTTAAACTATATGATAGCACTCAACAGAAATAAATGACTCTCTAAAACTTCCGGGTTGTCTCCCTGGCAGCGCTTTCTTTAAAGCCATTAAGCTAGGCATATAGTGCTCAAGTAGTGAATCCACGCGGATCCCAAGGTATATCAAAGCCAATTTTAATTAACAATGATTTGTAATTTAGTAGTGAGCACAAAGTAACATATATCATGCAACAACGAAGTCTAAATCTCTTTCTATGCATCGGCATGTCATAAAAGAACAATTCATGGACACATATTAAAGGCCAATGCATAGTATAAACAGTTTCTTGCAATTTTATTGTATTGGAAACATAGAGAGGTGGAGATATAGTTCCTCTCTCATAATAATTGCAAGTAGGAGCAGCAAGCACATGCATATTATATCTATCAAAATCATCTTGTGCAACGGTAAAAGGCAACCCATCAATATAATCCTTAATAAGTGCAAACTTCTCCGATATAGTATAATCGGAAGAATTCAAAAAGATAATAGGACTATCATGCGTGGGTGCAATAGCAACAATTTCATGTTTAACATAAGGAACTATAGAAAGTTCATCTCCATAAGCATAATTCATATTGGCATCTTGGCCACAAGCATAGCAAGCATCATCAAAAAGGGATATTTCAAAAGAATCATAGGGATCATAACAGTCATCATAGCAATCATCATAGCAATCATCCTTCGGTAAGCACGAAGGGGAATTAAACAATGTATGAGTTGAAGAGTTACTCTCATTAGAAGGTGGGCACGGGTAGCTAATCCGCTCTTCCTCCTTTTGTTCTTCGCTCTCCTCATCATCTTTTTCATCCAATGAGCTCACAGTTTCATCAATTTCTTCTTCCATAGATTCCTGCAAAATATTAATCTCTTCTTGGACAGCGGAGACTTTCTTAATAAGTGCATTAATTTCATAATTGTATTTATAATTCTCATAGCAATATTTGAGGATAGCTAAATTTTCAGATCTATAAACAGCATCATCAAAATCCTCAAACTCTTTACACATAGCTTCAATTTCATAAGCACCCATAAAAGCAACAAATTCTTCTATTTGTTCCACATCATAGTAATCATATATACCTCTAGCATAAGAAGCTAAGGTTTCATTATCATTAAATTTGCATGAAAAGGGAAGGTGTGGAGAATTCACCTAGAGCAACAAGTATAATCATATTCCACGCATAGTTGCCAAGCATACCACTTCAATATATGAATTTGATCCCATAATAGTTTCCTTTTGTGTCAGCGATAATCCCTAAAGTATTCACGTTGATCCAACATTACTCCCATTACATAATTGAATGGGGTTTTCTCAGGATTATTAAAGTAGTACATAATATCTTTCACATAACCAGCATCGAGGGTTTTAGGAGGTTCCCCATCTCCATGAGTGGCAAGTACACCTAATTTTTTTGGTATTTCGTGTTCCATATCCATAACTAAAGATAGAGAAAAACTAAGAACAGCAAATAAAAATTACTTAGTGATAAAGCAAACAAGCGCACACGAGAATATTCACCCCACGCTATTGCTCCCCGGCAACGGCGCCAGAAAAAGGTCTTGATAACCCACAAGTATAGGGGATCATAGCAGTTTTCGATAAGTAAGAGTGTCGAACCCAACGAGGAGCTAAAGGTAGAACAAATATTCCCTCAAGTTCTATCGACCACCGATACAACTCTACGCACGCTTGACGTTCGCTTTACCTAGAACAAGTATGAAACTAGAAGTACTTTGTATGTGTTTTTGGATAGGCTTGCAAGAAAGTAAAGAACACGTAAATAAAACTAGGGGCTGTTTAGATAAAGACACAACTAAAGTAAATATGGCGAGTGTGGAAAAGTGGTGGTAGGAGTTGTGGAGTTGTCCTTAGGCATCTGACTATGTTACTAGACCGATAATCGTTATTGCAATTCTATTTGAGGGAGAGGCATAAGCTAACATACTTTCTCTACTTGGATCATATGCACTTATGATTGGAATTCTAGCAAGCATCCGCAACTACTAAAGATTCATTAAGGTAAAACCCAACCATAGCATTAAAGCATCAAGTCCCCTTATCCCATACGTAAACAACCTACTTACTCGGGTTTGTGTTTCAGTCACTCACGCAACCCACTATAAGCGAATCATGAACGCATTGCAACACCCTACAGCGGGAATCCCTCACGCTTGCGCGACACGGAGGGCACCATAGGACATCACCAATAATAAAACATGCAGCTCAAATCAATCATAGCAATTCATCAATCACCGATAGGACAACGAAAATCTACTCAGACATCATAGGATGGCAACACATCATTGGATAGTAATATGAAGCATAAAGCACCATGTTCAAGTAGAGGGTACAGCGGGTTGCGGGAGAGTGGACCGCTGTAGATAGAGGGGGAAGGTGATGGATATGTTGGTGAAGATGACGGCGGTTTTGGTGTAGATCGCGGTGATGATGATGGCCCCCGGCGGTGTTCCGGCGCCACCGGAAGCAAGGGGGAGAGAGCCCCCCTTCTTCTTCTTCCTTGACCTCCTCCCTAGATGGGAGGAGGGTTTCCCCTCTGTTCCTTGGCTCCCATGGCTTGGGAGGGGCGAGAGCCCCTCCGATATTGGATCTATCTCTTTGTTTCTGCGTTTTGTTCTGGCTCTGTTTCACCGTTTCGCGTATATATGGAGATCCGTAACTCCGAT
Organism: Aegilops bicornis; assembly: GCA_021605145.1. Classification (NCBI taxonomy): domain Eukaryota; kingdom Viridiplantae; phylum Streptophyta; class Magnoliopsida; order Poales; family Poaceae; genus Aegilops; species Aegilops bicornis. The sequence continues at coordinate 474,869,459 of CM038671.1, read as the reverse complement.
TGGCCTGAAACCTTTTCCGTGATATTTTTCCGAATATTATCTTTCTTGCGGCAAAAGAAGAGCATCAACCGCCTTACGGTGGGCTCCACGAGGGTAGGCGGCGCGCCTGTGGGGCACCCCTGCCTCGTGACCACCTCGGGCATCGTCTCGTGGATTTTTTCTTCCGGAATTTTCCATATTTTCCAAAAATAAGCTCCGTCCGTTTTTATCCCGTTTGGATTCCGTTTGATATGGATATTCTACGAAACATAAAACATGCAATGCATGAACTGGCACCGGCAATCGGATCAATATGTTAGTCCCAAAAATAATATAAAAAGTTGCCAAAAAGTATATGAAAGTGAATAATATTGGCATGGAACAATAAAAAATTATAGATACGACGGAGACGTATCAGCCTTCCACGCCAAGGAGAATCCCATCCGGACACGGGTAGAGTCTTTGGTCTTTGTATCTTCATAGCCCGTCAGTCCGGCCCATGGCTAATAGGTCGGACGCCCGAGGACCCCTTAGTCCATGACTCCCTCAGTAGCCCCTGAACCAGGCTTCAATGACGAGGTGTCCGGCGCGCAGATTGTCTTCGGCATTGCAAGGCGGGTTCCTCCTCTCGGAATTCTCCAAGATAGTCCTCGGATGCAACAAACGTGTCCGGATCTGCAACACAAGTACCACATACACAGCCGTAGAGAGTATAATATTTCACGAGTCCCATCCGCTGACAACTTTTTGCAAGATGACATCATGCCTGACCGGTCATTATTTCGAACTGTTTTCTTCTGCTGTTTCGTGTTTCGAGATGCGGTTTCCATTGGAACGTCTTGTCAAAGCAGAGATCGTGTCCCCTTATTGCGGGATTATCATCAATACGGGCGTGGGTAATCCAATCGTGCCGTTTACACAGCCCTTGGGAATAGGCGAGTTTCGAGGCAAGTGGGGAGGCGTTTCAATATTTACCGCCTTTATAAGGGGGTAAGGATTCCTCTTCTTCACCCACGCCTTCTTTCTTTCTCTGCCCTTCCATTCTCGAGCTCCAACGCCCAAGTTCTCGTCTTTTCCATTCCGAGCAAACACCCAACCATGTCCGGATCCGGAGATCAGGGCAAGTGGATGGCCTCCTCCATCAAGGAGAAGGACATCGCCGAGCTTCGGGAGGCCTAGTATCTGGCGAAAGAGATCACCCACCGGCTCCCGGCCAAGGGACAAGTCATCCCCACACCAAAACCCAACGAGAGGGTGGTGTTCCTCCCTCATTTTGTCCGCGGGCTAGGGTTTCCACTCCACCCTTTCATCCGCGAGCTGATGTTCTGTTACGGGCTAGATTTCCATGATCTAGCCCCGAACTCCTTCCTCAACATCTCGACATTCATTGTCGTGTGTGAGGCTTTCCTCCACATCCAGCCCCACTTCGGGCTGTGGCTCAAAATATTCAACGTGAAGCCGAAGGTGGTGGATGGCCAACACGCGGAGTGCGGGGGAGCCATGGTGAGCAAGATGCCCAGCGTCACATGGACCCAAGGCACGTTCGTGGAGACTGTCAAGGAGTGGCAGAAGCTGTGGTTTTATATCACAGAGCCACGCGGTGCCACTTGGGCCGCCGCCCCCGAATTTAAGTCTGGGGCTCCAATGCGGCTGGCCTCCTGGATGGAGAAGGGCCCAAATTGGTCTTCGTCGGATGAGCTGATGGCGCTGCAAACGCGCATCCAAAGCATGGTGAACAAGAACATCGAGCTCATCGACGTGATCCAAGTTATGCCGGTTCACCAGATCCTCCCCTGCCAAAGCCGAACTTCCCCTCTATGGGAATTCGATCCGGAGAAGCACCAGACCTTGGTGAGGCTCTTCGACACCACTCGCGAAGATGCCTGGAAGTTTCTCTTCAAAGGCGTTGAGAAGCCGCCGGCCATAGACTCGGATCATGGGCACGATCTTACCCACCCCGCCAGTGCGGTAAGTCCTTCACATCTCAAGGCGTGCCCTCTACCTGTTTGTCCAAGGAGGGTAACTGAACTTTGCTAATTTATCGTTTCAGGAATGGACGGAGAAAGCGGAGCGAATTCACAGTTCGGCTCCGTTGCCTGAAGAGCCAGTCACCCCGCTCCTGGCGAAGATGCTGGTCCCGGCGCCCTATCAGCCACCGGAGAAGAAGGCCAAGAAGAAGGCAAAGAAGAAGGCCAAGGGGGCCGGGGTGGCCTCCGCCGCAAGGGCACTTCGGACGTGATGTCCGAAGACAAGACTCACTCCTCTACCGCTGAAGATGACGATGAGGAGGAGGAGGAAAGCAACCCTCCCCTTGATGGGGGGAGGAAGAAGAGGGCGGCCTCCACAAATCTGCAGGCGGATGCACCCAAGAAGGGGAAAGGCTCCCTCGCGGATAAAACCGCGTGGGACGTCGACAGCAGTCTGTAGCGACCCCCGCAGAGCAAGCCCCTGGCTGTGTCGTAAGTACTGACAGACTCGTACTCGCCCGTGTATTTGGCCTTTCCTCTTTATTGTATTAACATGGTTAGTTATGCTATTGCAGTCCGGCCCACGACAGCTCCCTGCGAACCTCGTCGGGAGGTTCGCTGGATTCAAAGGCGATGGCCAGCGAGTCACCGCCGGCCGCTCACTCTCCCCCGGCCAAGGGCGACGTTGAGGTGTCGTCCCGAAGGACCCTTCCTGGACGGGGAGAGGTTTCGGAGGTCGCCAGGGCGGCGCCAGAGGGTGAGACCTCAGCCGTCAGACACATGTGGGAACAGATCCTCATGGGGACTGATGATGGGGGCCAGGTTCAGTTTGGCCCCCAACCGAATACGGTTCCGGAGACCCACAAGGCTCCGGAATCCGGCAAGCAGCCTCCCTCGAAAGGTGGACGGATCCACTGAAGGTCCCTTTGCAGCAACCCATGTGGTTTTGGGATACTGCACAAGCTTCCAGTAGGAATCATCAACATTCATTTTCCTCTCGAACCCAACACCCTCTTTCCTAGGGCCTCGGTTCAGAATCTGCTTTTTGAGGACATCGCAAAGTGTCTGATGTCCTTTTAGACTTTTATACATCCCTGTTTCAAGCAATGTCTTCAACCTAGCATTTTCATCAGCAATAGTAGTGGTATCCTCCTTGAGAGGGTTAGTTACCACATCGGTAGTTGAAGACAATGCAATAGTAGACGATGGAACATTCAAAGCCTTGAGAGGTAGCGTTATCACGCTCAAGGCATTTTATACATGGTGGTTCAAATCCATCTGGCGGGGACTGATACATTGAGCCTTGAAGTGACTCATTCTCTTTTGAAGATCTTCATGAGCCGCTCTCAATTTCTCAAGCTCTTGCTTCCTTTGAAGATAATCATAGGAGAGCTTTTCATGAGTGGTTGAGAGCGTTTCATGACGACTTTCAAGTTCTTGGTACTTAGCATGAAGATTTTTATGTCTTCAACTAAGGATCGTGAACGTATCATTTCCACGTCCAACGTGTCATCGCTTTTGTCTAACAGTTTTTGAGTATGTTCCATAGCTTTTTGTTGTTCGGTTGCAATTTTAGCAAGTGTTTTGTAGTTGGGCTTGGATTCACAATCAGAGTCATCTTCACTTGATGTTTGAAAGTAAGCATCACGTGATTTTACCTTGGCACCACGTGCCATGAAGCAGTAGGTGGGAGCAGGGTCGTCCATGTCATTAGCTTCAGCGTTGGTGTGGAAGTCATTGTCTTCAGTGTTGAAGATGGACTTGGCAACATAGGTTGTGGCTAGAGCCAGACTTGCAACGCCAGGGTCGGACTCCTCTTTAGACTCCACCTCCGCCTCCTCAGAAGCAGACTCCTCCTCTGAATCCATTTCCTTGCCAACAAAAGCACGAGCCTTGCCAGATGAGCTCTTCTTATGAGATGAAGACTTTGATGAGGACTTGGAAGAAGACTTTGAAGATTTCTTCTTCTTCTTGTCATCGTAATCATATTCCTTGCTCTTCTTCTTCTTCTTCTTCTCATTGTCCCACCTGTGGACACTTTCGGAGATATAGTGTCCAGGTTTCTTGCACTTGTGACATGTTCTCTTCTTGTAGTCATGAGTGGAAGCTTCATCATTTCTTGAGCTAGATCGTGAAGACTTTCTTAAGCCCTTCTTCTTAGTGAACTTCTGGAACTTCTTCACTAGCATAGCAAGTTCCTTTCCAATGTCTTCATGATCATCGAGGCTGCAATGATTCTTCTTGGATGAGGAAACAACTTTTGCCTTCAAAGCGCGAGTTCGCCATAGTTGGGACCATAGATATCTCTTTTCTCAGAAAACTGGAACTCATGTGTGTTAAGCCTCTCAAGTATATCAGACGGATCGAGTGTCTTGAAGTCAGGGCGTTCTTGTATCATGAGGGCAAGGGTGTCAAAGGAGCTGTCAAGTGATCTCAGTAGTGTCTTAGCGATTTCATGCTTGGTGATCTCAGTGGCGCCGAGAGCACGAAGCTCATTTGTGATGTCGGTGAGGCGATCAAACGTGAGCTGGACATTTTCATTGTCGTTTCTCTTGAAGCGGTTGAAGAGGTTGCGAAGAACACTGATCCTTTGATCTCTCTGGGTTGAGACGCCTTCGTTGACCTTGGATAGCCGATCCAGACTAGCTTCGGCGTTTCGGAGCACTCACACGGCCATACTATCCTTTGGTCGATGACCACAGATGATGTTCTTGGCGGTAGAGTCGATTGAATGAACTTCTTGACATCAGCAGGGGTGACACCTTCACCAGTTTTGGGAACGCCGTTCTTGACGACATACCAGAGGTCGACATCAATGGCTTCAAGATGCATGCGCATCTTATTCTTCCAGTAGGGATATTTAGTTCCATCGAACACGGGGCAAGCAGCGGAGACTTTGATTATCCCTGCAGTCGACATAGCTAAAACTCCAGGTGGTTAAACCGAATCACACAGAACAAGGGAGTACCTTGCTCTGATACCAATTGAAAGTGCTAGTTATCGACTAGACGGGTGAATAGGTGATTTTATGAAATTCTTCAAAAGCGTGGAAGTTTCAAGACAAACAATAGAAATGACCTAATTGATATGCAGCGGAAGATAAACTACAACAAGCAAACAATAGTCGAGTATGCGATAATGTGAAAGTACAAAGACTAATAGCAGCTTAGTAGTAAGGATCGGGATGGAAGATAGTATGAAGCCAACCAACGATAGTAGTCAAGCAATGAAGTCAAACAGGTACGACAAATAGGCAATGACTTCACGAAGACAAACTCTAAGTAAAGGGAGGGAGAGGATAGAACCAGTCACTTGTTGAAGACACAGGATTTGTTGGACCAGTTCCAGTTGTTGTGACAACTGTACGTGCAGTTAGGGAGGCTGAGATTCAACTTTCGAGAAGACCGGCGTCTTCACCTTATTCCCTTGAGCTAAGGACACGGTCCTCGCCCAATCACTCTGGTAAGTCTTCAAGGTAGACTTCCGAACCTTCACAGACTTCGTTCACCCACGATCCACAATGACTCTTGGATGCTCGAGCCGACGCCCTAGCAATTTGGAGGATTCCACGGTCCTCAAGTGTAATAAGTCTTCAGGTCACGCAGACAGAAAGACTTCAGTGATGCCTAACACTCTTTGGCTTTGGGTGTTTGGGCTTTGTCCTTGCAAGTATTTCTCTCTCTCAAAGGCTTCGAGGTGGGTTGCTCTCAAACGACAAAAGCCGTACACTAACTTTGAGCAGCCACCAATTTATGGTGTAGGGGGTGGGCTATTTATAGCCACTAGGCAACCCGACCTGATATGTCCGAAATGACCACAGGTCACTAAGGAACCGACACGTGTTCCAACGGTCGATTTCAAACACACACGGCAACTTTACTTGGACTACAAGCAAAGGTGACTCATCGACTCTGGATAAGATTTGCTCTCATTGTCTTGGCTCGAAGACATAGGATTTGGGTTGAGCATCACTTGATCATTACGACTTTGTTTACTTGGACCCCACTTAACAAAGACGGTGGTTCCTATGACTCAACAAAGAAGAAAAAGGAAACAACGAAACGACACGATCCTTGGCGCTCCATAGTCTTCACTCAATGTCTTCTCATGTCATAGTCTTCAATATGAATATCTTCACATACCACCATTGTCGCCAATGTCTTCATACATTTTAGGGGTCATCTCCGGTAGGTAAACCGAATCAATGAGGGACACTACCTGTGTTATCCTGCAATTCTCACAAACACATTAGTCCCTCAACCAAATTTGTCGTCAATACTCCAAAACCAACTAGGGGTGGCACTAGATGCACTTACAGCTACGAGGCACTTCCATTGTGGATGAACATTGTATCCTTATGGGCACGATGATTGAGAAGGTTCAGTCCGTCAAAGGCGGATCGACCAAGCTTCTGACTGCTCGCCGACAGGTTTTGAGGTAAGCGACGCAAAAGAGAAAAGTCCCAATATAGACAGTAGCCCCTGAGACACTGTCCGGTGTTCGAAAAGAAAAGCCCGACAGAGGATCAATTAATTTTCGCAGGGAACTAACTAAATGTTTCTTTGTATCAGTAAGTAGGCGTCGTTGCTGGCCGCGACCTCACACACTGCCGAAGTCTCCAGACTAAAGCAGAAGCTGGAGCGGGCTGAGGGAGAGCTCGGCTGTAACACCCCGGATGTAACTTTCCATATTTGTAACTCCAACTCTTGCCATTTTCGGCATTGTGATATGATATTCCCTCCGTGGTTGGGTTTTTTCTTCATTTTGCATTTTTGTCCATGTCATGCATTTCATATCATGTCATCATGTGCATCGCATTTGCATACGTGTTCGTCTCATGATTCCGAGCATTTTCCCTGTTGTCCGTTTTGCAATCCGGCACTCCTATGTTCCCCGGGCGCCCCTTTACGTTTTTCCGTGAGCGGGTAGTAAACTTTCTCGGAATGGACCGAGCCTTGCCAAGTGGCCTTGGTATACCACCGGTAGACCACCTGTCAAGTTTCGGGTCATTTGGAGCTCGTTTGGTACTCCAACGGTTAACCGCACTCTCGCAAAGGCCTCTTTTAAGTTGCAGCCCAACACCCTTTCAAAACAGCCCAATAACCCATCTAAGTCACTTCCATGCTCTCCGTCGTTCGATCACGATCGTGTGGGCGAAAACTACACCTGTTTTGGACTCTCCTAGCTCCCTCTATGCCTATTTAAACACCTCCCCCGTCCAAATCCGGGTCCAAAGCCTAGCCTTCCCCTACCTCGCGCCGGACAAAATCCTTGCCGCCAGACGCGTCCGCCCTTGCGCCCGCCGCCCGACAAACCAGTAGCGACACGTGTACCCGGCCACCGTCGCGCCGCCCGCCAGCGGCCCCCGGCCAACCAGCGCTCCGCTCCGCCTCGCCGCCCGTGGCCGGCCCGCCGCCCGCCGCCGGCCGTCGCCGCCTCCCGCCGGCCACCGCCGCCCGCGCCTCCCGCCGGCGCCGGCCTCCTCCTCCGGCCGGTACCCTCCTCCGTCGCCGTCCCCGGCGAGCCGCGCCGTCGTCCTCGACATCGAGCCGGCCGGATCCCGATCCGGATCTCGGGGTTGACTTTTTCCCCCTCTTTAATTTCATGTAAGTTTTTATTCCGTTGATTATTTCGTGGCATTTTCAGCGCATCATAACTTTGCATACGTAGCTCCGTTTCATGCGTGTAATATGTCAAAATGTTCGCCTCGAAGAGTAGATCATTTCATCTCATTGCATCATTTTCATTTGGGCTCATCTTGATGCCAGAAATGCTGTTAGAAGAGGGCTATGTGATGTTAGTTTCTGTTTCTTAACAGAACATGCACTTTTGTAATTTTTGCTATGATTGATGTGTGCACCCTATGAATTTGAGTCCTACATGTGTTTTGTAATATGCCATGCCATATTTCCAGGGGTATATGCCATGTATTTTTGTGATCTCTGTGGTGACTAGCACAAGCATGCAAACTAGGCTTCATGATGTTGCTGATTTCAGCCCCTGTTTTGCTGATATTTTTATGCCATGTTAACTTGATGCTACCGAGAGATCCGTGCATATTTTGAGATACATAAGTAAGGATGTTTTGGAAATATGATTATGCTCTATCCATCCATTCCTTTGTTTGCAATTATGGAGTGCCATACCTTGAGTCAATCGAGCTCTACTTTTGCTATAAAATGTTTCCTGGCAGATTGTTTACATGTTATTCAATTTTGCCAAGGTTGTTGTGGTTGATCCGTGTAGGCTATGATGTTGTTCTTGCCATGTGTAGCTTCTATGCCATGTCTTCTTGACGGATGTATGCTTAGTTTATCATGAGATGCTCTGTAGTGAGTGCATAGAGCTCTTAAACATGCCTACTTGTTATCTGTTTTTGTCATGCCATGTTGCTGAATCTGTTAACGAAACTTGCGATATTGACATGGATGTTACTATATTTTCTGTTCCTTTTTGGATTATGGTCAGTAAGGGACTTTTGTTCTATGCTTTGAGTAGATGCATGCCATGCCTTGGTTTTCTATTATAAGTTCATGTAGCATGCTGTTTCATTGCTCTGAACATTGCTTCCTGATGCTGTTTTGCCATGTTCAGTAATTTCACCAAGTCTGTGAAGCTGATATATTTTGCACTTTTGCCATGCTTGTTTGAACCTGTTATGATGTGAATTAGCCGTAGCTCAGTGTTCATCTATTGTCAAGAATCTTGAGTAGATCACTGCCATATGCTTTTCTGGTACGTTTGGGTGCAGTAGCTTAATTTCTTGTTGCTTGCTAAGTGGTATCATGCTGTTAATGGCAGATTTGTGCCAATCTTGTTTTGCTTGTCATTTGCAAACCATGCATCCGATTCGGTGATCTTTATATCGATTTCAACGAAATCATCTCATCTTTCCAGCGGCATACTTGGTTTGCCAAGTTGATGCCTGGTTCATCATTTTCCTTCCGAGCACGCATACGCATTGCATATCACATCCCGCATATCATGCCATATATTGCATCATGTTGCTTGTGCATTGCACCGTGATTTATTGTGGTTCCTTTGTTTGTGTTCTTGCTTTGGGTAGAGCCGGGAGACGAGTACGTGAACGAGGAACTTGTTGAGAACGCTTACGAGGATCAAGCTTTCGACAACTCTGAGAACCTTGCAGGCAAGATGACCATACCCTCGAAATCACTTCTATCTTTGCTATGCTAGATGCTCGCTCTTTTGCTATGCCCATGCTACGATGCCTATCATTTGCTATATCATGCCACCCATCATTGTCATGTCAAACCTCTAACCATCCTTTCCTAGCAAACCGTTGTTTGGCTATGTTACCGCTTTGCTCAGCCCCTCTTATAGCGTTGCTAGTTGCAGGTGAAGATGAAGTTTGTTCCTTGTTGGAACATGGAGATGATTGTTCCTTATTGGAACATGTTTACTTGTTGGGGTTATCACAATATATCTGCTATAGTTAATGCATCTATATACTTGGTAAAGGGTGGAAGACTCAGCCTTATGCCTGGTGTTTTGTTCCACTCTTGCCGCCCTAGTTTCCGTCATACCGGTGTTATGTTCCTTGATTTCGCGTTCCTTACGGTTGGGTGATTTATGGGACCCCCTTGACAGTTCGCTTTGAATAAGACTCCTCCAAAGAAGGCCCAACTTTGGTTTTACCATTTGCCACCTAAGCCTTTTTCCCCGGGTTTTCGCGAGCCCGAGGGTCATCTTTATTTTAAACCCCCGGACCGGTGCTCCTTGAGTGCTGGCCCAAACTAGAGTGCTTTGCGGCGCCCCTCAAGGAAACTTGAGGTCTGGTTTTAGTTATGCGGACTGCTCATCCGTGTGCCACGAGAGCGAGATATGTGCAGCTCCTATCGGGATTTGTCGGCACATTCGGGCGGCTTTGCTGGTCTTGTTTTATTGCTATCGAAATGTCTTGTAGTCCGGGATTCCGAGATTGATCGGGTCTTCGGTAGAAGGAATATCCTTCGTTGACTGTGAGAGCTTATAATGGGCTAAGTTGGGACACCCTGCAGGGTATTATCTTTGAAAGTCGTGCCCGCGGTTTTGAGGCGAGATGGGAATCTGTTAATGTCCGGTTGTAGAAAACCGAAGTTGACCTCAATTAAAATACACATCAACTGCGTGTGTAACCGTGATGGTCTCTTCTCGGAGTCCGGGAAGTGAACACGGTGTTTGAGTTATGTTTGACGTAAGTAGTTCAGGATCACTTCTTGATCGCTACTAGCTTCACGACCGTGCTTTGCTCCTCTTCTCGCTCTCTTTTGCGAATGTAGCCACCATATATGCTAGTCGCTTGCTGCAACTTAAATAGTCTTGATCTCGCGGGTGTGAGATTGCTGAGTCCCCGTGACTCACAGATTCTACCAAAACAGTTGCAGTGCGGCGATGCGGTCAGGTGTGACGCAACCGAGCTCAAGTGGGAGTTCAACGAGGAACGTGGTCGTTACTATGTGTCTTTTCACGATGATCGATAGTGGAGCCAGTTGGGACGATCGGGATCCGTGTAGCATTTGGGGTATCTTCTTTTATTTTGGTTCCGTAGTCGGACCTTGAGTGTATTCTGAATGATGGATGTTTATTTATGTCTTTGTGTGAAGTGGCATTTGTAAGCCAACTATGTATCTCTTTCCCTTATGTATTACATGGGTTGTGTGAAGATTACCTCACTTGTGACACTGCTTTCAATGCGGTTATGCCTCTAAGTCGTGCTTCGACACGTGGGAGATATAGCCGCATCGAGGGCGTTACATCGGCCAAGCGAGGAAGCAGCTGGAAGAGCAACAAGATATGCAATGACTCTCTATATATTTGGAAAGAATAAATGATGTGTATTGACTGTGATGTCATGATTTGAGTAGGAGCGACGACCGAGGTCGAGGCCTTGAAAAAGGCCCTGGCCGAAGCCGAGGAAAAAGCTGCCAAGGAGCAAGCCGCTCATAAAAAGCTCAAGGCCAGGCTCAACAAGGTCCAGCAAGAGCTCCAGGACGCGGTGAAAAAGTGTGATGCCTTTGAGGTGATGTTTCGGCTTGATAGACCGAACTCGCCAAGGCTCGCCAAAGTGCGGAAGAGGCCCGGGTTGAAGCCCAGGGTGCCCTCCAGGAGATCCAGGAGGCCAAGAAGATCGCGGCGGGTAAGGCGTTTAGTATGCAAAGCAAGTATGTGAAGAAGAAGTATTTCTTACTAACCCAAATTCGGAGTTCCCCAGGGGCGTTTGCGGACCTGCCGCGTAGTGTGTCATACGCTGCGGAGTTCTTCCGAGCCGAAGAAGGGAGCTCGACGGAGAAGCTGTTCTGGTGGCAGTACCTTGCACCGGAACACCAGTGCCCTTCACCGATCAGCTGAAACAGTTGGTCGAGTTGCATAGGGTGGCCGAACTGGCCATGAAGGATTTGATAATCCGACTGTGGCCTGCCGAAGCTATACCCAGCAGGTACTTCGGCCTCGTGAAGCGGTTGGTGAATGCCTGTCCTCGGCTGGACGTCGTCAAGCGGCCGGTCTGCATCGAGGGCGTGCGCCTGGCCTTCGCCTATGTCAAGGTGTGGTAGCGAAGATGGACGCTGTCAAGCTAGTGACCGAGGGGCCGCCTGAGGGCAAGGAGCACTGCACACCCGAGCGATATTTTGGAGACGTCCTGGAGGGGTCCCGCATTGTTGCGGAGCAGTGTGCGAAAGATGTGATCTCTGAATGAATACATTCATATTTTGTCTCGCCCTGTATTATGAAACAAAGACAATTATGTAATATAATGCTTTGTGTTAGATTTTTACCTCCTGTGCGGCCGTTTTTATTAAATCTAAGAGTTGGCCAGTCGTCGGCTTCAGCCCCCACGTAGGTAATACGGGGGTGTTCGGGATGGAATCTAAACACTCTTGATCCAATTATTTGGTCCTTGAAGGAGGTGTTTAGCGCAACGAACAAGGCAATCAGACTATAATGCTTTATCACCCTCACTTAGCCATAGGAGTTCGACAATAAAATTTTAGGCGCAGCCCCTGGTATTCGGAAGTCCGAACTGGGGGATTCTGTAAACACCCGATCGGATAAAAACTGATTCATAGCGTAATGCGGAAAAAACCTCTAGCAATTTGAAACCTCCGAAGAGCTGACCGGCTCTCGCCGCATCATAATGATCGGTTTTGGCTTTCTCTACTGAGGTGCTCATCCGGATGAACCAGGGCACAATCGCAGTATTCTCCCTTTACTACCCTAGCCGATATAGCGGAACATAAGGTAGTAAGCACAGGAGCCGGGCAACCCAGCTATTGACCAAAGACATGATTCGGAGCCAATGCATATAGTGCTAAATTCAGGGTGCCGAACTATACTGTAAAAAGTGTTCGGACTTTGTTGTCGTATTGTGGGGGGCTATAAAGCCCCTCGCAAATGTGAAATGTACCAGAGTGTACGGGTGCTATCTGATAAGGTTATCAATAGGAAAAGGAAAACAAAAAGGGAGCAAAGGTAATTAGTTGGGGCCCTAAAATTTGAGCCGCAAAATTGTTTCCATTTTAAATCTGATTAATACGCCAAGGCACGTTGATACAAATGGTGCGATAAGCAACAGGCTATTTAACATGCCAAAACCAATGGAGAGCAGCGTGTGGGTCCTGAAAACAGGTAGAGTGATCGTGAAAGAGACCACCTAGAGATTCCCCCGTGTGTCTGTGCTTCTTGCCATCTTGGTGTATTTATCCTTTGACAGGACCATTTATCAGACCGTCAGGGAGGGCCTGTGGATAAGAAACCTAAAAAGGAGAAAAAGGAGATAGTGAAAGTATATGTGTCCGGGAGCGGTCGAGCCGTACTATGGATCAGAAGGTAGGTATGCCTCCGTCTATGCCCATGGTATTTTGAGCGCGTAGTTATGTACGCGCGGTACGAATGTCGTCACTTGATCGGGACTGGGACGGAGGCCAAATTGCTAGTCGAGCTCCTGACGAGCCGAGTTGTCCTGCTGCAGAATAGTCCGGACACTCCTAACGTTGTCCGGGGGCTCGGCAGTCGAATTAAGGTTCTGCTTGAGAAGGCCGCTCTGTACTTCTGCTGCTAAGGCAGCGGTGTGCTCTTCTGTACGGAGGGAGTGTTCCGTGTTCCATTGACTGTTATGACGCCGCGTGGACGGGGCATCTTGAGCTTGAGATAAGCATAGTGTGGTACCGCGTTGAACCGAGCAAATGCGGTTCGTCCAAGCAGTGTGTGGTAGCCACTGCGAAAAGGGACGATATCGAAGATCAACTCTTCGCTTTGGAAGTTATCCGGAGATCCGTAGATAACCTCTAGCGTAGTTGAGCCCGTGCAGCGGGCCTCTACACCTGGTATGACTCCTTTGAAGGTAGTCTTTGTGGGCTTGATCCGTGATGGGTTAATGCCCATTTTGCGCACTGTATCCTGATAGAGCAGGTTCAGGCTGCTGCCGCCATCCATAAGGACTCGCGTCAGGTGGAATCCGTCAATTATTGGGTCAAGGACCAATGCGGCTGAACCGCCATGATGGGTACTGTTCGGATGATCCCGTCGATCAGAAGTGATCGGGCATGACGACCATGGATTAAATTCTGGGGTGACTGGCTCTATCGCATAGACGTCCCTGAGCGTGCGCTTGCGCTCCCTCTTGGGGATGTGTGTAGCATATATCATGTTCACCGTTTTGACCTGGGGGGAACTTCTTTTGTCCTCCTGTGTTCAGTTGCCGGGGCTCCTCATCATCGTCCTTGCTTTGCGATCCCTTTTCTTTGTTCTCGGCATTTAACTTGCCGGCATGTTTAAAAACCCAACAATCTCTGTTGGTATGATTGGCTGGTTTGTCAGGGGTGCCGTGGATTTGGCACGGAAGGTCGAGTATGCGGTCCAAGCTGGATGGTCCCTGATTGTTCCTTTTATATGGCTTCTTCCGCTGGCCGGACTTGGAGCCACTGAATCCGGCGTTTACTGTCGTGTCATCGTGTTGTCGCCATTGCTTCGGCGTTTGTGTCTGTTGCGTCGTAGCTTGCCACTGCTATTTTTGCCCTCGGAGGTGCCTATTTCACTTGCTGTGTTTTTGCTATGGACCAGCCAACTATCCTCACCCGCACAGAAGTGGGTCACGAGTGTCGTGAGGGCTGCAATGGATTTCGGCTTTTCCTGGCCGAGGTGGCGGGCGAGCCATTCGTCACGGATGTTATGTTTAAAGGCTGCTAGGGCTTCGGCATCCGGACAGTCGACGATGTGGTTCTTTTTAGTTAGGAACCTAGTCCAGAATTTCCTGGCCGACTCTCCAGGCTGTTGGACTATGTGACTTAAGTCATCAGCGTCTGGTGGCCGGACATAAGTACCTTGGAAGTTGTCAAGGAAAGCTTCTTCCAAGTCCTTCCAGCTGCCAATATAATTTTCAGGCAGACTGTTTAGCCAGTGCCGAGCTGGCCCTTTGAGTTTTAGTGGGAGGTATTTGATGGCATGAAGATCATCCCCGCGGGCCATGTGGATATGGAGAATAAAATCCTCGATCCATACCGCGGGATCGGTTGTTCCATCGTATGATTCGATGTTTACGGGTTTGAACCCTTCTGGGAATTCATGATCCATTACTTCGTCAGTGAAGCAAAGAGGGTATGCGGCGCCCTATATTGGGTCGCATCGCGACGTAGCTCCGATGGAGTCCGTCTGCGGTTTTCGGCCCGGGCGTGACTAGGTTTTTCACGTCCGAATAGATAGCGGTCCTCGCGTGTCAGGGCACGTCCTCGCGATCCATAGATCGATCTTGTATGTCCTACTCTACTGTCCAGGTCTTGACGAAGGTCATATGTATAACCCCGAGCTGTCTTATCCCTACCTTTACGGTGAGGTGGGACATTCTGGTTTTTGGCTCAAGTTGCCGTTTTGTCCCGACCACGCGGTGGTCGGTCAACCGCATTGCGTGATGTTGGTGCGGGCTCTGGCGCCTCGTCATCGAACTGAGGTAGCAATTTGCGCTTCGGGTAACTTTTGGCTGGGCATTTAAGGCCGTATTCCTCGGCTGCCAGGACATCAGTCCATCTGTCATTGAGCAGGTCTTGATCAGCTTGAAGCTGCTGCTGCTTCTTTTTCAAGCTCCTCGCAGTGGCTATTAGCTGAAGCTTAAAGCGCTCCTGTTCGAGAGGTTCCTCAGGCACGATGAAATCTTCGTTGCCGAGGCTCACCTCCTCCTCGGAGAGTGGATGACAACTACCATCCTCCGAGTCTTCTTCTATGGCCTGTTCATCAGGGCTGACTTGCCCATCTTCTAGATTGTCTTGTTCGGCAGTTTGTTCATCGGGGTCTTCTATGTCATCGGGACCATCCGGAGTGTTATCATCTCCTGTGCCGGTGTTGCTGTCCTTGCTGCAGCGCGATTTAGAGCGGCGCCGCTGACGACGGCGCTTTGGTTGTGTCTTAGGAGGGTCATCCTTCGCTGGGTTCTCCTTGTCGTCGCCGCTATTATCTTTTGGTGCGTCCACCATGTATATGTCATATGAGGAAGTGGCCGTCCATCGTCCGGTGAATGGCGGGTTTTGGGCCTCCTCTTCTCCGGCATCGTCGTCCATACCGTCGATGTCTTCGGAGTCATAGTCAAGCGTGTCGATTAGGTCTTCGATAGTGGCTATGAAGTGGGCGGTGGGTGGGAAACGAAATTCTCCATCATCAGCCTCCAGTTCAAACCAGATATAATTCGGCTAAGAGTCCTCCGCTAGGGATAGATTTTTTTAACGATTTTAGCACATCGCCTAAAGGTGAGTGCCGGAAGATGTCCGCGGCGCTGAATTCGGCGGTCGATGACCGATCCAGCTCGACGTGCGCGGCCACACATGATTCGGAACTTAAGGCCGGAAACGAGTCCAGAGCTCCGGAGACACAAATATCATCCGGGGTTAGGTCTGTGTGCGGCTCCAAAGCCGCGGAGTCTGCGACTTCCGTGGCGGGGTCGAGCTTCCTGTCCTCGGATGTCGTGATCTGCTCCGGATCTAGGGCCATAGTAGTTACAGGTGCAATTTCCTGAGTATTGTTCGATGACAGATTTAAATCATGTTCATCGTAGGGATAGGGAGCGGCTGCCGTGGTATCGAATCCGTCAAAGATCAAGTCTCCGCGGATGTCCGCGACGTAGTTCAACCTCCCAAATCGACACGATGGCGAGGCGTGGTGTCGATCTGCTCGGATGGCCAAGCGAAGTTAGCCCATGATCTGAAGCCGTCGAACACGAAGATCTGTCCGGGGAGGAAGGTTTCCCTTTGGACAGCATCGTTGTGGACAATTGAAGGAGCCATCGAACCTTTTGGGGACGGCACAGTGGAACTCTCAATGAAAGCACCAATGTCGGTGTCAAAACCGGCGGATCTCGAGTAGGGGTCCCGAACTGTGCGTCTAAGGTCGATGGTAACAGGAGACGAGGGACACAATGTTACCCAGGTTCAGGCCCTCTCTATGGAGGTAATACCATACTTCCTGCTTGATTGATCTTGATGACTATGCGTATTACAAGAGTTGATCTACCACGAGATCGTAATGGCTAAACCCTAGAAGTCTAGCCTGTTTGACTATATCTTTTCCGGACTAAGCCCTCTGGTTCATATAGACACCCGAGGGGACTAGGGTTACACAAAGTCGGTTACAGAGAAAGGAATCTTCATATTTAATCGCCAAGCTTGCCTTCCACGCCAAGGAGAGTCCCATCCGGACACGGGCAGAGTCTACGGTCTTTGTATCTTCATAGCCCGTCAGTCCGAACCATGGCTAACAGGCCGGACGCCCGAGGACCCCTTAGTCCATGACTCCCTCACCGGGATCGAGCCCTGAAACAACGTACGCTGCCTACTAAGGTGGTCTTGCACGACCAACACAACAACTACCATCTCCTCATCATCGGATGAGGAATCATCAAAGTCGCAGAGGAAATTGTGGAAAAGTAACTCGTCGGCGGAGCCCATTTGTACCTTGGGGGCAAACTGTTGAACAACTTGCGGGCATCGTCGAAGAAGCTGGCTTGGTTGCGTCCGACAAGAGTGGCGGCGATGGACGAAGGAGCTGGCCGGGGCCGCAGGGTGGCAACTTCGTGCTCGTGGCGATGTCGAGGGTGGGGGGGAGGGGGGGCTGCGGTGGCCCGGTGGTGGTGGCGGCGACATGGGAGGTGGCGGCATGCGGGGGGGGGGGGGGGTGTGGGTGTGGGCTGCTGGCAGGGGCACCGGACTGGGAGGCAGCGACAAGGGTTTGCTGTCGATGGGGTGGAAGAGAATGGCCTATGTGCCACCGACTGGCGAGCCAGGAGTGGAGTAGGCGGGCGTCACGTGCGTACGTTTCGTGTCCGCGCTGACGCAAACGAGGCCCAAATTTGAGCTAGGAATGGGTCGCCTGGCGGACGTGCGTCCGTTTGAGTCGGCACGTTGGGCCGACTTTTTTATCAACGAAGACCCAAACGGACACACGCGGATGGAAATGGGTCAGCGCGTTGGAGTTGCTCTAAGTTCCACTACCCTGTCCTAGTTTATAGGTCCCCTTTGTTGTTTGTGTCATTTTGATAAAAGATTTAACTAACAAAATGTTAATGCACATCAACAAAAATTATATCGTTGGATTCGTATTTGAATATAGTTTTTAATGATATAATTTTCTGTGACATGCATGAGCATTTTGTTAGTTCAATCTATTATCAAAATTTGACACGAAATACAATAAGATCAATAAACCAGAGCACGAAGGTAGTAGGATCTATTGAGACTACCACAGTGAAAGTAACATAGGAGGTAACATCACACATCTTTAGACAAAGCAGATGATGTGATGAGTAATTAATGAGAAAATAGGGGCATGTGGTAACATAGCTAGTTACTGTAACATCACACATACCAAGACAAGATGAGTCTATAACCTAATAAATGAAGTGTTACATGACACCACATACATGTTATTTTTCATTATAGAAGTAGTAATATAGACTAATAACATATGCATGTTTGGTCTAAATTACTAACCAGTGTGACTAGTCGAAGATGCCAGTTCAATACTTGCAAAGTCACGCCATACTGGATGCGACGAACTCGCGTGCATTTGCCGAGGTTCTATACCGGCCAACTAGACAAGCCACAACGGAGGCTCCAAGGCAAGGCGCGAGTGAGCGCGGCTGGGCGGGGCGAGCGAACGGCGTATGTAGCGTGGCGACGCGAAATGCAAAGCCAGCTCACCCGCGGCCACACCATAGGCCCACGCCCACCTCGTTCCCCGTTCGATACAAACGAAGCAGATGCGCATCAGCTTAAACCCAAACCCGTCTACCATCTGCGCTGCTCACGGCACAGGCACACGACTCGCACGCCTCACTACTACGGTACTACCTCATCCCCAATTCCGAATCCAGATGGCGCAGGTGGTAGCCGCGGCGGGCGCGGCGGGAGCGGCCAGGCCGCTCGGCGGCGCATCTGGGGCCGACTCGCTCCGGCCTGTGGCGAGGCTGCCCTTCGGCCCGCGCGACGCGAGGGAGAGGTGGAGCGGGAGCGTCGCCTCAAGGGGTCGACGTGAGTACCCGGTCGCCTCGGTGATTAGCGCCGATGCCGAGGTGCTGCCGGTGTCGCCCGACGACGACGCGGTCTCCAAGGTAGCGCTTCCTCGTACCTGACTGCTACCTCCTCAGCTGCTCGCTAGCTCGGGAACCGCGGTTTTTGTGGTCTCCGGTTACTTTGGGGGCATGAAATTGGCTTTCAGTGATGGTGAAATCGGATTTGTCACGTCCGGGGGCATCATTTTCGTGCGCGTGACGGTGGAATTTAGAGTCCTGGACTGTTGGTGATGTCATTTTCTCAAAATTCTCCTCCATGCGTTGTTGCTTGAATTTTGGCGTCTGTTTGTGCTCTTTTATGTTATATGCATCCATAAGAGCTGCTTGTCTGGTAAACCAAATTATGTCCGTCGTTTTGACTGTTGTAAAGCGTATATTTCTGAGTAACAGTATATTTCTGAGTAACTGAGAGGATAGCTATTAATTATGTGGCTTAAGTTTTAACTGAGAGGATAGCTATTAATTATCTGGCTCAAAGTTTGAACTGAGAGGATAGCTATTAATTGTGTTACTGTTTGCATAATTGACACTGGAACCATTGAATATAGTTAAGGAATGCACCCAAAAAGTATAAATAATTGGTATACTTTGTAACAGCCCCTTTTAAAAATCGTTTGCGGGAATAATTCTCAGCAGAATCTGTATTGCTTAGCTTATTTCCTGCCACTGAAAAGGACGGAACCCCTTAATCTTACTGAGAATAGCTCAAAATAGATGAACTATTTTAAATATGGATGTGCTACTTTCTGATCACTTCTGTTAAATCACAATTCTGAGTCTTCTCTAAGCCACTTATACAGTAAGCTATGAACGCTTATGATGAACGTGACATATATTCTTGTTTTCTAATTTTCTCTATGATAGGAAGTTATTTAACATGACATGTTTTCTGGCTCGCGTGTTGCAGTTATTTATAATAGTAAGGTGTATTTCTATTTTGGAAGCAACCTTATGAATTGAAACTTACTGTCAATAATACTTCTTGACAGGAAGAAGAAAATTTCCAGCGTCTTAAGGCTGTCCAGCAACTAGCAACAGCAGCCAATGGTGTGTGGTCTAAACCAAATGTTAGGCGCAAGACAAAGATTGTGTGCACAATTGGTCCCTCAACTAACACGAGAGAGATGATCTGGAACCTTGCCGAGGCTGGCATGAATGTGGCTCGGCTTAATATGTCACATGGAGACCATGCATCACACCAGAAAGTTATCGACTTGGTGAAGGAGTATAATGCTCAAACGAAGGACAACGTGATTGCGCTTATGGTTGACACCAAGGTTTGTATTCCTTTTTCCAGAGCTTATGCATACACTCTGATGGATGAGCAATCTCGTCCTCAGAAGATGCTCTATTTGTGCCAGTCTTAATTATAAGTCTGTCATGCCCATGCTAGCGCATGATTTGCTCTGTTAATAAATACTGTAAACCTTTTGATGCCGCGCTTCTTTCATCATATTGTACCTTGATTTCTATGATTGAAGCTAGATTTTACATCTTCAGGGCCCAGAAGTTAGGAGTGGAGATTTGCCTCAGCCTATATTCTTGGAAACTGGCCAGGAATTCACCTTCACAATTAAGAGGGGGGTTGGGACTGAGACATGTGTTAGTGTTAACTATGATGACTTTGTTAATGATGTAGAAGCCGGTGACATGCTCCTTGTGGATGGTATGTGCACGTTCTTTGATCTTTGTTGGTGACACATAATTGTTTGCAGAATGTGCGGATGCAGCAAATCCGTTTATCTGAAATAGTCTACCACTAACTTTTAGCTAGTGATTGAATAAATTTGTATTGCGGCACATAACTGTATATAGTGAATTGGATAGGCTCACGAAGAGCTGGTCTTTGTTAACATGGCTAAGCTAAGCTGTCACATGTTGTTTAAAATCTTCTGGTTTTGTCCAGTGTAATGATATACTACGTTTTCTCTGCTAACACTTAATTTTATTGCTTTCCTGGAACACATCGTGTGGCTAACTACTGCCTATTAGCATGGAGTCATGATGCATCAATCGTTTATGCATGCGGAGACACAGTGTTTCCAACATTGCCCTGTAGTTTTGAGAGCATTAATACCTGCATCTTTTTTTGTACTTAAGTCAGCTTTCTGAGATGGAGTTTACCAGCACTTTTATTTGCAGGTGGTCTTGCTTAGTGTGCACAACTGATTAACAATTGAATTAGAACATCAGATACCCATCTAACATCCTTCTACCTTTGTTCTCTGTATTTTTTATGCTTGTAAGGATGATTATATTTTTTGATTACGTAACTTTGACATTAAAGTGATCTATGTTGTGTTTAATGATCATTCTATTGGTTATTTAGGAGGAATGATGTCATTTCTGGTCAAATCAAAAACCGAAGATTCTGTAAAATGTGAAGTTATTGATGGAGGTGAATTAAAATCCAGGCGTCACCTGAATGTCCGTGGCAAGAGCGCAACCTTGCCATCAATCACCGGTAATAGTCATCATATGTTTCATTGAATAATAAATATGCTCTTGTCTCATGCACACTTTCCAAACTTTCAGATAAGGACTGGGATGATATTAAGTTTGGAGTGGAAAATCAGGTTGACTACTATGCTGTTTCTTTCGTCAAAGATGCTCAAGTTGTGCATGAATTGAAGGATTATCTCAGAAGTAATAATTATTCCGGACTTTATAAACAGCGTGGGTGTTGTTTTGAGTGTGTCTTGACCATGTTTCCTTTTTATTTTGACTCAGGCTCGAATGCGGATATACACGTAATTGTGAAAATTGAAAGTGCAGATTCTATTCCAAACCTACATTCGATCATTACAGCATCTGATGGGGTAAGAGGTTGATATTCGTTGTTTCTTGAGTTTAGCAAGATGCACTATAAAATATATCTTAACTATGAAAGACCTTAAGTTGTATGGGCATCATGAAAAGGGTTTCTTCTCTATTTAATCTTTTTCTACAGAGTGTGTCATTGTTGATTTTAGTTTTGAAGTACTGATGTATAGTTTGTCGAGTTCTGTAGGCTATGGTTGCCAGGGGTGATTTGGGGGCTGAACTTCCTATTGAGGAGGTACCATTGCTGCAGGTATGATCTAGTTTATTGCGCACTGTCCACAAGTCCATTGCACTAAATGCCCACTTCCCTATTTAGTTATTTGTTTAAGCGAAAAGCTACAAACTTGGTTGTGCTCTGTACAATATCAACTACACAATTTACGCTTGGAAGGAAATAATTATTAACTGAGGGCCACTTTGCACTTGTTTGTCTATACATCTAGGTAGCTATACAATTTGAAACCTGGCACTGAACTTTCTGTGCTTCCGTTAGTTGATTCGATATAGGATATACATGACATGCTTATAATTTCATGTGTCCCGGTGCAGGAAGAAATTATTAGAATGTGCAGAAGCATGGGAAAAGCTGTCATTGTCGCCACTAATATGCTGGAAAGCATGATCGTTCATCCAACTCCAACCCGTGCAGAAGTTTCAGACATTGCTATAGCTGTTCGCGAAGGTGCTGATGCAGTTATGCTTTCTGGGGAAACTGCACATGGAAAGTATGTGTTTTTGTTTTCTTATGCATAACAAAATATTGTTTATATATTTCCAGCAAACTATATGTGCACCCACAGTCTATTGTTCATAATTTAACTAACAAAAGCCAGCTGATTTTATTACAGTAATATTTCTGCACTACTATAGGATGTTATTTTTGTGATTGTATTCTTTAAATGTTCCAGAAATTGTTAGAACTACTAATGTGTATTCATCAGCTATAAGCTGTTATTTGTAATTGTTGGTGATTTTGCTCTTGTCCTATTATTTATCCTGAGTAAACTATGTTTTCTAACTCTACTTTCAATATGTCTGCTCTGAATTTGTGGTATCATGTTGTTTTGGTTTCCATCTAAGTTAGCTCATTCGAACGTTTTTGTTGTGTTAGACTTACTGAACTGCCACATGAATCATGGATTGCTCGATTTTGTTTTAATAGATCATGAATAAAGAGTGGGTATGTTGATGTTTAGTTGCACTCTTTTTGTTGCCCTTTTGGTTTGTTTAAAAGATGCTTGCTATTTATGACGTGCATTTAAGATGGATACATGACTAAGCTTTACCACTTGATGCCGGACAGATTTCCCTTGAAAGCTGTCAAGGTCATGCATACTGTTACACTAAGAACTGAAGCAACTATTACTGGCGGGGAAACACCGTCTAACCTTGGTCAGGTGTTCAAGGTCTGAACTGCAATATCCCATTTGACACTGCATGTCTTTTTCTTCACTTTAACCCAGTTTCTATCTTTCATATTTACTTTCCTCCCTGTAGAACCACATGAGCGAAATGTTTGCCTACCATTCAACAATGATGTCCAATACACTTGGTACATCAATTGTGGTTTTCACAAGGACGGGATTTATGTCTATCCTACTTAGCCATTACCGCCCATCTGGCACCATATTTGCCTTCACAGATCAGTAAGATTTCTCTGCTTTTGCTCCAATGTTATGTCATCAATAAAATGAAACTCCTATGTTAACATGTTAAGAAACAAAATCACCGATGCTGCTAAGATATTCAATGTTAATCATGTGCAATACATTAATTGCCAATACTTTTCTTGCCTTTTCATCCAGTCATAATGATAACCTTGACAAGCAATAGCAAATGATGTGCTTAGCTGCTTATTCACCAACATATGTGGGCTGAAAACCAGCTGTGCTTTTCTACTTGGT
Organism: Aegilops bicornis; assembly: GCA_021605145.1. Lineage (NCBI taxonomy): Eukaryota > Viridiplantae > Streptophyta > Magnoliopsida > Poales > Poaceae > Aegilops > Aegilops bicornis. Next base: position 474,846,237 of record CM038671.1, on the reverse strand, counting down.
GAACACCGTATCCCTAACATGTGCTTGAAGTCATTTCTAGGAACTGTTTGCCTCATGCAAGTTATTTGATTATTGAAACTAGTATATCCTAGAAGAGGATATCACTGATGAAACTGAATTTAGATAATGTTGTGGCGGTATATGCTTTTTATCCTACTGTTGCGGGAGAACTTATCTGAAGATTAGATCTATTATTTCTGGAAGCATAATATTGTTGCCGCCCTTGTTCATATTATTTCCTAGTGTTATTGATGTTGCTTACTGTTTATAGGGAGATAGTTAGACAACGATTGGCTTTGTACCAAGGTGTATGCCCAGTTCACATGGAATTTTCTGATTGTGCTGAGAAGACATTTGGTGATGCTTTATCTTACTTGCTGGTAATCACTGATATATCCCATCCCTTCTAGTAATTTTTTTTGCTGGCATTAGCTTACGTATCTACCATTGTGGTTGCAGTACATGATGAAACCGTTAAAATACCCTAAAAGAGCCTGCACTAAGTGTTGAAATTAGTTAGGCTATATTGCCTTTGAAACTTGGAAGGCTTTTTGGAGCGTGGGTACAGAGGATGTATCAGATGTTCCTGCTCATCGGGTGCTCATGATATTCGCAAACCCAAAAAGCCCCGCAAAAAGTTGTAGAACACATTCCTCAGGCATGATCTACCAAAAGCTAACTAAATCGGTGCACTATAAACAAGTTGATGCTTAACATATGATCGTGGAATTGGAATTACTTTCTGCCCAAAATAGGTGTAGAACCATAACACAGACTATTAGAAATAAAAATGGGCTTTTAAGACAATAACAACCAAGATATTGACCTTATGGAAGACAAAATGGGCCTATTACAGTGACGAATAACTCACTCGATTGTGGTCACAAATGATGATGATGCATTCTTCTTTTGGCGAGTTTCTGGGGCTAATACATGTGATATCGCACTGTCCACTAAAATATTGTTCTTCAGTTATGGAATGTGCAAAAATTTAGCGTGTTCACATAGTTGGCCCGCAAACTGCAGCTACTAACTGCATTCGTTGCTCCCAAACATATACTCCCTCCGTCCCAAAATAAATGTCTCAAGCTTAGCACAACTTTGTACTAAAGTTAGTACAAAGTTGAGACACTTATTTTGAGACAGAAGGAGTATCATGGTAAAGCAATTACGTTTCCAACTTTGATCTATACTGAAAGCCGGGTGCATAACATTCATCTTTTTTCTCTCCCCACCGTCTGATTTCAAATCAGACATAAATGCATATAGGAAATAGGGAAATACGGGGTACTCGGCAGCATATTAAATGTAGAATCGTCCTGAAGCTTCTTTAAGAAATACTCCCTCCGTTCCAAAATAGATGACTCAACTTTGTACTAACTTTAAAAGTTAGTACAAAGTTGAGTCATCTATTTTGGAACGGAGGGAGTAGTAAAACTAAACAAGCAAGCGCATGTGACCTTGATCTGTGTGCTTAATTAAAGGGCAGAGAAATTAGCTGGAGAAGTTACATGATTTTCGTGGCAACATGCATGTTCACACTATTCCATTTCCATATACGTTTTGGTACCATTTCTTTTTATTATAACATGAGAATATGTCATCTAACATGATATGCTACATTTCACAGAAGCATGGTATGGTGAAGGAAGGTGAGGAGGTTGCACTCGTTCAGAGTGGCAGACAACCCATCTGGAGGTCGCAGTCCACCCACAATATTCAGGTTAGGAAGGTTTGATGAGGAATTCCCATTTGCACGACCAGTAACCGAGGTATTTGCTGTGATTGGGGCGAACACAAAGGTCCGGTTATGATGCCATGCCGGCATTACTGTCCTCGAGCCATGAGCTTGATAGCATGTGTACTACGTAGATTTGTTGTTTCAGAGCGAGTGTTGTGATTCTATTCTCTCTTGCTGTTTACTACTCTTGTGTGTAAAATGATTCAGACCAATCATGTCCTCCTTCTGTTTTTAGCTGTAGCTTGGGAGTGCTGTAGGGTTCTTTATTTTGTAAAACAATTTATGCATTAATACATTACAAGGACTTGTTCGACAGGAACTTTGTTGCAAAATTTGTTTGCCTGTAATTCCAGAACTGGCACAAGACTGAGAGGCCGTTATCAATTTTGCCTTTGTTAACTAGTTCAGCGTGGAGGATGTTGTTGCCCGAGAGGTAGGCATAGGCATGCCCGCGAGATGAAAATTAAGCCTGACATGACATGATTATTAAAGCAACAAATAGTGTATTTTCGGCTTGAGGCACCGTCGCCCATCGACACCACCAACACAAAAGGGAACGCTGCAGATGAGCAGCCAAGGCAGACATGACCGGCCCGCAGCAAAGCACAACACCACAGCCATACGTAGAGCCAGCGAAACCGTCAAAAGGACTCGAGGAGATTGCGGTTAGTGCTCTGGTGCTCCCAGTTCTTGGAATTTTGACCCGCGACCGGAATACTGTTGGGGGCTTGGGGCACGTCCATCATGCAGTGTTAACGCTTAGTCGTCGTGAGAGTGGTGACCGAATATTTCAGTCGGTCAAACTTTTTTATTAGTTGATGTGAAAATTCTGATTAGTCATCAAAATAGGACCCCTGAAAAGTGTCACACGTGTGGCACGAATACATGGCAATTTCAAATGTTTTTATGGCAAGTTTAGTGATGCGAGGCGAGGATGACAATTTTCTTTTCGGATGACAAGTTTTAATTTCTAGGGTTTTTTTCCTTCTCAGATGACAACATTAATTAGAAAAAAGTTAGGCTCGGAGTGCTTCGTGCCACACGTGCGGCACTTATCATTTGGGTCAAAATATTGGTTGATGTTTTTTTACCCTAACTTTGCAGCTCGCTGATCAGTGCGCACAATATGTATCCACAAGGTTTTAAGCGCTAAAAGTAACGGCCAGATATGCCATGCAAAAATGATAAAATTAACATGCTTTGTGCATAGGATTTGCCATGTTCTACAGTAAAAATGCCCATGTAACGGAAAAAGTCAACAGAAAAATTACCATGCTACAGTGATTAATTGCCATACGTTCCATTTGGATTTGACGTACCTGAGGGCGTCAGATTTTTAGCCCTAAAATATCCAACGTCAGATTTGTATTGAAATCCTTTATTTTCGAATGTAGTAACAGTGTAATAGTAACCCGGATGGATACCAAATTACTTTATTTATCTCAGGGCATGTGTTGCAAGTGTACACCAAGCATCCATATCATTTCTACCACGACCCAAGCTCGCCCGCTCTTATTATCCAGTCCCAAATCAACTTAGCCACTCCATGGGCATGTAATATGTAGAAGTATTATATACTCCTATATGTGATTTATTGTGTAGTGATATGGTCGCACTTCCCGCGCGCGCGCGCGAAGACTCAAGACGCTATCCTTCACCTGGCTGCTGTAGCTGTTCTGCACGTCGTTGTAGCGGTCCCACACCATGATCCCACCGTAGTTGCTGGCGCTCTTCACGCCGGGGAGCACCGCCTACGTGAGGTCGCCAGGCGGCACGTACCCGCTCCCGGCCGCGGCCGTCGAGGCCGGCACGCCGAGGTAGAAGCCCCCGGACACCTTCACGCTGCTTCCACGTGTTCCACGCGCTCTGCAGGTTGCTCGCGTCCCCGCTCGCGTACTGGCACGACGGGTTGTTGTAGAACTGCACCCACACGTTGTCGAACAGCCCCGTCTGCAGCGCCGGCGCCAGCGACGCGTCCGGGTACGGGCACTGCGGCGCCGCCGTCAGGTACACCTTCCTGCCCTGCGCGCTGTACTGGGACAGGAACGTGGCCAGCTCGTCGTAGTGCGCCGAGTTGCCCGTCTCGATGTCGAAGTCGATGCCGTCCAGGACGGCGTCGCCGAGCGGGCGGGACGACGAGCTGCCGCCGAGGAAGTTGTCCCACAGGTAGGTGGCGACGCTCTGGGCGTCCTCGGTGGAGGAAAGGCCGTAGCTGCCGGCGCCGCCGCCGAGAGAGAGGAGCACCTTGACGCCGTTGGACTGGCACGTCGTGATATCGGAGCTGAAAACGTTGCAGTTGCCGGAGAGCTGATCGCAGTGTCCGGCGAGGTTGAGTGCGGGGGTCTGGCCATTGCCGAAGGTGCTGAGGAAGGAGACCATGACGTACGCGTAGAGGCCGGAGTTGCAGGCGTCGGCGAGCGTGCCCTCGTTACCGTTCTGGCCCCAGTAGACGGCGATGTTGCCGGCATGGGAGATGCCAACCATGCCGGCGAGTAGGAGAATGGGGAGGAGAGGAGACCATTTGAGCTTACAAGCCATTGTTAGTCACGGCGATGCACGAGATGGTAAAGCTTTTGCGAATGCTTTGTCTTAGTACGTGATTTGCTTGGCGGTGAAAAGGTGTTGTGGGTGCCATTTATAGGGACGAATCGTTGAATGGTTCCAAGTTTGGCGTTGGCTTTTTCCAAACTGGACAGTGTTTGTTCTACCGTACCTAAGAAGTTTGGCACGTAGACTTGGAAGACTTGATCACTTGGTGCAAATTCCACATGCTCAATATACTTGTAGAAAATCATTAATTGTTGGGAGTATACTTGTACAAAATCATTAAATGTTGGGCAATATTGATCTTGGGATTGTTTAATTTTCAGCGAGCTGTTTTTCAGGAAGTTTGGCAACTACACATACTCGGAAGGCATGAGCATTTACTAAGTAGTTATGAACTTCTGATTCAACATCCTCGGTAAAACGACATACGAGCTACTCACCGGTAACAAGTCTCAGGTTGGATGCTTTCAAGTATTTGGCTCAAAGTGTTACATTCTTGACAAGCATCGTCGTTCAAAATTTGCTCCTAAATCTCACCGGTTTCCTACTCGGTTATGGATCGAACTCTCACACTTACCGTGTCTACAACAACTTCACTCGAAAAGTTGAAGGGATGGTTGACGTGAAGCTTGATGAATCTAATGGCTCGCAAGTCAAGCAATTGCCAATTGATGTAGGAGACAAAGATCCCTCAGAAGCAATTCAAGACCTGTTTGTTGGCAATATCCGTCCAATGGAGATGAAGGAGAGCACTTCATCTATTCAAGTGGAAGCCTCAACTTCACATCAAGGTGAACCACAAGTTGACATGAAGGCATCCACAAGTGAAACACGACAAGACGAAGGAAATGAGGAAGTACAACAAGATGATCCACCTCGACCTCCTTCTCCACCTCCTCAAGCGAACAATGACACCAACAACAATGAAGAAGAAGAAGATGATGAAGATGCTTCATCATAACCCAAGCAAAAGCTACCTCGAGTTAGAGCAAGAATTGACAATCATCATCCCGTCGAGCAAATTCTTGGCGACATCAAATGTGGGAGAATCACTTGCTCTAAATCTCGTTTAGCTAACTATTGTGAGCATTACTCATTCTCTCTAGTATTGAGCCTATGAAGGTTGATGAAGCCCTTAAAGACCCCGATTGGGTGAATGCTATGCACGAAGAACTACAAAACTTCAAGAGGAATCAAGTGTGGACATTGGTTGAGAAGCCCAAGGATGAACAAAATGTCATCGGAACCAAATGTGTGTTTCGGAACAAGCAAGATGGATGGACAAGTCATACGCAACAAGGCTCGTCTCGTTGCTCAAGGCTACACTCAAGTCGAAGGTATGGACTATTGTGAGACCTATGCTCCATTGCTCGACTTGAGTCCATTCTCATTTTACCTTCTTATGCCAATCACCATGATATCACCCTCTATCAAATGGATATTAAAAGTGCTTTTCTAAATGGTGAAATTGAGGAGGAAGTTTATGTTAAACAACCTCACGGCTTTGAAAATTCTAAGAAACCAAACCATGTTAACAAACTTCATAAAGCTCTCTATGGTCTCAAACAAGCCCCAAGAGCTCGGTATAAATGCTTAACAAAGTTTCTTCTTGAAAAAGGCTTTGAGATTCGTAAATTGATTCAACCTTGTTTACTAATAGAGTAAATGGTGAATTATTTATGTGCCAAATATATGTTGATGATATTATCTTTCGTTCTACTAACCCTCTCTTTAGTGAAAAGTTTGGAAGGTCGATGTCAGAAAAGTTGAGATGTCTATGATGTGTAAACTCAATTCTTCCTCGGTTTGCAAATCAAGCAAACTAGGCATGGTATGTTTGTCTCACAAACAAAGTATACGAAGGACTTATTCAAAAAGTTCAACATGCAAGAAATGAAAGGTATGAAAACCCCCATGCCAATTTCCGAACCTCTTGACTTGATAAAGAATGGCAAACCCGTTGATCAAAAGGTTTAACGATCTATGGTTGGTTCTTTGCTATACCTATGTGCCTCCCATCCCGATATTATGCTAAGTGTGTGCATGTGTGCATGATATCAAGTGGCACCAAAAGAGTGTCAATTTAAGGTCGTAAAAAGAATTGTGAGATACTTGATACATACACAAAACTTTGGCATTTAGTAACCTAAAGGATCTTCATTCAAACTTGTTGGCTACTCCGACTCGGACTATGCCGGAGACAAGGTTGATAGAAAATCCACTTCAGGTACATGTCAATTTCTTGGTAGATCTCTTGTATCTTGGTCTTCCAAGAAACAAAATTCGGTATCTCTATCCACCGCCGAAGCAAAATACATCGCAGCCGGATCATGTTGTGCATAATTGCTATGGATGATAGAAACTCTTAAAGATTATGGGATACATGTGAAACATGTGCCATTACTATGTGATAATGAAAGTGCTATTAAGCTTGCACACAATCTCGTGCAACATTCTCGAACTAAGCATATCGAGGTTCATCACCATTTCATTCGAGATCATGTTGCTAAAGGTGACATTGACCTTAAGCATGTTCGCACCGACAAACAATTGGCGAATATATTCACCAAACCTCTTGATGAGAAGATATTTTGTCACTTGAGAAGTGGGTTGAATGTCATTGATGCTTCCAACATAAACTAAACACTCACTTGGATGCATGCAGGGGCATGAGCTATTATGACTAATCCATGATATTTCTCTTATGATGATATTTTCATATCTTGGATACATTGCTCCCTTGTATTGTATCTAACAATTGTAGGTACTTGGATGAACATCATTTCACAAAGTTGCTCTAAGATTCATGTCTTGAGCAAGCAATATTGGACCAAGTATCTACACCTTTGGTGTACCCAAGTGTAAGGATCGATATGGTTGACTAGAGTGGGGGGGGGGGGGGGGTAAATAGGCAACTACCAATTTTTTGCTTTTCTAACAAATTAGGGTTAGCAATAAAGGTTGTCTAGATGTGCAACTAGGTGAGCAACCTATATGAAGCTAACAACAACAACAACAAGTGCAAGCAAAGGATACACCACAACAATAGCTTGCACAAAGCAAAGGTAAGAGATAACCACAAGTGGAGCTGATGGAGACGAGGATGTGTTACCGAAGTTCCTTCCCTTTGAGGGGAAGTACGTATCCGTTGGAGCGGTGTGGAGGCACAATGCTCCCCAAGAAGCCACTAGGGCCACCGTGTTCTCCTCATGCCCTCACACAATGCGAGATGCCGGGATTCTACTAGTGGTGCCCTTGAAGGCGGCAACCTGACCTTTACAAACAAGGTTGGGCTCTCTCCATAACCGAACTAGAGGCTCCCAACGAACCACGGAGCTTCACCAGAATGGAATGTGGCTCTGAGGTGACCTCAACCGTCTAGGGTGCTCAAACACCCATGAGTAACAAGATCTGCAAGGGATTAGTGGGGGGAATAAAATTTTTCTTGGTGGAAGTGTAGATCGGGGCCTTCTCAACCAATCCCTAGGAAATCAACAAGTTTGATTGGCTAGGGAGAGAGATTGAGCGAAAATGAGCTTTGGAGCAACATTGGAGTTTGGGGGAGGAGAGGTGAGTCTTCTTGGGGAAGAAGACCCCCTTTTATAGTGGGGGAATAATCCAACCGTTATCCCCTCATTCAGCCTGCAGCGAGCGGTACTACCGCTCAAGGGAGCAGTACTACCGCTGGCCGTAGCGGTACTGCCGCTTGGCCCAACGATACTACCCCTGGGACCGCGCACAACACCTACACACGACAAGGGGGAAGGGACAGAGGAGCGGGCCTTTGAGCGGCACTAGCAGTGGTGGTAGGTGCGGTACTACCGCTTATGAGCGGTACTACCGCTCCTACTACCACTGCTACTGCCGCTGAACCCGATACAAGAAACGCAGGTCTCGAGTCGAGGCGGTACTAGTGCAGAACCGGTGCGGTACTGCCGCTTGATGCTCTGGGCAGTACTACCACTGCTACAGCGGTACTACCGCCTGTTGCTCTCGATGGTACTTCCGCTTAGGGCCGCGGTACTACCGTTGGCACATCTCCTATGCCACTTCCACGATACCGGAGGATCCTCCAAGGATGAGGAAAGGACCTGGGGGTGCAAAAGAGATGTGTACGTGTTGATTCCACCCTAGCCTTTTCGATACGAACCCCCTCTTGATAGTATGGTATCCCCTACGACTCAAGTCCACCAAAACCGAAACGAAGGAGAACTACACCGTCTTCACTTTGAGCTCCGAGGGGAATAAATCGTCTCGTGCCAATGAATGAATATCTTAAATGCTCAATGCATACGATTAGTCCGCAAACGCATTGTCATCAAACACCAAAACCACTTAGAGAGAGGTATGCCCTAACAATCTCCCCCTTTTTGGTGAATTGATGACAACACGGGATTTTCAAAGAGATATAGTAAGAGAATAAGCAAACCCCAGAGTCTACAAAATATAGACGAGCTCCCCCTAAATGTGTGCACTTAATTAAGAATGCCTTTGGAATGCAAAGTAGACACATTAGGATCAACACTCACCCTATATTTTATAGACTGACAACACTTGCATCTATAATATGGGAAATAAGCTAGGATGCAAGGAGTAGTAAGTGAGCATAAGAGGACATAAGTTAAGCATGCAACTCACAAACATAAGATAATAAGGTAGGATAGCATATGTCTCACACCATATGACAGGGTACCCAGGTCTCACAAGCACAAACCAAACCAAAGCAGACGACCGATAAAAGAGTTTGCGAGAGAGAAAGACAAGGCAAATAAGACGCACTCACAACTCGACAAATCCCTAAACTCTCTCCCCCTTTGGCATCGAGACACCAAAAGGCCAAAGAGTGCTACAGCGGTCACAGGTGATAGCAATGCCGAAGAACCCCATCATCACAGCCCCGTGTGGTCGCTCGCGCCTCCATCATCGGTAGTGGGCTGCTCGGTCCCTGAATCCATACAGGGACAGTGCTGAGAAATCCACTCCTCCTCGTCTGTGATCTTGTCCTCAGACCCATTGTTAACTTCAGCTCCAAGCTGACGCATAAGAACCTTATGACGGTTGCATGACTTCTTCTCAGACACATGTGCCATATACTGCCTGTGGGACTCCATGCAGAACAACTTCTTCATCTTGCGCTTGAGCTTCTTAGCCCACGAAGGCTCCACTCTAGAGGGCTCATAATCCTCATCATCGTGGGCCTCAGCCTCATCAGCACACAAAGGAATCTCAGTCTCCGGAACAGGAGTGCCCTAGTGCTCCTTCTGTCTTAGTCGCTTAATCTCATGAGAGACCAAATCACCGGTCTCTAGCCTAACATCAGGATAAGTGTATGCCCATGCCTTCTCAATAAGCAACATCAGGTTGGGGGCATAGATGGGTCACTTGTGCTCAATGATGGCAGAGAGGAGCTCTGACCACATGACATGAGAAATATCCAAGGACTCTCCTGTGTTGACCTCCTTCTCATGGTGGCAAAACAGCAACATATCCACTAGGTAAGAATGAACCTGATCCAAGTTCCCAATAAAAGGGAAAAGGGTGTTCCTGAAGATGCAATGAAGAATATCCAGAAAAGGAAACATCTCATATGTCTTCTTCTGCGTGTCAGGTGAACCTTCACCGTGCTGTATGGCCAAAGAGACGATTTGTGAGTAGAAGTAGCCTCCTTGTGGAGACGAAAGCCAACCGGGTTGTCAAGCCCCTGATCTTCAACACCCAAAAGTTCCATGAACGCCTTCCATGTGATTGAGAGAAGTCTGCCATTGGTCATCCAAGTCAAGGTCCTTTCCTCGTTAGTGCCAAGGTGAACAGTGGCATAAAATTGAGCCACCATGTCAGCATCAAAATCCTTGTTGAAATCCATGAGCTTGAGGATGTTCAGCTGAGCACACATATCAAGAGCCTCTCCAAAGTAGGCACAATCCTTCTCCAAATAAGCCGGATCTTGAGGCCGGGAATACGGATTGCGGCGACGGGCCGCACAGAACTCCTCAGCAGACATTTCTGACACAGACTTGAACTTTGGCTTTGGCTTGCTTGCAATTTGCTTGGAAGGTGGCTTGGGCTGAGTTGGTTGAGCAGTTGATGATGCAGCAGCCCCCTCAGAAGTGCGGTAGCGCTTTGACCCTCCAGGACGCTCGGGGTTGATACGATGGACTGGGTGCTCCGAAGTGCCATCACCTGGAACCACACACACCGGCAAGGAAAGCAAAGAAGAAACAAAGCATACGCCAGCGGAAAAAGCAACAAGAATCAAGGATTGGTATGAGTAAAATGGAGGTCGGCATCCCTAGCGGTAGTACCGCCTCGGGACTGCGGTAGTGCCACCCACAAGCGGTAGTACCTCCCGAGGCGGAAGACAACGGCCTGACCACTGCCGCTGGTAGATCCGGTACTACCAGGGGTGCCAAATTCAAAAATACTCCTACCAAACTCCAATCCACCTAGTCTAGCAGACTTCTACACCCTACTCAAGCCTCGATTTAGCCAAAAATCAACGAATACCAACAATATTGCCCTAAAGCCTAGATTCAACCAAGAGAACCAAAGGAGAGGAAAACAGGGGCAATACCGACATCCATGGCAAGAGGAGAAGGTGGGGAACGATCCCACCGGATGGAAACGCAGAAGACGACATGGAGGCAGCGGCCCAGCAGCGGCCCGCCATGGGTTGTTCGTCACTGGAGAGAGGAAAAGATGAGGGGGAGAAAGACGAATGGGTATGGGGGAGTAAACACTTCCCCTGTCCGATTCACACCCCCAGCCCCGCCTCACAGCGGTTGTAATGCCCTCGATGCGGCTATATCTCCCACGTGTCGAAGCACGACTTAGAGGCATAACCGCATTGAAAGCAATGTCGCAAGTGAGGTAATCTTCACACAACCCATGTAATACATAAGGGAAAGAGATACATAGTTGGCTTACAGTCGCCACTTCACACAATACATAAATAAACATCCATCATTTAGATTACACTCAAGGTCCGACTACGGAACCAAAATAAAGAAGATACCCCAAATGCTACACAGATCCCCGATCCACCCAACTGGGCTCCACTACTGATCATCAGGAAAAGACACATAGTAACGACCACGTTCCTCGTCGAACTCCCACTTGAGCTCGGTTGCGTCACACTGACCGCATCGTCGGCACTGCAACTGTTTTGGTAGAATCTGTGAATCACGGGGACTCAACAACCTCACACCATGAGATCAAGACTATTTAAGCTTATAGGAAGGACAGAGTTGTGAGGTGGAGCTGCGACAAGCGACTAGCATATATGGTGGCTACATTACGCAAAAGAGAGCGAGAAGAGAAGCAAAGCGCGGTCGTGAAGCTATAGCGATCAAGAAGTGATCTGAACTACTTACGTCAAGCATAACTCCAACACCGTGTTCACTTCCCGGACTCACGAGAAGAGACCATCACGGTTACACTTGATTGATGTGTATTAATTAAGGTCAACTTCGGGTTTTCTACAACGGACATTAACAAATTCCCATCTGCCTCATAACCGCAGGCACGGCTTTGAAAGATAATACCCTGCAGGGGTGTCCCAACTTAGCCCATTATAAGCTCTCACGGTCAACAAAGGATATTCCTTTTACCGGGAAGACCCGATCAGTCTCGGAATCCCGGACTACAAGACATTTCGACAGCAATAAAACAAGACCATCAAAGCCGCCCGATTGTGCCGACAAATCCCGATAGGAGCTGCACATATCTCGTTCTCAGGGCACATCCAGATGAGACTAGCTACGAGTAAAACTAAGCCTCGAGTTTCCCCTTGGTGGCCCCACAGGCAGCTCAGTTCGGGCCAGCACTCGAAGGAGCACTGGTCCGGGGGGGTTAAAAATAAAGATGACCCTCGGGCTCGCGAAAACCCGGAGGAAAAAGGCTTAGGTGGCAAATGGTAAAACCAAAGTTGTGCCTTGCTGGAGGAGTCTTATTCAAAGCGAACTGTCAAGGGGGTCCCATAAATCACCCAACCGTGTAAGGAAAACGAAATCAAGGAACATAACACCGGGATGACGGAAACTAGGGCGGCAAGAGTGGAACAAAACACGGGCATAAGGCCGAGCCTTCCACCCTTTACCAAATATATAGATGCATTAATTATAGCAGATATATTGTGATATCCCCAACAAGTAAACATGTTCCAACAAGGAACAACATCTCCATGTTCCAAAAGGAACAAACTTCATCTTCACCGCAACTAGCAACGCTATAAGAGAAATTTGAGCAAAGCGGTAACATAGCCAAACAACGGTTTGCTAGGAAAGGATGGTTAGATGTTTGACATGAAAATATGGGTGGCATGATATAGCAAGTGATAGGCATCGTAGCATAGGCATAGCAAAAGAGCGAGCATATAGCAAGCAAAGATAGAAGTGATTTCGAGGGTATGGTCATCTTGCCTGCAAAGTTCTCAGAGTTGTCTAAAGCTTGATCCTCGTAAGCGTTCTCAACAGGTTCCTCGTTCACGTATTCGTCTCCCGGCTCTACCCAAAACAAGAACACAAACAATAGAACCACAATAAATCACGGTGCAATGCACAAGCAACATGATGCAAAACATGGCATGATATGCGAGATGTGATATGCAATGCATATGCGCGCTCCGGAAGGAAAATGATGAACCAGGCATCAACTTGGAAAACCAAGTATGCCTCTGGAAAGGTGAGATGATTTCGGTTGAAATCGATATAAAGATCACCGGAATCGGATCCACGGTTTGCAAATGACAAGCAAAACAAGAATGACACAAATCTGCCATTAACAGCATGATACCACTTAGCAAGCAACAAGAAATTAAGCTACTGCACCCAAACGTACCAGGAAAGCATATGGCAGTGTTCTACTCAAGCTGCTTGACAAAATATGAACACTGAGCTACGGCTAAATAACACCATAACAGGTCCAAACAAGCATGAAAAAAGTGCAAAACATATCAGTTTCACAGACTGAAAATACTGAACATGGCACAATCAGCATCAGGAAGCAATGTTCAGAGCAAGCAAACGACATGCTACAGGAACTTATAATAGCAAAACAAGGCATGGCATGCATCTACTCAAAGCATAAAACAAAAGTCTCTTACCGACCATGAGCCAAAAAGGATCAGAAAATACAATAACACCCATGTCAAAATAGCAAGTTTCGTTAACAGATTCAGCAACAGGGCATGACAAAAACAGATAACAAGTAGGCATGTTTAGGAGCTCGATGCACTCACTATAGAGCATTTCATGATAAACTAAGCATACATCCATCAAGAAGACATGGCATAGAAGATAGACATGGCAAGAACAACATCATAGCATACACGGATCAACTACAACAACCTTGGCAAATTTGAATAACATGTAAACAATCTGCCAGGAAACATTTTATAGCAAAAGTAGAGCTTGATTGACTCAAGCTATGACACTCCATAATTGCAAACAAGGGCATGGATGGATATAGCATAACCATATATTTAAAACATCCTTACTGAAGTATCTCAAAATATGCATGGATCTCTCGGTAGCATCAAGTTAACATGGCATAAAAATATCAGCAAAACAGGGGCTGAAATCAGCAACATCATGAAGCCTAGTTTGCATGCTTGTGCTAGTCACCACAGAGATCAGAAAAATACATGGCATACACCTCTGTAAAGATGGCATGGCATATTACAAAACACATGTAGGACTCAAGTTCATAGGGTGCACACATCAATCATGGCAAAAATGACAAGTGCATGTTCTGATAAGAAACAGAAACCAACATCACATAGCCCTCTTCTAACAGCATTTCGGGCATCAAGTTGAGCTCAAATGAAAAAGATGCAATGGAATGAAATGATCTACTCTTCGAGACGAACAATTTGGTATGCTAAAGGCGGGCGGCACGGGCGGCGGCGGCCAGCGCTGGCGCGATGCTGGGCGGCCGACCGAGGCGAGGCGGCGAGGTACGGCGACGGCCGGGCGGGCGCGATCATGGGCGGAGGCGGCGGCGGGCGTCAGACAGCGGGGCCTACGGCAGCGGGCCGGGCGGCGGCGTGGTGGCCGGGCGCCACGTGGCGGCCCCGATTGGTCATGGCGGCGGCGCTGGACGCTGTCCGTCCGATCCGGACGTGTCCGGCGGCGGAGAGGGAGTGGGGCTAGGGTTAGGGGTGGAATTGATCCGGGATTCCGGGGGAGGGGGTGTTTTTATAGGTAGAAGGAGCTAGAAAGCTCCAAATGAGGTGTAGTTTTCGCCCACACGATCGTGATCGAACGGCGAAGAGCATGGAAGTGACTTAGATGGGTTATTGGGCTGTTTTGAAGGGGTGTTGGGCTGCAGCTTAAAAGAGGCCTTTGCGAGAGTGCGGTTAACCGTTGGAGTACCAAACGAGCACCAAATGACCCGAAACTTGACAGGTGGTCTACCGGTGGTGTACCAAGGCCACTTGACAAACCTCGGTCCATTCCGAGAAAGTTTAGTACCCGCTCACGGAAAACTGTAAAAGGGGACGCTGGGGGACATAGGAGTCTTGGGATTGCAAAACGGACAACGGGGAAAATGCTCGGAATCATGAGACGAACACGTATGCAAATGAGATGCACATGATGACATGATATGAAATGCATGACATGGGCAAAATGCAAAAAAAAAAAGACAAAAACCCAACCACGGAGGGAATATCATATCACAATGCCGAAAATGGCAAGAGTTGGAGTTACAAATATGGAAAGTTACATCCGGGGTGTTACAACACTCCAACACTACAAGAGGATCTCGTCCGAGATCTAGGACTGAAAGAACTCCGGATATTCGAACGGAGGTGATCCTCGCGCTCGGTGGCTTCTCGGTCGGAATGGTGTGACCACTTCACTTTCAGGAATTTGATTGACTTGTTGCGAGTCTTGCGCTCGGTTTCTTCAAGAATAGCAACGGGGTGCTCATGATAAGAGAGATCTTCTTGGAGGTCAATTTCTTCGAAGTTGATAGTGCGCTCAGGAGTCTTGAAGCACTTGCGAAGCTGTGACACATGAAACACATCGTGCACGTTTGCGAAGTTGGAGGGAAGCTCAAGTTGATAGGCGAGATCGCCTCTTTTGCCAATGATCTTGAAAGGACCCACGTATCTAGGGGCAAGCTTCCCTTTGATACCGGCGGACGAGTGCCTTTCATTGGAGAGGCGGAGGTAGACATGGTCTCCGATTTCAAAAGCCACATCACGGTGCTTGTCATCATAATAGCTCTTCCGGCGCGATTGCGGCGGCGAGATTCTCACGAATGACTTTGCACATTTCTTGACTTGTGATCAAGTCGTTGCCAAGAAGTTGGCGTTCACATCTCGGACCAATTGAGAGGAGTACGGCACTTTTTGCCGTAGAGAATTTTGAATGGGGCCTTGCCCGAACTTGCTTGGAAGCTGTTGTTGTAGGAGAACTCGGCATATGGAAGACAATCTTCCCACTTCATACCGAAGGAAATGACACAAGCCACGAGCATATCTTCAAGGATTTGATTGATTTCGCTCGACTTGGCCACTTGTTTGAGGATGGAAAACTGTCTTTGAAGCGAATGTTAGTGCCCATGGCCTTGAAAAGAATCCCGAACTTGGAGGTAAAGATGCTGCCACGGTGCAGAAGAGATCAGTTGTGGAATGCCGTGCAAGGAGACAATCCTGGAGGTGTATAGCTCTGCCAACTGAGCTGTTGTGATAGATTCTTTGATAAGAAGAAAATGAGCCACTTTAGTAAGCTTGTCAATGACAACGAAGATAGCATCATTTCCACGCTTGGACTTTGGAAATCCAGTCACGAAGTCCATTTCAATATGATCAAACTTCCATTACGGAATAGCAAGAGGTTGGAGGAGACCAGCTGGTCTTTGGTGTTACCTTTCACTCTTCTGCAGACATCACACTCATTCACGAATTGAGCAATTTCTCGCTTCATTCGAGTCCACCAATATGACTGCTTGAGGTCATGGTACATCTTCGTACTTCCAGGATGGATGGATAGAAGGGAATTTTGCGCCTCGTTCATAATGACTTTACGTAGATCACCCTTTGGAACCACAATCCGGTCCTCGAAGAAAAGAGTATCTTTGTCATCAATGTGGAAGCACTTGTATTTGGAAATGCCCTTGTCGATACCACGTTTCACCTTTTTCACCATGGTATCCAGGAGTTGAGCCTCACGAATCTGGTCTTCCAAAGTAGGAGAGACTATGAGGTTGGCAAGAAAGCCTTGAGGAACAACTTGAAAATTCAGCTTGGAAAGCTTCACAAAGATCCGGTTGGAAGGGCTTGAGGATTAAGGCATTGCGATAAGCCTTCCTGCTCAAAGCATCTGCAATCACATTTGCCTTGCGGAGTATATTCAATACTCGGGTTGTACTCTTGAATCATTTCGACCCATCGAGTTTGCACGAGGTTGAGGTTGGGTTGAGTGAAGATATACTTGAGACTCTTGTGATCGGTGAATATGTCCACTTTCCTTCCCAACAAGAGATGTCTCCATGTTATTAATGCATGGACAAGCCGCCAACTCAAGATCGTGAGTGGGGTAGTTCTTTTCGTTGGGCTTCGGTGACGAGAGGTATAGGCCACAACTCTCTTCTCTTGCATTAACACAAAGACCGAGACCTTGAAGAGAAGCATCACAGAAAACTTGAATGGCTTGGATTCATCGGGAGGAGTTAAGGCAGGAGGCTGTGACGAGTTTCTCTTTGAGGGTGTTGAAAGCAACATCACACTCGGGAGACGGACATACTTCACATGCTTACGGAGGAGGTTGGAAAGAGGCTTTGCAATCTTGGAGAAATTCTCAATGAATCTTGACAATAGCTTGCAAGACCAAGAAAAGCTGAAGTCGCTTGACATTACGAGGAGGTTCCCAATTCACAGCTGCAGACACCTTCTCGGGATTAACGCAATGCCCTTGGCGGAGATGATGTGACCAAGATAAAGCACTTCATCAAGCCAAAATTCACATTTGGAAAACTTCATAGAATTGGTGCTCTACGAGCTTGTCTAGCACCAATCGCAAATGTTTGGCATGATCCTTCTTATTCTTGGAGAAGACCAAAATATCATCAAGATAGACCAAGGCGAATTCATTGGTGTAGGGGTTGAAGATGAAGTTCATCATTCGAGAGAATGTTGGAGGAGCATTGACAAGGCGAAAGACATGACAGTATATTCATAAGAACCAAAGCTTGTTACGAATGCTTTGTCTTGGGAATATCTTGTTCACGAATGCGAATCTGATGATAACCCATACGAAGGTCAAGCTTGGAGAACACTTTAGCACCTTTGAGTTGCTCGAAAAGCTCATTGATGTTGGGAAGTGGATACTTGTTCTTGATTGTCTTCTTATTCAATGGACGGTAATCGACGCAAAAGTCGGTCCGTGCCATCCTTCTTACGGACAAAAAGAACACCACAACCCCAAGGAGATGAACTCGGTCCGATCAAACCCAGACGCTCTTGTTCATCGAGCTGCTTCTTCAATTCCTTCAGCTCATTAGGTCCAAGCTTGTATGGACGCTTGCAAGCGGGTTCGATGCTAGGCTCAAGATCGATAACGAACTCAATCGGCGGTGAGGAGGCATTCTGGAAGCTCTTACGGAAAGACATCTTGGTACTCACAAACGATTTGGAATCGAGAGATAGCATCCAACTCGCCCTTCTCATTGAGAGAAAACAACCGAATGGTTTCATCACGGCGGCATAGATGATCACATCATTAGAGGAGTGAGTCAATTGAATTCTCTGGCAGCACAATCAAGCTGAGCTTTGTCTTTGAGAAAGCGATCCATCCCAAGAATAAGATCAATATCCGAGTCACCAAGAACAATTGGTTTAGCCAGAAATTTATAGTCGCCCATCTTGATACCGACATTCGGAACCATCATGCTAGAGCTCAAACGCTTAGCCGGAGAAATAACTTGCATAGCTTTAGGTAATGCCTCTGTATCAAAATTGTGCCCGATGCAAAAGGATATGACATGAAAGAATGCGATGCACCGTATCAAATAAGACTTTGCAGGAATATCATTAATCGAGAGATTACCCATTATCACATCGATGGATTCCTCCGCTTGAGCTGCATTCATCATATTCACCTTTGCATACTTGGGATTATGCTTGACCCTTTGCATTGCTGGAAGATCTCACAGGAGGAGGAGGCGGAAGGCGCCTTTGGTTGAAGCACTTGTTCGCATAGTGACCTTTCTGCTGACATTTGTTGCAAGTCACCTTTGAGAGCGGACGGTGATAAGGAGCATTTGACCTTGGAGCTTGAGAAATAGACTTGTTCTGATAGCCAGGGTTGGGTGGGTGGGAAGATCCACGACCACCTGAGTTCTTCTGGCGATAAGGTGGAGACGGAGGAGGAGGAAGATAGAACTTCTCGCTTAGCTGCCACTTGAGAGGAAGAAGAAGACTGAACTGCATCCCTAATTCTCTTCTTAGAAGCCTCACATTTGAGCTGGGCAGCTTCTTGCTTCAGTGCCATATTGTAGAATTCATCATACTTCTCTGGCTCAAAAAGCACGAGAGCTAATTGCAGATCTTCTCTGAGACCACCTCTGAATTGATAGATCATACTCTTTTCATCAGGGACGTCTTGCTTAGCGAAGCGAGCGAGTTTCTAGAACTGGATATTGTATTGATAGACAGACATGTTGCCTTGCTTGAGATTGCGGAACTCCTCACGCTTGCTCTCAACAACACTTCTTGGAATGTGGTGAGCTTTGAAGTCTCGGCGGAACTCATCCCAGGTAATTACACGACCTCCTCTGGAATCTTTGTATTGTTGAAACCACTTTCGGCAACTTGGTCCTTGAGTTGAAACAAAGCAAACTTGACAAAGTCCACAGTGCGACATTGCTACATTCAAAATGTTTGCAGATGTCCACAAGCCAATCGTCGGCGTCTGTGGCCTCGACACAGAAACTGAAAGACTTCGGCTGATTAGCAAGGAACTGATTGAGGGTAGCAAAGTGCGGCTGGTTGTTGCCTTGCCCTTGATTTCCTTGGTTGCCTTGCCCTTGGGTACGCTTTTGCAAGAGTTGCAAAATCATCTGAGCATTGGCATTGGTGGCTGCCATGATAGCTTGCCATGCCTCCGGAGGCGGAGGTGGAGGTGGAGGGTTCGACTGACTCTCATCATTGCGATCCGGATTGAGCCAGCGTTGGCGGAGCCATCCTGAAGAGGGTGACATCCGTTAGCACTTTGATAGACAGATAGACAAGTTGAATCATCGGATACAAATTGCAACATATAGTCTTCACAATAAACATTCGAACAAGGATGAACGAATGAATTCCAAAAGCTAACATCACACGTCCGTTAAGGTGAGAAGCCACTTGATTAAGGGTTGATGAAAAAAAATAACAAAGATGCAATTTGGAACTAATAAGTTGTAAGGATTAACAAATCACAATCCTATTATCTGCTGGAAGAAATGCTAGGAGCTTCATGAATCCCACCTATAAACTCGAAACTTTACGGTTATGCAATGCGGTGTTGGGGATACAGGGGACACAAAATATATCACCCAAACTAACAATACCTAGATCCATTGTATCCATCCGTCAACACATAACCAAGAAACCTTCCGGAAATCGTGTACCTCGACCTTGAAAAGCATCCGTTATCACGAGTCATGGAAATACTCCGAGCTCGCCCGATCTTTGGGTTATCGGGGTTATCTCACCAACAATTGCACAAAAGAGATTTTCGATGTTGGCAAATCTCAGGTATTCCAGAACTACAACGATAAAATTGTGACGACAACACCTCGGAGCTCAACTCCCGGGACCGCCACAACCCCTAAATGTCGGGAGGCACCAAGAACAATGTTCTCGTCACAAAACCATCGGAACGATCCCAAGATACCAGCGTGATCCTAAAAAAATTTAGTGAAATTTGAGGAGAGGAGAGTCAAAACTTCTACGTCGGGAGACCTCACCAGAGCGGCGAAGGGACCGGGAGTAAAAGAATCCTACTCTCCGATATATATAATCCTAAGACTCAAAACATTTTTGTTCTAGACTCAACAACGCTTGACAAACAATCAGCGGGGGCTCCTAAGTCGGGAAGGCTCGATTACCAATTTATAGCGCCCTCGATGCGGCTATATCTCCCACGTGTCGAAGCACGACTTAGAGGCATAACCGCATTGAAAGCAATGTCGCAAGTGAGGTAATCTTCACACAACCCATGTAATACATAAGGAAAGAGATACATAGTTGGCTTACACGCCACTTCACACAATACATAAATAAACATCCATCATTCAGATTACACTCAAGGTCCGACTACGGAACCAAAATAAAGAAGATACCCCAAATGCTACACAGATCCCCGATCGACCCAACTGGGCTCCACTCACGATCATCAGGAAAAGACACATAATGCGACCACGTTCCTCGTCGAACTCCCACTTGAGCTCGGTTGCGTCACCTGCAGCATCGTCGGCACTGCAACTGTTTCGGTAGAATCTGTGAGTCACGGGAATCAGCAATCTCACACCAGCGAGATCAAGACTATTTAAGCTTATAGGAAGGACAGAGTTGTGAGGTGGAGCTGCAGCAAGCGACTAGCATATATGGTGGCTACATTACGCAAAAGAGAGCGAGAAGAGAAGCAAAGCGGCGGTCGTGAAGCTATAGCGATCAAGAAGTGATCCTGAACTACTTACGTCAAGCATAACTCCAACACCGTGTTCACTTCCCGGACTCCGAGAAGAGACCATCACGGTTACACACGCTTGATTGATGTGTATTAATTAAGGTCAACTTGGGTTTTCTACAACGGACATTAACAAATTCCCATCTGCCTCATAACCGCGGGCACGGCTTTCGAAAGATAATACCCTGCATGGGTGTCCCAACTTAGCCCATTATAAGCTCTCATGGTCAACGAAGGATATTCCTTTTACCGGGAAGACCCGATCAGTCTCGGAATCCCGGACTACAAGACATTTCGACATCAATAAAACAAGACCAGCAAAGCCGTCCGATTGTGCCGACATATCCCGATAGGAGCTGCACATATCTCGTTCTCAGGGCACATCCGGATGAGACTAGCTATGAGTAAAACCAAGCCTCGAGTTTCCCCGTGGTGGCCCTTGATCAGCTCAGTTCGGGCCAGCACTCGAAGGAGCACTGGTCTGGGGGGGTTAAAAATAAAGATGACCCTCGGGCTCGCGAAAACCCGGGGGGAAAAAGGCTTAGGTGGCAAATGGTAAAACCAAAGTTGGGCCTTGCTGGAGGAGTCTTATTCAAAGCGAACTGTCAAGGGGGTCCCATAAATCACCCAACTGTGTAAGGAACGCGAAATCAAGGAACATAACACCGATATGACGGAAACTAGGGTGGCAAGAGTGGAACAAAACACTAGGCATAAGGCCGAGCCTTCCACCCTTTACTAAATATATAGATGCATTAATTATAGCAGATATATTGTGATATCCCCAACAAGTAAACAGGTTCCAACAAGGAACAACATCTCCATGTTCCAACAAGGAACAAACTTCATCTTCACCTCCAACTAGCAACGCTATAAGAGGGGCTGAGCAAAGCGGTAACATAGCCAAACAACGGTTTGCTAGGAAAGGATGGTTAGAGGTTTGACATGACAATATGGGTGGCATGATATAGCAAGTGATAGGCATCGTAGCATAGGCATAGCGAAAGAGCGAGCATCTAGCAAGTAAAGATAGAAGTGATTTCGAGGGTATGGTCATCTTGCCTGCAAAGTTCTCAGAGTTGTCGAAAGCTTGATCCTCGTAAGCATTCTCAACAGGTTCCTCGTTCACGTACTCGTCTCCCGGCTCTACCCAAAACAAGAACACAAACAATGGAACCACAATAAATCACGGTGCAATGCACAAGCAACATGATGCAAAACATGGCATGATATGCGAGATGTGATATGCAATGCATATGCGCGCTCCGGAAGGAAAATGATGAACCAGGCATCAACTTGGCAAACCAAGTATGCCACTGGAAAGATGAGATGATTTCGGTTGAAATCGATATAAAGATCACCGGAATCGGATGCACGGTTTGCAAATGACAAGCAAAACAAGAATGACACAAATCTGCTATTAACAGCATGATACCACTTAGCAAGCAACAAGAAATTAAGCTACTGCACCCAAACGTACCAGAAAAGCATATGGCAGTGTTCTACTCAAGATGCTTGACAAAAGATGAACACTGACCTACGGCTAAATCACACCATAAATGGTCCAAAAAAGCATGGCAAAAGTGCAAAACATATCAGTTTCACAGACTTAGTGAAAAAGAGGGAGCGGGGCTAGGGTTAGGGGTGGAATTGATCCGGATTTCGGGGGAGGGGGTGTTTTTATAGGTAGAAGGAGCTAGGAAGCTCCAAATGAGGTGTAGTTTTCGCCCACACGATCGTGATCGAACAGCGAAGAGCATGGAAGTGACTTAGATGGGTTATTGGGCTGTTTTGGAGGGGTGTTGGGCTGCAGCTTAAAAGAGGCCTTTGCAAGAGTGCGGTTAACCGTTGGAGTACCAAACGAGCTCCAAATGACCCGAAACTTGACAGGTGGTCTACCGGTGGTGTACCAAGGCCACTTGACAAACCTCGGTCCATTCCGAGAAAGTTTAGTACCCGCTCACGAAAAAAATGTAAAAGGGGACGCCGGGGACATAGGAGTGCCGGATTGCAAAACGGACAACGGGGAAAATGCTCGGAATCATGAGACGAACACGTATGCAAATGAGATGCACATGATGACATGATATGAAATGCATGACATGGGCAAAATGCAAAAAAACAAAAGACAAAAACCCAACCACGGAGGGAATATCATATCACAATGCCGAAAATGGCAAGAGTTGGAGTTACAAATATAGAAAGTTACATCCGGGGTGTTACAGCGGTAGTACCGCTTGATGCTAATGAGCGGTAGTACTGACCTTCCACAACGGTAGTGCCAGCCAGCTTCAACGAGAAGAGACAAGGGAAAACCAAAGGCTTAGCTATGGGCAATGAAACACCGACGAACCGAGGGAGCAACTCCAAGAGCAAAAGACAACCAAACCAAGAGAAGCACCCAAGGAGTGACTCAAAGCAAAAACACAAAACTACATGACTAGGAGCAAACGAACAAAACCAAACACCTCTCAAGAAGAGGGTGGTGGCCGAAGCCACCTATGTTTGAGTTAATTGGTATGGCACCGCGAAGATTTTAACCTTGGGCCCATGACCAAAACTCATCTTTGAAGCACAAGTACCATAAAAATGGCTAATGTGAAAGATTTGATCAATCTATGTATAATGGAGGGAGGGAGAGTTCATTGAGAGAACAACATTCCCCCTATGTCCATGCCTACATCTAGAACAAGATATAATGATGAATGCGATGGGGTGTGCCTAGATTCAAGCCACATTGCTCAAATCAATGATATTTAGCTCATGCCTTAACTCGCGAAATCTTGCTTCATCTAGAGGCTTGGTGAAAATATCCGCTAGTTGCTCTTGAGTGTTGATGTAGATGATATCAATATCTCCACGCTTGATGTGATCCCGAATTAAATGATGACGAATCTCAATATGCTTCGTATTGCTATGTTGCACCGGACTGTGGGAGATCTTGATAGCACTTTCACTGTCACATAGAAGAGGCACATTGTCACAAGTGACACCGTAATCCTTTAAAGTTTGCCTCATCCATAGCAACTATGCACAACAACTTGTGGCGGCTACATACTCGGCCACGGTGGACGAGAGAGACACACAATTTTGCTTCTTTGAAGACTAACTCACCAAAGGGCGACCAAGGAATTGACACCCTCCTGAAGTTGACTTCCTCTCCATGTAATCTCCCGCCCAATCCGAGTCCGAATAGCCCATGAGATCAAAGCTTGCTCCTTTGGGGTACCATAAGCCAAAGTTTGGGGTATGAGCCAAATATCGAAAGATTCGTTTGACCGCCACATAGTGGCTTTCCTTAGGTGTGGCTTGAAACCGTGCACAAATTCCCACACTCAACATGATATACCATCTAGATGCACAAAGGTAAAGCAAGGATCCAATCATGGAGCGATATACCTTTTGATCCACCGCTTTACCATTGGGATCACTATCAAGCTTGCATTTGGTGGGCATGGGAAACTTGACCGGCTTGACATCATCTAGCTTGAATCTCTTGAGCATGTCTTGGGTATACTTGGCTTGGTTGATGAAAGTTCCTTCTCTCCTTTGCTTGACTTCGAACCCAAGAAATAACTTCAAATCTTCCATCATAGACATCTCAAACTTCTCGGTCATTAGTGCAGCAAACTCATCATTGAAAGATTTGTTAGGAGAACCAAAAATAATATCATCAACATATAGTTGGCATATGAACAAATCCCCTTTGACCCTCTTAGTAAAAAGAGTGGGATCGAGTTTCCCAATTTTAAACCCACGATCTTGCAACAACTAGGTAAGGTGCTCATATCATGCATGTGGGGCTTGTTTAAGGCCATAGAGCGCCTTCTTTAGTTTGTATACATGATTGGGGAGCTTGGGATCCTCGAATCCCGGAGGTTGTTTGACATATACCAACTCATTCAAAGGAGCATTAAGAAATACACTTTTCACATCCTTTTGTTGCAACTTAAAGGCATGATGAGATGCATATGCAAGCAACATGCGAATAGATTCAAGACGTGCAACAGGGGCAAAGGTTTCACCGTAGTCGATACCCTCGACTTGGGAGTAGCCTTGTTCCAGCAATCTTGCCTTGTTTCGAACAACCACACCGTTCGCATCTTACTTGTTCTTGAAGATCCATTTGGTCCCAATGACATTGTGTTCCTCCGTTGGCCTTGGCACTAATTGCCAAACTTGATTGCGCTCGAAGTTGTTGAGTTCATCATGCATAGCTTCAAGCCAATCCTCATCATCGAGCGCCTCATGTACCTTTTGGGGTTCAACACACGAAACAAACACATGATGCTCACAAAAGTTTGACAATTGTTTGCGACTAGTTACCCCTTTTCTCAAGCTTCCAAGCACATTCTCCATGACATGTTGTTGACGCTTGAACTTGGAAGACACCTTAATGGCACGGCGCTCCAAAAGTTCCTCGACGGGCATTTGAGGATCATCTTGCTTATCTTGAGCATTGTCTTGAGTTTGCTCTTGATCTTGAGCTTGCTCGAGATCTTGGGTGTCGTCTTGAGCTTGCTCTTGATCTTGAGCTTGTTCTTGATCTTGAACAAGATCGAAGGCATGAACTTGATCTTGGGCATCATTTAGTGCATCACCATCTTCACATGGTTGATCTTGTCCTTGATCTTGTTCATTGGGTTGAGGACCTTCACTTTGTTCTTCGGAAGCGTGTGGGTCTAGCGTTGGTGATGGCTCCACTTGAGTGGAGCATTGTCCTTCTCCTTCGGCCACAAGGGGTTCCTCAATGGGGAGTATTTGACCAATCCCCATTCTTCTTATGGCTTGGGGAGGAATTTCATCACCTACATCACAAAGACCACTTTGCTCCACTTGGGAGCAGTTATTTTCATCAAACTCCACGTTACATGTCTCCTCAATGAGTCTGGTGGACTTGTTGAGGACACGTTCAACATGAGAGTTTGTAGCATAACCAACAAATATTCCCTCTTGAGCTCTAGGTTCGAATTTAGACAAACAAACACCTTTCTTGAGAATGAAACACTTACAACCGAACACCCAGAAGTACTTGAGGTTCGGATTGTTGCCGGTAAGTATATCATAAGGAGTCTTGTTCAAGCCTTTGCGGAGGTAGAGCCTATTGGATGCATGACATGCGGTGTTGATGGCTTCGGCCCAAAAGTTGTATGGAGATTTGAACTCTGCCATCATGGTCCTTGCCACATCCATCAATGTCCGGTTCTTCCTTTCCACCGCACCATTTTGTTGAGGGGTATAAGGTGCGGCATATTGGTGCGTGATCCCCTCATCACTAAGAAACTCATCCAAGGTGTAGTTCTTGAACTCAGTGCCGTTGTCACTTCTAATCATCAAGATCTTTGCTTCATGTTGACGTTGAGCTTCATTTGCAAAGTTGATGACGGTTTGTTGAGTCTCACTCTTCCTCTTGATGAAGTATACCCATGTATATATTTAGTAGTCATCCACAATTACCAAGCAATACTTTCTTCCACTAAGACTATCAAAGGATGGAGGACCAAAGATATCCATGTGAAGGAGCTCCAAGGGCCTCTTCGAGTAGATGATAGTCGAGGGTCGGTGAGCCATTTCATGAAGCCCTACAACTTCCTTTCCTTTTGGTTCATCAAAAGGTCATTGAGGTTCTTTTCACCTTCTATGCATGTCACAAGGCCCTTCTCAAGTTGCCCCTTCAACTTGGCATTTTCCTCCACAAGATGCACATGCTCACAACAAGGGTTAGTAGCATGGGCATTATCAATTAGAACAAAATGAGGACATGTGGAAATCTCCTTGGTTAGCTTCACTTGGAGTTGATCATGAGATTCTTTGAGAGAAGCATGAACACCCTTCAAGACATTGTGAGCCTTGTCAAGTGTATCAAACTCTTCCTTGAGTCTATCATGGTCAACCCCAAGTGCAACTTTCTCAGATTTAAGCACACGGGAAAGAACAATAGCATGATCAAGATCTTTTTGTAATTTAGCATGATCAACGTGGTGTGACTCCTCAATAGCCAAATGAAGACCTTGCTCTTCCTCAAGAGCATTGGAAAGATCCGCAATCTCATCGGCATAACCACGACTATGTCCCTCTGAGGGAGTTATGGATTAAGGCGTCCTCGGGGCGCCGACCCATTGAATATGGGCCGGATTGGTGAAGCCGCATAGCAATAGAAGATCTATGAAGCCGTGGTGTGTCCTCCAAGTTAAGGATAGGCAGGATCTTTTTATCCTTATTGTAATCTATCTCCGGTAACCCTAACCCTATCGTGTCTATATAAACCAAAGGTTGTAGTCTTTAGGAGGGAGATATATTCATCACCTCATCACCTTATGGTTTAGCTCATGCTTATCTCGAGGTAGACCTACTCTGTAACCCATACTATACATCCAATATAATCAAGCAGGATGTAGGGTATTACCTCTTCGAGAGGGCCCGAACCTGGGTAAACACCGTGTTCGTCGTCCCTTCTTCCCCATCGATCCCAGATCCATAGTTCGGGACCCCCTACACCGAGGTCTTCCGGTTTTGACACCGACATTGGTGCTTTCATTGAGAGTTCCGCTGTAGGGTCGCCCGAAGGATCGATGGCTTGCCTAATCATAGGAGAAGGCATCGGATCCGGGGACTTCTTTGTCCCCGGTCAACTCTCCGTGTTCGGTAGCATCGTGCTACACGCCGACCCGACTGGTCGTTTGGATCAGATTGACAACCGGCTCCACGAACACGAATTCGATTGATGTCTGAAATATGTTGCGGACACGCAGGGCGATCTGGTCTTCGCCGAATTCACTACCCCCTTCTGCACCCTCGTGGGCCTCGCCATGCCCGCTTCGGAGTCCCCCTCCAATCCGATCTACGGATCGACCTCCGCCCTCCGAATAGCTTCGAGCCAGGAGGGCTCCGCCTCAAGCGGGGGCCAGACTCCACCCTTCGCCGGAGCCGTCATGTCTGCGGAGGGTCTATCTTCGGCCTTCGAGGAAGTATCAGGAGGCGGAGGCCAAAAGTCAATATCGGCCGGACCCTTCCATCACAATGCTCCTCTGGCCTTAAGCCCTTACGACGAGCCGACAATCGATGGCCAGGGATCATCCCCGGCCCGAAGCAGCCTGATCTCGAATCCCGGCATGGAAACCACACGCAGGAACCAAGACCCGTCCTTAGTCCCCGGTGACAATCCGGACCCTCTCAAGGATCCGGTACTGTACCCCAAGTTTAGCTTGGCCTGTGGAAAACAAGGACCGGCTAGGGCACTGACTGCCCCCACCCTGTTACAATGGAATTCGGCCTAAAGGCCTCAAATTCGGCGACCCTTGCTATGTTAAACGAGGCGCTAGACCGAATCCAGGAAATGACTATCCAGGAGGACCTTCCCGCCGCCCACAACCATCAACCCTTCGAGGCGTACCCCGAGGAATTTTACGTCCCACCCACCACCCACTTGGTAGCCACTATCGATGATTTAAACGATATGCTAGATTATAATTCGGAAAACTCCAAATACATGGATGAGGATAGCGGAGCAACGGCTAAACGACGTCGCCCCCACGTCACTGGATGCTAGTCGGCCACGTCCACCTATGATATTTACATGGTGGACACCCCCGAGGATGGTGATGGCACTCCTGATCAGGACCAAGGCAAGCCCGGAGATGAGCCGCCCAAGCACCGAAGATAGCGCCGTCGATCAAAGCCACGCTGAAGCCATGCGAGCAACGTGGACTTGGCGGAGAACGATACTGTGAATAATACAGATGACCTTGCCGGAGCCGCAGACAACGAACACGATCAAGATGAACCCGCGGGGCAGGAGGACCCGTTCAACCCAGAAAACCCCGATGTCTCCGAAGATAGCAACTACCTCCCACTTTCTGAAGAGGAGGAAAGCCTCGGGAATGACGATTTCATCGTCCCCGAAGACCTGCTCGAGCAGGAACGGTTCAAGCGGAGGCTTCTAGCCACCTCCCGCAGCCTGAAGAAACAAAAGCGCAAAATCAAGGCCGAACAGGACACCCTCAACAACCGATGGACCAAAGTCCTATCCGCCGAAGAAGGGTACGGTCGCAAACAGCAAACCAAAAGCGATCCCAATTCGACGAAGGGGCCATAGAGCCCACACGTCCGACATACACACGCGCCGAACAGCCGGACCGCCCCCCTAGAGGGCGGGACAGAGAAGCTAACAAAGCCGAACACCCCGCCGACCCACCTCGCCATCACGATAAGGATCAAGTGCGGCCCACCTATGAGTACGCCCTTTTCCATGACCTAGACGCTCGAGGAGGCCGTACCAGGTCCATCTACGGACCCAGAGAAGATCTGCCCTCTCAACGGGAAGGATATTCTGATTGGCCAAACCGAAACGATAGAATCCGAGAGCAGCAGCGGACCCCGATGTACGAAGACCTCCGACACAGTGTAGCTCGAGTTCGGGGTGCTGCACGCCCCCTGTGCTTCACAGAGAGGCTAATGCAACACCAATTCCCAGAAGGATTCAAGCCTGTGAATATCGAACTATACGACGGGACCACAGACCCGACCGTATGGATAGAGGATTTCCTCCTACACATTCACATGGCGCGAGGAGATGACCTCCATGCCATCAAGTATCTGCCATAAAACTTAAAGGTCCAACTCGACACTGGTTGAATAGCCTTCCCGAAGACTCTATAGGCTATTGGAAAGAGCTCGAGGATGCTTTTCGAGCAAACTTTCAGGGCACCTATGTCCGGCCTCCGGACGCTGACGACCTAAATCGCATCACACAATAGCCTGGAGAATCTGCCCGACAATTTTGGAACCGATTCCTCACAAAGAAAAACCAGATTGTCGACTGTCCAGATGTCGAAGCCTTGGCTGCTTTCAAGCATAGTGTCAAGGACGAATGGCTCGTAAGACAACTCGGCCAGGACAAACCAAGAACTATGGCAGCCCTCACCTCTCTCATGACCCGCTTTTGCAAAGACAGTTGGCTCACTCGTAAAAATACCAACCCCGACACGCCCGGTACCTATGAGGTTCGGGACGGAAATGGAAAGCCGCGACACAACAAGAGTAAATGTCGCCACAACGACGACGAAAGTGAGGATACGACAGTAAACGCCGGATTCCGAATTCCGAAGTCCGGACCTTGAAAGAAGGCCCCTAAAGGCAACGGCGACGACCCATCCAGACTAGAAATAATTCTGGACAGGCCTTGCTAGATCCACGACACGTTAGAGAAGCCCGCCAACCAGTCCAACCGTAACTGTTGGGTGATCAAGCAAGCCAACAAGGTCATAGCTGAAGAGTCGAGAAAAAGCCCACGTAGCAAGGACGACGACGAGCCCCGCAGGCTGAACAATGGAGGCCAGAAACCCTTCCCTTCCGAAGTCAAGATGGTAAACATGATCTATGCAACCCACATTCCGAGGAAGGAGAGGAAGCGCGCGCTGCGAGATGTGTATTCCATCGAGCCAGTAGTGCCGAAGTTCAATCCATGGTCAGTCTACCTGATCACTTTCGATCGCAGGGATCACCCGACCAACATATGCCATGGAGGGTCCGCAACCTTATTACTCGACCCCATCATCGATGGATTCCACCTCACCAGAGTCCTAATGGACGGGGGTAGTAGCCTCAATCTGATATACGAAGACAAGGTGAGGAAGATGGGGATCAATCCGTCAAGGATGAAACGCAGTAACAACACCTTCAAGGGAGTCATTCCGGGAGTGGAGGCCCGCTGCACAGGCACTGTGACGCTTGAAGTAGTGTCCGGCTCTCCGGATAACTTCCGAAGCGAGGACTTGATCGTCGACGTTGCACCTTTTTGAAACGGCTTTCACGCCCTCCTCGGCCGAACATTGTTCGCCAAATTTAATGTCATCCCACATTACGCATACCTCAAGTTGAAGATGCCCGGCCCTTCAGGCATCATAACTATCAACGGCAACACAGAACGCTCACTTCAAACCGAAGAGCATACTACGGCCTTAGCGGCTGAAGACCAATCCGGCCCATACAGGTCCCGATGCCGACCCGCCGTAAAAGCCGGCGACAACAGTAAACGGGTTCGAACCCGCTTCCCGTCATGGGAACCCGCATGCGTTCGCCACAAATAGGGATACACACCCCACGACATGCCCACATTCTTCGTGCTCCACGTGCCTCGTCAGCACAATTTCGCACTCAAAATACCATGGGCAGCCGTGAGGCATATATCAATACATCTAAAGCATATGTTCAGCTAACTCGACCCTCAGAGTTACCTCGTCTTGGACGACCCGGTGGCCAATTCCGGATATCACCCCCAAGCATAAAGCTCTATCAGCAGGATCCTCGCCCCTCAAGGCTCCATGGAAGGTCCCAACCCACAACTCTCCGAAGCAAAGCCACAGACGTGCAACAGGGCACAGTGAAGGCTCTGACTCACGCGCCAAGGCCCTGCGTAAACCTTTACTCTGTAAAACTCTTTTATTTTTAAGAATGCCTTGGTAGTTTGAATTGTACGGTTAGACGACTTGAGCTTATGAGAAATAATAAAAATGCCCTTTATGGTGTCCGGATACCCGCATCTTGCGGTTTTCTATCTCGTTTCTGACTCTTCATTTGCTCTTCGAATAGCCCGGCATGAAAATATATTAACTAACCAAGAGTTCGTTTTACACATCAGATCCATATCTTAAATTCTGGCACCTCCTTCCGCTGGGTATTCGACATCTCGGATATTGCACTATATGCATCAGTTCTGAACTATGTCTTGGGTCAATAGTTGGGTTGCCCGGCTCCTGCCTTATGTTCCGCACATTCAGCTAAGAGGGCTAAGGGAGAACCCCTGCGATTGTACTTCTGGCTTGCCCGGTCAAGTACCTCGGGAGGAGAAAGCCGAAAACTGACCATCATAGTAAGCGCGAACTGGTCTGCGATCCGAAGACGAGGTTTGACTCCAAAAATCGTTGGTGATTTCTCCGTGTCACACGAAGGGTTTGTCTTAACACAAACCATGTGGTTGGAAAGGGTAGGTGTTGACCCCCAAGTACATGACAATACACCGGGGGCTAGTCCTTAGCCCCCACCATCAAGCTCCTAAGGCTAAGTGAAAGCAATAAAACCGTCCGATTGCCTGGTTTCACTCGCGCACTACCGCCTCCGGGTACCAAGACGTTGGCTAAGGGTAATAGTGCAGAGACAAAACACCCCTCGTGATAATCACCGGAAATTTGAAGGCGGCAGTTGGTAGCTTTCATAATAAACATACGGCCGCACAGGAGTCAAAATCAAATCATGACATTGTAAAATAAGTCAGGCGGACACATAATAAATCATAAGGTCCACTTGCTACAAACTTAATACAATCACTCAAGCATTACATCTTTTGAACACTGGCCCTCTATCACCCGCGTGCCATTCATCACCTGTGCAAAGTACTGCTCAGGGCGGCGATGCTCTTTTACCTTGGGTGGGGGATTAGTGGCCATGTCCATTGGATTAATCTTCGGCCAATGCACCATGTGTCGGTGTCAAAACTGGCGGATCTCGGGTAGGGGGTCCCGATCTGTGCGTCAAGGCTGATGGTAACAGGAAGCAAGGGACACAGATGTTTACCCAGGTTCGGGCCCTCTCGATGGAGGTAAAACCCTACTTCCTGCTTGATTAATATTGATGATATAGGTAGTACAAGAGTAGATCTACCACGAGATCGTAGAGGCTAAACCCTAAGAGCTAGCCTATGATGGTATGATTGTAATTGTGATCGGCCTTCTAAGGACCAACCTCTCCGGTTTATATAGACACCGGAGAGGGCTAGGGTTTACATGGATTCGGTTACAAGGAAGGAAATATAATATCTGGATCGCCAAGCTTGCCTTCCACGCCAAGGAAAGTCCCATCCGGACACGGGCCGAAGTCTTGAGTCTTGTATCTTCACGCTTCGATAGTCCGGATGTTGTACACAGTCCGGCTGTCCGGATACCCCCTAATCTAGGACTCCCGCACCATGGTATTTGCAAACGCAAGACTTTCCCCCTCAAGGCACACTGAGCGCTTCATGGCGTCAATCCGGAGCAGCGCCTCCCGCAGCTTCTGCACAAGGCCGAAGTAGGTGTCCGAAATGGGCTCGATAGGCCATAGACTGACACAGAGGTCCTTCACGGCCAGCTCGGACGTCCGATGCATCTCCATCAGCTGCTTCATTTGATCGCTCAGGAGGGGAGGACGCTTGGAATCCGGAAACTGTGACCAGAAGAGCCGCTGCGTAGAGTCCTCCTTGAGAGTAGTGTAGTGCTTCACTGCGGCCGCCACATTCTTCGGAAGTTCGGCGAAGACGCCTGCAGAGCACCAGACCCGCGTTAGCAGGGCGAACCTGTTGCCTCTGAACACACTCTATGGTAAGTATTTCTTACCATTTGCAATTTGCCTGACTTGGCGGAGCTCTTTTCGAAAACCTCGTGCTTCGGTCCTTGCCTCTTGAAGCTCCTTCTCCGCCTTGGATAGCCAAGAGGATCGCTCCTCCTCCTCCTCCTTCTCAAGAGCCTCCGGCTTCTTGGCGGCATCCTGGAGCTCCACTAGGACTTCGGTTACTCAAGCCTCGTGTTGATCGGTAGCGGACTTGGCCTTCTCATGCTTGGCCACCGCCTTGTCAGTAGCCATTTTCTATGCGGCCGCTCGGCCTCGACTTTCTTCAAAGCCTCTCTCAAGCCCCCGACCTCCACGGCGGTAGCTGGAAGATCATCACGATAAAGGATTAGCATACAGTCCGGATCGTCAATATCCGGCACCAAGCAAAAACATCAAAGGGCTTACCTTGTGCCTCGTCAAGCTGTTTGTTGACAAGGTCAAGCTCTTTATCGGAAACCTTGAGCTTCCGATCCATCTCCTCCAGTGCCGCGGCATTAGCAGCCGCAGCATGGAAGATGCCTGCATCAGCAAGGGAAATGTCGTCATTATTAATCGTCCTACCGAATTTGATCCTCCGCAGGCTTCTCCGAAGTCCTTGGAGAATGTCAGGGGCTGCTACGTATACGGCCTACCCAAACTAAAGATAACAACTGCTTTATGAGAAAAGATCATTACTTGACGTACCTCAAAGCCTATCAGAAGGCCTTGGACAACGTCGTTCAGTCCAGATTGGACGGACCGAACACCTTGCATGACCAGCTCCTCCAGCGCGTTGTTCACCAACTCCTCCAGCGCGTCCGGCCAACCAGCCGCCGCCTATTTGAAGGTGTTTGGCACTGGCGTTGGCTCCCCAGCCCCTTCCCCACTGGAAGGAGGAACCTGTGCCATCGAGGGCCTTGGGGGCTCGGGAGCGGATGACTGACGGGGTCTGGATGGTCCGGACTCCCTTCCCGCATCAGCCAGGAGGGATGCGCCCTCCTGGTCTTCGGTGACCGAGGTGTTAATCTCGTCCATTATGGTGTCGACCTCCCCTTTGTGTTCGAAGGAGGGGGAGTCCTTCAGGACAACACCTCCCCAATCTCTTCGGGGATCGGAGGAGGTGTGGAACGTGAGCCACTGTCCGCCAGTTCGACGTGTGGATACGTCCCCTCCGAGGTCTCCTCAGCGGTTGGCTACGCTGTTGGATGCACCACCAAAAAACAATCAATCTACGATCGACCAAGGATTACTGCTGAATAAGACAATGGAAAATGCCATGATGTGTACCTGGTCATAGGGCACTTGACCCTGGGTCCCTTTCGTGGGATCTCCTCGGACGCTTCGGACTCCTCGTCCAAGCTGTCAGGCAGGACCAGCTTGGGCCGGCACCGCCTCTTCAGGGCTTGAGGAGGCTGAACCTTTTCGACGTCCTCAGACGCCGCCCTCTTCTTGGAGCGCGAGAAGGCACTCTCCTCCTCGTCCCGTCCCCATCCTGTACGGATGAGGCCGCAGTGTCTCCGGGCTAGTTGCCTGGGCAAGCCCTGTGGCGGAGGCCCTCCCTGGCCTCCGGTACCTCTTTCTTCTTGCCCTTCTTGTCGGGCACCTTGTAAGGCACCACGACCACTAGCTGTTCCATCTGCTCTGATTAGGGCTCTTCTGGCAGCGGCGCTGGGCTGCTGATCTTCTCGGCCTTGGCAAGCCAGCCCTGCAAAATCTACATAGAGGTTCAGGCCAAATCGTACGCGATGTGAATATCCGAATACACGTTGAAGATGAATGCTACTCCCCTCCTTTGGGGGGGGATTCATGGCGTCAAGGCCGATGTCCTTCCCCTCGACCACACACTCCTTCTGGGGCTTGAATAGTTGACCCCATATTTTATCATGGGCTGTGCCGAAGAGGTGTTGCACGGTGGCTGGATCCTCGGGCTCATGCTCCCACATTGGCTTGGCCCTCTCCTGGAAAGGGAGAACCGGCGGTGGAGCATGATCTTGACCACATCGACCAGCTTCGTGCCCGTCTCCATTATGCTGACGACGCGCTTCTGCAATGCCTTCGTGTGGGCAACACCCCCCCAGTCCGGTCTTTTGGTGGTCCACGAGGCCAGTCTAGTAGGGGGTCTAGACCTGAATGCGGGAGCCGCTCCCCAGGCGGCATCCCTTGGCTCGGTGATATAAAACCACTCCTTTTGCCACATTCTGACGGTGTCAGCAAAGTGGCCCTCCAGCCACTGGACCCGCCTCAGTTTACTAATCATGGCCCCGCCACAGTCCGCATGTTTGCCGCCAACCACTTTGGGCTTGACGTTGAACACCTTCAGCCATAGACCGAAGTGCGGCCGGACTCGAAGGAGCGCTTCACAGAAAATGATGAAAGTCGAGATGTGGATGAGGGAGTTGGGGGATAGATCATGAAAATCTAGCCCGTAAAAGAACATCAACCCCCTTACGAAGGGGTGCAGAGGAAATCCAAGCCCCCTAAGGAAATGGGGGAGGAATACAACCCTTTCACCTGGCTTGGGCGTGGGGATGATCTGGCCCTCTTTTTTGCCCGATGGGCAATGTTGGCCGACAAATAGCCAGCCTCCTTCAGCTTCAATATGTCTCCATCGGTGACGAAGGAGACCTCCCACTTCCTGTTGGCACCGGATCCGTCCATGGTCGAAGGAGACGGCGTGGGATTTGCTGTGGAAGCAGAGAAAAGGGGCGCTGGAGCTCAGAGGGTCTGTGTGAGCGGAAGGTGGAAGAAGGCATGGGATGTTGACTATTTTAGCTCCCCCTTTATAGGCTATTGACAGGCCAGGAGCTCCCTTTTTCACGCCGTTGGCTTCTCCTCTTCCTGATATGCTCGCAACATTATGTGCGGGAAGGGGAATCAAAATCATTGATCATATCCCCTGAAAGGCCGGACACGATCCCCACCTATATGAGACATGTCAAACGAGGGTGGGCCTCATGCCACGCTCAAAGAAATACTAACCGCTTGGAGTTATGGCCGGACATGACTCTTCATTGAAAGAGAAAAAATACCATTTCAGATTACGGACATCACTTGGCTCAGAATATGAACAAAGCACATTGAAGAACTCGCCTCGCAAGCCGGATACAGTTGAGTGAGCGGATGCCGGATAGAAGCCTTGACATTGGACGCAAGTTCGGGGGCCACTGAGGGAGTTATGGATTAAGGGGTCCTCGGGGCGCCGACCCATTGAATATGAGCTGGACTGGTGAAGCCGCATAGCGATAGAAGATCTATGAAGCCGTGGTATGTCCTCCAAGTTAAGGATAGGCAAGATCTTTTTATCCCTTATTGTAATCTATCTCCGGTAACCCTAACCCTATCGGTGTCTATATAAACCGAGGGTTGTAGTCTTTAGGAGGGAGATATATTCATCACCTCATCACCTTAGGGTTTAGCTCATTCTAATCTCCAGGTAGACCTACTCTGTAACCCACACTATACATCCAATATAATCAAGCAGGATGTAGGGTATAACCTCTTCGAGACGGCCCGAACCTGGGTAAACACCGTGTTCGTCGTCCCTTGTTCCCCATCGATCCTAGATCCACAGTTCGGGACCCCCTACCCCGAGGTCTGCCGGTTTTGACACCGACACCCTCCATCTTGGAGATAGTATCCTCATGAGTCTCAATGATGTCATTGGCCTCACCAAGTTGTTCCAAGAGAGCAACAAAGTGCTTCTTGGATTCACCCTTGAGCTTATTCAGAAACTTGGTAAACTCATTCTCATCAACATTTACCACCTCACTATCATCAACACAATCTAACAATGAAGGAGTAGTAGTGATGGTGGTTTTGGTGCTTGAGGTTACCTTGTTGATACCTTTGGCCATGAGGCACTTGGCAACGGTGTTCTCGTTGGGGGCGCCGAGGAGAGAGACCTTGGAGGGGGAAGATGTGGCAATTGCAATGGTTGTTGTTGCCATTCCTTATCCACTTGTGTCTTCATCATCATCATCGGAGGTGTATCTTCATGCGCCACCAAGCCCTTTGGAGGAGTCTTCTTGGTGAAGTTGTTCTTGCTTGGGAAAGACTTGGCTTTGTCTTTGCGAATGAGTTTGCCACCATTGTCTTCCCTCTTCTCATAAGGGCACTCTGCCACAAAGTGACTCACATTGCCACAATTGTAGCAAGTCCTCACACGTTGCTTGTTCTTTAAGCCACTTGAGTTGTTCTTGGTGAAGTTGGGCCTTGAGTTCCTCTTGTTGCCCCAAAATTGCCTTGACGCAAGAGCCATGTGCTCATGGTAAGCATATTTGCTATCCTCAGGGCAACACTCCTCTTCTTCCTCCTCTTCCTCTTCCGGAATGGCCTTGGCCTTCAAAGCAAGGGTGGTTGAGCTTTTCTTTAACCGGACACGAGCAAGAGCATTGTCAGCGGTCTTGTTCATGATGTTCATGGCAATAAACTCATCCAACACTTCACTTGAGGTTAAGGTGTGAAAGTCCGTCCTTTGACGAATCACGGAAGACATGGCCTTGTTGAAGGGCATAATGTCCTTGAGAAACTTGTGCTTGACCAATTGTCATCCGTATCCTTGCTCCCATGGTCTTGGAGAGCAACCGCAAGAGTTGTCACCCTCCGGTAGAGATCACGCGGATCCTCATCTTCTAGCATCACGAATTCATCGGCCTCATCAAGGACCACTTCAAAGTTGGACCTTTGGATGCTTGAGCTCCCCTTATATAAAGATACAATGTATTCCCAACAATCCTTTGCATGAGTAAAGGGACGTAAGTGAGATAGATCTTCGGGTGGCACCGCATCTTCGGGTGGCACCGCATCTTGAAGGATGCTTCGAGTGATTGTATTGATTGTCCACTTCTTCTCATGGGGTGAAGTTGTTTGTATCATGCAGGTAGAAGCCTTGCTCAATGATTCTCCAAAGGTTTGTTGAGCTGTGATTCAAATGAGAATTGATACGAAAAACCCAATTAGCAAAATCACCCTTAACAAGCTTAGGAGGAGGACAATGATTATTGATGTGAGGTGTAGGAACCGGTCCTCCATAGGCGGGGAGGGAGGCGAGGCAGGTTTCCGTCCCATTCTTGTCACGAGGGGAAGAAACATGAGTACCTTTAGCCGCTTCCTTACCGGAATTGGCCTCCGATTCTGATACGGTGGGTGTCGGTGTCAAAACCGGCGGATCTCGGGTAGGGGGTCCCGAACTGTGCGTCTAGGCGGATGATAACATGAGACAAGGGACACGATGTTTTTACCCAGGTTCGGGCCCTCTCGATGGAGGTAAAACCCTACTCCTTCTTGATTAATATTGATGATATGGGTAGTACAAGAGTAGATCTAGCACGAGATCAGAGAGGCTAAACCCTAGAAGCTAGCCTATGGTATGATTGTTGTTAGATCCTCTGGACTAAACCCTCCCGTTTATATAGGCACCGAAGAGGGTTAGGGTTACAGTCGGTTACAATGGTAGGAGATCTACATATCCGTGTCGCCAAGCTTGCCTTCCATGCCAAGGAAAGTCCCATCCGGACACGGGACGAAGTCTTCAATCTTGTATCTTCATAGTCCAAGAGTCCGGCCAAAGGCTATAGTCCGGCTATCCAGATACCCCATAATCCAGGACTCCCTCAGTAGCCCCTGAACTAGGCTTCAATGACGACGAGTCCGGCGCACATATTGTCTTCGGCGTTTCAAGGCGGGTTCCTCCTCCGAATACTTCATAGAAGATTTTGAACACAAGGATAGTGTCCGGCTCTGAAAAATAAGTTCCACATACCACCGTAGAGAGAATAATATTTACACAAGTTCAATCTGCTGACGTATTCCGCAGCGTGACATCACACCACAACCAAGCATTTATTCGAATCGTTTTTACTGTCCCACCTCAACGCGTTTAGCAAGGCGGTTTCCTTGGCACGTCTTGTCAAAGCAGAGATCGTGTCCCCTTATTCCGGGATTCTCATCAATACGGGCGTGGGTAACCCAACCGCGCCATTGATTCTGGCGCTTGGGAGATAAGCGGGTTTTATCGGGCGGTGGGGACGCATAGCTTTGTCCGTCCATATAAGGGGATAAGGATCCACTTTTTCACACACGCCTTCTTCCTCCTTTGCTTATCCATTTCCGCGCACTCGAGCTCCAGCACCCAAGTCCGCGCATCCCACATCAACCTTCTCCAACTATGTCCAGAGCAGGAGGTGAGTGGATGGCCTCCTCCGTCACGGAGGGGCACATCAAAAAGTTGCGGAAGGCCGGATACTTGTCCAACGACATCGCGCATCGGCTCCCCGACAAGGGGCAGCTCATCCCCACCCCTAGGCCCCATGAGAGGGTGGTGTTCCTCCCCCACTTCCTCCGCGGACTAGGGTTTCCACTTCACCCATTTATGCAGGGCTCATGTTCTACTACGGCCTAGATTTCCATGATCTGGCCCCGAATTTCATCCTAAACATCTCGGCGTTCATCGTCGTGTGCGAGGCCTTCCTTTGCATCCAGCCCCACTTCGTCTTGTGGCTGAAGACCTTCAATGTCAAGCCGAAGGTAGTGGGCGGCCGCCAAGCAGAGTGCGGAGGTGCCATGGTGGGCAAAATGGCCAACGTCCTATGACTCGAGGGCTCCTTTGCAGAGACCATAAAGGGGTGGCAATCGGGGTGGTTCTACATCACCGAGCTGCGCGACTCCAAATGGGCAGCGGCCCCCGAATTCCGATCTGGCTTCCCTACACGGCTCACCTCATGGAAAGAGACGGGCCTGACGTGGGGTAATTCGGAAGAGCTGACCGGACTCCATACCTGCGTCCAAACCCCGGTGGACAAGAAGCTCAAGCTTGTCAACGTAGTCCAGGTTATGCTCATCCATCGGATCCTCCCATGCCAGCAACGGGCCTTCAACTTGTGGGAGTTTGATCCAGCACAACACCGAACCTTGAGCCGGCTCTTCGACACTACGTACGAAGATGCCTGGAAGGTGCTGTTCAAGGGCGCCGAGGCTCCCTGTCACATCCCTAGTTCTGGTAATGCTTAGTTCTTGCATTAGAGTGCTGCATCATGTTTAAATTCTTTTGAATTTGAAATGGGGATTGATCAAACCCTAGCACCAAATGAATTCAAATAGGCTCAAATAAAATCATTTTCAATGAATCCAAAATGCCCTTTGAAAATGTTCATGATTTATGATAAAGGTGAAAACCTCTGCCAAAAATGATGAACATATTTCTAGGTTATTCCTGGATTTTTGAATTAAATCATAAAGTATTTGCGTTTGGGCATTTAAATGCTAATAAATAGTTTAAATGCTCAAATAATCATAAACTAAAATGTTTGTTGTTGGTTATATTCTAAACAGTGGCATTGATTAGTTTCATGATTTTTGGGTTTGATCTAGTATTTTTAATAAAGCCACACAGCTACAGAAAATTAGAAAAACAATTAAAATGACAAAAGAGAGAGTGAGAAAGGCCAGTGGCCACTTACCTGCACTGGGCCGGCCCACCTGGCCCGTGCCAGTCACCACCCACCTCTGCGAGTAGGCAGAGGAGGGACACCGCGACGTCGCCGAGCTCGCCACTCCACCTCCTGCACTGTGTCGCGCGCCATTCATGGCGCCTCGAAGGGCCTCCTCGGTGCTGTGGCCGCGCCCCTGGACATCTCATTCTCTCCCCCTGTCCTCTCTCTCGCCCTTTCTCGCCATGGCCGAAGCATCTGCCACCGCACCGCCGCCGTAGCCGCGGCCACCGTCGTCCTCGCGCCGCTCCACTGTGTCCGCGAGCCCCGCCGTCGTCCGCTCCGTCGAGCTAGCCGAGCCCCGAGCGCTCGCACGCTCTGCACCGCCTCCACCGACCCCGTCTTCACCGACCGTCGCCGGAGATCCCTTTCGCCGTCACCGCTGCAGCAGCTCGTCCCCGACCTTGCCATCTGCCTCGCCGTGACCACCTTGAGCCTAGCTACCTCCCCATCCTCTCCGTCCCCTCTCTCGAGCACCGTAGCAACCACACAAAGCTCAACCGCACGCGCCACCGCCGAGCTCATTGCCGATGAGACTCCGGCCATGCAACGGCCTAGCCACCCTGCCCGTTAGCCTCACCGCACCCCTAGGAGGCCGCAACACCACTCCACGCACCACTCGCCCGAGCTATGGCCGCCGCCAAACACGTCGCGGGCGCCATTTTCGGCGACCCCGAGCCCAACCACCTGCACCACCCGCCGCGGCTCGCTCCCAGCTACCCATAGAGCCCAACGGCGCCCCGAACAATGCCCTGTACGTGAAACCCGCACCTGCACCGCCGCGTTTGGCCTCGCCGGCGGCTAAACACCGGCGGGTTTGACCCGTTGACCTTGACTGGGTGGGCCCAGGTTGACTTCCCGTGAGCCTATGACAAGTGGGGCCCGTTCTGCTAATTAACCTAGGGTTAGCGCTAACTAATAATAGTTAGTTAAACTAACTACTGACACGCAGGGCCCACAGGTCAGGTTTGACCTGGCCGACACAGTTGACCTGCTGACGTCACACCTATGTCATCTTGTCGATGAAGACTTATTTTACGGATTTATTCTTATATAGG
The DNA here is from genome assembly GCA_021605145.1 of Aegilops bicornis. Lineage (NCBI taxonomy): Eukaryota > Viridiplantae > Streptophyta > Magnoliopsida > Poales > Poaceae > Aegilops > Aegilops bicornis. Next base: position 474,804,386 of record CM038671.1, on the reverse strand, counting down.
AAATTCCAGAAAATGTTGCAAACTTCAAAAATTCATAGAAAATCAACCGTAGCTCCAAATCAAATAAATTATATATGAAAAATGATCAAAAAAATCCAATCTATCCATCTGTACAACTTTCATGCATGTTTAAAAAACTTATACCTGCTGATCAGGTCAAATCAATTAAATGTCATTTGAATTTCACATATGATGTTTGAATTTGAACCTAGGGTTCAAACCAAGTCCATTTAACATGTTGCTAGTTGCATTAGCTCAAAACACATTCATATTGCCATGTCATAGCATGCATCATATTGTGCATTGCATTGATCGTGTTTCTTCTCTATTTGCCGGTGTTGTTCCCCCTCGGTAGACGTTGTACCAACGTTGTGATCGTTGACACTGATGAAGACTCAATGCTATCTTCAGAAGTGCCAGGCAAGCAAAACCCCCTTGTTCATTCCGATACAATCCCACTCTCTCGCTCCTGCTCTCTTTTACTGCATTAGGACAACAACGAATCATCTGTTACTTGCTGCGGTAGTTGAACCCTTATCCTCTGCATGCCCTGTCATTGCCACAGTAAATAGATGAAACCCATTGGCATGAGTAGGAGTTGTTTGAGCCCTGATGTGCCTACTCATTCATGCTTGTTTGTCGTGCCTGCTATTGCTTAGAGTTGTGTCAGGTCTGATTCATCGGGGAGTACATGGTGGGTTGTCTCATTGAAGCCGTCCTTAGGAACTGAGTTCTGTGTTTGTGATCCATGAACAACTACTACCACACATTGGGATCCTTAATTGACTCTCTCGGCTTCTTAACCACCCTTGTTCTCTGTCCAGGAGTTGCAACTAGTTTCTGGTGTTTGTAGGATATGTGTTGGAGGCCGTGCATAGCGGTGACCCTAGGGGTGGGCTATGATGCGGTAGATACATCGTGGCACGGTGTACCGGGCGCCCGTTTGGTGTCTCGGTAACCCTGCTCACATCGTTCGGGGCCGTATGTGGAAACCTCGGCCGGACTCCCTGCGGATGGAACCTGAATAGGCGATAAACCTGGACTAGAGACTTGAGTGTTTAGGTAGGCCGTGGCGAACACCCTCGCCAAAGCTTCCGCTTGAAGGTTGCTGAGATACATGACGTGTACATGGCGGTAAGTGGCGAGAGCGTGTGTGAAGAAGTACACCCCTGCAGGGTTATAAATGATCTATTCGAATAGCCGTTTCCGCGGTAAAGGACTTCTAGGTTGCCTATAACAGTTCATAGACAAGTGAAAGTGGATACTCTATAATGCGCAAGATAAGCGTGAGTACTATGGATGGCGTTCTCGTAGGAAGACGGGAGCGGATCCATAGTGGTGTGTTGATATGGTGAATATGTGGACTCGTGTGCGCCACCTCAAAGGAGTTACTTGCAGTCGTAGTTCAGGATAGCCACCGAGTCAAAGCTGGCTTATGGGTTAAACTCCACCACCCCCCCTTTGTTGATAATGATGCATATGTAGCTAGTTCTGATGTAAGTCTTGCTGGGTACATTTGTACTCACATTTGCCTATTTTATGTTTTGCAGAGAGACGTCAGTCTCGCTAGTAGTTCCGCTTGGACTTCGACGTTTAGCTTGATACCTCAGCTACGATCTTGTGCCCTCGGCAGGATCTGGTAGTTAGTCAGGCTTCTAAGCCTTTTTCTTTTGTAGATGTTTGTACTCAGACTTGTTAAGCTTCTGCATGTGCTTTGACTTGTATGCTCTGAATGTTGGGTCATGAGACCCATGTTTGTAATATCTCGCTCCTCGGAGCCTAATGAATAAATACTTGAGTCATAGAGTTATGTTGTGATGCCATGTTGTATTTACACATATCGAGCATATTGTGTGTATGTTTGAAATGCTTGGTATGTGTGGGATCCGACAATCTAGTTGTTTACCATTGGCAGCCTCTCTTATGGGGAAATGTAGTCTAGTGCTTCCTTGAGCCATAGTAGTCCGCTATAGCCCGGCTCACCGGAGTCCTGCTAGCCCAGCACTACTGCTCAGGACACTTGACTGGCCGGCATGTGTTTCACTTTGTTCTCAGGTTCCGTCCTTCGGGGAAATGTCACGCGGTGACATCCGGAGTCCTGTCTAGCCTGCTACAGCCAGGGTTCCCGAAGTCCTGTTAGCCCAGTGCTACAGCCCGGATTCACACGCTGTTGACCGACATGCTCGATGTGATTCATGTATGCCTGTCCCCATGGGTTAGTGCCGCTTTGGGTTCACGACTAGCCATGTCGGCCCGGGTTCTCTGTCATATGGATGCTAGCGACACTATCATATACATGAGCCAAAAGGCAAAACGGTCCCGGGCCATGGTAAGGCGACACCGTGGAATACCGTGCGTGATGCCGCAAAAGTGATATGAGGTGTTACCGGCTAGATCGATGTGACTTGGAATCGGGGTCTGAGAGCTTTGGTATCGAGCCTGCCATCAGTAGGATTACCAAGCCAAACCCGGTCGAAGTTGTGTCTAGAAATGCTTTAGTTATGTAAGGAATTGATTGTGGAAGGAGCGTAAGGCTCTTTTACTCCTTACACCTCATGGCCTTACGATGCGAGTCAACCTCTTCTCTTCTACGGGGATTAAGAACTAGGCTTCTCATCTATCTATCAGGATGACGTGTTACTAATCCATAGACTTTTAAGATTGTTGGTTTTAAGCCCCAGTTCAGTTTCTACTACTTCCGTGTGTTCATATTGGTCTCGGAACCTCGATGTTGTGCTTCTGAGTGGTTATGCCACCATTTTTGCAGGATGTCTCAAATCATTTTGAGCATTTACAGCCGTTATGCTGTCCGAGTCATCCCAGGTCTCTAAATAGTCTAATGCATTTGCAAATTCCTTCTTTCCGTTCCCGATGTTCCTTTCGGCCAGGTTAATCACACTAATTTCTGAGTTGAGGTATTCTATTGCCTCGACATATATGTTGGAGTTATTATTATGACCCTAGGTGTTTTAGGGAGTCAGCTAGTAAACTAGCCATGTTTTGTGTTCCCCGTGTGATGATTCTGGCCATTATTCTCGAAAGCATCCTGTGATGCCATTTAGTAGTAGGTATTCTATTCACAGGTTCTTGAACCGAGATTCACCCTACTTACCTCCTGTTGATAGTGTTCGCTAGTTCCTTTAGGATATTAGTAACTTTGCGATAGTCCTCGAGGTCCGTGGTATTTCCTTCTTCCAAATACTATGAACCGCTTATGGCGAAGTTCCTCGCTGAACCGAAGGATCACAATCAGAGTACTCTTGAGGAGTTCTCCATTCATAATTGTGAATCTGCCAGTTCTACCCTCTCCGCATGGGTTATCCGGAAGAAATGTTGAGCTTCGCTCGACATACTAATCTACGCATCCAAAACTCAGAAAGATATATGTTCCTTTGAGTTGTCCCTCTTTAGTTGTTTTCTGGCCTCCATCTATCAATTGATAATCAAGAGTATGCGTGCATCCGTTCATCGATGCCTATTATTCTTGTGGTCCGTCAAGCCATTCTATTACGGAATGACTGGAGAAACAAACTCGATACCTTGTCCACTTCGAGGATTGGGTCAAAGTAGTTGTATTTCGCAGATCAAAATGCCAATCCAGCTTTTGATTCTGTTCTACCCTGAAGTATTACCGCCTAATGTCAATAATGTCATGGGAATTGCACACCATCTTATGAATTCTTGACACAGTGATAATTCTCTCCGTCATCATTCGCTCCTCGGTTCCGTGCTGTTGCAACCGGAACACCGACAAGTGAACCATGATGTGTGAAATCAATACTCCTAGCAACTAGCTGCTTGGTAGTAAATGGACAATATTCTCATTCTTAGCGTGTTGGTTATTGAATCATCATTCTAAGATAGATTGTGCTACCTAGTCCTTATTTCTGGTGCACTCTTCGATCAATAGTTAGGATTATTCAATCCCTTCCTTATTTGATCACATCGTCTTGCCCTGAAAAGCAAGATTGTTCTTGAGCTTAGTAACATATCGGTGGTTCGTGATTTTCCGAATATCTTCTCGGAAGTATTACCAGGTTCTCCCCTGACTGTTATGTTGAGCTCGTGATCAAGTTGGTTTCTTGTGAACCACCCTTTCTCCAAGAATCTGTGTTGGATACCCACAGGCAGTTGGTTGAGCTAAACAACAACTTGGAGAGTTGGAAGATAAAAGCTTGTCCGACTTGGTTCATCACTAAGGGATATCCTTGAGTGTGCGTGTGTGCTGAAGAAAGATGATATCTTCATCGATTTTTCCTCGCGATCGGTTGTTGAATCTATTGTCTCGTCCAAACCTTGATTTGAGTGTGGGCTATCATCAAATCCAGTTAGAACCAATGATATTGTAATGTTGTCTTACTCATGGTTGATTCCTCGAGCATGCACCGTTATATCTTTTGGTCTGACCAATACTATCACCGTGTTCACATGATGGTGGAAGTCCAGTGATATGGAAATTCCGATGAGTTGCTGTTGAGCCCATCAGTAGCATTTTGTCTCCCCCATGATTCATGCTGAACATCAACCTAGTGTTGGAAACTTTGTAAGCATTATCTTCGTGTTTCGTTCATGAAGCCTATTTTTTGATGATAGAAGTGACTTCCTCTAATTCACGTGCATTTGATGTAAGTCGTCGCCTTGGATCCGAGAAAGTTTGATTTTGCTTCCTCTGGAATCATCCCAAGTCAGTCATGCATGTGCTAAGTATTCTAAGGTCCGATAGTGATCATCTTCATTCCATATGAATTCCCTAGCACACCAAGCCACTAACTGATTTGTTCAAGGAGAAGAAGTTTCTTCATAAGAGCTAATCATATGGCTTATGCAAGGACTTCGTTATCCCTGATGATGGTTCCCCACCTGAACTCGGTAGTGTTTTATCATAAGAATACTATGTGGTCATGTTTGTCTGGGACAGCGTGTTCACACATGTTTAGCAGAACCAGCTCATGTTTTGGAGCTTGCTATCGTAGTTCATCTCCGAGAATCTCGCAATGCCATCTAAATCGAATTTTTGTTGCAAACTTCATTTTTCTCTCTAGACTGGATGGGTCTGGAATATCCTGACACCAACCAGATCTGAATCTCAGGCAGATATGATGGTTGGACCATTCCTAACATTGCATTTTTTTTCCAGCTTGCACCACCATTGTGCCAATCCGCCATGGGCTGGCCTTCTCGGTAGTTGCTGTCCAATATCAGTTTCAAAAGTGGTCCTACCATGGGTCCCATCCATTTCCGATGATAAGCAAAATCATCCATCGCGTTGTCTTCAACAAGGTAGTCCACATCATCCATTCGAATTCGGATATTTCATTCTTTCGAACTCCTTCAAATGATCGATTGTGATTGCCTTAGGTTGGTATTAAGAGTCTCAATGATCTCTGTATCAAAAGTAATTCTTTTGCCACTTAAGGGAATAATTCTACGAGCCACCTTCCCTAAGGTGCCCCGTTACGGGATCATGGCAATTATCTCCTCGCTACTCTGACTCCATACACCTTCTTTCCAAGTGTGGAATTGTTGCCCACTAAATCAAACCTCGTCATTTGTTATTCCATCCCTCTCTATGTGTGTTTTGTGTCTCAACTCGAGATGTTTCAACGTCTCATTCCGTGAGTTGATCGTCAGTTGTCCGATCTTCGAGAAGATCGATCCTTCTAGAGTTTTCCCTTTCCTCTCGTTGTCATGATAGCTGGAGTTCTCAGAGCAAGACGTCGAGACAAAGATGGTGATCGAATCAACGTTCTTATGAGATGCAACCCGGATGGTGAAGATTGTGTTAGTTTGCATTCCCCTTAAATCTTACCCTACGCTTGAATCTCGGGACGAGATTCTTGTTTAGTGGGGGTGAGTTGTCACATCCCTAGTTCTGGTAATGCTTAGTGCCTTCATTAGAGTGCTGCATCATGTTTAACTTCTTTTGAATTTGAAATGGGGATTGATCAAACCCAGCACCAAATGAATTCAAATAGGCTCAAATAAAATCATTTTCAATGAATCCAAAATGCCCTTTGAAAATGTTCATGATTTCTGATAAAGGTGAAAACCTCTGCCAAAAATGATGAACATATTGCTAGGTTATTCCTGGATTTTTGAATTAAATCATAAAGTATTAGCGTTTGGGCATTTAAATGCTAATAAAGAGTTTAAATTCTCAAATAATCATAAACTAAAATGTTTGCTGTTGGTTATATTCAAACAGTGGCATTGATTAGTTTCATGATTTTTGGGTTTGATCTAGTATTTTTAATAAAGCCACACAGCTACAGAAAATTAGAAAAACAATTAAAATGACAAGAGAGAGAGAGAGAGAGAGAGAGTGTGAGAGAGAGAGAGAGAGAGAAAGGCCAGTGGCCACTTACCTGCACTGGGCCGGCCCACCTGGCCCGTGCCAGTCACCACCCACCTCTGCCAGTGGGCAGAGGAGGGACACCGCGACGTCGCCGAGCTCGCCACGCCACCTCCCTGCCTGCCTGCGCCACCCGCGCCAGTGCGACGCCTCGAAGGGCCTCCTCGGTGCTGCGCCCGCGCCCCTGGACATCTCATTCTCTCCCCCTGCCCTCTATCTCGCCCTTTCCGCCATGGTCAAGACTGCCATCGCACCGCCGCCAGAAGCTGGCCACTGCTGCCCTCGCGCCGCTTCCACCGTGTCCGCGAGCCTCATTGCCGCCCGCCTCCGCCGAAGCTAGCCGAGCCTCGAGCGCCTGCGACGCTCGCACCGCTTTCCACCGACGCCTTTCACCGATTGCCGCCGGAGATCCCTTTCGCCGTCACCGCTGCAGCAGCTCGTCCCCGACATCGCCATCTGCCCCGCCGTGACCACCGTGAGCCTACCTACCTCCCCATCCTCTCCGTCCCCTCTCTCGAGCACCGTAGCGACCGCACGAAGCTCAACCGCACGCGCCGCCGCCGAGCTCGTCGCCGACGAGACTCCGGCCATGCAACGGCCTAGCCACCGCTCGTTAGCCTCACTGCACTTCTCAGAGGCCGCAAAGACCACTCCACGCATCTCTCCGTGCCTCCTAGCGACGAGCCCGAGCTCGCCCGAGCTCCGGCGGCCACCAACCACGTCGCCGGCGCCATTTCCGGCGACCCCGAGCCCAACCACCTGCACCACCCGCCGCGGCTCGCTCCCAGCTACCCATAGAGCCCAACGGCGCCTTAACGGTGCCTCAGACGTGAAACCCGCACCTGTACCACCGCGTTTGGCCTCGCCGGCGGCTAAACGCCGGCGGGTTTGACCCATTGACCTTGACTGGGTGGGCCCAGGTTGACTTCCCCTGAGCCTATGACAAGTGGGGCCCGTTCTGCTAATTAACCTAGGGTTATCGCTAACTAATAATAGTTAGTTAAACTAACTATCGACATTGAGGCCCACAGTGTCAGGTTTGACCTGGCCGACCGATTGACCTTGACGTCACACCTATGTCATGCTGACGCAGTAACTTATTTTCTGGATTTATTCTTATAGGAAATTCCAGAAAATGTTGCAAACTTCAAAAATTCATAGAAAATCAACCGTAGCTCCAAATCAAATAAATTATATATGAAAAAATGATCAGAAAAAATCCAATCTATCCATCTGTACCACTTTCATGCATGTTTAAAGAACTTATACCTGCTGATCAGGTCAAATCAATTAAATGGCATTTGAATTTCACATATGAAGTTTGAATTTGAACCTAGGGTCCAAACCAACTCCATTTAACATGTTGCTAGTTGCATTAACTCAAAACACATTCATATTGCCATGTCATATCATGCATCATATTGTGCATTGCATTGATCGTGTTTCTTCTCTGTTTGCCGGTGTTGTTCCCCCTCGGTAGACGTTGTACCGACGTTGCGATCGTTGACACTGATGAAGACTCAATGTTATCTTCAGAAGTGCCAGGCAAGAAAAACCCCCTTGTTCAGTCCGATACAATCCCACTCTCTCGCTCCTGCTCTCTTTTACTGCATTAGGACAACAACGAATCATCTGTTACTTGCTGCGGTAGTTGAACCCCTTATCCTCTGCATGCCCTGTCATTGCCACAATAAATAGATGAAACCCACTAGCATGAGTAGGAGTTGTTTGAGCCCTGATGTGCCTACTCATTCATACTTGTTTGTCGTTCCTGCTATTGCTTAGAGTTGTGTCAGGTCTGATTCATCGGGGATGAATCGGAGGTGTGTGAACATGTCCTATTGTTGAGAGCTAAGTGTGTGAACACGATTTGGTAAAGGTAGCGGTGAGAGGCCATGTAGGAGTACATGGTGGGTTGTCTCATTGAAGCCGTCCTCAGGAACCGAGTTCTGTGTTTGTGATCCATGAACAGCTACTACCACACATTGGGATCCTTAATTGACTCTCTCGGCTTCTTAACCACCCTTGTTCTCTGTCCAGGAGTTGCAACTAGTTTCTGGTGTTTGTAGGATATGTGTTGGAAGCCGTGCGTAGCACTGACCCTAGGGGTGGGCTATGATGCGGTAGATACACCGTGGCATGGTGTACCGGGCGCCCGTTTGGTGTCTCGGGAACCCTGCTCACATTGTTCGGGTCCGTATGTGGAAACCTCGGCCGGACTCCCTGCGGATGGAACCTGAATAGGTGATAAACCTGGACTAGAGACTTGAGTGTTTAGGTAGGCTGTGGCCGACACCCTCGCCAGGCTTCCGCTTGAAGGTTGCCGAGATACATGACGTGTACATGGCGGTAAGTGGCAAGAGCGTGTGTGAAGAAGTACGCCCCTGCAGGGTTATAAATGATCTATTCGAATAGCCGTGTCCGCAGTAAAGGACTTCTGGGTTGCCTATAACAGTTCATAGACAAGTGAAGGTGGATACTCTAAAATGCGCAAGATAAGCGTGAGTGCTATGGATGGCATTCTCGTAGGAAGACGGGAGCAGATCCATAGTGGTGTATTGATATGGTGAATATGTGGACTCGTGTGCGCCACCTCAAAGGAGTTACTTGCAGTCGTAGTTCAGGATAGCCACCGAGTCAAAGCTGGCTTGCTGCAGTTAAACTCCACCACCCCCCTTTGTTGATAATGATGCATATGTAGCTAGTTCTGATGTCAGTCTCGCTGGTTACATTTGTACTCATGTTTGCCTATTTTATGTTTTGCAGAGAGACGTCAGTCTCGCTATTAGTTCCGCTTGGACTTTGACGTTTAGCTTGATACCTCAGCTACGATCTTGTGCCCTCGGCAGGATCTGGTAGTTAGTCAGGCTTCTAAGCCTTTTTCTTTTGTAGATGTCTGTACTCAAACATGTTAAGCTTCCACATGTGCTTTGACTTGTATGCTCTAAATGTTGGGTCATGAGACCCATGTTTGTAATATCTCGCTCCTCGGAGCCTAATGAATAAATACTTGAGTCGTAGAGTTATGTTGTGATGCCATGTTGTATTTACACATATCGAGCATATTGTGTGTATGTTTGAAATGCTTGGTATGTGTGGGATCCGACAGTTTAGTTGTTTATCCTTGGCAGCTTCTCTTATGGGGAAATGTAGTCTAGTGCTTCCTTGAGCCATAGTAGTCCGCTATAGCCCGGTTCACCGGAGTCCTGCTAGCCCAGCACTACTGCTCAGGACACTTGACTGGCCGGCATGTGTTTCACTTCGTTCCTGTGTCTGTCCCTTCGGGGAAATGTCACGCGGTGACATCCGTAGTCCTGTCTAGCCTGCTAGCCCAGTGCTACAGCCCGGATTCACACGCTGCTGACCGACATGCTCGATGTGATTCATGTATGCCTGTCCCCATGGGTTAGTGCCGCTTTGGGTTCACGACTAGCCATGTCGACCCGGGTTCTCTGTCATATGGATGCTAGCGACACTATCATATACGTGAGCCAAAAGGCGCAAACAGTCCCGGCCATGGTAAGGCGACACCCGTGGGAATACCGTGCGTGAGGCCGCAAAGTGATATGAGGTGTTACCGGCTAAATCGATGTGACTTGGAATCGGGGTCCTGACACTCCCGCATCCGCTACCAAAGATCACGGATTCAGCTCGCAGCATCAAGCCAGCGAGGTAAGCTATTTTACCCTTTACGGGAATCTTTTTTCATAGTTTGACTCTATGCGGGATCTAAAACTCCCTCACCTTTGACAGGACTGGCAGAAGACGTCCGGACAGGTTAACTGTCTGGCTCCCTTGCCAGAAGACCCAGCGGACGCCCGCTTGACGGGGCTGCTGGTTCCGGCACCTTACGTGGTGCCGGAGAAGAAACCAGAAGAAGGCCACGGGAACTCGGTGGATTTCCCGGCGCCAGGTGTTTTCGGACTCATCGTCCGATGACTCCGAGGCGGACTCCTCCCAAGACGAGGAGGAGGAAGAGGCCTCTCCCGGGGGAGAGAAGAAAGGAAGGCCGCCTAATCGGGAGGCCGGAGGGTCCAAGAAGGGAAGGACCCTCCCTCCGGACTACACCGCCAACACCGACGACGGCGGAGAGGAGTGGCCACCAAGGACCAAGCCCCTGGCGGAATCGTAAGTGTCCGGACACCAGAATAACTCATGGCATTCCATTTGTCGCACAACATCTTCTAATGCCGAGTATAACCATGCAGCCCGCCCAAGGACGGGCTCGACGATTCGTCGAGCGGCTCCCTGGATTCGTCGGAGGTGAATAGCACCTCACTTCCGACCGCCTCGTCTCCTCCTGCCGCGGATGACGCCGGGGTGGAGTCCCAAAAGGGGCCCAGCCAGGAGGAGGTGGCCATGGAGGCGCCGCAAGGCGACCTCCCGGACTCTGGGCGCAAAGGGTATAAAACCCCGAAGGGCTTCAAGTCCGGCCCTGTGCCGGACTCCATACCGGAACCTTCAGTGGTTCCGGAGTCCAACAGGCGACCCTGAAAGTGCGTTATATCGACTAGAGGGGGGGGGGGTGAATAGGCAATTTTAATGAATTCTTCACTGAGGAATTTGCCGGTGAGGAAATTTCTTAGCGAAGAACTACTTGCAGCGGAATAAGTACTCAGAAGTAAGCATAACAGAATGCGGGCATGGTCATCATGATGAAATGAAGACAAACAAAGGAGTACAGAAAGCGTAAACACAGGATAGCACAAGATGAAGACAAACAGGTGAAGAAATTGAACTGAGGAAATTGAGAAAGTCTTGATCAAAGTCTTCAAACACAGATATGAACAAACACTCAACACAATAATGAGGAAATGAAAGGGTTGAGGAAATAGAACCCGATAAGGTTGGTGAAGACAATGATTTGGTAGACCAGTTCCAACTGCTTTGTCTCGGTTGTACGTCTGGTTGGAGCGGTTGAGTATTTAAACTCGAGGACACAGTCCCGGACACCCGATCCGAAAGCACGCAGCTCGGGACACCAAGTCCTCACCGTATTCTCCTTGAACTAAGGTCACATGCAGACCTCGTCCAATCACTCGTGGTAAGTCTTCAGGCGACTTCCAAACCTTCACAGACTTGGTCACTCGGCGATCCACAATTCCTCTTGGGTGCTCTAGACCATGACGCCTAACCGTCTGGAAGAAGCACAGTCTTCAAAGGTAACAAGCGTCGGATCCACGCAGGATCAATTTCTTCAGTGATGCTCAATCACTTTGGGTTTGTAGGGGTTTGGTTTTGGGTTTTTCCTCACTCGATTTATTTTCACTCAAAGTCCTCAGAGGATGGGTTGCTCTCAAATGACAAGTGTCAAGTTTCTCTCGGAGCAGCCAACCAGCTAGTGGTTGTAGGGGGCGGCTATTTATAGCCTAGGGAGCAGCCCGACATGATAAGACATAAATGCCCTTCAATGATATGACCGTTAGGTGGATAAGATATTTTGGGACAGTCGGCAAAGCACAACAACGATCGGAAATTTGAATCTCAAATTCCTCGGGGCTATCATGTTCCTCACTTTGTGTAGGCAATCCGACCTTTGGCGAATTCCTAACTCCTCGGTCGAACAAATTCTCAAATGACCGGAAGAACTTCGTCTCATCCTTTGAAGAAATTGTGTGAGCTGTATGAGATTTCCAAAGGCTTCACTCGAAGGGATTGGTAGGTGTAGGATTTTGAGTTGAGCATCACATGGAAATTTTTCCTTAGTATTTCCTCGACCCCCTTTAACAGTACGGTGTTTCCTATGACTCAAGAAAGGAAAAATGAAACTACGAAAACAAAAGTCTTCACGCTTCATGTTCTTCAAATGAATACCAAGTCTTCAAGGTCACACCAATTTCTTCACTTTCAAAGTCTTCAGAAAGTCTTCAAAATATCAAAGTCTTCAGTCGAAGAACTTCATTTTTAGGGGTCGACTTTCTCTGTAAATATCAAACTCCTCATAGACTTATAGACCTGTGTACACTCACAAACACATTAGTTTCTTAACCTATAAGTCTTCAATACACCAAAATCACTAAGGGGCACTAGATGCACTTACAATCTCCCCCTTTTTGGTGATTGATGACAATATAGGTTAAGTTTTCAACGGGGATAAACATATGAAGTGTAAATATTGATAATGAGGAATTTGATTGCAAGATATAGAAGAACTCCCCCTGAAGATGTGCATAGTGAGGAATTTGCTTTTGAGGCAATGCACATTTTGAAGAGTTGAATCATGGAGATCTCCCCCTATATCTTGTAATTCATACGCATTTGACATATAATATGAAGAATTTGAAATGCATGATGAAATATGGTGCTTGATGTAATTCAGCATGCGTGCGATAACATTAATGAGGAACAAGCATGCAAAGTAACGCATCAAGAGTATCAGAGCACAACAAAAAAACTCAAGAGAATCAGAGCATAGTGCATCAAAAGTACCAAAGCACCATCGGGTTTAAGATTACAACTCGATCCAATAAAGTTTCAGAAGAACGAGAGTTGTAACTTAATAAATTGTTGTATACGGGCAATAAAATAGACCCGCTTGAAGACTAACTCAAATTTCTCCCCCTTTGTCATCGAATGACCAAAAGGATCGAAACTGAGGACTAACGCTCCTGAAGAATTTCAAGTTGAAGAAGGAGCGCCAGCGTTGTTGGGGTCGGTTGTTGTAGTAGGACCTGCCGCGGTGTCGTCCAAGTCTTCATTTTCATCAGTGTCGCGCGATGAAGAATAGGAGCTAGCCACCAAGGAAGGAACTTTGACCTTCTTGTATTTCTTCGGAGGAGGTGCGGACCAGTCAAATTCTTCCTTGAGTCCCATTGTCGTTAGTTCTTCCGCCTTTGTAGACATGTGAAAGAACAGCCAGTGCGTTTGAAGGTTTCATGGAGGTAGTAGTGGTTTTTCTTCACTACATTGTGTGCTGAGGTCATGTTGTGAAGGATTGAACCAAGCGGACGCTTGACCCATTTATGATTGCGATCAACCTTCCGATGAAGGCGAGGAGTAACTCACGATCAGTCATCACCACAGGTGCAGAGCTTGAGGACTTTGCTTGACCGAGGTATTTGCGGCGAGTCATGGGTGGCGAGTCATCATTGGTGGAATAGGATGCTGCTTATAAACTGTCCATCCAATGGACGAATGCCTTCATCGATCACAGCAGTGGCCTTGCCCTTGTCATCACCGAGGTAAATGTCCGTTTGAGGACTTCAATCGGGGCAAGTAGCTACAGTGGTTCGTAGTATCAGCCTTGTAATTGAGTGAAGACCTTGTCTGATGAATCTCATTATCCAATGCGCATAAGGCTTCAGCTCAAATGGTGACATAGCAATGTTTGCCAGAGTCCTCATGAAGAAATCATGGAAGTTGACGGGAACACCATGGATGATGTTGAAAAGCATATTCTTCATGATCCCAACGACTTCTTCATCATTCGAGTCGTGGCCTTTGATAGGACTCATTGTCTTCGTCAGAATCTGATAGATAGTCCGAGGCACATACAATAATTCCTTGACGAGGAATTTGGTTCTTGGGGCCTGCCTTGGCTTCAAAGGCTTCATCAGCACTTGCATATAGTGATTTGAAAGTTCTGGTTCATTGTAGATACAACGTGCACCATCAAGTGGAGGACTGAGTGGTAGAGCATGAAGCAATTCAGTTCTTTGGTGCCTTGTAGTGAGTATTTTGGACATCGATCTAATACCCATGAGTTCACGTCTTGACATCTCCGGTGATGTGCAGCGTTGCATAGAATTGAAGAATGAGTTCTTCATTCCGATCCACGATATATCAGTGCAGAAATTCAGAAGTCCAGCGTCGTGAAGAACACTGAGGACTGGCTCAAAGCCTGGCAGAGACTCCATGTCCACATGAGGAATGTGAGCATGATCGAAGACTTTGTCTTTGTTGAAGAGCACTGAGGAATACAAGTTGGCTTGGCTGGCAGTCCAGAAACGCCTCTTCCTTATGCGAGCAGAATAATATGGATTATAGTTAGTGAAGAATACGTGCTCGACAAAGAAATCATCAGCCTTGAACTTTTGTTTGCTTGAGAACGGATTCTTTTGCTTGGGCAGATGGGTATCAGTGAGTTGCATCAACACCTCAGGAATCGCAAGTTCAGGTTCTTCAGGCTGAGGAATTTCTTGTTCCTCAATAGGTGCAGTCTGTGGATCAAGAAGCAGTTCATCAACACTAGTGGCTGGAATTTCTTCATGCATGAGCAGGTGGGTTGAGTTTCTTGAGTCCATTTGGACTTGTTGGTGCGAGGACCGAGGAATCTGTTGGAGCAGGTGAAGAGAGGAGTATTTGGATGCAGACTTTCCCAAAAGTCATCATTCATCACCGTGTGGTGCACCCTATATCCACATCTTCATCTTCAATTTCCTCAACACCAGCCTCTTCAGCTGTGAACTGAGGCATAGGTGAGGAAATGACTGGGGTTGAAGGGATTGCGTCCACTTCAATTTCTTCATCAAGCTGCTCTGACGAAGCAGTAGAATGGTGTTCTTCATCAGATCCGATTGGGATCTCATAGTCTTCTCCAAAAGGAACAAGATTCTTTGATGGCATGGAGGAAATCGGAACATCATCAATTGGATTTTCGAATGAGCTAGTCATTGGCTTCATTTTCTTCGCAGCCGAAGAATTTGACACAGCTGATGCCTTCCTTTTCTTCATCGCAGCTCGTTACGCATCCTTGGTTTTCTTCACCTCGAGGCGGATGGAAGAATTGGAGTTGGTGTTGGCGCAGGAGGAGCCGAGGAATTTGGTTGAATTTCTTCAGCACAACCGATGCAGCTTGCCTGTCTTGTTCAGTTTCTTCAGCGCACCACTAGTGGATGCCCCGGCAATTTCTTCGGGCTGGAATGGGATCATCAGCCTGGAACTAGCATTTTCATCGGCCGCTGAACTTCATCGGTGGTAGGCAAGTTCTTCAGTCGGCTGAGCTGAGGCTTCAGCCTGAGGAACTTCATGTTGCGTTGGGGCAGCAACATTGGTGAATTTCTTCGTCAGATTGATGAATATGACCTTGGCTCCTTGCCAATTAGCATAATAAGAATCGAAGTTTTTGCTGAGGTCTTGAATTTCAGTCTGGACCTTGAGAAGTTCCTCAGGTGTCATTTTGACAACGTTTTTCTTCAGGAACTTCTCCTTTACGTATTGAGCCTTCTTGATTTCTCTTGCCTTTTCAAACTTCCATTTCTCTTCAGCGATGAAATGGGTCAACATATGACTTTGTCCAGGGGTCAGATGAAAGTCAGGCATAGGGGTATTTGGATCCTTGTGCCAGAGATCAATATAATCGAGGATTTTCCTTGGATCCAACAGCAGTGGCACAAATGTGCCTTTGGCTCTAGCGGCCCTTTCTTGGCGATCTCTGAAACACCAGAGGCAATCGAGAAACCAACAGTCCTTTGACATGTAGCTAGATGCACAGGAACTGAGGACTTTGAAGGAGCTGTTGAGGACTTTGGTGGAGCTGTAGCAGTGTGAGGAATTTGCCTTGAGGGCACTGCTGAGGAACTTGGCCGTGAGGGCGCTGATGGTGAAGCACTTGGCTTATGAGCAGGCTTCTTTGGCATGGATTTCCTCGGTTTTACCGAGGCCTCGATGTGATAGCGATGGCAGAATCCTCATTGAATTTCTTCACCGCCTCCTTGGCTTGTCTTGCCAATTTAGCTTGGCGCTTAGCCCATTCTTCAGAAAGTCCTCACCACACTTGATCTTTGGTGGGGTCAGCTACTTGGCAGTGCCAATGGAGCTCTTGGGCATGGAGGATTGAGAGCGAATTTCTTCATGTACTTTGGAGTCACATATCTATATTCCCTCCATTCCCTTGCCCATCTCCGTTCAATCTTCTGAATGCGCACCTTGCGCTGATTTTTGCTTCCTTTGCCAAATTTTGCTTCATCAGGTGTGCAATAGTCAGCATAAATTTCCTCAGGGATCTCAAAAGCTGTCATAACCTCAGGTTTCTTTCCTCCTTTCTGTGGCTTCTTACCGTCTGCCATATTCTTCAGTTGAGGAATTTGAACAATTGAGTTCTCTCAAGAAGTATGCAACTTTTCTTCGAGGAACGCTGCAAATGAGTTAAGTTGATGAGAACCTAGTGATTTAGCAGCAGACATGAGTACTGTGAATGTAGTATAGTTGCGAGGAATTTGGAGAGGTCATATGCGTTCTCGTAAGGTTTTTCAAAAGAACAAGTTTTGAGGATTTTGACCAGATGAGCCTTGAAGAATTTCACTAAGCGTTCTTTGTCTTAGGTTCCAGAGTTGTACAGATTGAGGATCCACACAATTGAGGAATCTTGAAGAAAAATGATTGCTTAGAGAAACGAATCAAGAGCATATAACTAGTGAGGTGTTTGTGTGTGCGGTTTTGAAGAATAAAACACCTTTGAAGATTTTGTAGTATAAGATTTGGATCAACGAGAGTAATAAAAGTAACTTTTAATTACCCGAAATGAAGAACACGATGAACTGAGAAGAACGGATGGGAAGTTCGTCAGGTTAGATCTTCCTTTCCCTAACTCGGCGGAGGAAGACAGCTACGGCGGCGGCGGAGTGAGGATTTCCTTGATCGGCGCGAAATCGTCGGGCAACGGGGTCGAGGCAGTGAAGCTCTTCCTCACCGGCGACGATGGAGTAGCGGTGGCGCTAGGGTTTGAGGAGCTCGAACGGGAGAGAGAGGTCGAGCGGAGTAAAAGAAGTGAGGAAGGGGAGAGGGGTATTTATAGACAAGGTGAAAAACTGTTCGCCCGAAGATTTGGGACGAACGTGCCCCTGCCCTTTCTCCTTCACGCGACATGTGTCACCCACGATCAGTATAGTGGAGATCGTGGTATGCGATCGTGGGTGAGTAAAATAATGCATCGTGGGATGCGGAACAGTTTGAGCGACAAAACCGAAAATTTGGATAAGATCGGTTTTAAAGTTTCGTTCATAATTTCTTGGTGACAAGGACTCGGTGAAGATTTTGAACGAAGTTTCAAATAGAACGCACATGAAGAATTTGTGAATAGATTGGGTTGAGTATAGCATAGAGGGGAAGGGTCCGATCACATTCACTTAGCGTAAAAAACGACTTGAAGAAATAACCATAAGTGAATCTCAGTAGAGGACATAAACCCATATATATATATAGCCAATGAAGAAAGACGACGGAAACGGTGAAGATTTTGCAAAGTTGAAGAATTTGAAAAACTGAAGAATTTCAAAAGCGAGGAAAAACTCAAATTGAAGATTTTCAACTTTGGTGGTGGTGTGACCCAATCGTATAAGAATGATGATTTCAGACACCGCGAACAATTGTCGAGGGTTACGAGAATCAAATTCTTCTTTAATTTCTTCACACTTAGAGTGTTATTCTTCATTGATTGAAGAAAAACGTTTCTTCATGTGTTGCACATCTAAGTCATCAATTTTGCATAAGTGTCAGGATGTGTGTCGTTTTCAAAGAACGTTCGAAGATTCTAAGATATTTAGCTCACACCGCAACTTGCTAAATCTCTTCTCATCCAAGGGCTTAGTGAAGATATCGGCTATTGTTCTTCAGTCTTCACGTGCTCGATGGAGATGTCGCCCTTCAACACATGATCACGAAGAAAATGATGACGAATCTGAATGTGCTTTGTCTTCGAAAGTGCTGAACTGGGTTGTGAGCAATCTTGATTGCACTCTCATTGTCGCGATGAGAGGCACATTCTTCACGTTGATGCCGTAGTCCTTGAGAGTTTGCTTCATCCACAGCAATTGAGCACAACACGAGCCAGCAGCAATGTATTCAGCTTCCGCATGATGCGGTGATACGCAGTTCTGCTTTCTTCGAGGACCAACGGACCAAAAGATCGTCCGAGGAAATGACAAGTGCCGAAGTTGACTTGCGGTCCACACGATCACCAAAGATAGTCGAGTCGAATATCCAATGAGATCAAAAGCAGAGCCCTTGGGGTACCATAATCCTAGTGTTGGTGTGTGAGCAAGACATCGAAGAATGTGCTTCACCTTATGGTGTGATTCCTTCGGTGTAGCTTGAAATCGGGCACACATGCAAACACTAAGCATTATATCTGGCCTAGATGCACATAAGTACAATAAAGAACCAATCATGGAGCGGTATACCTTGTGATCGAAGTCAATACCATTTTCATCGATTGCATAGATGGCCATTTGTGGGCATAGGAATTTTGACGCCTTTGCAATCTTGCATGCAATTTCTTCAGGACATCTTTGAGGTATTTCTCTGAGATATGAATATGCCATTGTGTTGTTGACGAATTTGAAGACCTAAGAAGAATTTCAACTCTCCCATCATAGACATTTGATATTCTTCACTCATCATATAGGCAAATTCATCACTATAACGTTGGTCAGTACAGCCAAAGATAATATCATCAACATATATTTGGCACACAAACGGTTCACCATCATAAGATTTAGTAAAGAGAGTAGGGTCAAGTGAACCGGGTGTGAAGCCATTCTTCACGAAGAATTCCTTCAATGTATCATACCACGCCTGGTGGGGCTTGTTAGAGACCATAGAGGGCCTTATTAAGTCTCAAGACTTTGTCAGATTCTTTGGATCTTCAAAACACAGGGGCTTGAGCAACATATACTTCTTCCTCAAGCTTACCATTGAGGAATGCACTTTTCACATCCATTTGATATAAAGTGATATTGTGATGGTTAGCATAGGCGAGTAATATCGAATAGACTCAAGTCTAGCAACAGTGCAAAAGTTTCATCGAAATCAATTCCTTCAACCTGTGTGTAGCCTTGAGCTACTAGTCGTGCCTTATTCCTCACCACAAGGCCATTTTCATCTTGCTTGTTGCGGTAGATCCACTTTGTGCCAATGATATTATGCTTGCGAGGATCTGGACGTTTGACCAGTTCCCAGACATTGTTGAGCTTGAACTGATGTAATTCTTCTTCCATAACCTGAATCCACTCCGGCTCCAGAAATGCTTCATCTACCTTAGTGGGCTCTGTGATAGAGACGAAAGCATAGTGCCCACAAAAGTTAGATAAATGTGAAGCTTTTGAGCGTGTGAGAGGACCTGGCGCTTTAATGTCATCGATGATCTTCTCCACTTGCACTTCTTTTGCAACGCAAGGATGAGCTGGTTGTCGTCGAGGAATTTGATCATTTTCCTCAACACCAATGTCTTGACATTATCTTCAGTGCATCATTTCGACGTTCTTCGGCGACAGGAATGAATTCTTCAAAGAGTTTCTTCAAGAGGAATGACATCCTCGGTTGCCTTGAACTTGATAGATTCCTCGGTGCTGGTTCATCTAACACGAAGGTAGGTGCTCTCTTTGCGAGCCATTAGTTTCATCGAACCGCACATCTACAAAGGTCAACAATCTTGTGAAGAGTGATATTGAAGACTCTGTAGGTGTGGAGTCCTTTCCGTAACCAAGCATAAAACCTTCATGTGCTTTCGGTGCAAATTTAGAATTGTGATGAGGATCTCTGATCCAGCATTTAGCACCGAAGACTTTGAAATAACTTACATTTGGTTTCTTGTCATTGAGGAGTTCATAGGCAGTCTTCTTGAAGAATTTGTGAAGATATACTCTGTTGATGATGTGGCACGCCGTATCAATTGCATCAATCCAAAAATGACTAGGCGTTTTGTATTCATCAAGCATAGTGCGAGCCATCTCAACAAGAGTTCTGTTCTAGCGCTCCACGACGCCCATTTCTTTGAGGAGTATAAGGAGCAGATAACTCATGAGTAATACCAAGTTCATCAAGGTAGGCATCAAGACCAGAATTCTTGAACTCAGTTCCATTGTCACTCCCCGATGTGTTTGATCTTCACACCAAAGTTAGTTGAAGCCCTCGAGGAAAATCGTTTGAAGACTTCACGCACTTGATTTTTGTAAGTAACAATGTGTACCCATGTGTAACGAGAGTAATCATCAACAATAACAAAGCCATATAGAGATGCATCATTAACGACGGTGAATAATGATTGGGACCAAAGAGGTCCATGTGAAGCAATTCGAAGGGACGAGTAGTGGTCATGATAGTCTTCACTGGATGCTTGGCCTTGGTCATTTTTCCAGCTTCACAGGCTCCGCATAAGTGATCCTTGAGGAATTTGACATTTTCAATGCCAATGACATGCTTCTTCTTTGCAAGTGTGTGCAAATTCCTCATGCCTGCGTGACCAAGTCGCCGATGCCATAGCCAGCCTTCTGAAGCTTTTGCAAGTAGACACACGGCTGGTTGTGGTCCTGTAGAGAAATCAACAATATAAAAGTCTCCTCTCCTAAAGCCTTTGAAGACTTTGGAATTGTCAGCTTCCATAATCAAAACACAATGATACTTTCCAAAGATAACAACCATATCAAGATCACAAAGCATTGAGACTGACATGAGGTTGTATCCTAAGGACTCAACAAGCATGACTTTGTCCATGTGTATGTCCTTAGAGATCGCAACCTTACCAAGACCCAATACGACTTTTGCCTTTGTCAAAGAAAGATGATATGCTTCAGATGTGACGGTGATAAGGGAGCATCCATCAATAGATTCTTGTCACCAAATCATGTGATTTGTACAACCACTATCGAGAACCTACTCAGTGGCTTTGGGTTGATCATCCTGCAGATGAATTAGTACAACTTACAATCTCATATACTTCATCAGTGAAGAATATGATATCATGTTCATTAGATGAATTTCATCAGTCAGTATTAACAGATAAACAGTATGAGGACGTGTGAAATGAAAGGTCATTTCATCATGATTAGCCTGCATCCTTTCAGGCAATTTCACAGTCCTCAAGAAAATTCTTCAGACGTTAAGGCACGCCCGGAGACCTGACCCTGCAGAAGAGATTAGTTCTTTTCTTCACCACCCACATCTGAAGGGGTGGCAAAGAGTTCATTACTCATGCGAGCACCATACGAGAATGGTGGCAAAGAAGCCAAACCATTTCGTTTCACATAAGAGGGGTTAGGGTAAGCATATGAATAAGCAGAGAAATTCTTCGAGGACTTATGAACATATTGGTTTGAAGAATAATGCACATATTCATAGCCGTTAGCTCTACCCTGCGAAACAGAGTTGTTAGCATGATGATAATCATATGAGGACTTTGATCCTTTTGAGGAATTTGATCCACGTGAGGAATTTGGTCCGTATGAGGACTTGGATCCATATGAAGAATTTGGTCCATATGAAGAATTTGATCTGGGTTCCTATTCTTCACAGGTGGTGTCATGAGGACATTCACCTGAAGACTTTCAAGGCACTTCTTGGGAACCCAGATTTTCTTCATAGGGGAACCGTTCCTGCAGTTAGTGCCAACATATCTAGCAAATACTTCACCATTCTGATTTTTGAACAATTTATAGTTGAGTCAAATGACTCATCAGAAGAATGAGGAGATTCGCATGTAAAGCCAGATAAGTTAGATGGATCAATCGAGGTCCCTTTGCAGCAACCCATGAAGTTTTGGGATACCGCTCAAAGCTTCAATATGTTCCATCAGCATTGAGTTTCCTCTCAAATGCAATACCCTCTTTCCTAGGGTTCTGTTGAGGATCTGCTTTTAAGCACATCACAAAGAGTCTGATGCCCTTTGAGGCTTTTGTACATGCCTGTCATATACAATTCCTTCAGCCCTGCATCGTCAATGATACTAGCAATGTCCTCAGATGAAGAATTAGTGATTGCAGAGGCAGGTGAAGAATTTGTAACAGTTGAAGCATTTGAACATTCAGGTGAAGAATTAGCAGATTCACGTTCAATGCACTTTAAGCATGGAGGAACAAATTCTTCTGGAAGCGCTGATTTGTTGAGCAAGTAATGAATCGCGCTCCTTCGAAGATCTTCATAACTCACTCTTAGCTTCTCAAGATCTTGCTTTCTTTGAAGAAATTCATAAGAAAGTTTCTCATGATCGAGATAAGAGAGTGTTATGATGACCTTGAAGGTCATCAAACCTAGACCAAGTCTCAAGATTTTTAGTCGTGGCTTTAGTGCGATCCATTTCTTCACCTAACATATCATCACTCTTATCTAGCATGTTTTGAACCTTTTCCAAAACCCTTTGTTGTTTTACAGCAATTTTAGCAAGTTTTGAGTAATCGGGCTTTAGATCTTCATCGATTCATTTTCACTAGATTCAGAGGAGGTATATTTGAGTACCTTGGCACCCTTTGCCATGAAGCAATAGGTGGGAGTGTAGTCATCACTATCTTCATCAGCATTGTTGGTGAGGTCATTTTCTTGAGTTGAAGATGGACTTGTCGATTTAAAGCGAGAGCGAGAGCTAGACTCGCCACACCAGACTCAGATTCTTCTGATGCCTCCTCTTCCTCATGTTCCTCAGATTCAGCTTCAGAGTCCATTTCCTTGCTAATGAATGCCCGAGCCTTTTTGGAGCTGCTCTTCTTGTGAGAAGAAGGCTTTGAGGATTTTGATGATGAATATTTCGATGATTTCTTCTTCTTCTTAACGTCATCAGAACTATAATCCTTGTGTTTCTTCTTCTTTAATTCCTTTTCCCACTGAGGACAATCTTGGATGTAGTGACCAGGTTTCTTGCATTTGTGACAAAGTCTTCTCTTATAGTCACTGGATGAGGAATCACTGTTCCTTGAGGATTTTCCAAATCGACCACGTCTTGAGAACTTCTGGAATTTCTTCACGAGCAGTGCTAGCTCCTGGCCTAATTCTTCAGGATCTCCAAGGCTACTACTAGAGTCTTCACACTCAGATTCAGACACAGCCTTGGCCTTCAGGGCACGTGTTTTTCCATAGCTAGAACCATAGAGATCTCTCTTTTCAGCAAGCTGGAACTCATGAGTATTTAGCCTCTCGAGGATATCAGCAGGATCAAGTGACTTGTAGTCAGCACGCTCTTGTATCATCGGTGCGAGTATCAAATGAGGAATCAAGCGATCTTAACAATTTCTTCACCACCTCATGGTCGGTGATGTCAGTGGCCCCAAGTGCTTGAAGCTCATTTGAGATGTCAGTGAGGTGATCGAAGGTCTGTTGAACATTTTCGTTGTCGAGTCGTTTGAAGCGGTTGAAGAGATTCCGAAGAACATCAACTCGAGAGTCATGCTGAGTTGAGACTCCTTCATTCACTTTGGACAGCCTGTCCCAGATGAGCTTGGCAGTTTCCAAAGCACTCACTCTTCCATATTGACCTTTGCTCAGATGGCCACATATGATATTCTTCGCTTGAGAAAAGAGTTGCTTGAATCTCTTCACATCAGCAGCATTCAGAGAAGGTGTGACTGAGGGAACACCATTTTCCACAACATACCAGAGATCTTTATCAATTGCTTCAAGATGCATTCGCATCTTGTTCTTCCAAAGGGGTAGTCCGTCCCATCAAAGGTAGGACACCGCCGAGACCTTGATCATACCTGCGGTCGACATAACTAAAACT
Organism: Aegilops bicornis; assembly: GCA_021605145.1. Classification (NCBI taxonomy): domain Eukaryota; kingdom Viridiplantae; phylum Streptophyta; class Magnoliopsida; order Poales; family Poaceae; genus Aegilops; species Aegilops bicornis. Next base: position 474,780,612 of record CM038671.1, on the reverse strand, counting down.
CCAGGTGGTTAAACCAAAATCACACAGAACAAGGGAGTACCTTGCTCTGATACCAATTAAAAGTGCGTTATATCGACTAGAGGGGGGGTGAATAGGCGATTTTACGAATTCTTCACTGAGGAATTTGCCGGTGAGGAAATTCCTTAGCGAAGAACTACTTGCAGCGGGATAAGTACTCAGAAGTAAGCATAACATAATGCGGGCATGGTCATCATGATGAAATGAAGAAAAACAAAGAGTACAGAAAGCGTAAACACAGGATAGCACAAGATGAAGACAAACAGACTGAAGAAATTGAACTGAGGAAATTGAGAAAGTCTTCAGTCAAAGTCTTCAAACACGGATATGAACAAACACTCAACACAATAATGAGGAAATGAAAGGGTTGAGGAAATAGAACCAGTAAGGTTGGTGAAGACAATGATTTGGTAGACCAGTTCCAACAGCTGTCTCAGTTGTACGTCTGGTTGGAGCGGCTGAGTATTTAAACTCGAGGACACACAGTCCCGGACACCCAGTCGCTGAGCACACAGCTCAGGACACCAAGTCCTCACCGTATTCTCCTTGAACTAAGGTCACACAGACCTCGTCCAATCACTCGTGGTAAGTCTTCAGGCGACTTCCAAACCTTCACAGACTTGGTCACTCGGTGATCCACAATTCCTCTTGGATGCTCTAGACCATGACGCCTAACCGTCTGGAAGAAGCACAGTCTTCAAAGGTAACAAGCATCGGATCCACGCAGGATCAATTTCTTCAGTGATGCTCAATCACTTTGGGTTTGTAGGGGTTTGGTTTTGGGTTTTTCCTCACTCGATGATTTTCACTCAAAGTCCTCGGAGGATGGGTTGCTCTCAAATGACAAGTGTCAAGTTTCTCTCGGAGCAGCCAACCAGCTAGTGGTTGTAGAGGGCGGCTATTTATAGCCTAGGGAGCAGCCCGACATGATAAGACATAAATGCCCTTCAATGATATGACCGTTCGGTGGATAAGATATTTTGGGACAGGTGGCACAAGAAGACAACAACGGTCGGAAATTTGAATCTCAAATTCCTCGGGGCTATCATGTTCCTCACTGTGTAGGCAATCCAGACCTTGGCGAATTCCTAACTCCTCGGTCGAACAAATTCTCAAATGACGGAAGAACTTCGTCTACATCCTTTGAAGAAATTGACTGAGCTGTATTAGATTTCCAAAGGCTTCACTCGAAGGGATTGGTAGGTGTAGGATTTTGAGTTGAGCATCACATGGAAATTTTTCCTTAGTATATCCTCGACCCCTTTAACAAAGACGGTGTTTCCTATGACTCAAGAAAGAGAAAAACGAAACTACGAAAACAAAAGTCTTCACGCTTCATGTTCCTCAAATGAATACCAGGTCTTCAAGGTCACACCAATTTCTTCACTTTCAAAGTCTTCAGAAAGTCTTCAAAATATCAAAGTCTTCAGTCGAAGAACTTCATTTTTAGGGGTCGACTTTCTCTGTAAATATCAAACTCCTCATAGACTTATAGACCTGTGTACACTCACAAACACATTAGTTTCTTAACCTATAAGTCTTCAATACACCAAAATCACTAAGGGGCACTAGATGCACTTACAGAGCTTCAAGTCCGGCCCTGTGCCGGACTCCATACCGGAACCTTCTGTGGTTCCGGAGTCCAACAGGCGACCCCTTCATAAGAAGGGCAAGACTGCGACGCCGGTGAACTCCGTCCAACCGGAGGCACCGGATGATTTGATGGAGGCGCTTAACAACGCTTCCATCGACGAGGAGCACCGCACTGTTATGAGTGTGGTGATTCAGAAGGTTCAGTCCGCCAAGAGCGGGCTGACTGAAGCCTGTGCCAGCCTTCTAACAGGCTTTGATGTATGTATTTAAGATATGTAAAAATATTACCGCATAGACAGTAGCCCCTGATGCTCAGTTTGGTGTTCGGAAAGAAGTAGCCGAACTGAGGATCTAAAAAGATATACGCAAGAGTCTAACATAAGTATGTCAATATGGGAATGCAGGCTAGGCTGCTGACCTCTGCCGCACTGACTGCGGAGGTTGATGCATTAAAGCAGAGCCTCGAGCGGTCCGAGAACGAGCTCGGACTTGCCAAAAAGCAGCTCGAGGACAAGGAAGGTAAGTAATACCTTACGGGAGTATTTAAAAGATGTGGTTGCAAAAGATGACAGGAATAACGTGAATACTGCAGGGGCCACGAACGAGGTGGTGACCCTGAAGGAAGCGGTGTCCAAGGCCGAAAGCAATGCGGCCGCGGAGCGCACCGAGCGAGAGAAATGAGTAGACTCGCATTTGTTATCCTGTACGCTGAAAACTTGTTCATATGCGCTAAGCAACACTGTTGAATTTAAAATATTACCTTCTGTGCGGCCGTGTATTAAATTTGAGAGATGGCGAGTTGTCGGCTTCAGCCCCCATGCCACGAGTGCTGGGGTGTTCGGGATAAACTTGAGCGCTCTTGTTCCCATTCTTGGGTCCTTCGAGGGAGGCGCTCAACGCAACGAACAAGGCAACCGGACTATAATGCTTGAACACTCTCACTTGGCCATAGAATTCTATAATTTTAAATTTCGGCGGAGCCCCTAGTATTCGGAAGACCGAGTTCGGGGCGCTATCCACGCCTAGGCCGGACAATGCCGACTCCTCGCTCTAAGCGGCATAAGTCTTTAGGGACTCGAAACCTCTCGAACAGCGACCGGCTCTCGCCCTATCATGACGGTCAGTTTTAGCTTTCTCCACTGAGGTGCTTAACCCAGCTCAACCGGGGCACTATCACAATGGTTCTCCCAGCGCTACCTTAGCCGATATAACGGAACGTAAGGTACCAAAACATGGGAGCCGGGCAAACCCAACTATTGACCCAAGACATGATTCGGAGCCGATGCATATAATGCTATAAGTTCGGGGTGCCGCACTTGTAAAAGTGTTCGGACTTATCACACCGTGTTGTGGGGTACTTAAGCCCCTGGTATATTGCCCATACCAAAGTGTATGGTTGCACAATGTCATAAATGAACATATATATATATATAGAAAAAAGGGAATTCAATAATAGGCAGAAGCTATGTATTGTTTATTCAAAAGGGCTGCAGTAAGAGCATAACGATACAAATAGTGCGATAAGCAAAGGACGTGACTTTTTAACATGTCCCCTCCAGGGGTAAGCTGCGGGAAGGTGTGTAAAACAGGTATAATGCTCGTAATAGAGACCACCTGGACACTCGACGTAGCTTTCTGCTTCCCTGGCTATTGCATCGTGTGTTCGACGATTCTACTGCCGGACAGGGCTTCGTGAGAACGGAGTCCTGAAAGTAAAAAAAAGAAGAAAAGAAAAGAATGACACAATCGGGAGCCCCTGGTGCGGTTGAGCCGTATTCTGGGCATGCCGTGGTCGTGCCCCTTCCCCTATGCCCATGGTATTTCCAGAGCGTAATTATGTACGCCAGCGTAATCTGGTTTCGCAATTTCGCGAGGGCTGGGGCTTTGGGCCGCATTGCTATGCGTGCTCGGAATGTGCCAGGCGGTCTTGTTGTAGGTTACTCCGGGCGTGCTTGACGGTGTCCGGATGTTTAATAGCCGGACTCGAGAATTGCCTTAGGAGGCTGCTTTGTACTTCCGCCGCGAGGGCCGCCGTATGCTCCTCCGTCCGGAGAGAGCGTTCGGTGTTTCCATTGACCGTAATGACTCCTCGAGGACCTGGCATCTTGAGCTTGAGATATGCGTAATGCGGCACCGCATTGAACTTTGCAAATGCGGTTCGTCCGAGCAGTGCGTGATAGCCGCCATGAACGGGACTATGTCGAAGATTAACTCCTCGCTTCGGAAGTTATCCGGGGATTCGAAGACCACTTCAAGTGTAACTAAGCCTGTACAGTTGGCCTCTACACCTGGTATGACGCCTTTAAAGGTCGTCTTCGTGGGTTTGATCATTGATGGGTCTATGCCCATTTTGCGCACTGTGTACTGATAAAGCAGGTTCAGGCTGCCGCCGCCGTTCGTTAGGACTCTAATGAGATGAAATCTGTCAATGATTGGGTCTAGAACCAATGCGGCGAATCCACCATGGCGGATGCTAGTGGGGTGGTCCCTTCGATCAAAAGTGATCGGGCAGGAAGACCACGGGTTGAACTTTGGGGCGACTGGCTCCATCGCATATACGTCCCTTAGTGCACGCTTCCGCTCCCTTTTGGGTATGTGGGTTGCGTATATCATGTTCACCGTCTGCACTTGCGGGGGGAAGCCCTTCTGTCCTCTATTGTTCGGTGGTCGGGGCTCCTCCTCGTCATCGCTATGCAGCCCCTTGTCATTGTTTTCGGCATTTAACTTGCCTACCTGCTTGAACACCCAACAATCCCTGTTGGTGTGATTGGCTGGTTTTTCGGGGGTGCCGTGTATCTGGCATGAGCGATCGAGTATTCGGTCCAAATTGGACGGGCTCGGAGTATTTCTTTTAAATGGCTTTTTCCGCCGACCAGGTTTAGAGCCTCTGAATCCGGCATTGACTGCCGTATCCTCAACATTATCACCGTTAATGCCTAAAAAAGCGCTTGTGCTTGTTGCGACGTGACCTGCCATTGCTGTCCTTGGTATCTGAATTACCAGGGCTCTTGGTCATGTTGTTACTACAAGCTAGCCAGCTGTCCTCTGCCGCGCAAAAGCGGGTCATGAGTGTTGTGAGGGCTGCCATGGATTTCGGCTTTTCCTGTCCTAGGTGTCGGGCAAGCCACTCATCGCGGAATGCTGTGTTTGAAGGCTGCAAGGGCCTCTGCATGCGGACAATCGATGATTTGATTTTTCTTGGTTAGGAACCGTGTCCAGAATTGTCTGGCCGATTCCTTTGGCTGCTGAATTATGTGGCTTAGGTCATCGGCGTCTGGTGGTCGCATTACACGCGTTCTCGAAATTGTCGAGGAATGCGGCTTCCGTGTCTTCCCAACAACCAATTGACTCTGGCGGCAAGCTGTTAAGCCAATGCCGGGCTGGTCCTTTATGCTTGAGTGGGAGGTATTTGATGGCGTCAGATCATCGCGCAAGGGCCATGTGGATGTGAAGGAGATAGTCCTCGATCCAAACCGCAGGATCTGTTGTGCCATCGTATGATTCAATGTTTACGAGTTTGAAACCCTCGTGGATTTGATGATCCATCACTTCATCCGTGAAGCATAGTGGGTGTGCGGCGCCCTCATATTGGGCTATATCACGACGCAGCTCAAATGAGCTTTGTCTCATCGTGTTCGCCCGGCCGAGTTGCCATATCCGGCGTGACGGTTATCGCCACGCGTCGTGAGGGCGCCCACGCGATCCGTAGATCGATCTTGTTTGCCTTGGCGTTGTCCTCCAATATATCTCGCAGTCCGGCGCATTTCAGCGCCTTGGTATTTTTTGAGCGGCACCGGGGTGCGGCTTGAGTTGAGGGCCGTGAGGCCTCTCTGTCGCGGCCACGAGGTGGCCGGCCAGCCGTATCATGCGCTAGTGATGTAGGTTTGGGTGCTTCCTCCTCTAATGGGGGTAGCAGCCTGCGTTTTGGGTAGCTCTTGGAGGGGCGCTCGAGTTCATACTCTTCGGCCGCAAGGACTTGATCCATCTGTCAGCCTAGCAAGTCTTGGTCAGCTCTAAGCTGTTGCTGCTTTTTCTTGAGGCTGCTTGCCATGGCCATGAGCCCGCGTTTGAAACGCTCTTGTTCGACGGGGTCCTCGGGCACGGCATTTAATTCGTCGTCGTCGAGGCTTGCCTCATCTTCGGAGGGAGGCATGTAATTATCGCCCTCTACCTCTCTTTCGCCGCTCTCTCATGAGGGCTGGCTTCTCCATCCTCTGCGCTGAATCCTGCTGGAGGGGTTATCTTCGCACCATGGCGGGTGTTATTGTCTCCGTGCCGGAATCACCGTTTTTGCTGTGGCGGGATTTAGAGCGGCGCTGCTGACGCCGGCGCTTAGGCTGTTTCTTGGAGGGGTCATCCTCCGCTGTTCCATCGCCATTCCCATCTTTTGGGATGTCCACCATGTATATGTCGTATGACGAGGTGGCCTTCCAGTGCCCTGTGGGCGTTGGTTCTTGGTCGTCTCCTGCATCATCGTCCATACCGTCGATGTCTTCGAAGTCGGAGTCGAGCATGTCGGTTAAATCATCGACAGTGGCTATGAAGTGGGTGGTGGGTGGGCTTTGAATTTCTTCGTCGTCCGCATCCCAGCCTTCCTGACCGTAATCCGGCAAGGGCTCTCCTGATAAAGAGAGAGACTTTAGTGAATTCAGGATGTCGCCAAAGGGCGGAGTCGAAAGATGTCCGCGGCGGTGAATTCCATGATCGGCGCCCAATCGGATTCGACTGGCGGGGGCGCGGAAGGCTCGGAGTCCGGAGAGGAGTCCGGCGTCTTGGAGTTACGAGCTTCACAAAGGACGGGGTAGGTGTACGGCTCAACTGCCGTAGAGATCGCAGCCCCCGAGGCGGTGTCCAGCCACCCGTCCTTGATCGGCGCGGTCGGCTCCGAGCTAAAGGTCGGAGCGGACACTGGTGCGGCCTCTAGGACACTATTCGATGGCAGAGCTAGGTCATGCCCCTCGTGACAGTGCGGCGCGCTTGGCTGTGGCCCGAACCCGTCGATGTAGCGACCCGACCTCAGACGGTCAAGCCTCTGTGTTACTGTGCCATCCCTGGATCAGTATGCTGGCACACACAGTACATCAATGTATATATCAAAGTGCAATCACATGCATAAATAACGTAAAACTGATATATACCTCATAATACTCACGGAAACAATCAAACGGGTGTGGAGTCCCATCAACGCCATCGGCAGGTTGAGTGTAGACCGTAACCCTGCACTGCCGTAACTCTTACTCGTCGAGGAAATATCTTCAACATGATACGTTGCAGCCGTGTAGGTCAAGACATTGAATGTACGGCAAGATCACAACATGAATAAACAGATGATAAAACTATACTATATGCAATATGGCTTTATGGCTCAGATTCGAGTTTTGTTTGCATAAAAGCTGATTTTATTTTACCTACATCAAAGGAATAAATTGAGTCTGTACTATGGAGTTTCCTATCATGACATGGTTCCGCCAACCGATGTCTCATAGCCCAAAGTCATCATAAGTTGCCCACAATTAAGTTATCAATCCGGTGTTGAGAGTTCCGAGATAGATCCAAGTCCAGAGGCTCAAATTGTCCGTAACCGGGACACGGCTAATCGATTAGGTTATAACCCTCTGCAGAGGTTTGTACACTTTACCCGCAAGATTCGATCCCTCTTTTACGCTCTCGCACTTGAGTGTTTGAGAATCAAGATGATCGAAACATGATCTTCCAAAGAGTTCCTCGACCCTTTGTCCGGTACCCATCCAATCCTACCGTCATTCTACATCTGCTAGTACCGCCCCAGCCAGAGTCACAACTAAGGTCAACCAAGCCAGAGCCCATAATGACTTGCGGTTGCATGTAAGCTTCGGGCGTGAAGTATTCTTCCGTCTCTTTGAGTCTGGGTGAAGCTTTCCGCAAGATGTCATGGCGCTTCTCCATGCATCCCGGCCAACCACTTTGGTTTCTCCAGGTGCCCACAACCGTCCTTCACCCAAAGAGTGTGTATTGAATTCTTGTCTCGAGTCTTGAAGTCTTGAGGTCTTGAAGATGCAGTCCTTGCAGATTCCATCATGGAGTTGTCGTCATTGACGTAGGGTCCTCCTTCTTCACACCACTCTCGAACACTCATACCAAACCCCGTCTATTATAGCGTAGCTTTAAAATAAATAACGTCCCGGGCTTGGTAATAGGGTGATGGGTTCCTACCTCATGCATACTACTCAACTACAAGAATTGCAATATCACTACTGAGGGGTGGTTGCAAGGATGCCACTAAATGCAATAAAACATAGGTAAGAAAAGCATGGTCAAGTGAACTTGCCTGGTTGACGATCTTCGAAAAAAACTAGGGTTTCGTAGTAGCAATCTTCGCACTCGGAAATTCTACCGAGGCAAACAATAACTATAATAAGCACATAGCAATAGGATCACATAACACAACATAACAAAAGTAACATAACACAACAAACAACCAAAACTCAATCCAAAAGAAAAACTCAAATAAAGGCCACTCAAAGTTTTCCCTACTTCAAACAATAACAAAAATAGTTTTATATAATAAAAATTTCTTAATATAACCTAATCATGGTTTTAGGTTAACTTAACGAGAAAAGGTTTCACTAAGCAACTAGGAGCAAAAAGAATTAAAAAGCTATTATAAAACTCATTTTAGGCCTAATCCAATTTCTATTAAGAAAAATAATTTAAAACTTTTATTAATTATAAATAAAAGTTCATCTACTAGAATGACAGAAACTAACCTAGAATAACTAATCACAAGTTAAGAATAAATTAATTCACTAATTAATTAATTAGGAAAACAGGAACTAGTTAATTAATTAGGATTAATAGGATTCTGTCTAGAACTAATTATTTATTAACCCTAAAATACCAAAGTTAATTTCTAGGGTTTGGCAATGTCAAAATAAAGTGGTGACAAAAAGAATCACGCAAAAATAATTTTTTTTAACTAAAATTATAGCAGATTTGCTATTCTGGCTAAAACAATATTAAAGCATTTTTAATTATTTTTAACATGGCTAAATATATAATCTACAGAAACTACACAAAATTTGCAATCCAACAAAAAAAGAATCACTCAAAAATATTAAACAGAATAAAAGATATACTTTTTTGAAAACTGAAACTATTCGGCTAAAACAGAAAATCAAATAAAAAGAAAAAGGCCTAACGGGCCTATCATGCGTCTGTATGCGTTAGATAGCCTAACGGGCTCTAGGGTTTACTAAACACGAACCGGGCCTAAAAATAAAACCTAAACTAAAAACTAAACCGATCGGACCGGCCGGTTTTATAAAATAAAACCTAACCCTTCGGGGTTCTAATCCTAGCCCTAGATCTAGGATCGGACGGTGGGGGGGTGAGGCCGGTGACTTACCGGACTCCGGCGACGGCGGCGGCGGCGGCGAAAGTGCTCCGGGGCGTCCGGACGTCGGCGAGCTCCGGCGACTCGTCGGGAAGACGCGCACGGGGTCGGGGAAGGGTTCGGTGGTGTTGGGAGGTCGGGGTGCACCAGGCGTCGACGGCGGCAACAATGGCGGCGGGAGGGCTCGGACTCCATGAGCTCGGGGAGGAGAGGGAGAGGGGTCCGGCGAGGCTAGGGGGAATGGGGTGCGGGGCTCGGCTCTTTATAGCCGGGTCCTCGGGCTTGCCTCGGAAGGGCATCGGGCGGTCGGGGTATCCGGATCCTTCGGATCCGGTGGACCTCCCATGAGCGTGGCGTGGCGAGGGGAAGAAGATGGGGCGGGCCTCACTGTCGATGAGAGAGGGAGGTGAGGAGCGTGGTGGCCGACGCCAAGGGATTCGTGAGGGAGGGGTGAGGGAGAGCTGGGCGGCTCGGTCGGTGGCCGGGCTGGCAGTGGGCTGGCCGGGCCAAAGCGCTGGGTCATGCGGAGGGGGCGGCACTGGCCGGGCCTGGGTGGTTCGGCTGGCGCCTGGGGTTTTTATTCTTTTAAATAAAACTAAAACAAAAATAAAACCCAATCTATAAATAATTTATATAGGGTATATATATACCAAAATGATCAGGGAATATTCCCTTTCATTTGAACATTTTTCCAAAGGCAAAAGCCAAATTTCATAAAAATCTACTTTTTTCAAATTCAAATAAATTTCAGGTTTGAATCCAAATCTTTTGGCATTGTTTCCTCTGATATTTTTGGAGTGTCATGTTTGCTCCTCTCATACTTTTGATCAAGTATTTATCAGGCAATGTTTCCCACATGCCAAAGTTTGAAATTCAAATTCAAAACTCAAAATTTGAAAGAGGGTTCCAAAGCACCTTCAAATGATTTTCAACTTGATTCATTAGAACTTCCAACTCCTATTTCATATAATTGAAGAAGTCATTTTATCTTCCCTCATGAAAATCATTGAGTTGCATAAAGCTTTGAATTTGAAAACTTCCCAAATGAAATTCAATTCTTTTTCCAAAACCCTATTCATTTCAAAATGGAAGAAGTCATGTCATCTTCACTCTAGGTTTTGGTGTTGCAATGAACTTGAGTTCAATTGGGATCCAAAAATGCAAAATGGAAAGTTTGGGAAAGTCATTTCATTCCCTCTCATTCAACTTTCAAAAGTTTCAATTTCCACTCAATTCCATTCAATCAATCACACAAACAATGAGACAACAACCATAGTTATTTATTTATTATAACATTCCAAAATTTAGAATTTTGGGATGTTACAAACCTACACACTTAAAATGAATCTCGTCCTCGAGATTCGGAGAGGCTAACAAGAAATAGGTTAGGGTTTGGGGTCTTCTCAAAAATCCATCGATCGTCTCCGGGTCTCGGATGCTACCACCCTTAGAAGCATGGTTACGGTTCCATCAAAACTCATATACTCCATCCTTATTATCGACAGTGTCGGTCTTCTCGTATATTAAGGATAATTCCTTCTGGGCTCTTCGGTAGTGGCATAACCTTTTCCTCAATTCTTTTGTCCTTTATTCTTGGTAAGGTTATTCCGAGACTGGTCTTCATAGTGACGGTCCGGGCGCCAATTCTAAACAAATATCGGTATCTCATGGTGGTCAACGATTTATGGTTTCCGCAGACCGGGTTGAACCTCACCGTATAACCTACGGTTGGCAACAACCGCCGTGTACAAGGGAAAAAATACCTATACCTTTCTAAGGTTTAAACAAGGTTTTGATCGTCGCCTCTCTACTATAGGTAAGTCACTCAGATTTTACCATCCCATATAGCAAAGCGAATAATAAGAGTAAGTCGGTATGGTGATCAATCCATCCTGCACTCCAAATCATTACCTTGTACATGGTTTAGCGAATCTCGCATTCTAACACTCGGTCATCCTCACAAGCATTGCAGAATTTCTCTTGTCGGCGAACCAAGTTCGGAAAAATCCATTGATTCTGCAGGCCAAACAAACATCTATCGTTCCTTAACAACTCTCAGGTTTTGCGTAAACTCCTATAGAATCGTCGGTTGATCAAATCGTAGTCTATTCCCAAAATTTCTTTCTCTAGTGGGTACTTGATCCTTATTAATTCTTGGGCCTGTGGGTTATGGCCCACTTCAACACTAGTGCAGCTTTAACTCATCCTTGGGGTAACTCTCTTGTTCCATATTACACATCTTTTAAATCCAGTAGTACTCTGTTTCTTCATACCATCATATCAAAAGCAAAATTCCAACTTTTTTTCCTTGAACTACAAATCCGTGGAATATATATTTTCTTATCCATTAGTCTAGTCTTCTTCACAGGTACTACCACCCTTAAAATGAAATTCACAAATCCATCCATAGACCATATTTCTCATATCCTCGAAAATGGTCAAAATCTTTGTTCACAGAGTAACAACCCATAAAATTCAACATATGGAATCATCACACCTTAACTTTATTGATTCATGCATTCATTACAATCTCTCGAGAACCCATTACATAGCTCAACTCATCGAACTCATGAAAATGAAATTGCTTTCTATTACTCTTGTTTCCAATATCAAAATTCCAACTACTCAACTCCAGCTTTCATCTTGTCGGGACATTTAGTAGCATAATGTCCTGCTTCCTTGCAATGAAAACACATAACTTTCGATAAGTCTTTGGGCTTCTTGGAGATGGTGTCTACTCTTTGGGCTCTTGGCTTCTTCTCTGGACATTTACTAGCGTAATGACCTAAATCCTTGCACCTGTAACAAGTGATATGACTCAGGTCCTTCTCTGCAGAAATTGGGTTGTTACGAAGATGCCTTCGCCTTCTCTTCCGGATTTCTCCGTAATGATCAGAGCTTCTATTTCACGAGGGTCAAAGTTCACTTCTGTCGGGAAGTCTCCGAGATACTCTTGGCTTTCCTTCATGCAATACTCTGAAAAATGTCCTTCTTCTCCACATGAATAGCAGGCTTGTGCGAAAAAATCTGTTTAGGCCTTCACCATCGTGGTCTTCAATAACTTCCTTCATCACAAGTTCTTCTAAATTTTTCCTGCGGGCTTCTTTTCTGCTGCTTCATAACTTCTTGTACCTTGGGGTAAATCTGACATTGAGCAGGTAGTGTGTATTTCCTTCACACAGAAACAAGTAACCTTCCCAATCGGGCATTCTTCGGTGAGTGATTTTCCTCACAAGGAGGGTATCCATCCTTGTGTTCCTCCCGGTGTGTCCTATTTCTCCATAAATCTTGCAGGCACAAGGTTTATTTCTTGGTGTATCATGGTGCTTCGGATGAGACGTGATCTCAACAGGTCTTCTTGAATTCCTCCCAAATTCTTGCTCCATTTAATCCTTGTATGGCTTGATGCATTTTCCACTGTGTTGCAGCACTTCCTTCCAAGTAATCAAGAGCGTAAGATACTTCATTCTTCCTCGCAATCATTTTCTTCTCAAGTGATCCTCCATGTTTTGAATCCATAGCTCAGACTCCAACCGAGTCATCGGTCCGTAGAATATCAGTCCAACTTCATTCATCATCTATGGGGTTCAAGGGTTTTAGGGTGAGATGAGAGAGAGGTGGGAGGGATATACACACAATACAAACAATAGTTTTTGAAGAAACAAGTTTTACTTTGTGGCTGTCGGAAAACATCAAACAAATGACAGCTCACACATCGTCGCATCTAACGTAAGTGTGTAACAGGGGTTTGGTCTTCTAAAGGTCAAATATTTCTTCAGATCTTCAAATCTTCAGAGTCTTCAACTGTTGTAGCTTCTAATACATGGTGAAATCCTCTTTACTCAAGGGGTCATCAGTTCTCCGATATCAAATCCTTATTGAGCGTCTTGATTGATCCTCCGGGTGATCAAAGGATAAGGGTATATTCTAACTATTTGAGGTGAGAGGGTCTATTTGATAAATTCAGAAAAGATGAGAAGTAAGAGTCTTTTTGTAAATAAAGTTTTGAGATATCCTGTCCTAAGGGCTTTTCCGGTTTCTAGGGTCACGTCCTACAGTCAACATGTGCTCGATACCATCTTCAGAAGCGACCCGACCTCGTGACGGTCAAGCCTACGTGTTACCGTGCCATCCTCGGATCAAGATATTGGCACACACAAGACATCAATGTATATATCAAAGTGCAATCACATGCATAAATAACGTAAAACTGATATATACCTCATAATACTCAGCGGAAACAATCAAACGGGTGTGGAGTCCCATCAACGCCATCGGCAAAGTTGAGTGTAGACCGTAACCCTGCACCGTAACTCTTACTCGTCGAGGAAATATCTGCAACATGATACGTTGCAGCCGTGTAGGTCGATTACATTGAATGTACCGCAAGATCACAACATGAATAAACAGATGATAAAACTATACTATATGCAATATGGCTTTATGGCTCAGATTCGAGTTTTGTTTGCATAAAAGCTGATTTTATTTTACCTACATCAAAGGAATAAATTGAGTCTGTACTATGGAGTTTCCTATCATGACATGGTTCCGCCAACCGATGTCTCATAGCCCAAAGTCATCATAAGTTGCCCACAATTAAGTTATCAATCCGGTGTTGAGAGTTCCGAGATAGATCCAAGTCCAGAGGCTCAAATTGTCCGTAGAATCGGGACACGGCTAATCGATTAGGTTATAACCCTCTGCAGAGGTTTGTACACTTTACCCGCAAGATTCGATCCCTCTTTTACGTTCTCGCACTTCAGAGTGTTTGAGAATCAAGATGACCAAACATGATCTTCCAAAGAGTTCCTCGACCAATCGTCCGGTACCCATCCAATCCTACCGTCATTCTACATCCGCTAGTACCGCCCCAGCCAGAGTCACAACTAAGGTCAACCAAGCCAGAGCCCATAATGACTTGCGGTTGCACAGTAAGCTTCCGGCGTGAAGTATTCTTCCGTCTCTTTGAGTCTGGGTGAAGCTTTCATAAGATGTCATGGCGCTTCTCCATGCATCCCGCCAACCACTGGTTTCTCCAGGTGCCCACAACCGTCCTTCACCCAAGAGTGTGTATTGAATTCTTGTCTCGAGTCTTGAAGTCTTGAGGTCTTGAAGATGCAGTCCTTGCAGATTCCATCATGGAGTTGTCGTCATTGACGTAGGGTCCTCCTTCTTCACACCACTCTCGAACGTCCCGGGCTTGGTAACAGGGTGATGGGTTCCTACCTCATGCATACTACTCAACTACAAGAATTGCAATATCACTACTGAGGGGTGGTTGCAAGGATGCCACTAAATGCAATAAAACATAGGTAAGAAAAGCATGGTCAAGTGAACTTGCCTGGTTGACGATCTTCGAAAAAAACTAGGGTTTCAGAGTAGCAATCTACGCACTCCGGAAATTCTACCGAGGCAAACAATAACTATAATAAGCACATAGCAATAGGATCACATAACACAACATAACAAAAGTAACATAACACAACAAACAACCAAAACTCAATCCAAAAGAAAAACTCAAATAAAGGCCACTCAAAGTTTTCCCTACTTCAAACAATAACAAAAATAGTTTTATATAATAAAAATTTCTTAATATAACCTAATCATGGTTTTAGGTTAACTTAACAGAAAAGGTTTCACTAAGCAACTAGGAGCAAAAAGAATTAAAAAGCTATTATAAAACTCATTTTAGGCCTAATCCAATTTCTATTAAGAAAAATAATTTAAAACTTTTATTAATTATAAATAAAAGTTCATCTACTAGAATGACAGAAACTAACCTAGAATAACTAATCACAAGTTAAGAATAAATTAATTCACTAATTAATTAATTAGGAAAACAGGAACTAGTTAATTAATTAGGATTAATAGGATTCTGTCTAGAACTAATTATTTATTAACCCTAAAATACCAAAGTTAATTTCTAGGGTTTGGCAATGTCAAAATAAAGTGGTGACAAAAAGAATCATGCAAAAATAATTTTTTTTTAACTAAAATTATAGCAGATTTGCTATTCTGGCTAAAACAATATTAAAGCATTTTTAATTATTTTTAACATGGCTAAATATATAATCTACAGAAACTACACAAAATTTGCAAATCCAACAAAAAAAGAATCACTCAAAAATATTAAACAGAATAAAAGATATACTTTTTGAAAAGCTGAAACTATTCGGCTAAAACAGAAAATCAAATAAAAAGAAAAGGCCTAACGGGCCTATATCATGCCTCATGCGTTAGATAGCCTAACGGGCTCTAGGGTTTACTAAACACGAACCGGCCTAAAAATAAAACCTAAACTAAAAACTAAACCGATCGGACCGGCCGGTTTTATAAAATAAAACCTAACCCTTCGGGGTTCTAATCCTAGCCCTAGATCTAGGATCGGACGGTGGGGGGGTGAGGCCGGTGACTTACCGGACTCGGCGACGGCCAAGGCGGGCGGCGAAAAGTGCTCGGGCGTCCGGACGTCGGCGAAGCTCCGGCGACTCGTCGGGAAGACGCACGGGTCGGGAAGGGTTCGGTGGTGTTGGGGGGTCGGGGTGCACCAGGCGTCGGGCGGGCAACAATGGCGGCGGGAGGGCTCGGGACTGCGAGCTCGGGAGGGAGAGGGAGAGGGGTCCGGCGAGGCTAGGGGGTAATGGGTGCGGGCTCGGCTCTTTATAGCCGGGGCCTCGGGCTTGCCTCGGAAGGGCATCGGGGGCGGTCGGGGTATCCCGGATCCTTCGGGATCAGGTGGACCTCCGGCAAGCGGCGTGGCGTGGGCGAGGGGGGAAGAAGATGGGGGCGGGCCCTGCTGTCAGAGAGAGAGGGAGGGGTGAGGAGCGAAGGGTGGCCGACGCGAAGGGATTGGTGAGGGGGGTGAGGGAGAGCTGGGCCGGCTGGCCGGGGCTGTGGTGGGCGGTGGTCAGCCAAAGGGCTGGGCTGGAGGGGGGGCGGCGCTGGCTGGGCCTGGGGTGGCCTGGCTGGCGCCCCGGGGGGTTTTCTTTATTCTTTTTAAATAAAACTAAAACAAAAATAAAACCCAATCTATAAATAATTTATATAGGGTATATATATACCAAAATGATCAGGAATATTCCCTTTCATTTGAACATTTTTCCAAAGGCAAAAGCCAAATTTCATAAAAATCTATTTTTTTCAAATTCAAATAAATTTCAGGTTTGAATCCAAATCTTTTGGCATTGTTTCCTCTGATATTTTTGGAGTGTCATGTTTGCTCCTCTCATACTTTTGATCAAGTATTTATCGGGCATAGTTTTTGAAATGTTTCCCACATGCCAAAGTTTGAAATTCAAATTCAAAACTCAAAATTTGAAAGAGGGTTCCAAAGCACCTTCAAATGATTTTCAACTTGATTCATTATAACTTCCAACTCCTATTTCATATAATTGAAGAAGTCATTTTATCTTCCCTCATGAAAATCATTGAGTTGCATAAAGCTTTGAATTTGAAAACTTCCCAAATGAAATTCAATTCTTTTTCCAAAACCCTATTCATTTCAAAATGGAAGAAGTCATGTCATCTTCACTCTAGGTTTTGGTGTTGCAATGAACTTGAGTTCAATTGGGATCCAAAATGCAAAATGGAAAGTTTGGGAAAGTCATTTCATTCCCTCTCATTCAACTTTCAAAAGTTTCAATTTCCACTCAATTCCATTCAATCAATCAGTCAAACAATCAGACAACAACCATAGTTATTTATTTATTATAACATTCCAAAATTTAGAATTTTGGGATGTTACAGTCGAAGATCAAGTCTCCGCGGACGTCAGCCGTGTAGTTCGAACTTCCATATCTGACCTGGTGGCCAGGGGCGTAGCTTTCAGTCTGCTCAAGATGGCCAAGCGAATTGGCCCGCAGTGCAAATCCGCCGAATATGAAGATTTGTCCGGGGAGAAAAGTCTCGCCCTGGACTGTGTTGTTGACGATTGAAGGCGCCATCAAGCCTTGCAGCGATGACATAGAGGAACTCTCATTGAAAGCACCAATGTCGGTGTCAAAACCGGCGGATCTCGGGTAGGGGGTCCCGAACTGTGCGCCTAGGCGGATGGTAACAGGAGACAAGGGACACGATGTATTTACCAGTGTTCGGGCCCTCTCGATGGAGGTAAAACCCTACTCCTGCTTGATTAATATTGATGATATGGGTAGTACAAGAGTAGATCTACCACGAGATCGTAGAGGCTAAACCCTAGAAGCTAGCCTATGGTATGATTGTAGTTCGTCCTATGGACTAAACCCTCCGGTTTATATAGGCACCAAGAGGGTTAGGGTTACACAGTCGGTTACAATGGTAGGAGATCTACATATCTCAGACGCCAAGCTTGCCTTCCACGCCAAGGAAAGTCCCATCCGGACACGGGACGAAGTCTTCAATCTTGTATCTTCATAGTCCAGGAGTCCGGCCAAAGGCTATAGTCCGGCTATCCAGACACCCCCTAATCCAGGACTCCCTCAGTGGGATTGACCACAAGCAAAGGATCGGGAGAAGCTTTCAACTCCTCAAGCAAATCTTTTTGCATGGACTTGACTTCGGTCGTCATAGACGTCTTAAGTGAATCCATAGCTTCATTTAAGTCATCTCATGTGATCAAAGTCAACTCCACAGCCTCGGGCACTTCCTCCTCGGTGTCAACCATACTCTTCGGGTGGTGAAACCCTTAAAAAAGAGATGAGGCTCTAATACCAATTAAAAGGATCAATATGGTTGACTAGAGGGGGGGGGGTGAATAGGCAACTACCAATTTTTAGCTTTTCTTAACAAATTATGGTTAGCAACAAAGGTTGTATAGATGTGCAACTAGGTGAGCAACCTATATGAAGCTAACAACAACAACAAGTGCAAGCAAAGGATACAACACAACAATAGCTTGCACAAAGTAAAGGTAAGAGATAACCACAAGTGGAGCCGGTGGAGACGAGGATGTGTTACTGAAGTTCCTTCCCTTTGAGGGGAACTACGTCTCTGTTGGAGCGGTGTGGAGGCACAATGCTCCCCAAGAAGCCACTAGGGCCTTCTCCTCATGCCCTCACACAATGCAAGATGCCGTGATTCCACTGGTGGTGCCCTTGAAGGCGGCAACCTGACCTTTACAAACAAGGTTGGGGCTCTCTCCACAACCGAATTGGAGGCTCCCAACAAACCACAGAGCTTCACCAGAATGGAATGTGGCTCCAAGGTGACCTCAACTGTCTAGGGTGCTCAAACACCCAAGAGTAACAAGATCCGCAAGGGATTAGTGGGGGGAATCAAGTTTCTCTTGGTGGAACTATAGATCGGGGCCTTCTCAACCAATCCCTAGAAAAGCAACAAGTTTGATTGGCTAGGGAGAGATATCAGGCGAAAATGAGCTTTGGAGCAACAATGGAGTTTGGGGGAGGAGAGGTGAGTCTTCTTGGGGAAGAAGACCCCCTTTTATAGTTGGGGAACAATCCAACCGTTATCCCCTCATTCAGCCCGCAGCGAGCGGTACTACCGCTGGCCGCAGCGGTACTGCCGCTTGGCCCAGCGGTACTACCGTTGGGGCCATGCACAACACCTGCACATGAGAAGGGGGAAGGGACAGAGGAGCGGGCCTTTGAGCGGCACTAGCAACGGTGGTAGGTGCGGTACTACCGCTTATGAGCGGTACTACCGCTCCTACTGCCGCTGAACCTGACATGAGAAGCGCAGGTCTTGAGTCAAGGCGGTACTAGCGTGGAACCGGAGCGGTACTGCCGCTTGATGCTCTGGGTGATACTACCGCTGCTACAGCGGTACTACCGCCTGTTGCTCTTGGCGGTACTTTCGCTCAGGGCCGCGGTACTACCGCTGACACCTCTCCTATGCCACTTCCACGATACCGAAGGATCCTCCAAGGATGAGGAAAGGAGCTGGGGGTGCAAAAGAGATGTTTACTTGTTGATTCCACCCTAGACTTTCTGATATGGACCCCCTCTTAATAGTACGGTATCTCCTACGACTCAATTCCACCAAAACTGAAACGAAGGAGAACTACACCATCTTCACTTTGATCTTTGAGGGGAATAAATCGTCTCGTGCCAATGAATGAATATCTGAAATGCTCAATGCATACGATTAGTCCTCAAATGCATTGTAATCAAACACCAAAACCACTTAGAGAGAGATATGCCCTAACACCAAGTAACAAGACAACACAAATATATCCTTTGACAATACACAATTCTATGCTTCACTGTTGTCAAATTAGATACACATGTTGTTCCTTGCAAACTAACCCTTGTAGGTAGATGAACTACAAATTAAATGATTGCTCTCAACTTGACTCCATGGGCATTCACCTCAAGTTCAACTACACGAGGGATATCTACACCAAACATCAATTTAAGTCATCACATCCTAGAGAAGCTTTACTCAAAGATATGAGTCAAAGCACCCCAACAAGATGTGAATACATTGAAATGCTTAAATGAAAAGTGGTAACCCCATTTTGAGATTAATGATGAGTATGACCTATGATCAAGTGATCTCACTTGACTCCTAAGTCAATATACACTAAGGTAGGTGACCTAGTCACCGACCCTCTCTAGATGTAGTTCTCTAGTTGCTATCTTTGTTTGCTTTCTTCTTGCTAGTGTTTTCCCCTTTAAAAAAGTTTCATCTAGACCTTATTTATTTATGTGTTATTTTCTTTAGTTTAGTTTGTTTCTAGTAAATTCATTGCAAATCTTATTTGAATTCCCTAAAAATCTTTGTGAGATATTTAGTGCAAGTGAGCTAAGTCGAATTTTTTTTCTCTGTGTTGAACTCGGTTTCTCCGATCTGAAGCTCATCGATCTCACCGAAGTGCAAATAAACCAGGCACACAGTTCATCGGTGCCACCGAAATGGACTAACTCGGACCAGCCGATGTGCTCTCTCTGCGATCTATCCTTTCGGAGTCACCAATCGAAACAAATCAGAGTCACCGATTTCATTGTTGAAAGAATCTTTTGCCAAACCTATTTATTTCTTTTATCCAGCTTCACTCGATGATTCTTTCTCTCCACATGCATCTAAAATTAAATCATGCCTAGTTGTGCCTCTCCAGGACCACACCCGCTTGACTCATTATCTTCAAACCTCATCTTTCTTGCCAATTGATGTCAAAGGGGGAGAGAGATGCACATCGAAGCTTACTTCTAAAGTGCATTATGCAAAATAGGAGAGAACCTCCATGTTTCTAAGAGGGGAGAAACATGTTGATAATTCAGATTGATAATATCTCAGCTTGATAAGTAAAGTCTACTCTGATTCTAGTTTTACTCCGATTTTGTCTTACCCTACCTACTCCCACTATCCAATGTTAGATTCAGGGGGAGAGGAAGCACAAGTCTAGGGGAGAAAAATCCTTGATATCTTATTGCAAATCTTGTTTGATCTTTGGATACATGTCTACACCCGAAATAAGTACTCACCCAGTGATACTTATCCAATACATGTCATCCATATGTTGGTAATCTTGTAAGTCTTGTGGCCCCTTCTTATTGAAGTTATCTTGTGTTATCTAACCTTATTTTCTCAAGCTTATTTCTACAAGGACCACTTCAAGAACCTCAAGGTAAGTATATGCATCACACTCATGTGCATGATGATCTGTTGCTTATTGCACATATTGTTTGCAAGAAATAATCATGGACATAAAGATATATCTTTCATCATGCTGGTCTGATGCATGTGGCCAAGATACATGTAACTCGTTACTCATTCCTCCCTGATGCACACTCACATTTTAATGAATTATCATCACTTACATGTTTGCACGCTTGTTAGTGGAGCATATGCATGTTACATGTTACTTCAAAGTTTTAATGTACTATTTTTTGTATTCTTACTTGAAGCTTTGATGTAAGTTGTCATCAATTACCAAAAAGGGGGAGACTGAAAACACATTTTCTCCCTTGCTGGTTTTGGTAATCAATATCAACATACATGTTGTTGGACTAACACTTTTATCTAGTATATTTCAGATAAGTTCAACAGTGGCATGGCAAGGACATGAGGATGTGGACCCCTTCAAAATGCTAAGGACAAGAATTGGCAACCCCAAGACTTTATATCTTTAGTTTAGTGATCCAAGATATCACATTGAGTCCCTTAGGAAAGCCAATACTATTAAAAGGGGATGAGGTATTGATGGTGAGGTTGTTGCTCAAATGCTTAGTGATATTGCTCCAAAAACCCTCAGTCATTTTCTCAAACACATCTGTCCAAAACCCTAATTCTTCATCTTGGTCCCACCGATATCATCTACACCAGATCCACCGAGATGAACCCACACTTTGCCACAGCCAAACCCTAGAAATTCTGTTTGACCGAAATGGATCTTGGTTCCACCGAGATGGCTTGACCAAATTTCTATGATGACATTGTTTCATTTCGGAACCACCAAGTTGAAACAATTGGAAATTCCGAAATGAAGTTTTTCCCTATCCATTGCACTTCGGTCCCACCGAAAAGCCCAACATTCATATGTTTTACACATATCAGTCTCATCGAGATTATTTTCGGTCACACCGATTTGAGTCAAAAGTGTGTAACATTTGGATTTTTGGTGAAGTCTATTTATACCCCTCCACCCCATCTACTCTCTAAGAGAGCCATCAGAATGAAACACTACTTCCACCATTCATTTTCTGAGAGAGAATCACCTACTCTTGTGTTGAGATCAAGAGATTCCAATCCGACCATTTGAACCTTGATTTCTAGCCTCTTCAAGTTGCTTTCCGCTCCAATCCTTCTCCTACCCAAGACAAATCTGTGTGAGAGAGATTGAGTGTTGAGGAGACTATCATTTGAAGCACACGAGCAAGGAGTTCATCACCAACACAACATCTATTACCTTTTGGAGAGTGGTGTCTCCTAGATTGGTAAGTGTCACTTGGGAGCCTCCAAGATATGGAGTTGAACCAAGGAGTTTGTAAGGGCAAGGAGATCGCCTACTTCTTGAAGATCTACCCGGATGAGGCTAGTCCTTCGTGGACATAAGCCATGGTGGAATAGATAAGGTTGCTTCTTCATGGACCCTTCATGGGTGGAGCCCTCTATGAACTCGTGCAACCGTTACCCTCCGTGGGTTGAAGTCTCCATCAACATGGATGTACGATAGAACCACCTATTGGTACCATGCCAAAAATCATTGTGTCTTCATTGCGTTCCATATGCATCCCTTACTTTCCACACATTGCATGCTTTACTATTTCTGCTGCTCTATCTCTAGATATGCTTGTGTAGAAAGCCTTGGTGTTATCTAAACTTTTGCCAAAATCTGCCTCATTTTCAAGATAACTAAAAACTGCACCTTCGATTGGTATAGAGTCTATTCACGGCCCCCTAGACCTATCTTCTCTGATCCCACGAATGTATACAAATTTTAACCTTAAAGGAGTACTTGACCAAGTGATGATGTCTCTTCGTGTTAATTAACTCTTCGAACAACTCATAGGTATGATCTTTTGAAGCACCTTGCAAGAATAGCATTAGAACATCGTGTACATTTGTTGTACATGATTTAGGCAACATAGTAGTGTTGGAAATATACCCTAGAGGCAATAATAAATTGGTTTTTATCATATTTCCCTGTTGCTAATAAATGTTTATTATCCATGCTAGAATTGTATTGACTGGAAACTAAGATACATGTGTGGATACATAAACAACATCGTGTCCCTAGTGGGCCTCTACTAGACTGGCTCCTTGATCAAAGATGGTTAAGGTTTTCTAACCATAGACATGAGTTGTCATTTGATAACGGAATCACATCATGAGGAGAGTGATGTGATGGACAAGACCCAATCGTAAGCTTAGCATATGATCGTATCACTTAAGTTTACTAATACTACTTTCTTCATGTCAATATCTGTTCCTAATACCATGCGATCGTGCAACTCCCTAACACTGGAGGAATACCTTGTGTTCTATCAAACATCACTTCGTAATTGGGTGATCATAAAGGTGCTCTACAAATATCTCCGAAGGTGTCTGTTGGGTTGGCATGAATCGAGACTGGGATTTGTCACTCCGTATGACAGAGAGGTATCTCTGCGCCCTCTGGGTATTACAACATCGTAAAGAGCTTGCAAGCAATGTGGCTAATGAGTTAGTCATGGGATCTTGTATTATGGAATGAGTAAAGAGACTTGGCGGTAACGAGATTGAACTAGGTATGGAGATACCTGATACGCCTCCAACGTGTCTATAATTTTTGATTGTTCCATGCTATTATATTATCCATCTTGGATGTTTTATATGCATCATTATGCTTTTTTATATCATTCTTTGGGACTAACCTGTTAACGTAGTGCCCAATGCCAGTTGTTGTTTTCCCCTTGTTTTTGCCTTTAGAGAAAATCAATACCAAATGGAGTCCAAATGGAACGAAACTTTTTGAGGATTTTTCTTGCACCACAAGACACCCTGGAAGCTTAGGGAGGAGGCCGGAAGGGCCACGAGATGGCTACAAGCTCAAGGGGCGCGCCCCAGGGGGCGCCCTGCAAGCTTGTGGGCCCCTCGTGGCTCCTCTAACCCTAATCATTCTTCTATAAATACCCAAATATTCCCCATAGACCAGAGGGCACACCAAAAATACTTTTCCGCCGCCGCAAGCTTCTGTTCTCGGGAGATCCCATCTTGGGACCTTCCCTGGTACTCCGCCGGAGGGGGATTCGATCACGGATGGCTTCTACATCAACCTTGCCGCCCTTCCGATGATGTGTGAGTAGTTTACCACAGACCTATGGGTCCATAGCTAGTAGCTAGATGGCTTCTTCTCTCTCTTTGATACAATGTTCTCCCCGATGTTCTTGGAGATATATTCAATGTAACCTTCTTTTGTGGTGCATTTGTTGAGATCCGATGAATTTTGGATTTACGATAAGATTATCTATGAATATTATTTGAGTCTTCTCTGAACTCTTTTATGCATGATTTATATAGCTTTGTATTTCTCACTGAACTATTGATTTGGTTTGGCCAACTAGATTTTTTTTTTCTTGCAATGGGAGAGGTGCTTTGTAATGGGTTCAATCTTGCGATGCTCAATCCCTGTGATAGAAGGGGACATGACACATATTTGTATTGTTGCCATTAAGGTAAAAAGATGGTTTTTTTTCATATTGATTGGATCTATCCCTCTACATCATGTCATCTTGCTTAAGACGTTACTCCATTTTTGTTAACTTAATACACTAGATGCATGCTGGATAGCGGTCGATGTGTGGAGTAATATAGTAGATGAAGGCAAGAGTTGGTCTACTTGTCTCGGACGTGATGCCTATATACATGATCATTGCCTTAGATATCGTCATGATTATTCGCTTTTCTATCAATTGCTCAACAGTAATTTGTTTACCCACCATATGCTTTCTTTCAAGAGAGAAGCCTCTAGTGAAAACTATGGCCCCAAAGTCTATATTTTATCATATTATTTTCAGATCTACAAAATCAAAAACACAAAAAAACCTTTGTAAGTGCATCTAGTGCCCCTTAGTGATTTTTGTGTATTGAAGACTTACAGGTCAAGGGACTAATGTGTTTATGAGTGTACACATGTCTATAAGTCTATGAGGAGTTTGATATTTACAGAGAAAGTCGACCCCTAAAAATGAAGTTCTTCAACTGAAGACTTTGGATTTCTGAAGACTTCCTTAAGACTTTGAAAGTGAATAAATTGGTGTGACCTTGAAGACTTGGTATTCATTTGAGGAACATGAAGCGTGAAGAATTTTGTTTTCATAGTTTCATTTTCTCTTTCTTGAGTCATAGGAAACACCGTACTGTTAAAGGGGGTCGAGGAAATACTAAGGAAAAATTTCCGTGTGATTCTCAACTCAAAATCCTACACCTACCAATCCCTTCGAGTGAAGCCATTGGAAATCTCATACAGTTCAGTCATATTCTTCAGTGACAGAGATGAAGTTCTTCTGGTCTCTGAGGAATTTGTTCTAACCGAGGAGTTAGGAATTCGCCAAAGGCGGATTGCCTACGATGAGGAACATGATAGCCCTGGGGAATTTGATACTCAAATTTCCGACCGTTGCTGTGCTATGCGCCAGCTGTCCCAAAATATCTACCCACCTAACAGTCATATCATTGAATGGCATTTATGTCTTATCATGTCGGGCTGCTCCCTAGGCTATAAATAGCCGCCCCCTACAACCACTAGCTGGTTGGCTACTCCGAGAGAAACTGACACTTGTCATTTGAGAGCATCCCATCCTCCGAGGACTTTGAGTGAAAATCATCGAGTGAGGAAAACCCAAACCCAAACACCTACAAACCCAAAGTGATTGAGCATCACTGAAGAGATTGATCCTGCGTGGATCTGATGCTTGTTACCTTTGAAGACTGTGCTTCTTCCAGACGGTTAGGCGTCATGGTCTAGCGCATCCAAGAGGAATTGTGGATCACTGAGTGACCGAGTTTGTGAAGGTTCGGAAGTCACCTGATGACTTACCACGAGTGATAGGGCGAGGTCTGTGTGACCTTAGCTCAAGGATAATATGCTGAGGACTGTTTGTCCGGGACTGTGTGTCCTCAGGTTTAAATACCTAGCCGCTGCAACCAGATGTACAACTGAGACAACAGTTGGAACTGGTCTACCAAATCATTATCTTCACCGAGCTTACTGGTTCTATTTCCTCAACTCTTTCATTTCCTCATAACTGTGTTGTGTGCTTGTTCATATCCGTGTTTGAAGACTTCGATTGAAGACTTTCTCAATTTCCTCATTTCAATTTCTTCAGTCTGTTTGTCTTCATCCTGTGTTATCCTGTGTTTACGCTTTCTGTACTCTGTGCTTGTCTTCATTTCATCATGATGACCATGCTTGTGTTCTGCTATGTTTACTTTTGAGTACTTATTCCGCTGCAAGTAGTTCTTCGCTACGGAATTTCCTCACCTGCAAATTCCTCAGTGAAGAGTTCATAAAAATCGCCTATTCACCCCCACTCTAGTCGATATAACGCACTTTCAATTGGTATCAGAGCAAGGTACTCCCTTGTTCTGTGTGATTTTGGTTTAACCGCCTGGAGTTTTAGTTATGTCGACCACAGGTATGATCAAGGTCTCTGCTCGGTGTCCTACCTTCGATGATAACGATCTCTGGTATGTTGTGGAAAATGGTGTTCCCTCAGTCACACCTTCTCTGAATGCTGCTGATGTGAAGAGATTCAAGCAACTCGATTCTCAAGCGAAGAATATCATATGTGGCCATCTGAGCAAAGGATAGTATGGAAGAGTGAGTGCTTTGGAAACTGCTAAGCTTATCTGGGATAGGCCGTCCAAAGTCAATGAAGGAGTCTCAACACAGCGTGACTCTCGAGTTGATGTTCTTCGCAATCTCTTCAACTGCTTCAAAAGACTCGACAATGAAAATGTTCAACAAACCTTCGATCGCCTCACTGATATCTCAAATGAGCTTCAAGCGGTTGGTGCCACTGACATCACCGACCATGAGGTGGTGAAGAAATTGTTGAGATCGCTTGATTTCTCATTTGATACTCTGGCATTGATGATACAAGAACGTGCTGATTACAAGTCACTTGATCAAGCTTATATCCTCGAGATGCTAAATACTCATGAGTTACAGCTTGGCCGAGAAGAGAGATCTCTATGGTTCGAGCTATGGCAGATCACGTATACCAAGGCCAAGGCTGTCTCTGAATCTGAAGGTGAAGATTCTGGTAGTAGCCTTGGTGATCCTGAAGAACTGATCCAGGAGCTAGCACTGCTCGTGAAGAAATTTCAGAGGTTCTGAAGACGTGGTCGCTTTGGGAAATCCTCAAGGAGCAATGATTCCTCATCCAGTGACTACAAGAAGAGGCTTTGTCACAAATGCAAGAAACCTGGATAGTACATTCAAGATTGTCCTCAGTGGGAAAAGGAATCAAAGAAGAAGAAATACAAGGATTACAGTTCTGATGATGCAAAGAAAACGAAGAAATCCTCAAAATCTTCATCATCAAAATCCTCGAAGACTTTGTCTCACAAGAAGAGAAGCTCCAAGAAGGGTCGGGCATTCATTGGCAAGGAAATGAACTCTGAGGCTGAATCCGAGGAACATGAGGAAGAGGAGGCATCTGAGGAGTCCGAGTCTGGTGTGGAGAGTCTATCTCTCTCTACTGCATTCGTCCGCAAGTCTATCTTCAACTCTGAAGAAAATGGCTTCACCAACAAGGCTGATGAAGGCAATGATGACTACGCTCCCACCTATTGCTTCATGGCAAAGGGTGCCAAGGTACTCAAATATACCTCCTCTGAATCAAGTGAGAATGAATCTGATGAAAACCTCAAGCCCATCTACTCTAAACTTGCTAAGATTGTTGTGAAACAACAAAGGGCTTTTGAAAAGGTTCAAAACATGCTAGACAAAAGTGATGATATGTTGGGTGAAGAAATGGATCGCACTAAAATCTTGACTGAAAATCTTCAGAGACTTCAGTCTAAGTTTGACAACCTTCAAAGTCATCATAACACTCTCTTGTCTGATCATGAGAAGCTTTCTTATGAATTTCTTCAAAGAAAGCAAGATCTTGAAAAGCTAAGAGCGAGTTATGAAGATCTTCAGAAGGAGCGTGATTCATTACTTGCTCAACAAATCAGCGCTTCTCAGGAAGAATTTGTTCCTCCATGCTTGAAGTGCATTGAATATGAATCTGCTAATTCTTCACCTGAATGTTCAAATGCTGCTAATGCTACAAATTCTTCAACTGTCTCTGCTATCACTAATTCCTCATCTGAGGACATTACTAATATCACTGATGATGCAGGGCTGAAGGAATTGTACATGACAGGCATCTACAAAAGCCTCAAAGGGCATCAAGCTCTTTGTGATGTGCTTAAAATGCAGATCCTCAACAGGAACCCTAGGAAAGAGGGTATTGCCTTTGAGAGGAACCTTAATGTTGATGGTACATATTGGAAGCCTGAGCAGTACCCAAAAACCTCATGGGTTGCTACAAAGGGACCTCCAGTTGATCCATGTAATCTATCTGGCTTTACATGTGAATCTCCTCATTCTTCTGATGAATCATTTGACTCCAACTATAAACTGTTCAAAAATCAAAATGGTGAAGTATTTGCTAGATATGTTGGCACTAACTGCAGGAACGGTTCCCCTATGAAGAAAATCTGGGTTCCCAAAAGGTGCCTTGAAAGTCTTCAAGTGAATGTCCTCATGACACCACCAGTGAAAAACAGGAACCTCAAATCAAATTCTTCATGTGGACCAAATTCTTCATATGGATCCAAGTCCTCATACGGACCAAATTCCTCACGTGGATCAAATTCCTCAAAAGGATCAAAGTCCTCATATGATTATCATCGTGCTAACCCCTCTATTTCGCAGGGAAGATCTAAGGGCTATGAATATGAGCATTATTCTTCTAACCATTATGTTCACTAGTTGACCCGTTGCGCCAAATGGCGCAGAGACCCGCTGAAGCCATGTTGTCGATGAAAATAGTTTCATTTTTGCAAGGACCTATTCGATATCGGTAGTAGAAAGCTCAGTTTTTAAATCATGATATATTGAAAATATGGTTATTACGCTGTGAAATCCGAGTTTAAAAAATTGTATAACATGCACATACCAGCTAAGGAAGCATTGTTTTAGTTGAAAATATGGTTATCATGGACCCGTTGCGCATGCCAAATCACGCCATGTGCATAATGAAAAAGATATCCATGGTTTAATTCCCTTTAATAAGAAACATGATGGATTGTTGTCTACAATAAGATGTATATACACATTTTAATTTGACAACACAGACCCATTTGAAATCATGTATGCAAATGGCGCAGAGACCCACTAACACTCGTGCTTTGAAAAAAAAACATGTTCAATAGACTTGTTCATGGGCAGGCATGTATGCCAACTTAAACGCCCGTGTGTACATCTATTTATTTATTTTTGTACAGGGAGAAGAGTATAGGTTGATACTTCTGGCCTTTTCAGTTGTTTTCGCCATCATCAGTGGAGGTTGGTTGGTTGTCTGAATGTTCAAAATTTATGCTTGAGCTCACTTGACGGATGGATGGTATTTTTTTTGAGGGAAGGATGGATGGTAAATTAATCTATCTTTTGTGTTGCCGAAGAAAGACAGGCGCAAGCCGTTTTAAGTTAGGTGAACATTGCACACCGCCACAAGTTTGGTCACTTATGGTAACATGTATTTAGGTTCACATTTTAGGAGGAACTGATGTCACTGAAACAACTTGAAAACTATTCGAGACAGCCAAAAGTTTTGCAAAATCGGACACTTTCCAAACAAAGAAGCGCCATTTCAGCACAGGTTCTGAAGACTACATGTAACAGGCAGTTTTTCATCCTGCATTAGCAAGTAGGAGAAAATGTCAACGGCTGAAAAAAAGAAGAATGGGGTATTTAACTGTGAATCTGAATCGGAGAAGAGAGTCGACTGCCATACAAAACTTCCTTCTCTAAGACTTGATATCTACAATGCAAGCGGAAAATCAGTTCAAGACAGGAAAACTATAATGAATACAATAGTAGAAAGTGTACAGAGAAGTCCTAAGAAAAAAAATAAAAACCTTTCGTATTTTTTTGCAGGGTAAAACCTTTATATTACAATGTGCTGAAGATTTTACTAACAATTAGATCAGCCATATACGCAAGAGAGTCAATTGCCCATTCACTGGTCACAAAAGAACAACAATTTAAGGAGCATAAGTCGACTAATTACAACTGCAGATAAGTTGACTACAAACCTTCCTGGCTATTACCATAGTAAGCAATCGGCAACTCTAAGTACGGTAACAAAGCAAGTCTCCCGATTCTAATAACAGCAGCACTAAATTGTGAAGGCTTGTGTTACATCAATTTATCCCATTGTGCGCATGAAAAAAAAATGAGCTGCTAGATATATGTTTCCAATCGACTATCGTATGAATTCTTCAAATTTTATCTGGAGATCTTGAAGTAGCAAAGTATTCCCTCAACTTACAAAATTGGAAAGATCAAGGCTTTTGCTAAGCTGGGAGCATTCATATGACATGTTGGTCTTCAAAATTGACCTCTTACTAAAAAAGAGCTTGCTGAACTGAAAACATGTACTACATGCACAACTTCTGTCAGGAAAGTGATAGTGGTTTAGAAGCCTGATCCGCTAGAGTATCATCACTGGAAATTTGAATGATCATCCAAGATGATTTAACCAGAACTGAAAGCAAACAATCTTATACATGAATACCTATATGGCTGTAATCAGAACTAAAACACGCTATTTTAGACATGGGCAGGAAAGTATAAATCAGTGCAGTATTTGGGAGATTATGATGGTGTACTAAACATAAATGTAACCAGTCAGCTTCTATAGGGAATGCAAATACTCATGGAATGAAAAAATAGAGCACATCTTTGTAGAAATAAGGTACATGTTTGCTTACACGTAGGCAATGCACCATACTATTTTATTTCTTGCAGCCCTTAGCATCCTGTAAAAATAAAATAAGAAGTCACGTTAGATGGTCTGTGAAAGCGGATACATGTACTAACATGATATATTTTCTGCCTGCTAGCAAGTTACTAAGCAAGATCATCAAATATTTCTTTATAGACCACATGTGAGTTTTGCCCGTGTTTTCGTGGAGAGTTATTTTCAAATTTGTAATCTGAGGACTGACCAAGAGATACTCACACCAGTCAAAATAGGAATCCTAGGCGCTAAATTTGAGATGTCCATAATTACTCCAACGTAGTAACCAACCCATACTCTCTAAACTGAGTACTTTAAATACTTCAAAAAGAAGTGTACAGGCAAGAATGTGTCTTCCATAGGCATGTTTACATTTTCTAAAAGTGTATTCAAATGGGAGTAGTTTGTAATAAAAGGTGAAGACTAATAATGTGGTATGCATATATCATAATTATTATGAATACACCGGTAGGTGTAAAAAAGGCTGAACTGAACTGGCCGCAAATTTCCTCCAGCCACGAATGTAGCCATACCCATGGTGTCCAAAGAGCGCCTTATGGTTCTTGGTGAACTGTACGCCACATAAGCAATGCTCTATGTGCTTGCAATCCGACAACCATGTAATTTTCCCATTCTTCCAGAAGACCGCCGGTGCATCAATTTCACATAAAACTTGCACGCACAGACATTTTTTTGTACAACTACAAAATGAGCAGTAAATTAGGAATGTGTCGCCAATCAAAATGAAGTCCCCTTCCCATAATGTTTGTAAAGAAATCAACATCATAAAGCTCTTTGATTACCTTCCATTCAAGCTGACCATGAAGTTTTGCTGCTGGAATCCTCTTTGGAGATGTAACAACCTGTAGAAAATAAATAACTTATATGACTGGCATAGCAAAAACACATTATCATGCAAAATATAGTTATGTACATTCAGCAAAATATAGATGACAACATTCTATGAGAAGAAATCACACTGTCCTACAGAGCGCAACCAAACCATTCCCAGTTCAGTTTAGTATAAAAGTACTACATTACTAAAGGAGAGCTAGTTCTCACATAGGAATAAAATAATATCAATCACGCAGGGTCTCACATTCATATAGATACTGAAATATTCTGCAAATAAATCATCCATACCCAGGATATATCAAATACTTCCACATGAAAATGAAGAAGAAAAACATGGCACACATCATTCATTCATAGTAGAGCTTAAAACATGCTAGAAGGTGAGTATGTCACATTGACAATAAAAAACAGATAGCTTCATCGGTACTCACTGTTGTTGGGACTATCAAATTAAAATTCCATATCTATTAGAAAACTGACAAAGCTTGAGGGCCTCTTAAATACAAAGAGAGGGCATGTGCAGAGAGGCCATACATACCGATTAAGAAAACTCACTTTTTAGAAACCAGACTCCTTCAAGGAGAGGTGGGGGCATGGCCATGGGATTCGGGCTCAGGAGCAGTAGGGCTGCATGATCAAAACAAACGGAAGACATTCTTACATGTTTCATTTCTTGGTTATTCGGTAACTATGAAGTAATTCAAATTCTAAAAGCAAGATGATGTATATGGTCTCTATAGTATGCATTGGCATCTTCCATTTGCTTGCTGCAAATCCAAACTTGGCATTCACATAAATTTTCTTTCTTTCTTCCCTACAGATTGTTCTACCAACAAAAGAACTTAGGCATAGAAATAACCGTCTTCTTTAGTCCAGAGGCCATTCACGTGAGCTTAAAATGCTGCATCGACGAGAAAAGCGTGAAATATCAACGAGAGGAGTAACAGTCAGCAGCAGGAAGCAAAACTGAAGAAAAAGTATGTTTTGACACAAGCATTTCATCAAATAGCTTACAGACAAGTATGGGAAGAGCCGTTTCACCTCAGCGTTGAAGGCAAGAATTCCTGGAAAGGGGAATGCGGAAGAGCAAACCTGCACATGAACAAAGGTAGCAAGGCTAAAATACCATGAGGAATAGAGAGCCCAATAGAAAGGGGAGAAGACAAGGAACCAGATTAACTATGACGAACGGAGGCAACAGAGTAGCACCGCAGAGGATGGCGTCAATGGGGCCGTTCGTCAGCGTGGAACCAGCTCGGTCAACTCATCACATCTAGTCACGCCATTGCTCCCTCACACTGCCGGCCACAACGGCAAGGAGGAAGAGGCTGGCGGAGGAGGCGAAGCAGGGCGGGGTCCAACAACGAGGGAGGAGACCATTGGTGTAGAAGAGAGAGAGAGAGAGAGAGAGAGAGAGAGAGAGAGAGAGAGAGAGAGAGAGAGAGAGAGGAGGATGCGGGCAGAGGAGGCGGAGCCCGGGCAAGGTGAGAAGGACTGGGAAAGGGGCGCACTGCTCGGAGTACTCCACGGCTCGGGATGGGTTCATCCTTTCTGCGCGCACGTTCTCAACGGGCCAAAGGCGCGGAAGAAAGGGAGAAGACGCCCATGCCATCTGCCCCACACCGACGTGTGGGATCAGAAGCCAACGAGGCCTACACGTCATAGTGTGTGGGGAGGATGTGTATGCGCACCGAGGGGTGTGTACGCGTTAGTCCATCTTCTCTCTCCTCTGAAAAACTCCAGATCGCAGACGTGTTGTGAGGATGCTGATGAGTGTCTGCTTCGCTGGCCGTCAGGTGGTCCTTACTCACTTGTGGCCCTACACGTCTGTGGGTTGATTGCCTTTCGTCTGTGTTTCATCTGCATTTTGAGAGAGGGTTCTTGTTGGCTGCTGCATCGCGCTTGAGGGTTTGGCTAACTGCTCCACGCTTGGCCAGCGTGGGGCGTCTTCTGTCAGTCCATCTCTCTCTCCTCTATACAAATGCCTGACATCCACATGCACACAAATTAATTCACAACAGGACACCGACGGGTGGGACAAGAGAGAAAGCAGGCCAACCTGCAACGGCACCAGCCAACCAGCCATGGGAGCGAGCAGCAAAAGCGGAGAAGAGCGACGCGCCTGGCACACGGCGCGTGTGAAGAGGCGCGCAAACACCCAGGAAAACTTGACCCAGCCTATCTCCACTCGCCATGAGCCCACAAGTCATTTGCCCCTGCGTTTTGACCAGGCAGTGAAAACAGGAAGCGACACAGCGAAGGAAAATCCAACGTGAGGCAGCATGCCGAAGACCCAGTTGACCAGCATCGAACGGCCAGCGAAGGAACTGATCGGGGGTGCATCCTCCAAGCGAGTTGCCCAGCCTCTTTTATGTTTTAAATAAGTCCTCAAAGAATTTCTCTGCTTATTCATATGCTTACCCTAACTCCTCTTATGTGAAACGAAATGGACTAGCTTCTATGCCGCCTTTCTCGTATGGAGCTCGCAGAGTGATGAACTCTTTGCCACCCCTTCAGATGTGGGTGGTGAACAAAAAGAACTAATCCCTTATGCAGGGCCAGGTCTCCAGACGTGCATGAACGTCTGAAGAATTTGTTGGAGACCTGAAAGGCTAATCATGAAGAAATGAACTTTCATTTCTCACGTCCTCATACTGCTTTATCTGTTCTATTGCTTGATGAAATTGATCTGATGAGTTGATGTCATATTCTTCACTCATGAAGTATATGAAGTTCGTAAGTTGCACTAATTCATCTGTAGGATGATCAACCCAAAGCCACTGAGTGGGTCCTCGATAGTGGATGTACAAATCACATGACTGGTGACAAGAATCTATTGATGGATGCTCCCTTATCTCCATCGAATCTGAAGCATATAATCTTCGCTGACAAAGGAAAAAGTCAGGTATTGGGTCTAGGTAAGGTTGCGATCTCAAAGGATCGACACATGGACAAAGTCATGCTTGTCGAGTCCTTAGGATACAACCTCATGTCTGTCTCAATGCTTTGCAATCTCGATATGGTTGTTTTCTTTGGCAAGTATCATTGTGTTGTGATCATGGAAGCTGATAATTCCAAAGTTTTCGAAGGCTTCAGGAGAGGAGACTTGTATATTGTTGATTTCTCTACAGGACCACAACCAGCCGTGTGTCTACTTGCAAAAGCTTCAGAAGGCTGGCTCTGGCATCGACGACTTGGTCATGCAGGCATGAGGAATTTGCACACGCTTGCAAAGAAGAAGCATGTCATTGGCACTGAAAATGTCAAATTCCTCAAGGATCACTTATGCGGAGCCTGTGAAGCTGGGAAGATGACAAAGGCTATGCATCCAGCAAAGACTATCATGACCACTACTCGAGCATTTGAATTGCTTCACATGGATCTCTTCGGTCCTAACCATTATTCTGCAGTTTCAAATGATGCATCTCAATATGGCTTTGTTATTGTTAATGATTACTCTCGATACACATGGGTACACATTGTTACTTACAAACATGAAGTGCAGGAAGTCTTCGAACGATTTTCCTCGAGGGCTTCAACCAACTTTTGTGTGAAGATCAAGCACATCAGAAGTGACAATGGAACTGAGTTCAAGAATTTTGGTCTTGATGACTATCTTGATGAACTTGGTATTACTCATGAGTTATCTGCTCCTTATACTCCTCAGCAGAATGGCGTCGTGGAGCGCAAGAACAGGACTCTTGCTGAGATGGCTCGCACTATGCTTGATGAATACAAAACACCTCGTCGTTTCTGGATTGATGCAATTGATACTGCGTGCCATATCATCAACAGAGTATATCTTCACAAATTCTTCAAGAAGACTGCCTATGAACTCCTCACTGACAAGAAACCCAATGTGAGTTGTTTCAAAGTCTTTGGTGCTAAATGTTGGATTAGAGATCCTCATCACAACTCAAAATTTGCACCGAAAGCACATGAAGGTTTCATGCTTGGTTACGAAAAGGACTCGCACACCTACAGAGTCTTCAACAACATTCTTCACAAGGTTGTTGAAACTGTAGATGTGCGGTTCGATGAAACTAATGGCTCACAAAGAGAGCACCTACCTTCTGTGATAGATGAACCAACACCTGAGGAAACTATCAAGTTCAAGGCTACTGAGGATGTCATTTCGACCGAGGAATCTGCTAAAGAATTCATTCCATAACGTGAAGAGCGTCGAGCTAATGCACCTGAAGAAAATGCTGAAGAAAATGGTGCTGAAGAAAATGCTGATCAAATTCCTCGACGACAACCAGCTCATCCTCGCGTTGCAAAAGAAGTGCAAGTTGAAAAGATCATCGATGACATTGAAGCACCGGGTCCTCTCACATGCTCAAGAGCTTCACATTTATCTAACCTTTGTGGGCACTATGCTTGTGTCTCTATTACAGAGCCCAGTAAGGTAGATGAAGCATTTATGGAGCCTGAGTGGATTCAGGCCATGCAAGAAGAATTACATCAATTCGAGCTCAACAACGTCTGGGAACTGGTCAAACATCCAGATCCTCGCAAGCACAATATTATTGGCACAAAGTGGATCTACCGCAACAAGCAAGATGAAAATGGCCTTGTGGTGAGGAATAAGGCTCGACTTGTAGCTCAAGGCTACACACAGGTTGAAGAAATTGATTTCGATGAAACTTTTGCACCTGTTGCTAGACTTGAGGTTATTCGCATATTACTTGCTTATGCTAACCATCATGATATCACTTTATATCAAATGGATGTGAAAAGTGCATTCCTCAATGGTAAGCTTGAGGAAGAAGTATATGTAGCTCAACCCCTGTGTTTTGAAGATCCAAAGCATCGACAAAGTCTTCAGACTCAATAAGGCCCTCTATGGCCTCAAGCAGGCCCTCAAAGCGTGGTATGCTCCTTTGAAGGAATTCCTCATGAAGAAAGGATTCAAACCCGGTTCACTCGACCCTACTCTTTTCACTAAATCTTATGATGGTGAACTATTTGTGTGCCAAATATATGTTGATGATATTATCTTTGGCTGTACTGACCAACGTTATAGTGATGAATTTGCCTATATGATGAGTGAAGAATATCAAATGTCTATGATGGGAGAATTTAAATTCTTCTTAGGTCTTCAAATTCATCAACAGCGCAATGGCATATTCATATCTCAGGAGAAATACCTCAAGGATGTCTTGAGGAAATTCGGCATGCAAGATTGCAAAGGGGTCAAAATTCCTATGCCCACAAATGGCCATCTCGTAATCGATGAAAATGGTATTGACTTCGATCATAAGGTATACCGCTCCATGATTGGCTCTTTATTGTACTTATGTGCATCTAGGCGGATATTATGCTTAGTGTTTGCATGTGTGCCCGATTTCAAGCTACACCGAAGGAATCACACCATAAGGCTGTGAAGCATATTCTTCGATATGTAGCTCACACACCAACACTTGGATTATGGTAGCCCAAGGGCTTGGCTTTTGATTTCATTGGATATTCTGACTCTGACTATCTGATACATGTCATTTCCTCGGACGATCTTTGGTCTGTTGGTCCTCGAAGAAATGTAATCGTATCACATCTCTTCTTTGAAAATTTGAGTACATTGCTGCTGGTTCTTGCTGTGCTCAATTGCTGTGGATGAAGCAAACTCTCAAGGACTATGGTGTCAACGTGAAGAATGTGCGTCTCTTTTGTGACAATGAGAGTGCCATCAAGATTGCTCACAACCCAGTTCAACACTCGAAGACAAAGCACATTCAGATTCATCATCATTTTCTTTGTGATCATGTGTTAAAGGGCGACATTTCTATTGAGCATGTGAAGACTGAAGAACAGCTAGCCGATATCTTCACAAAGCCCTTGGATGAGAAGAGATTTAGCAAGTTGCGGTGTGGGCTTAATATCTTAGAATCTACGAATGTTCTTTGAAAAGGATACTCATCCTAACACTTATGCAAAATTGATGACTTAGATGTGCAACACATGAAGAAACATTTTTCTTCAATCAATGAAGAATAACACTCTAAGTGTGAAGAAATTAACGAAGAATTTGATTCTCAGAATTCTACGACAATTGTACGCGGTGTCTGAAATCATCATTCTTATACGGTGGGTCACGCCACCACCAAAAGTTGAAAATCTTCTATTTGAGTTTTTCCTTAGTTTTGAAATTCCTCAGTTGTTCATTTTATTCAACTTTGCATTGTCTTCACTGTTTCCGTCATTTTTCTTCATTGGCTATATATATATATATATATATATATATATATGTATATATATATATGTATATATATATATATATATATATGAGTTTATGTCCTCTACAGCATTCACTTATGGCTAAATTTTCAAGTTTGGTTTTCTGCTAAGTGAATGTGATGGGACCCTTCCCCCTCTATGTTAAACTCATCCCAATCTATTCACAAATTCTTCATGTGCGTTCTATTTGAAACTCGTTCAAAATCTTCACTGTGTCCTTCTCAGCTGAAGAATTTGCGAACGGAACTTTTAACTTATCTTATCCAAAAATTTCGGCTTTGCCGCTCAAACCGTTCTGCATCCCACGAAATACTTATCTATTCACTCACGATCTCACACGATCTCCACTTCTCAGTACGTGGGTGACACATGTTAAGTGAATGAGAAGGGTCAGGGGCACGTTCGTCCAAATTCTTCGGGCGAACAGTTTTTTCACCGTGGCTATAAATACCCCTCCCCTTCCTCACTTCTCTTTTACTCCGCTCGATCTCACTCTCGCTCGAGCTTATCAAACCCTAGCGCTGCCGCTACTTCATCGTCGCCGGTGAGGAAGAGCTTCACTGCCTCGACCTCGTCGCTGCCGTACTCGTGCCGGCTGCGGATTTCTTCACTCCGCCGCGGCCGTAGCTGTCTTCCTTTGCCGAGTTAGGGCGTGGAAGATCTGCACTGACGAACTTCACATCTTGTGACGCCCTCGATTCAATCGTACACTAATCATGCACGCAAACGTGTACGATCAAGATCAAGGACTCACGGGAAGATATCACAACACAAATCTAGACACAAATTAAAATAATACAAGCTTTATATTACAAGCCAGGGGCCTCGAGGGCTCGAGTACATAAGCTCGAATACACAAGAGTCAGCGGGAGCAACAATATCTGAGTACAGACATAAGTTAGACAAGTTTGCCTTAAGAAGGCTAGCACAAAAGCAAAATCGATCGAAAAGGCAAGGCCTCCTGCCTGGGAGCCTCCTAACTACTCCTGGTCGTCGACGGTCTCCACGTAGTAGTAGACATCGGCGGTGGCATCTGACTTCTGGGCTCCAACATCTGGTTGCATCAACCGGAAAGAAGAAGAAAGGGGGAAAAGGGGGAGCAAAGCAACCATGAGTACTCATCCAAAGTACTCGCAAGCAAGGATCTACACTACATATGCAATATTATCAAAGGAAGGTTGTATATGTGGACTGGGCTGCAGAAATGCCAGAATAGAGAGAAGGCCTAGTCCTATCGAAGACTAGTATCTTCTGGAATCCACCATCTTGCAGCAAACAGGAGGGAGTAGAGTAGCATAAAGTAAAGTAGTAGTGTTATCAACCTTGGCGGAGATCCTTTCTCGACTCCCTGCGAGAAAGGCATCCCGAGCCATGCTATCCGAGCTTATCATCACAATCCAATTCTCATCGCAATCCATTGCTCATATCCATGTCTCATCTCAAGTATCCAGTTCTAGTTGTATCGATCGGGATACAACTCCAAGTGTCCGCTACCGTGGGACAGGCTATCGATAGATGTTTTCTTCACTGCAGGGTGCACCAACTTACCCACCACGCCGCTTAACTCCGCCGGACACACTTTCTGTGGTCATGCCCGGCCTCGCCAAACAATACGCCGCAACCTGACCTAGGCTTAATAGAGAGGCCAGCACGGACTAAACCTATGCCCCTGTGGGTCATGGGCCATCTCCCGAACTCCTGCATGTTATGTGACACCGCCGTGAGCAGACCTAGCTACCTCCTTCAACAAGGCAGGTGCTTACGCAGTCCAACCCGGCGCGCGCCACTCAGTCACTGACGTATATGAAGCTTCAGCTGATGCATACGACGCAGAACGCCCATACTATGCCCACGTGATGGTTAGTGCTATCAGGCCAGAGGCCCCTCGGATCAAATATCCAAATCGTAGTGGATTAGGAATGCGCGGTAACAAGCAGAGACTCACGAAGGATGTCACCCCGTTGCCCCGTCTCGAGGACTTGCGGCAAGGGCTAGGAATGCTCGACCACGCCTCGTAATTATCTCGCGGGTGTTGGAAATATGCCCTAGAGGCAATAATAAAAGCATTATTATTATATTTCCTTGTTCATGATAATTGTCTTTTATTCATGCTATAATTGTATTATCCGGAAATCGTAATACACGTGTGAATACATAGACCACAATACGTCCCTAGTAAGCCTCTAGTTGACTAGCTCGTTGGTCAACAGATAGTCATGGTTTCCGACTATGGACATCGATGTCATTGACAACGGGATCATGTCATTAGGAGAATGACGTGATGGACAAGACCCAATCCTAAGCATAGCACAAGATCGTGTAGTTCGCTTTTGCTAGAGCTTTTTCAATGTCAAGTATCTCTTCCTTAGACCATGAGATCGTGTAACTCCCGCCACCGTAGGAGTGCTTTGGTGTACCAAACGTCACAACGTGAATCGGGTGACTATAAAGGTGCACTACAGGTATCTCCGAAAGTGTCATTGGGTTGACACGGATCGAGATCGATTTGTCACTCCGTATAACGGAGAGGTATCTCTGGGCCCACTCGGTAATGCATCATCACAATGAGCTCAAAGTGACCAAGTGTTTGGTCACGGGATCATGCATTACGGCACGCAGTAAAGTGACTTGTCGGTAACGAGACTGAACGAGGTATTGGGATACCGACGATCGAAGTCTCGGGCTTGTAACGCATACCGATTGACAAAGGGAATAGTATCTGGTTGCTTGAATCCTCGACATCGTGGTTCATCCGATGACATCATCGAGGAGCATGTGGAGCCAACATGGGTATCCAGATCCCGCTGTTGGTTATTGACCGAGAGCCGTCTCGGTCATGTTCGCATGTCTCTGAACCCGTAGGGTCTACACTCTTAAGTTTCGGTGATGCTTGTGTTATTAGGAAGACTTGTATGTGATTTACGATTGTTGTTCGGAGTACCGGATGAGATCCCGGACGTCAAGAGGAGTTCCGGAATGGTCCGGAGGTAAAGATTTATATATGGGAAGTTGTCAAACGGACACCGGAAGGTTTCGGAGCTTATCGGTATTGTCTGGGGCCACCGGAAGGGTTCCGGGGTCCACCGGGAGGCCACCTCCTGGGGCCACATGGGCTGCGTGGGGCAGGAGCCAGCCTGGAGGGCTGGGCGCCCCTTGGGCCCATGCGCCTAGGGTTGGGGAACCCAGAGGGGCGCCTGCTTGGGGGGCAAGTCCCTCCCTGGCCGCCGCCCCCCCTCTAGATCCCATCTAGAGGGGCCGGCCCCCCTTGCCCCTTCCCCTATAAATAGAGGGGTGAGGGGACGGCTGCAACACATTTGAAGGCGCGGCCCCTCCCCTCCCCAACACCTCTCCTCCTCCGCGTGTGCTTGGCGAAGCCCTGCCGAGAATCCTACTCCACCATCATCACGCCGTCGTCCGCTGCTGGAGCCATCTTCCTCAACCTCTCCTTCCCCTTGCTGGATCAAGAAGGAGGAGACGCCGTCTGCACTGCACGTGTTGAACGCGGAGGTGCTGTCCGCTCAAAGACTTGGTCATCGGTGATACGAATCACGGCGAGTACGACTCCATCATCACCATCCCCTTGAACGCTTCCGCACTCGATCTACAAGTGGTATGTAGATGAAAACTCACTCCCTTGACTCGTTGCTTAGATGAACTCATAGATGGATCTTGGTGAAACCGTAGGAAAATTTTTAATTTTCTGCAACGTTCCCCAACAGTGGCATCATGAGCTAGGTCTATGCGTAGTTCTTTATTCCACGAGTAGAACACAATTTGGTTGTGGGCGTAGATCTTGTCAACTTGCTTGCCGCTACTAGTCTTATCTTGCTTCAGCGGTATTGTGGGATGAAGCGGCCCGGACCAACCTTACACGTACGCTTACGTAAGACCGGTTCCACCGATCGACATGCACTAGTTGCATAAGGTGGCTGGCGGGTGTCTGTCTCTCCCACTTTAGTTGGAGCGGATTCGGTGAAAAGGGTCCTTATGAAGGGTAAATAGAAGTTGACAAAATCACGTTGTGGTTATTCGTAGGTAAGAAAACGTTCTTGCTAGAACCCAATTGCAGCCACGTAAAAGATGCAACAACAATTAGAGGAAGTCTAACTTGTTTTTGCAGCAATTGTCATGTGACGTGATATGGCCAGAAGTTGTGATGAATGATGAATGACATATTGTGATGTATGAGATCATGTTCTTGTAATAGGAATCACGACTTGCATGTCGATGAGTATGATAACCGGCAGGAGCCATAGGAGTTGTCTTTATTTTTGTATGACTTGCGTGTCATTGAAGAATGCCATGTAAATTACTTTACTTTATTGCTAAACGCGTTAGCCATAGAAGTAGAAGTAGTCGTTGGCGTGACAACTTCATGAAGACACGATGATGGAGATCATGATGATGGAGATCATGGTGTCATGCCGGTGACAAGATGATCATGGAGCCCAAGATGGAGATCAATGGAGCTATATGATATTGGCCATATCATGTCACTACTATATAATTGCATGTGATGTTTATTATGTTTATGCATCTTGTTTACTTAGAACGACGGTAGTAAATAAGATGATCCCTTACAACAATTTCAAGAAGTGTTCTCCCTAACTGCACCGTTGCTAAAGTTCGTCGTTTCGAAGCACCACGTGATGATCGGGTGTGATAGATCCTTACGTTCACATACAACGGGTGTAAGACAGATTTACACATGCAAAAAACTTAGGGTTAACTTGACGAGCCTAGCATGTACAGACATGGCCTCGGAACACGGAGACCGAAAGGTCGAACACGAGTCGTATGGAAGATACGATCAACATGAGAATGTTCACCGACGATGACTAGTCCGTCTCGGTGATGATTGGACACGCCTAGTCGACTCGGATCGTGTAACACTTAGATGACTAGAGGGATGTCTAATCTGAGTGGGAGTTCATTAAAATAATTTGATTAGATGAACTTAATTATCATGAACTTAGTCTAAAACCTTTGCAAATATGTCTTGTAGATCAAATGGCCAACGCTCATGTCAACCTGAACTTCAACGTTCCTAGAGAAAACCAAGCTGAAAGATGATGGCAGCAACTATACGGACTGGGTCCTAACACGAGGATCATCCTCATAGCTACCAGGAAACAATATGTCCTAGAAGGACCGCTAGGTGACGCTCCCGTCCCAGAGAACCAAGACATTATGAATGCTTGGTAGACTCGCGCTGATGATTATTCCCTCGTTCAGTGCGGCATGCTTTATAGCTTAGAACCGGGGCTCCAAAAGCGTTTTGAGCATCACGGAGCATATGAGATGTTCAAGAGATGAAACTAGTTTTCCAAGCTCATGCCCGGTCGAGAGATATGAAGTCTCCGACAAGTTCTATAGTTGTAAGATGGAGGAAAATAGTTACAAGTGAGCATATACTCAAAATGTGCAGGTTGCACAACCGCCTGTCCCAACTGGACATTAACCTCCTGGACGAGGCGGTCATTGTGAATCCTTGATCGCTCCCACCAAGCTACAAGAGCTTTGTTATGAACTACAATATGCAGGGGATGGTGAAGACCATTCCGAAGTATTCTCAATGCTGAAGTCGTGAGAGGTTGAAATCAAGAAAGAACATCAAGTGTTGATGGTCAATAAAACCACTAAATTCAAGAAGGGCAAGGGCAAGAAGAACTTCAAGAAGGACGGCAAGGAGGTTGCCGCGCCGGTAAGCAAGTTGCCGGAAGAAGTCAAAGAATGGACCCAAGCACGAGACTGAGTGCTTTTATT
Organism: Aegilops bicornis; assembly: GCA_021605145.1. NCBI lineage: Eukaryota > Viridiplantae > Streptophyta > Magnoliopsida > Poales > Poaceae > Aegilops > Aegilops bicornis. The sequence continues at coordinate 474,737,337 of CM038671.1, read as the reverse complement.
GCAAGGGGAAGGGTCACCGAAGCGGAACTGCCCCAAATACTTAGCGGATAAGAAGGCCGGCAACACTAAAGGTATATTTGATATACATGTAATTGATGTGTACCTTACCAAGACTCGTAGTAACTCCCGGTATTTGATACCGGTGCCGTTGCTCATATTTGTAACTCACAGCAGGAGCTGCGGAATAAGCGGAGGCTGGCGAAGGACGAGGTGACGATGCTTGGCGTCTGGAATGGTTCCAGAGTCGATGTGATCACCGTCGGCACGCTACCTCTGCATTTACCTACGGGATTAGTTTTGAACCTTAATAATTGTTATTTGGTGCCAAGTTTGAGCATGAACATTGTATCTGGTTCTCGTTTGATACGAGATGGCTACTCATTTAAATCCGAGAATAATGGTTGTTCTATTTATATGAGAGATATGTTTTATGGTCATGCTCCGATGGTCAATGGTTTATTCTTAATGAATCTCGAGCGTAGTGTTACACATATTCATAGCGTGAATACCAAAAGATGTAAAGTTGATAATGATAGTCCCACATACTTGTGGCACTGCCGCCTTGGTCACATTGGTGTCAAGCGCATGAAGAAGCTCCATGCTGATGGACTTTTGGAGTCTCTCGATTATGAATCATTTGACACATGCGAACCATGCCTTATGGGCAAGATGACCAAGACTCCGTTCTCCGGAACAATGGAGCGAGCAACCAACTTATTGGAAATCATACATACCGATGTATGCGGTCCAATGAGCGTTGAGGCTCGCGGAGGATATCGTTATGTTCTCACTCTCACTGATGACTTGAGTAGATATGGGTACGTCTACTTAATGAAACACAAGTCTGAGACCTTTGAAAAGTTCAAGGAATTTCAGAATGAGGTAGAGAATCAACGTGACCGAAAGATAAAATTCCTCTGATCGAGATAGTGGAGGAGAATATTTAAGTCACGAATTTGGTACACACTTAAGAAAATGTGGAATCGTTTCACAACTCACGCCGCTGGAACACCTCGGTAGAACGGTGTGTCCGAACGTCAGAATCGCACTCTATTGGATATGGTGCGATCCATGATGTCTCTTACCGATTTACCGCTATCATTTCGGGATACGCTCTAGAGACAGCTACATTCACTTTAAATAGGGCACCGTCTAAATCCGTTGAGACGACACCGTATGAATTATGGTTTGGGAAGAAACCTAAGCTGTCGTTTCTAAAAGTTTGGGGATGCGATGCTTATGTCAAGAAACTTCAACCTGAAAAGCTCGAACCCAAGTCGGAAAAATGCGTCTTCATAGGATACCCTAAAGAAACCATTGGGTATACCTTCTACTTAAGATCCGAGGGCAAGATCTTTGTTGCCAAGAGCGGATCCTTTCTGGAAAAAGAGTTTCTCTCGAAAGAAGTAAGTGGGAGGAAAGTAGAACTCGATGAAGTACTACCTCTTGAACGGGAAAGTAGTGCAGCTCAGGAAAATGTTCCTGTGATGCCTACACCAATCAAGAGGAAAATAATGATGATGATCAAGGTACTTCGGTCAAGTAGCTCTTGAACTTCAGAGGGTCCACAAGGACACGTTTTGCACCGTGAGTGGTACGGCAACCACATCACGGAAATCATGTTGTTAGAAATCTGTGAACCTTCTTACTATTAAGAAGAGATGTCGTTCCAAGATTCCAACAAATGGCTAGAAGCCATGAAATCCGAGATAGAATCCATGTATGTAAACAAAGTATGGACTTTGACTGACTTGCCCGATGATCGGCGAGCGATAGAAAACAAATGGATCTTTAAGAAGAAGACGGTCGCGGATGGTAATGTCACCATCTATAAAGCTCGACTTGTCGCTAAGGGTTATCGGCAAGTTCAAGGGATTGACTACGATGAGACTTTCTCTCTCGTAGCGAAGCTTAAGTCCGTCCGAATCATGTTAGCAATTGCCGCATACTATGATTATGAGATATGGCAGATGGACGCCAAAACAGCGTTCCTTAACGGTTATCTTAAGGAAGAGCTGTATATGATATGATGCCGGAAGGTTTTGTCGATCCTAAGAATGCTAACAAAGTATGCAAGCTCCAGCGATCCATTTATGGGCTGGTGCAAGCATCTCGGAGTTGGAACATTCGCTTTGATGAGATGATCAAAGCGTTTTGGTTTATGCAGACTTATGGAGAAGCCTGCGTTTACAAGAAAGTGAGTGGGAGCTCTGTAGCATTTCTCATATTATATGTAGATGACATACGTTTGATGGGAAATGATATAGAATTCTTGGACAGCATTAAGGCCTACTTGAATAAGTGTTTTTCAATGAAGGACCTTGGAGAAGCTGCTTATATATTGGGCATCAAGATCTATAGAGATAGATCGAGACGCCTCATAGGTCTTTCACAAAGCACATACCTTGATAAGATTTTGAAGAAGTTCAAAATGGATCAGTCCAAGAAAGGGTTCTTGCGTGTCTTTGCAAGGTGTGAGATTGAGCTCAGCTCAATGCCCAACCACGACAAAAGATAAAGAAGAGATGAGCGTCATCCCCTATGCCTCAGCCATAGGATCTATTATGTATGCCATGTCAGGTACCGGACTGATGTAAACCTTGCCGTAAGTTTGGTAGGAAGGTACCAAAGTAATCCCGGCAAGGCACACCGGACAGCGGTCAAGAATATCCTAAAGTACACGAAAAGGACAAAGGACATGTTTCTCATTTATGGAGGTGATGAAGAGCTCGTCAGAAGGGTTACGTCGACGCTTAGCTTCGACACAGATCTAGATGACTCTAAGTCACAAACCGGATACGTGTATATGTTGAATGGTGGAGCAAGAAGCTGGTGCAGCCGCAAGCAGAGCGTCGTGGCGGGATCTACATGTGAAGCGGAGTACATGGCAGCCTCGGAGGCAGCGCATGAAGCAATTTGGGTGAAGGAGTTCATCACCGACCTAGGAGTCATACCCAATGCGTCGGGGCCGATCAAACTCTTCCGTGACAACACTGGAGCTATTGCACTTGCCAAGGAGCCAAGGTTTCACAAGAAGACCAGGCACATCAACCGTCGCTTCAACTCCATCCGTGAAAATGTTCAAGATGGAGACATAGAAATTTGTAAAGTACATACGGATCTGAATGTTGCAGATCCGTTGACTAAACCTCTTCCATGGCAAAACATGATCAACACCAGAACTCTATGGTGTTCGATTCATCACAATGTAACTAGATTATTGACTCTAGTGCAAGTGTGAGACTGTTGGAAATATGCCCTAGAGGCAATAATAAAAGCATTATTATTATATTTCCTTGTTCATGATAATTGTCTTTTATTCATGCTATAATTGTATTATCCGGAAATCGTAATACACGTGTGAATACATAGACCACAATACGTCCCTAGTAAGCCTCTAGTTGACTAGCTCGTTGGTCAACAGATAGTCATGGTTTCCTGACTATGGACATCAGATGTCATTGACAATGGGATCACGTCATTAGGAGAATGACGTGATGGACAAGACGCAATGCTAAGCATAGCACAAGATCGTGTAGTTCGTTTTGCTAGAGCTTTTTCAATGTCAAGTATCTCTTCCTTAGACCATGAGATCGTGTAACTCCCGGATACCGTAGGAGTGCTTTGTGTGTACCAAACGTCACAACGTGGCGGGTGACTATAAAGGTGCACTCTGGTATCTCCGAAAGTGTCTGTTGGGTTGACACGGATCGAGACTGGGATTTGTCACTCCGTATGACGGAGAGGTATCTCTGGGCCCACTCGGTAATGCATCATCACAATGAGCTCAAAGTGACCAAGTGTTTGGTCACGGGATCATGCATTACATTCTGATGCAGTAAAGTGACTTGCCGGTAATGAGACTGAACGAGGTATTGGGATACCGACGATCGAGTCTCGGGCTTGTAACGCATCGATTGACAAAAGGAATAGTATGCTGAGGTTGCTTGAATCCTCGACATCATGGTTCATCATATGAGATCATCGAGGAGCATGTGGGAGCCAACATGGGTATCCAGATCCCGCTGTTGGTTATTGACCGCAGAGCCGTCTCGGTCATGTCTGCATGTCTCCCGAACCCGTAGGGTCTACACACTTAAGGTTCGGTGACGCTAGGGTTATTAGGAAGACTTGTATGTGTTTACCGAATGTTGTTCGGAGTCCCGGATGAGATCCCGGACGTCACGAGGAGTTCCGGAATGGTCCGGAGGTAAAGATTTATATATGGGAAGTTGTCAAACGGACACCGGAAGGTTTCGGGGGCTTATCGGTATTGTACCGGGGCCACCGGAAGGGTTCCGGGGGTCCACCGGGATGGGCCACATGGGCTGCGTGGGGCAGGAGCCAGCCCTGGAGGGCTGGGCGCGCACCCCCTTGGGCCCATGCGCCTAGGGTTGGGGGAAACCCCAGAGGGGCGCCTTGCTTGGGGGCAAGTCCCCTCCCTGGCCGCCGCCTCCCTCTAGATTCCCATCTAGAGGGGCCGGCCCCCCTTGTCCCTTCCCCCTATAAATAGAGGGGTGAGGGGAGGGCTGCAACACACTTGAAGGCGCAGCCCCTCCCCTCCCCAACACCTCTCCTCCTCCGCGTGTGCTTGGCGAAGCCCTGCCGGAGAACTGTCACTCCACCATCATCACGCCGTCGTGCTGCTGCCGGAGCCAGCTTCCTCACCCCCACATTCCCCCTAGCTGGATCAAGAAGGAGGCGACGTCGTAGTCCGTACCGTACGTGTGTTGAACGCGGAGGTGCTGTCCGTTCAGCACTTGGTCATCGGTGATCCGTATCACGGCGAGTACGACTCCATCATCACCATCCCCTTGAACGCTTCCGCACTCGATCTACAAGTGGTATGTAGATGAAAAATCACTCCCTTGACTCGTTTCTTAGATGAACTCATAGATGGATCTTGGTGAAACCGTAGGAAAAATTTTAATTTTCTGCAACGTTCCCCAACAGCGGGCACCCTCCAGGTCAACCCGTCTCTACATCACTCGCAATTAAGCTCGCGCGGGTACCCCTCAGGGTCGACCCGTCTTTCCAAGTAACAGGGGTAAAGTCCAAGTATCCGTGTGTCCAAACATCAAGGGGAAAACCCGAGGAATCACCCCGATGAATTCCACTAGATGTAATCATCAAGGTGAACGTAAGAGGAATCATCCCCGAGGTTCACACTTGAGGGGTTGCACTGACAGTCGTGTCGAAGTGGTTAAGGAGGAAATCACCCTCGATGACCACGATCGAATGACTACACTACAGTGGTTAACATCGGAAGTCAAGAGGTTCAGCCTCGGTACTCGATAGTAACCCAAAGAGTGTTGAGCAACTAAGGGGAAAGTGATGTGCGGTGCCGGGGCCTGGTCTTCGGTCCCGTTGATCGGGTCTTCAATGATGAAGCAGGGGCAACAAGGACAAGGTGGGGGTCACTGATGGATCACTAACCAACCTATACTAAGCAGTTTAGGATAAGCAGGTAAGGTACAATAGCAGATACAAAAGCAGGCTATGCATCAGAATAGGAGCAAACAATAATAGTAGCAAAATCTAATGCAAGCACGAGAGAATGGAATGGGCGATATCGGGATGATCAAAGTGGGGGCTTGCCTGGTTGCTCAGACAAGAAGGAGGGGTTGTCGGTGACGTAGTCGATCACAGCGGCGTCGGCAGCCGCCACGGGGTCTACCGAAGAGAAGAGGGGGGAGAAACAGTAAATACATAGCAAGCAAGTTTATAACAGGACAACAAGGATAGCTAGACGTGTTCTAACGTGGTCCTAGACGTTATAGGTGAAGGGGGAATTCAACCGGGAAGGTCTTCCCGGTTCCGGACATGTGTCAGACAGATGACTAGAGCAGGAATGTTCCATGTTCTGCATGCTAGGGGCATGTGACAGGTAAACGGACCGCATATTCGGATTCGTTGCATTTTTCTGAGCAACTTTCATGTAGAAAACATTTTCATCCGAGCTACGGATTATTTTCTGTGCTTTATCAAAGATTTCAATTTTTGAAATTAATAGTATTTTGAAAATAGATTAGAAATGCTAAGTGTACTCAAATGTACACCCAGCCTGCGGCTGTGTGGGGCTGACAGAGGGCCCAGTCAACTGCCCAGTCAGCAGTTGACTAGTCAATGTTGACTGGTCAAAGGCCCGTGTGGGAATCATCTGTCATTGACTGAACAGCTAAATGTTTTAGTTAATCTAATTAAATAGTGGGGCCGAGCTGTCTGTGTCTATTAACTTAATTAAATTTAGTTTTTTTAGTTAAGTAACTAATAGTGGGGGGGTGGGGGCCACCTGTCATTAGGCTAACTCTAAGTAATAAAAAAACAAAAGGAACAGGGGCTAATCCCCATTATCAGTTCGGATGAGCCCGTGCTCGTTCAGAGAAAGGCGAGGCCATGGCCAAGAGTGGCCGGCCGAAGCAGTTGCGAGGGGCGGGAGAGCGGGGCGCGGCCTGGCGCCGGTGCGGGGCGCACGAGATGGCCGCCGGCTCGCGCGGGGGTAGAGGGAGGAACGGCGGGCGCGGGGGACCGGGGAGCTGCGGACGGACGAGGCGCACGGGCGGCGACGACGCATGCGGCGGTGGGTGAGCACGGCCGGCGACGCACGGGCACGGAGGTACGCGGGCGGCGCGGTGCAGGGCTTGCCCGAGGCCCTGGCAGGCTCGGGGTGTGGCAGGGGAGGCGGCTAAAGTGACGGCAACGACGATGACCAAGCGACGACAGCAGCGAGGGAACAACAGTGGCGGGCTCCGGCGGCTGTGAGACAGCGGTGGAGGCGATAATGGTTGCGCCAGCGCTGGTGGGGCGGCGCAGCTGTGGCGCTGGGCATGCGTTGTCCAAGGGGCGCGGACGACGCCCGTGAGCGGAAGCGAAGCGAGCCTTGGCGCGATGAGTACGAGGTCGCCGTGAGCATCGGGCGCGAGCGAGATGGCGTCAATCAACAGTGGAATCGATGGGGGAAAGGGGAGGGGAACGCAGCTCACTGGGAGGGGGGCGGTGGAGAGCTCGGGGCGGTTGGAGTGGTGTCGGAGAGGCGAATCGACGGCGAGATGGTGACGTCCGCGGCATAGAAGAGCTCGATGGCGAGGCTTGGAGTGGTCCTAGCTCGAACCGGTGCACGTGGCGAAGGAGACGACGCCGGAGTTCCTCCTGGACACGAGCTCCGGCCGTGGGGAGGCCGATGGCATGACGACTATGGTGGCCATATGGCGGTTACTCGGGCTATTTCCTTTGAGAGAGAGGGAGGGGAGGAGATGGGGGCGCTAGGGTTCGTCAAGGGAGGGAGGAGGGCGTCGGGGCGTCCTCTTATCCATAGGGAGAGAGCGGGGATGACCGCCACGGGACCAGGGGCACCATGGGATGGCCGCCACGATCCCCCCGCCTCCTGTAGCGAGGTTGGGGATGAGGTGGAGGTGGGCTGCCCAATGTTGTTAGATGGGCCAAAGTGCACAAAGGCACTAGAGCCCATTAACACATAGTAGTTAGGCCTTTTCCTTTTATTTTATTTTTACACTGATTGCAGAATCGGTTTGTGATATTTTGGGCTCTTAATTGGTCTTTGTAAAAATGTGGAACTTGTCCACATAAATACATTACAATATTTGGCACCTGCCACAAAAAGTTTGGGAGGAGTTTCAAATGATTTGGATTTTTCACAATTGGAAAAGCATTTAAAAATGCTGATTTGAATCGCTTTAATTCCCAGGGGAAATTAGCTATCTCAAATGATGTTGAATCACTCATGAAATTTAGTCAGTGAATATTTTCAACCCAACGAACATTTTTGTTTTACTGTTTGTAGGAATAATTTATTTGACTTTATTTTAAAAAATTGAATTTGAATTGGTTTAGAATCAATGTGAGATTAGCAACAGTAACAGTGATGACATGGTGCCATTAACAGAGATTACTGTAGCACGACAATGGGGGTGTTACAAATCTCCTCCACTACAAGAAATCTCGTCCCGAGATATAGGTGGGGAAGTAAAGAGCAACTTCAGAAGAACTGACACTTATAGGGTTAATTATCTGGAGAACAAATCAGGGAATGTGGCAGAAGTATCTCTCGAGTTGAAACTTAAGAAAACATCGAGAGCAAAAAATGAAGGTACAATAGGAAGTTTCAAGCGAATGGACAAACGATCGATACCTGAACAGAGTGTGAGAAGGGGTTCAGAGCATCGGGAATAGATCATCTCTCGAAAGGTGGCTCGTGACATGATACGAATCCAAATGCAAGAATATTTCAAAATCAAGATATACAGAAGAGTCAGGTTCCGATCCTGGGACCTGTGGGTTATGGGCCCACCATGTTGGTTAAATGAAGGAAAGGCGCTATTCATTTTGCACGGTCATGATAGCAAGGCATGTCAGAGGGTAGCCTTCCAGTTATGTTGGCAACAATTGTCGGTACCAAGGGCGAGGGACGAAGAGAACCATTCTCCTGCTCGTTGAACGAGGCGGACCAATAGGCAAAGTTCTCGTCCATCGATGGTTATCGGAATGTCATCCACAACAGTAACAGGGTCTTACTGACAGTTTGTACACCGGGGTGTTTACATAAGCAGGGAAATATTTATGCATATTTCATATAGATCACAAGAAGGTTAAATAAACCAATGGAAAGGAAAATGAAATTATCGGATTAATCAGACCAATGGAAAGGAAAATGTGTTTACACACCAGAATTGGGAGTATATCCTTCCCAAGGGGAAGCGAGGCAGGATATACATGATATGATAGCAAGTTCAAAATCATTTAGATAAAGGGGGCGAGGGAAGAATCATGATATTACCCATACAACGGTGTGAGGGTAATCAAAAGAGAAACATTTTTATTATGCTTCCGATGTTATTGTACATATTCGGAATACCACAGTCATGCTTCGATGCAGCAACGATATGGTGTCAAGTAAAGATTGGGTTTGAAGATCTCAAGAGATACCGGGAAACAATTCCAAGATCATCTCAGAACTTAAGGAATAACCAAGCACAATTCAGGTCTGTGTTGGCAGAAAGTCAAGATGTCATCGATGATATCACAAATCATCGAGGGCGGGGATGGTATTTCTAGCCATGAATTCAATTGACATCTCTGAAGAAGCCAAAGTGTTGACTGTGATCACGACAAATTTTGTCGAGAGACTCTATGAAGATGCCATCGAATAGAAAAGGAAGGATGAGGTGAAAGGCTATGAGAACCGCGGATTCGACACAAGCTCGAAGTCAAGCTTGTTGTTCGAGGTGGAATGATAAGAGAGGAAGATCGACGTAAGCTTAGCTCATCATCAGAAGTTGCTCCGGGCATAAGGACCAGGTAGCACAGTTAGAATTAGCACGATGATGATTAGTCGATCAGGCTAGGCATGACTTGAAGGATTATTAAACTCGTAAGCAACGAAAATTACTTAGAGTTGTTGAATCAGAAAAGCGGATTGATCCTCTTATCGGAATTCTCGAGTGACTGATTACTAAGAACCCGGGGCAATTTGAAATCGCTAAGAAGCAATACCAGGTGAAGACTCATAGGAAGCAACACAGTTCTTTGTTATTCTCGAGATAACATGAGGCAATACTTGAAGGTAGATCAAATTAGAGGTTGGACAGGTGAAATGACTTGCAGGAGACAATTATTTTAACTTGTCCGGGAAATGGAATTAGGAAGAAACTATGGTCGGAACCACGTTTGCAAAGGATCAATTCATAGATACAAGATGAGCTTGTACCAAAGAAATAATTATTTTTACGAGCAGCTTCCATGATAAGTTCTACATCGGGTCCATGGGCATGAACACAAAGATTCAAGGTCGACTCCCACTTTTTCAAAGCATAACCTTTCATTCACTCCTCGTTTTTGAAGAAATTGTAGTGCTGAAGATTTATCTAGTGAAGCACCCGAAGAGTATGACTCGCATAACTTTCGAGTTCACACGAATTAGGAAAAGCATAGGTTCAACCCATTGGGACATTTTCACGAAGATATACAACATAATAATAGGAGCGACGGGTACACGCTCGAAAGCAAAGGGTTGGCGATACAGAGTAGATGATACCATTCGCCAGAGGCATTTTGTATTAGGGGAAAGTCGTCAATGATTTAAAATATGAAGGAGCTGCCGGATAGCAATCCACCAAAAGATCAGGTGGTCCGCAAAGGATCTGATGTGAGTATCGGTACTCAACCAGAAGAAGAAGGGATGCAAGGGAATCGGTTTATGGAAACATCTGAATAAGTCGAAGCTTGAATACGAAGAGTTTACAATCCCAAAATCGGGGGATCAGAGGCAGAGGCTCTGATAAAAAGATGAGTATATTGATTAGAATTAGATGGCCAATCAATCAAGGATTGATTTACTGAGAACCAGCTCATATCCAGAATGATGTCTGAGCCAGAAAGATGAATTCTAGGAACCAACGGATGATCGGGAATATTCTTATCCATATTGAATTAGTAGACTCGGAAAGACAGTGACAAGGAATGCAATGAATATTGCGATACATATGGATGTATCCATAAAGCAAGCTGACAAGACTTTCGGGAGCAATAGGCTGTAGAGGATCTTCGGGAGATCGAATAGCATTTTGAAGAATTTTTGGAAAGCATATGAACAACTGGGGATGAAGGTACAAACGGCATGGATGTTATTCGCAGGGATTATCGATGGTCAGGAACTGCAAAGCAGTGGGCACAGGGTCTCGGAAAACATCGAGGAGTATCTGCAGAATCTTGTGGCGAAGCAAGCGATCATCGGTAATGTCGGGGCTCTCCGGGAGGAAGTGGGTACGAGAACCTAATGTCAGAGTTAGTAAAATGTTTAACCCGAATAGACGAGAGATCAGAGTCCCAGAGTATAGACAAGGAATAAAAGATCCTAATACCACCCAATTGCGACGTGGGCCCATAAGCCACACAGCCAAGTTAGTACAAAGTTTGGGATGACTAGACTCAACTTGGGCCAAGGAGTTGGAAAGGGGGCTACCTACAGGCAGTCGGCTCTGATACCAACTTCTGACGCCCTCGATTCAATCATACACTAATCATGCACACAAACGTGTACGATCAAGATCAAGGACTCACGGGAAGATATCACAACACAACTCTAGACACAAATTAAAATAATACAAGCTTTATATTACAACCAGGGGCCTCGAGGGCTCGAATACATAAGCTCGAATACACCAGAGTCAGCGGAAGCAACAATATCTGAGTACAGACATAAGTTAGACAAGTTTGCCTTAAGAAGGCTAGCACAAAAGCAATATCGATTGAAAAGGCAAGGCCTCCTGCCTGGGAGCCTCCTAACTACTCCTGGTCGTCGACGGTCTCCACGTAGTAGTAGACATCAGCGGTGGCATCGACCACTGGCTCCAACATCTGGTTGCATCAACCGGAAAGAAGAAGAAAGGGGGAAAGGGGGAGCAAAGCAACCGTGAGTACTCATCCAAAGTACTTGCAAGCAAGGATCTACACTACATATGCAACATTATCAAAGGAAGGCTGTATATGTGGACTGGGCTGCAGAAATGCGGAATAGAGAGAAGGCCTAGTCCTATCGAAGACTAGTATCTTCTGGAATCCACCATCTTGCAGCAAGCAGGAGGGAGTAGAGTAGCATAAAGTAAAGTAGTAGTGTTATCAACCTCGGCCAGAGATCCTTTCTCGACTCCCTGCGAGAAAGGCATCCCGAAACCATACTATCCATTATCATCACAATCCAATTCTCATCGCAATCCATTGCTCATATCCATGTCTCATCTCAAGTATCCAGTTCTAGTTGTATCGATCGGGATACAACTCCAAGTGTCCGTTACCGTAGGACAGGCTATCGATAGATGTTTTCTTCCCTGCAGGGGTGCACCAACTTACCCACCACGCCGCTTAACTCCGGCCGGACACACTTTCCAGGGTCATGCCGGCCTCGGCCAAACAATACGCCGCAACCCGACCTAGGCTTAATAGAGAGGCCAGCATGCCGGACTAAACCTATGCCCCCATGGGTCATGGGCCATCTCCCCGGGAACTCCTGCACGTTGCGTACGCGGCCGGTGAGCAGACCTAGCTACCTCCTTCAACAAGGCAGGTGCTTACGCAGTCCAAACCGGCGCGCACCATTCAGTCGCTGACGTATATGAAGCTTCAGCTGATGCATACGACGCAGAACGCCCATACTATGCCCACGTGATGGTTAGTGCTATCAGGCCAGATGTAACGCCCTCGATGCGGCTATATCTCCCACGTGTCGAAGCACGACTTAGAGGCATAACCGCATTGAAAGCAATGTCGCAAGTGAGGTAATCTTCACACAACCCATGTAATACATAAGGGAAAGAGATACATAGTTGGCTTACAAATGCCACTTCACACAATACATAAATAAACATCCATCATCCAGATTACAATCAAGGTCCGACTACGGAACCAAAATAAAAGAAGACTACCCCAAATGCTACACAGATCCCCGATCGTTCCAACTGGGCTCCACTACTGATCATCAGGAAAAGACACATAGTAACGACCACGTTCCTCGTCGAACTCCCACTTGAGCTCGGTTGCGTCACCTGCACTGGCATCGTCGGGACCTGCAACTGTTTTGGTAGAATCTGTGAGTCGTGGGGACTCAACAGTCTCACACCCGTGAGATCAAGACTATTTAAGCTTATAGGTAGGACAAAGTTGTGAGTTGGAGCTGCAGCAAGCGACTAGCATATATGGTGGCTACATTCGCAAAAGAGAGCGAGAAGAGAAGCAAGGCACAGTCGTGAAGCTAGTAGCAATCAAGATGTGATCCTGAAACTACTTACGTCAAACATAACTCCAACACCGTGTTCACTTCCCGGACTCCGCCGAGAAGAGACCATCACGGTTACACACGCGGTTGATGTGTTTTAATTAAGGTCAACTTCGGGTTTTCTACAACCGGACATTAACAAATTCCCATCTGCCTCATAACTGCGGGCACGACTTTCGAAAGATAATACACTTCAGGGGTGTCCCAACTTAGCCCATAATAAGCTCTCACGGTCAACGAAGGATATTCCTTCTCCCGGGAAGACCCGATCAGTCTCGGAATCCCGGTTTACAAGACATTTCGACAATGGTAAAACAAGACCAGCAAAGCCGCCCGATGTGCCGACAAATCCCGATAGGAGCTGCACATATCTCGTTCTCGTGGCACACCGGATAAGCGAAGCGTCTGGTACCAACGTAACCCAAGTTGCCAAGGGACGGTCCCGCACGGTGCTCTAGTTTGGACCAACACTCGGAGGAGCACTGGCCCGGGGGGTAAATAAAGATGACCCTCGGGCTCGCGAAAACCCGGGGGAAAAAGGCTTAGGTGGCGAATGGTAAAACCAAGGTTGGGCCTTGCTGGAGGAGCCTTATTCAAGGCGAACTGTCAAGGGGGTCCCATAGATCACCCAACCGTGTAAGGAACACAAAATCAAGGAACATAACACCGGTATGACGAAAACTAGGGTGGCAAGAGTGGAACAAAACACCAGGCATAAGGCCGAGCCTTCCACCCTTTACCAAGTATATAGATGCATTAATTAAATAAGAGATATTGTGATATCCCAAAATATCCATGCTCCAACAAGGAACAAACTTAATCTTCACCTGCAACTAGCAACGCTATAAGAGGGGCTGAGCAAAGCGGTAACATAGCCAAACAACGGTTTGCTAGGAAAGGATGGTTAGAGGTTTGACATGGCAATATGGGTGGCATGATATAGCAAGTGGTAGGTATCGCAGCATGGGCATAGCAAAAGAACGAGCATCTAGCAAGCAAAGATAGAAGTGATTTCGAGGGTATGGTCATCTTGCCTGCAAGGTTCTCAGAGTTGTCGCAAGCTTGATCCTCGCTCGCGTACTCAATAGGTTCCTCGTTCACGTACTCGTCTCCCGGCTCTACCCAAAGCAAGAACACAAGCAATGGAAACACAATAAATCACGGGCGATGCACAAACAACATGATGCAAAACATGGCATGATATGCGAGATGTGAGATGCAATGCATATGCGTGCTCCGGAAGGAAAATGATGAACAAGGCATCAACTTGGAAAAACCAAGTATGCCGCTGGAAAGGTGAGATGATTTCGGTTGAAATCGATATAAAGATCACCGGAATCGGATGCACGGTTTGCAAATGGCAAGCAAAACAAGAATGGCACAAATCTGCCATTAACAGCATGATGGCACATAGAAAGCAACAAGAAATTAACCTACTGCACCCAAACGTACCAACAAAACAAAAGTGCAAAATATATCAGATTCACAGACTTAGTGAACATACTAACATGCCAGAAATTAACATCAGGAAGGCATGTTTAGAGCAAGCAAACAACCTGCTACAGGAACAATACATAGCAAAATATGGCATGGCATGAATCTACTCAAGGCATTTAACAAAAGTCCCTTATTGACCAAGAGCCAAGAGGGATCATAAAATGTAATAGCACCCATGTCAATATAGCAAGTTTAGATTAACTTGATTTCAAAGAAGCAGGGGCATGACATTGACAGAATTATGAAGGCATCTTCGCGAGCTCGATGCACTCACTACAGAGCATTCCATGATAAACTAAGCATACAACCATCAAGAAGACATGGAATAGAAGCTATACATGGCAAGAACAACATGATAGCATACACGGATCAACCACAACAACCTTGGCAAAATTGAATAACATGTAAACAACCTGCCAGGAAACATTTTATAGCAAAAGTAGAGCTTGATTGACTCAAGCTATGTTACTCTATAATTGCAACCAAGGGCATGGATGGATAGAGAATAACCATATGTTCAAAACATCCTTAGTGAAGTATCTCAAAATAAGCATGGATCTCTCTGTAGCATCAAGTTTACATGGCATAAAAATATCAATGAGCAGGGCTGAAATCAGCAACATCATGAAGCCTAGTTTGCATGCTTGTGATAGTCACCACAGAAACCAAAAAAATACATGGCATACACCCATGTAAAGATGGCATGGCATATTACAAAACACATGTAGGACTCAAGTTCAGAGGATGCACACATCAATCATGGCAAAAATGACAAAAGTGCATGTTCTGATAAGAATCTGAAACTAACATCACATAGCCCTCTTGTAACAGCATTTCGGGCATCACGGTGCACTCAAATGAAAATGATGCAATGAGATGAAATGATGTACTCGTCGAGGCGAACAATTCGTTATGCTATACGCCCAAAACGGAGCCACGAGTACAGAGTTATGGTGCGATGAAAATGCAACAAATAATCTGCAGAATAAATAACTTGAGGATTTCGGAGGAGAAAGAAGTCAACCCTAGGCTTCGATCGGATCTGGCGCGCGCGGGCTTCGAGGTTCGCCGGCTGGAGCTCGGGAAGCCGGTGGAGGACGGAGGAGAGGCCGGGGCGGCCGGATCTGGCCGGATCCGGTGCCGGGCGCGTCAGGGCGGAGGCGAGACGTGGCGCAGCGGCGGAGGCGGGGCTCCGCTGAGCTGGCGGGCGGCGCTGGCGATGTGGAGTGCGGCCACGTGGCGGCGCTTGTGATTCACCGGGCGGCGGCGGGCGGACGCGTCCGGCCCGATCCGGACGTCTCCGGCGACGCGAGGGGAGCGGCGCTAGGGTTATGGGGTGGAATTGATCCGGGATTTCGGGGGAGGAGGTGTTTTTATAGGTAGAAGGAGCTAGGAAGCTCCAAATGAAGTATAGTTTTCGCCCACACGATCGTGATCCGACGACGGAGAGCATGGAAGTGACTTAGATGGGTTATTGGACTGTTTTGGAGGGGTGTTGGGCTGCAACACACAAGAGGCCTTCGCGGTTACCCGGTTAACCGTTAGAGTATCAAACGACCTCCAAATGGCACGAAACTTGACACGTGGTCTACCGATGATGTACCAAGGCCACTTGGCAAGCCTCCGTACATTCCGAGAACGTTTAACACCCGCTCACGAAAAAGAGACAAGAGGGGTGCGCCAGTGCATGTAGGAGTGTCGGATTGCAAAACGGACAACGGGGAAAATGCTCGGAATCATGAGACGAACACGTATGCGAATGCGATGCACATGATGACATGGACAAAATGCAAAATGAAGAAAAACCCAACCACAGAGGGAAAACCATAGCACATAGCCGAAAATGGCAAGAGTTGGAGTTACAAATATGGAAAGTTACATCCGGGGTGTTACAACACTCCACCACTACAAGAGGATTTCGTCCCGAGATCTAGGACTGAAAGAACTCCGGATATTCGGAACGGAGGTGATCCTCGCGCTCCCGTGTGGCTTCTCGGTCGGAATGGTGTGACCACTTCACTTTCAGGAATTTGATTGACTTGTTGCAGTCTTGCGCCGGTTTCTTCAAGAATAGCAACGGGTGCTCATGATAAGAGAGATCTTCTTGGAGGTCAATTTCTTGAAGTTGATGGTGCGTTCAGGAGTCTTGAAGCACTTGCGAAGCTGTGACACATGAAACACATCGTGCACGATCGCGAAGTTGGACGGAAGCTCAAGTTGATAGGCGAGGTCGCCTCTTTTGCCAATGATCTTGAAAGGACCCACATATCTAGGGGCAAGCTTCCCTTTGATACCAAAGCAACGAGTGCCTTTCATTGGAGAGACGCGGAGGTAGACATGGTCTCCGATTTCAAAAGCCACATCACGGTGCTTGTCATCATAATAGCTCTTCCGCGCGATTGCGCGGCTTTGAGATTCTCACGAATGACTTTGCACATTTCTTCGCTTCGTGATCAAGTCGTTGCCAAGAAGTTGGCGTTCACCTGTCTCGGACCAATTGAGAGGAGTACGGCACTTTCTCGCCATAGAGAATTTCGAATGGGGCCTTGCCGAACTCGCTTGGAAGCTGTTGTTGTAGGAGAACTCGGCATATGGAAGACAATCTTCCCACTTCATACCGAAAGAGATGACACAAGCCCTGAGTATGTCTTCGAGGATTTGATTGACTCGCTCGACTTGGCCACTTGTTTGAGGATGGAAAGCTGTGCTGAAACGAATGTTGGTGCCCATGGCCTTCTGAAAAGAATCCCAAAACTTGGAGGTAAAGATGCTGCCACGGTGCAGAAGAGATCAATTGTGGAATGCCGCAAGGAGACAATTACGAGATGTATAGCTCGCCAACCGAGCTGGTGTGATAGATTCTTTGATTGGAAGAAAATGAGCCACTTTAGTAAGCTTGTCAATGACAACGAAGATAGCATCATTTCCACGCTTGGACTTTGGAAATCCAGTCACGAAGTCCATCTTGATATGATCAAACTTCCATTCTGGAATAGCAAGAGGTTGGAGGAGACCAGCTGGTCGTTGGTGTTCTCGCTTTCACCCTTGGCAGACATCACATTCATTCACGAATTGAGCAATTTCTCGCTTCATTCGAGTCCACCAATACGACTGCTTGAGGTCATGGTACATCTTCGTACTTCCAGGATGAATGGATAGAAGAGAATTGTGCACCTCGTTCATAATGACTTTACGTAGATCACCCTTTGGAACCACAATCCGGTCCTCGAAGAAAAGAGTATCTTCCTGAGAATCACCGAATAAGAACAAGGAGGAAAAGAATGAAGAGACTTCACCTCAATAAAAAGATACTTGAATAAGAAATCTGAGTCCTTGAAGAAAAGGGTGGGAGGGCGCAAAAACAAAGACAACTTGGGACGGATGAAACAAACACCGTTGAGAAAACTTAGAATTGATCTCGCAGATGTTGAAAATGATCGGATCCACTTGAAGAGAAGCGCGCCGGTTGGAAAAGAATTAACACGACGACCTCGATGATCAAAAGGATTAGTATTCACATAGCAATATGAGAACATCGTTTAGGGAAGGTATGGGTTCAACATTTGACTTCGAAGCAACTCGAATACCACAAATAAAACAAAACAAAGGATTTGGCTTGCAGAATAAACCGGAACAAATACATATGATAGAGATTTACCCAATCCCATATCATGCATCTGTCGGAAAGATATTCTAGGAGCTACTTGAATTCCCACCTATAAACTGCCAAAACTTTCTGGTTATGCAATCAGGTGTTGGGGATACAGGGGACACAAAATAAATCACCCAAACTAACAATACCTAGATCCAGCTGTATCCATCCTTCAACACATAACCAAGAAACCTTCGGAAATCGTGTACCTCGACCTTCGAAAAGCATCTGTTATACGAGTTATGGCAATACTCCCGAACTCGCCCCAGTACTGGGTTATCGGGGTTATCTCACCAACAACTGTACAAAAGATATTTTCGATGTCGGCAAAGCTCAGGTATTCCAGAACTGCAACGATAAAATTCTGACGACAACACCTCGGAGCTCAACTCCCCGGGACACTGCCACAACCCCTAAATGTCAGGAGGCACCAAGAACAATGTTCTCGTCACAAAACCATCGGAACGATTCCAAGATACCCGCGTGATCCTAAATTTTTTTAGTGAAATTTGAGGAGAGGAGAGTCCAAACTTCTACGTCGGGAGACCTCGCCAGAGCGCATTTAAGGACTGGGGAGTAAAAATAATCCTACTCTCCGATATATATAATCCTAAGACTCAAAACATTTTTGTTCTAGACTCAACAACGCCAGCAAACAATCAAGTAGGGGCTCCTAAGTCGGGGATGGCTCTGATTACCAACTTGTAACGCCCTCGATGCGGCTATATCTCCCACGTGTCGAAGCACGATTTGAGGCATAACCGCATTGAAAGCAATGTCGCAAGTGAGGTAATCTTCACACAACCCATGTAATACATAAGGGAAAGAGATACATAGTTGGCTTACAGTCGCCACTTCACACAATACATAAATAAACATCCATCATCCAGATTACAATCAAGGTCCGACTACCCCAAATGCTACACAGAATAAACATCCATCATCCAGATTACAATCAAGGTCCGACTACCCCAAATGCTACACAGAATAAACATCCATCATCCAGATTACAATCAAGGTGTGATAGATTCTTTGATTGGAAGAAAATGAGCCACTTTAGTAAGCTTGTCAATGACAATGAAGATAGCATCATTTCCACGCTTGGACTTAGGAAATCCAGTCACGAAGTCCATCTCGATATGATCAAACTTCCATTCCGGAATAGCAAGAGGTTGGAGGAGACCAGCTGGTCGTTGGTGTTCTGCTTTCACCCTTCGGCAGACATCACATTCATTCACGAATTGAGCAATTTCTCGCTTCATTCGAGTCCACCAATACGACTGCTTGAGGTCATGATACATCTTCGTACTTCCAGGATGAATGGATAGAAGAGAATTGTGCGCCTCGTTCATAATGACTTTACGTAGATCACCCTTTGGAACCACAATCCGGTCCTCGAAGAAAAGAGTATCTTCCTGAGAATCACCGGATAAGAACAAGGAGGAAAAGAATGAAGAGACTTCACCTCAATAAAAAGATACTTGAATAAGAAATCTGAGTCCTTGAAGAAAAGGGTGGGAGGGCGAAAAAACAAAGACAACTTGGGACGGATGAAACAAACACCGTTGAGAAAACTTAGAATTGATCTCGCAGATGTTGAAAATGATCGGATCCACTTGAAGAGAAGCGCGCCGGTTGGAAAATAATTAACATTACGACCTCGATGATCAAAAGGATTAGTATTCACATAGCAATATGAGAACATCGTTTAGGGAAGGTATGGGTTCAACATTTGACTTCGAAGCAACTCGAATACCACAAATAAAACAAAACAAAGGATTTGGCTTGCAGAATAAACCGGAACAAATACATATGATAGAGATTTACCCATTCCCATATCATGCATCTGTCGGAAAGATATTCTAGGAGCTACTTGAATTCCCACCTATAAACTCCCGAAACTTTCTGGTTATGCAATCAGGTGTTGGGGATACAGGGGACACAAAATAAATCACCCAAACTAACAATACCTAGATCCAAATTGTATCCATCCTTCAACACATAACCAAGAAACCTTCGAAATCGTGGTACCTCGACCTTCTAAAAAGCATCTCATTATAATGAGTTATGGCAATACTCCCGAACTCGCCTAAAGATCGGGTTATCGGGGTTATCTCACCAACAACTGCATAAAAGATATTTTCGATGTCGGCAAAGCTTCAGTATTCCGTAATCGCAACGATAAAATTTCGACGACAACACCTCGGAGCTCAACTCCCGGGACACCGCCACAACCCCTAAATGTCGGGAGGCACCAAGAACAATGTTCTCGTCACAAAACCATCGAACGATTCCAAGATACCAGCGTGATCCTAAAATTTTTTAGTGAAATTTGAGGAGAGGAGAGTCAAAACTTCTACGTCAGAGACCTCACCAGAGCGACGGTTTAATCGGGGAGTAAAAAGAATCCTATTCTCCGATATATATAATCCTAAGACTCAAAACATTTTTGTTCTAGACTCAACAACGCCAAAGAAACAATCAAGTAGGGGCTCCTAAGTCGGGATGGCTCGATTACCAACTTGTAACGCCTCGATGCGGCTATATCTCCCATGTGTCGAAGCACGACTTAGAGGCATAACCGCATTGAAAGCAATGTCGCAAGTGAGGTAATCTTCACACAACGCATGTAATACATAAGGGAAAGAGATACATAGTTGGCTTACGATGCCACTTCACACAATACATAAATAAACATCCATCATCCAGATTACAATCAAGGTCCGACTACGGAACCAAAATAAAAGAAGACTACCCCAAATGCTACACAGATCCCCTGATCGCTCCAACTGGGCTCCACTATCGATCATCGTGAAAAGACACATAGTAACGACCACGTTCCTCGTCGAACTCCCACTTGAGCTCGGTTGCGTCACCTGCACTGGCATCGTCGGCACCTGCAACTGTTTTGGTAGAATCTGTGAGTCGCGGGGACTCAGCAGTCTCACACCAGCGAGATCAAGACTATTTAAGCTTATAGGTAGGACAAAGTTGTGAGGTGGAGCTGCAGCAAGCGACTAGAATATATGGTGGCTACATTCGCAAAAGAGAGCGAGAAGAGAAGCAAGGCACGGTCGTGAAGCTAGTAGCGATCAAGAAGTGATCCTGAAACTACTTACGTCAAACATAACTACAACACCGTGTTCACTTCCCGGACTCCGCCGAGAAGAGACCATCACGGTTACACATGCGGTTGATGTGTTTTAATTAAGGTCAACTTCGGGTTTTCTACAACCGGACATTAACAAATTCCCATGTACCTCATAACCGCGGGCACGGCTTTCGAAAGATAATACCCTGGAGGGGTGTCCCAACTTAGCCCATAATAAACTCTCACGGTCAACGAAGGATATTCCTTCTCCCGGGAAGACCCGATCAGTCTCGGAATCCCGGTTTACAAGACATTTCGACAATGGTAAAATAAGACCAGCAAAGCCGCCCGAATGTGCCGACAAATCCCAATAGGAGCTGCACATATCTCGTTCTCAGGGCACACCAGATAAGCGAAGTGTACAGGTACCGACGTAACCCAAGTTGCCAAGGGATGGTCCCGCACGGTGCTCTAGTTTGGACCAACACTCGGAGGAGCACCGCCCGGGGGTAAATAAAGATGACCCTCGGGCTCGCGAAAACCCGGGAAAAAGGCTTAGGTGGCGAATGGTAAAACCAAGGTTGGGCCTTCTTTGGAGGAGTCTTATGCAAGGCGAACTGTCAAGGGGGTCCCATAAATCACCCAACCGTGTAAGGAACGCAAAATCAAGGAACATAACACCGGTATGACGGAAACTAGGGTGGCAAGACTGGAACAAAACACCAGGCATAATGCCGAGCCTTCCACCCTTTACCAAGTATATAGATGCATTAATTAAATAAGAGATATTGTGATATCCCAAAATATCCATGCTCCAACAAGGAACAAACTTCATCTTCACCTGCAACTAGCAATGCTATAAGAGGGGCTGAGCAAAGCGGTAACATAGCCAAACAACGGTTTGCTAGGAAAGGATGGTTAGAGGTTTTGACATGGCAATATGGGTGGCATGATATAGCAAGTGGTAGGTATCGCAGCATGGACATAGCAAAAGAACGAGCATCTAGCAAGCAAAGATAGAAGTGATTTCGAGGGTATGGTCATCTTGCCTGCAAGGTTCTCAGAGTTGTAGAAAGCTTGATCCTCGCTTGCGTACTCAACAGGTTCCTCGTTCACGTACTCGTCTCCCAGCTCTACCCAAAGCAAGAACACAAGCAATGGAAACACAATAAATCACGGACGATGCACAAACAACATGATGCAAAACATGGCATGATATGCGAGATGTGAGATGCAATGCATATGCGTGCTCCGGAAGGAAAATGATGAACAAGGCATAACTTGGCAAACCAAGTATGCCGCTGGAAAGGTGAGATGATTTCGGTTGAAATCGATATAAAGATCTCCGGAATCGGATGCACGGTTTGCAAATGGCAAGCAAAACAAGAATGGCACAAATCTGTCATTAACAGCATGATGCCACATAGCAAGCAACAAGAAGTTAAGCTACTGCACCCAAACGTACCAACAAAGCATATGGCAGTGATCTACTCAAGATGCTTGACAAAAGCTGAACACTGAGCTATGGCTAAATCACACCATAGCAGGTCCAAACAAGCATGGCAAAAGTGAAAAATATATCAGATTCACAGACTTGGTGAACATACTAACATGCTAGAAATTAACATCAGAAAGGCATGTTTAGAGAAAGCAAACGACATGCTACAGGAACAAGAAATAGCAAAATATGGCATGGCATGAATCTACTCGAGGTGTTGAACAAAAGTCCCTTACTGACCAAGAGCCAAAAAGGATCAGAAAATGTAATAGCACCCATGTCAATATAGCAAGTTTAGTTAATAGATTCAGCAAACAGGGCATGACATTGAAAGAATTATGAAGGCATCTTCGCGAGCTCGATGCACTCACTACAGATCATTTCATGATAAACTAAGCATACATCCATCAATAAGACATGGCATAGAAGCTATACATGGCAAGAACAACATGATAGCATACACGGATCAACTACAACAACCTTGGCAAAATTGAATAACATGTAAACAACCTGCCAGGAAACATTTTATAGCAACATTAGAGCTCGATTTACTCAAGCTATGGCACTCCATAATTGAAAATAAGTGCATGGATGGATAGATAATAACCAAATGTTTGAAACATCCTTACTGAAGTATCTCAAAATAAGCATGGATCTCTCTGTAGCATCAAGTTTACATGGCATAAAAATATCAGCAGTGAGCAGGGCTGAAATCAGCAACATCATGAAGCCTAGTTTGCATGCTTGTGCTAGTCACCACAGAGATCACAAAATACATGGCATACACCCTGTAAACAGGCATGGTATATTACAAAACACATGTAGGACTCAAGTTCATAGGATGCACACATCAATCATGGCAAAAATGACAAAAGTGCATGTTCTGATAAGAATCTGAAACTAACATCACATAGCCCTCTACTAACAGCATTTAGGGCATCACGATGAGCTCAAATGAAAATGATGCAATGAGATTAAATGATGTACTCGTAGAGCCGAAAAATTCGGTAAGCTATACACCCAAACGGGGGAGAAAGAAGTCAACCCTAGGCTTCGATCGGATCTGGCGCGCGCGGGCTTCGAGGTTCGCCGGCCGGAGCTCGGGAAGCCGGAGGAGGACGGAGGAGAGGCCGGGGCGGCCGGATCTGGCCGGATCCGGCGCCGGCGGCGTCGGGCGGAGGCAGGGGACGTGCGCAGCGGCGGACGGGCCGCTGGGCTCCGCTGGCTCGCGGCCGGGCGGCGCGGCGATGTGGGTGCGCCACGTGGCGGAGCGCGGTTCGCCGGGCGGCGTGGCGGACGCGTCCGCCCGATCCGGACGTGTCCGGGCGGGCGCGAGGAGCGGCGCTAGGGTTATGGGGTGGAATTGATCCGGGATTTCGGGGGAGGAGGTATTTTTATAGGTAGAAGGAGCTAGGAAGCTCCAAATGAAGTGTAGTTTTCGCCCACACGATCGTGATCCGACGATGGAGAGCATGGAAGTGACTTAGATGGGTTATTGGACTGTTTTGGACGGTGTTGCGCTGCAACACACAAGAGGCCTTCCCGGTTACCCGGTTAACCGTTAGAGTATCAAACGACCTCCAAATGGCACGAAACTTGACAGGTGGTTCACCGGGTGGTGTACCAAGGCCACTTGGCAAGCCTCGGTCCATTCCGAGAACGTTTAACACCCGCTCACGAAAAAGAGACAAGAGGGTGCGCCGGTGCATGTAGGAGTGTCGGATTGCAAAATGCAGACAACGGGAAAATGCTCGGAATCATGAGACGAACACGTATGCGAATGCGATGCACATGATGACATGATATGAAATGCATGACATGGACAAAATGCAAAATTAAGAAAAACCCAACCATGGAGGGAAAACCATAGCACATAGCCGAAAATGGCAAGAGTTGGAGTTACAAATATGGAAAGTTACATCCGGGGTGTTACACCAGAGGCCCCTCGGATCAAATATCCAAATCATAGTGGATTAGGAACGCGCGGTAACAAGCAGAGACTCACGAAAGATGTGACCCCATTGCCCCGTCTCGAGGACTTGCGTCAAGGGCTAGGAATGCCCGGCCACGCCTCGTAATTATCTCGCGGGCACCCTCCAGGTCAACCCGTCTCCACATCACTCCCAATTAAGCTCGCGCGGGTACCCCTCAGGGTCGACCAGTCTTTCCAAGTAACAGGGGTAAAGTCCAAGTATTCGTGTGTCCAAACATCAAGGGGAAAACCCGAGGAATCACCCCCGATGAATTCCACTAGATGTAATCATCAAGGTGAACGTAAGAGGAATCACCCCCGAGGTTCACACTTGAGGGGTTGCACGACAGAGTCGTATCGGAAGTGGTTAAGGAGGAAATCACCCTCGATGACCATGACCGAATGGCTACACTACATGGTTAACATCAGAAGTGCTGAAGAGGTTCACCCTCGGTACTCGATAGTAACCCAGTAGTGTTGAGCAACTAAGGGGAAAGTGATGTGCGGTGCCGGGGCCTGGTCTTCGGTCCCGTTGATCGGGTCTTCAATGATGAAGCAGGGGCAACAAGGACAAGGTGGGGGTCACTGATGGATCACTAACCAACCTATACTAAGCAGTTTAGGATAAGCAGGTAAGGTACAATAGCAGATACAAAAGCAGGCTATGCATCAGAATAGGAGCAAACAATAACAGTAGCAAAATCTAATGCAAGCATGAGAGAATGGAATGGGCGATATCGGGATGATCAAAGGGGGGCTTGCCTGGTTGCTCAGACAAGAAGGAGGGGTTGTCGGTGACGTAGTCTATCACAGCGGCATCGGCAGCCGCCACGGGGTCTACCGAAGAGAAGAGGGGGGAGAAACAGTAAATACATAGCAAGCAAGTTTATAACAGGACAACAAGGATATCTAGATGAAGGAAATATGCCCTAGAGGCAATAATAAAGTTATTATTTGTTTCCTTATATCATGATAAATGTTTATTATTCATGCTAGAATTGTATTAACCGGAAACATAATACATGTGTGAATACATAGACAAACAGATAGTCACTAGTATGCCTCTACTAGACTAGCTCATTAATCAAAGATGGTTGTGTTTCCTAAACCATAGACATGTTTTGTCATTTGATTAATGGGATCACCTCATTAGGAGAATGATGTGATTGACATGACCCATTCCGTTAGCTTAGCACTTGATCGTTTAGTATATTGCTATTGCTTTCCTCATGACTTATACATGTTCCTGTAACTATGAGATTATGCAACTCCTGCCATTGGAGGAACACTTCGGTACTACCAAACGTCACAACGTAATCTGGGTGATCATAAAGGAGTACTACAGGTGTCTCCAAAGGTACTTGTTGGGTTGGCGTATTTCGAGATTAGGTTTTGTCCTCCGATTGTCGGAGAGGTATCTGGGCCTTCTCGGTAATACACATCACATAAGCCTTGCAAGCATTACAACTAATGAGTTAGTTGTGAGATGATGTATTACGGAACGAGTAAAGAGACTTACCAAATGCTTGAGATTGAACTAGGTATTGGATACCGACGATCGAATCTCGGTAAGTAACATACCGATGACAAAGGGAACAACGATATCGTTATGCGGTTTGACCGATAAAGATCTTCAGAGAATATGTAGGAACCAATATGGGCATCCAGGTTCCGCTATTGGTTATTGACCGAGAATGGTTCTAGGTCATGTCTACATAGTTCTCGAACCCGTAGGGTCCGCACGCTTAACGCTTCGATGGCGGTTCATTATGAGTTTATAAGTTTTGATGTACGAAGGTTGTTCGGAGTCCCGGATGTGATCACGGACATGACGAGGAGTCTCGAAATGGTCGAGACATAAAGATTGATATATTGGAAGCCTATGTTTGGACTTGGAAAGGTTCCGGATGAAAACAGAAGTTACCGGAACAAGGGGTTACGGAACCCCGGGGTCAATGGGCCTTGATGGGCCATAGGGAGAAGAGGAAGGGCCGGACAGGGCAGGCCGCGCGCCCCCCTCCCCCTCTAGTCCGAATAGAACAGGAGAGGGGGGGCGGCGCCCCCCTTCTCTCTTCCCCCTCCCCAATCCTATTCCAACTAGGAAAGGGGGGGGAGGCCTACTCCCGGGGGGAGTAGGACTCCTCCAGCGCCGCCTTCTGGGCTGGCCGCACCCCTTTGCTCCTTTATATACGGGGCAAGGGGCACCCCATGACACACAAGTTGATCTACGGATCGTTCCTTAGCCGTGTGCGGTGCCCCTCCACCATATTCCACTTTGGTCATATCGTCATGAGCTTAGGCGAAGCCTGCACCGGAGAAGTCATATCGTCAGCGAGCTTAGGCGAAGCCCGCGCCGGTGGAGCATCATCATCGCCACCACGCCGTGCGGTTGACGGAACTCATCCCCGACGCTTTGCTGGATCGGAGCCCGGGATCGCCATCGAGCTGAACGTGTGCGTAACTCGGAGGTGCCGTGACGCTTGGTGCTTGGATCGGTCGGATCGTGAAGACGCACGACTACATCAACCGCGTTGTTATAACGCTTCGCTTTCGGTCTCACGAGTGCGTGGACAGACCTCTCCCCTCTCGTTGCTATGCCATCACCATGGTCCCGTGTGTACGTGAGGAAATTTTTGAAATTACTACGTTCCCCAACAAAGGGCATCCGAGCCTGGTTTTATGCGTTGATGTCATATGCACGAGTAGAACACAAGTGAGTTGTGGGCGATATAAGTCATACCGCTTACCAGCATGTCATACTTTGGTTCAGCGGTATTGTGAGATGAAGCGGCCCGGACCGACATTACGCCAGACGCTTACGCGAGACTGGTTTCACCGCCCGAGCACTCGTTGCTTAAAGGTGACGGCGGGTGTCTGTCTCTCTCACTTTAGTTGAACCGAGTAGCTACGCCCGGTCCTTGCGAAGGTTAAAACAACACCAACTTGACAAACTATCGTTGTGGTTTTCATGCGTAGGTAAGAACGGTTCTTGCTCAGCCCGTAGCAGCCACGTAAAACTTGCAACAACAAAGTAGAGGACGTCTAACTTGTTTTTGCAGGGCATGTTGTGATGTGATGTGGTCAAGACGTGATGCTATATTTTATTGTATGAGATGATCATGTTTTGTAACCGAGTTATCGGCAACTGGCAGGAGCCATATGGTTGTCGCTTTATTGTATGAAATGCAAACGCCATGTAATTGCTTTACTTTATCACTAAGCGGTAGCGATAGTCGTAGAAGCAACAGTTGGCGAAACGACAAAAGATGCTACGATGGAGATCAAGGTGTCGCGCGGTGACGATGGTGATCATGATGGTGCTTCGGCGATGGAGATCACAAGCACAAGATGATGATGACCATATCATATCACTTATATTGATTGCATGTGATGTTTATCCTTTATGCATCTTATCTTGCTTTAATTGACGGTAGCATTATAAGATGATCTCTCACTAAAATTATCAAGAAGTGTTCTCCCCGAGTATGCACCGCTGCGAAAGTTCTTCGTCTTTGAGACACCACGTGATGATCGGGTGTGATAGGCTCTACGCTCAAATACAACGGGTGCAAAACAGTTGCGCACGCAGAATACTCAGTTAAACTTGACGAGCCTAGCATATAACAGATATGGCCTCGGAACACGGAGACCGAAAGGTCAAACGTGAATCATATAGTAGATATGATCAACATAGTGATGTTCACCATTGAAACTACTCCATCTCACGTGATGATCGGACATGGTTTAGTTAATTTGGATCACGTAATCACTTAGATGACTAGAGAGATGTCTGTCTAAGTGGGAGTTTTTAATATGATTAATTAAACTTCAATTTATCATGAACTTAGTACCTGATAGTATTTTGCTTGTCTATGTTTCTTGTAGATAGATGGCTCGTCTTTGTTGTTCCGTTGAATTTTAATGCGTTCCTTGAGAAAGCAAAGTTGAAAGATGATGGTAGCAATTACACGGACTGGGTCCGTAACTTGAGGATTATCCTCATTGCTGCACGTAAGAATTACGCCCCGGAAGCACCGATGGGTGCCAGGCCTGCAGGAGCAACGCCGAAGTTGTGAACGTCTGGCAGAGCAAAGCTGATGACTACTCGATAGTTCAAGGTGCCATGCTTTACGACTTAGACCCGGGTCTTCAACGACGCTTTTGAACGTCATGGAGCATATGAGATGTTCCAGGAGTTGAAGTTAATATTTCAAGCAAATGCCCGGATTGAGAGATATGAAGTCTCCAATAAGTTCTATAGCTGCAAGATGGAGGAGAATAGTTCTGTCAGTGAACATATACTCAAAATGTCTGGGTATAATAATCACTTGATTCAACTGGGAGTTACTCTTCCGGATGATAGTGTCATTGACAGAATTCTCCAATCATCGCCACCAAGCTACAAGAGCTTCGTGATGAACTATAATATGCAAGGGATGACCAAAACAATTCCCGAGCTCTTCGCAATGCTAAAAGTCATGGAGGTAGAAATCAAGAAAGAGCATCAAGTGTTGATGGTCAACAAGACCACTAGTTTCAAGAAAAGGGCAAAGGAAAGAAGAAGGGAACTTCAAAAGAACAGCAAGAAAGTTGTTGCTCAAGAGAAGAAACCCAAGTCTGGACCTAAGCCCTAAATCGGAGTGTTTTTACTGCAAGCAAACCGGACACCGAAGCGGAACTGCCCCAAGTATTTGGCGGATAAGAAGGATGGCAAGGTGATCAAAGGTATATGTGATATACATGTTATTGATGTGTACCTTACTAATACTCGCAGAGTACACGGGTATTTGATACTGGTTTTGTTGCTAATATTTGCAACTCGAAACAGGAACTACGGATTAAGCGAAGATTGGCTAAGGACGAGGTGACGATGCGCGTGGGAAATGGTTCCAAAGTCGAGGTGATCGCGGTCGGCACGCTACCTCTACATCTACCATCGGGATTAGTTTTAGACCTAAATAATTGTTATTTGGTGCCGGCGTTGAGCATGAACATTATATCTGGATCTTGTTTGATGCGAGACGGTTATTCATTTAAGTCAGAGAATAATGGTTATTCTATTTATATGAATAATATCTTTTATGGTCATGCACCCTTGAAGAGTGGTCTATTTTTATTGAATCTCGATAGTGGTAATACACATATTCATAGTGTTGAAACCAAAAGATGCAGAGTTGATAATGATAATGCAACTTATTTGTGGCACTGCCGTTTGGGTCATATCGGTGTAAAACGCATGAAGAAACTCCATACTGATGGGCTTCGGAATCACTTGATTATGAATCATTTGGTGCTTAGAACCATGCCTCATGGGCAAGATGACTAAAACGCCGTTCTCCGGAACTATGGAGCGAGCAACTGATTTGTTGGAAATCATACATACTGATGTTTGTGGTCCAATGAATGTTGAGGCCTTGCTGGCGGGTATCGTTATTTTCTCACCTTCACAGATGATTTGAGCAAGATATGGGTATATCTACTTAATGAAACACAAATCTGAAACATTTGAAAAGTTCAAAGAATTTCAGAGTGAAGTGGAAAATCATCGTAAGAAGAAAATAAAGTTTCTACGATCTGATCGTGGAGGAGAATATTTGAGTTACGAGTTTGGTTTACATTTGAAACAATGTGGAATAGTTTCGCAACTCACGCCACCCGAACACCATAGAGAAATGGTGTGTCCGAACGTCGTAATCGTACTTTTACTTGATATGGTGCGATCTATGATGTCTCTTACTGATTTACCGCTATCGCTTTGGGGATATGCTTTAGAGACGGCCGCGTTCACGTTAAATAGGGCACCATCTAAATCCGTTGAGACGACACCGTATGAACTGTGGTTTGGCAAGAAACCAAAGTTGTCGTTTCTTAAAGTTTGGGGCTGCGATGCTTATGTAAAGAAACTTCAACCAGATAAGCTCGAACCCAAATCGGAGAAATGTGTCTTCATAGGATACCCAAAGGAGACTGTTGGGTACACCTTCTATCACAGATCTGAAGGCAAGGTTTTCGTTGCTAAATTCGGATCCTTTCTAGAGAAGGAGTTTCTCTCGAAAGAAGTGAGTGGGAGGAAAGTAGAACTTGATGAGATAATCAGATTCTGCTCCCTTATTGGAAAGTAGTTCATCACAAGAAAGCGGTTCTGTGACAACTACACCAATTGGTGAGGAAACTAATGATGTTGATCATGAAACTTCAGATCAAGTTGCTACTGAACTTCAGAGGGTCAAGAGAATAAAATACGCACTTGAGTGGTACGGTAATCCTATTCGGAAGTCATGTTACTTGACCATGGCGAACCTACAAACTATGAAGAAGCGATGGTGAGCCCAGATTCCGCGAAATGGCTGGAAGCCATGAAATCTGAGATGGGATCCATGTATGAGAACAAAGTATGGACTTTGGTTGACTTGCCCGATGATCGGCAAGCCATTGAGAATAAATGGATCTTTAAGAAGAAGACCGACGCCGATGGTAATATAACTGTCTACAAAGCTCGACTTGTTGCAAAAGGTTTTCGACAAGTTCAAGGTGTTGACTAAGATGAGACTTTCTCACCCGTAGCGATGCTTAAGTCTGTCCGAATCATGTTAGCAATTGCCGCATTTTATGATTATGAAATTTGGAAAATGGATGTAAAAACTGCATTCTTGAATGGATTTCTAGAAGAAGAGTTGTATATGATGCAACCAGAAGGTTTTGCTGATCCAAAAGGTGCTAACAAAGTGTGCAAGCTCCAGCGATCAATTTATGGTCTGGTGAAAGCCTCTCGGAGTTGGAATAAACGCTTTGATAGTGTGATCAAAGCATATGGTTTTATACAGACTTTTGGAGAAGCATGTATTTACAAGAAAGTGAGTGGGAGCTCTGTAGCATTTCTGATATTATATGTGGACGACATATTATTGATTGGAAATGATATAGAATTTCTGGATAGCATAAAAGGATACTTGAATAAAAGTTTTTCAATGAAAGACCTCGGTGAAGCTGCTTACATATTGGGCATCAAGATCTATAGAGATAGATCAAGACGCTTAATTGGACTTTCACAAAGCACATACCTTGATAAAGTTTTGAAGAAGTTCAAAATGGATCGTGCAAAGAAAGGTTTTTACCTCAGACATAAGGTGTAAGATTGAGTCGACTCAATGCCCCACCACGCAGAAGATAGAGAGAAAATGAAAGATGTTCCCTATGCTTCAGCCATAGGCTCTATCATGTATGCAATGCTGTGTACCGGACACGACGTATGCTTAGCTGTAAGCTTGGCAGGAAGGTACCAAAGTAATCCAGAGTGGATCATCGGACAGCGGTCAAGAACATCCTGAAATACCTGAAAAGGACTAAGGATATGTTTCTCGTATATGGAGGTGACAAAGAGCTAGTCGTAAATGGTTACGTCGATGCAAGCTTTGACACTGATCCGGACGATTCTAATTGCAAACCGGATACGTGTTTTTATTAAACGGTGGAGCTGTCAGTTGGTGCAGTTCTAAACAAAGCATCGTGGCGGGATCTACATGTGAAGCGGAGTACATAGCTGCTTCGGAAGCAGCAAATGAAGGAGTCTGGATGAAAGAGTTCATTTCCGATCTAGGTGTCATACCTAGTGCATCGGGACCAATGAAGATCTTCTCGTGACAATCTTGGTGCAATTGCCTTGGCAAAGGAATCCAGATTTCACAAGAGGACCAAGCATATCAAGAGACGCTTCAACTCCATTCGGGACCAAGTCCAAGTGGGAGATATAGAGATTTGCAAAATACATACGGATCTGAATGTTGCGGACCTGTTGACTAAGCCTCTTCCACGAGCAAAACATGATCAGCACCAAGACTCCATGGGTGTTAGAATCATTACTGTGTAATCTAGATTATTGACTCTAGTGCAAGTGGGAGATCAAGGAAATATGCCCTAGAGGCAATAATAAAGTTATTATTTGTTTCCTTATATCATGATAAATGTTTATTATTCATGCTAGAATTGTATTAACCGGAAACATAATACATGTGTGAATACATAGACAAGCAGATAGTCACTAGTATGCCTCTACTAGACTAGCTCATTAATCAAAAGATGGTTGTGTTTCCTAAACCATAGACATGTGTTGTCATTTGATTAATGGGACCACCTCATTAGGAGAATGATGTGATTGACATGACCCATTCCGTTAGCTTAGCACTTGATCGTTTAGTATATTGCTATTTCTTTCCTCATGACTTATACATGTTCCTGTAACTATGAGATTATGCAACTCCCGTTTACCGGAGGAACACTTTGGGTACTACCAAACGTCACAACGTAACTGGGTGATCATAAAGGAGTACTACAGGTGTCTCCAAAGGTACTTGTTGGGTTGGCGTATTTCGAGATTAGGTTTTGTCACTCCGATTGCTCGGAGAGGTATCTCTGGGCCTTCTCGGTAATACACATCACATAAGCCTTGCAAGCATTACAACTAATGAGTTAGTTGTGAGATGATGTATTACGGAACGAGTAAAGAGACTTACCAAGAACGAGATTGAACTAGGTATTGGATACCGACGATCGAATCTCGGGTAAGTAACATACCGATGACAAAGGGAACAACGTATATCGTTATGCGGTTTGACCGATAAAGATCTTCGTAGAATATGTAGGAACCAATATGGGCATCCAGGTTCCGCTATTGGTTATTGACCGAGAATGGTTCTAGGTCATGTCTACATAGTTCTCGAACCCGTAGGGTCCGCACGCTTAACGTTTCGATGGCGGTTCATTATGAGTTTATAAGTTTTGATGTACCGAAGGTTGTTCGAGTCCCGGATGTGATCACGGACATGACGAGGAGTCTCGAAATGGTCGAGACATAAAGATTGATATATTGGAAGCCTATGTTTGGACTTGGAAAGGTTCCAGATGAAAACAGGAAGTTCTGGAACACGGGGTTACGGAACCCCGGGGGTCAATGGGCCTTGATGGGCCATAGGGAGAAGAGGAAGGGCGGCCAGGGCAGGCCGCACGCCTCCCCTCTAGTCCGAATAGGACAAGGAGAGGGGGCGGCGCCTTCTCTCTTCCCTCCCCAATCCTATTCCAACTAGGAAGGGGGAGTCCTACTCCGGTGGGAGTAGGACTCCTCCAGCGCGCGCCCCTTGGGCTGGCCGCACCCCTTTGCTCCTTTATATACGGGGCAAGGGGCACCCCATGACACACAAGTTGATCTACGGATCGTTCCTTAGCCGTGTGCGGTGCCCCCTCCACCATATTCCACTTGGTCATATCGTCATGAGCTTAGGCGAAGCCCTGCACCGGAGAAGTCATATCGTCAGCGGAGCTTAGGCGAAGCCCCGCGTCGGTGGAGCATCATCATCGCCACCACGCCGTCGTCGACGGGAACTCGTCCCCGACGCTTTCTTTGGATCGGAGCCCGGGATCGCCATCGAGCTGAACGTGTGCAGAACTTCGGAGGTGCCGTCACGTTCGGTGCTTGGATCGGTTGGATCGTGAAGACGACGACTACATCAACCACGTTGTTATAACGCTTCCGCTTTCGGTCTACGAGGGTACGTGGACAGACACTCTCCCCTCTCGTTGCTATGCCATCACCATGGTCCTGTGTGTACGTAGGAAAATTTTTGAAATTACTACGTTCCCCAACACTAGACGTGTTCTAACGCGGTCCTAGACGTTATAGGTGAAGGGGGAATTCAACCGGGAAGGTCTTCCCGGTTCCGGACCTGTGTCAGACAGATGACTAGAGCAGGAATGTTCCATGTTCTGCATGCTAGGGGCATGTGACAGGTAAACGGACCGCATATTCGGATTCGTTGCATTTTTCTGAGCAACTTTCATGTAGAAAACATTTTCATCCGAGCTACGGATTATTTTCTGTGCTTTATCAAAGATTTCAATTTTTGAAATTAATAATATTTCGAAAATAGATTAGAAATGCTAAGTGTACTCAAAAGTACACCCAGCCTGCGGCTGTGTGGGGCTGACAGAGGGCCCAGTCAACTGCCCAGTCAGCAGTTGACTAGTCAATGTTGACTGGTCAAAGGCCCGTGTGGGACCCATCTGTCATTGACTGAACAGCTAAATGTTTTAGTTAATCTAATTAAATAGTGGGGCCGAGCTGTCAGTGTCTATTAACTTAATTAAATTTAGTTTTTTTAGTTAAGTAACTAATAGTGGGGGGGGGTGGGGGCCACCTGTCATTAGGTTAACTCTAAGTAATAAAAAAAACAAAAGGAACAGGGGCTAATCCCCATTATCAGTTCGGATGAGCCCATGCTCGTTCAGAGAAAGGCGAGGCCATGGCCAAGAGTGGCGGCAAGCGATTCTTGAGGGCGGAGAGGAGGCGCGGCTTTGGCGCGGTCTGGGCGACGAGATGGCCGTCGGCTCGGGGTAGAGGGAGGCAGCGGGCGGGGACCGGGAGCTGCGACGGGCGAGGCGCAGACCTGGCGGCGACGCCTGCATGCGGCGGTGGGTGAGCACGGCCGAAGACGCACGGGCACGGAGGTACACGGGCGGCGCGGTGCAGGGCTTGCCCGAGGCCCTGGCAGGCTCGGGGTGTGGCAGGGGAGGCGGCTAAAGTGACGGCAACGACGATGACCAAGTGACGGCAGCAGCGAGGGAACAACAGTGGCGGGCTCCGACGGCTGTGAGACAGCAGTGGAGGCGATAGTGGTTGCGGCCAGCGGTGGGGGCGAAGCAGAGCTGGGGCGAAGCGCTGCTGTCAGCAGGCGCGGACGACGCCTGGTGAGCGGGAAGCCCTAGCGAGCGCGGCGCGTGAGTACGAGGTCGTCGTGAGCTTCGGGCGCGAGCGAGACGGCGTCAATCAACAGTGGAATCGATGGGGGAAAGGGGAGGGGAACGTAGCTCACTGGGAGGAGGGTGGTGGAGAGCTCGGGGCGGTTGGAGTGGTGTCGGAGAGGCGAATCGACGGCGAGATGGTGACGTCCGCGGCAGAGAAGAGCTCGATGGCGAGGCTTGGAGTGGTCCTAGCTCGAACCGGTGCACGTGGCGAAGGAGACGACGCCGGAGGTCCTCCTGGACACGAGCTCCGGCCGCGGGGAGGCCAGTGGCCGCGACGACGGTGGTGGCCATGGCGGTTACTCGGGCTATTTCACTGAGAGAGAGCGAGGGAGAGGAGATGGGGGCGCTAGGGTTCGTCAAGGGAGGGAGGAGGGCGTCGGGGCGTCCTCTTATCCATAGGGAGAGAGCGGGGATGACCGCCACTGGACCAGGGGCGCCATGGGATGGCCGCCACGATCCCCCCGCCTCCTGTAGCGAGGTTGGGGATGAGGTGGAGCTGGGCTGCCCAATGTTCTTAGATGGGCCAAAGTGCACAAAGGCACTAGAGCCCATTAACACATAGTAGTTAGGCCTTTTCCTTTTATTTTATTTTTACACTGATTGCAGAATCGGTTTGTGATATTTTGGGCTCTTAATTGGTCTTTGTAAAAATGTGGAACTTGTCCACATAAATACATTACAATATTTGGCACCTGCCACAAAAAGTTTGGGAGGAGTTTGAAATGATTTGGATTTTTCACAATTGGAAAAGCATTTAAAAATGCTGATTTGGAACTGCTTTAATTCCCAAGGGAAATTAGCTATCTCAAATGATGTTGAATCACTCATGAAATTTAGTCAGTGAATATTTTCAACCCAGCAAACATTTTTGTTTTACTTTTTGTAGGAATAATTTATTTGACTTTATTTAAAAAATTTGAATTTGAATTGGTTTAGAATCAACGTGAGATTAGCAACAGTTACATTGATGACATGGTGCCATTAACAGAGATTACTGTAGCACGACAATGGGGGTGTTACACATCTCCACATCCCAGTTCATTGTGTTCTTCGTCCAGGGTAATTAAAAGTTACTTTTACTGCCCTCTTTGATTCAAATGATTTCTACAAAATCCTCAAAGGTGTTTTTCTTCCAATCTTCACACACTAAACACTTCACATGTCATCTGTTCTTGATTCTTTTCTCTAAGCTATATTTTTCTTCAAGATTCCTCAATTGTATGGATGTTTTTCATCTATACAACTCTGGAACCTAAGACAAAGAATGCTTAGTGAAATTCTTCAAGACTCATCTGGTCAAATTCCTCAAACTTGTTCCTTTTACAAAACCTTCTGAGAACGCATAAGACCTCTCCAAATTCCTCGCAACTATACTCTGTTCACATGTACTCATGTCCGCTGCTGAATCACTAGGTTCTCATCAACTTAACTCATTTGCAGCGTTCCTCGAAGAAAAGTTGCATACATCTTCAGAGAATTCCATTGTTCAAATTCCCCAGCTGAAGAAAATGGCTGATGGAAAGAAGCCACAGAAAGGAGGAAAGAGGCCGGAAATCAATCGCCTTTGAGATCACGATGACATATACAAAGACTATTGCACTCTGATGAGGCCAAGTTTGGTAAGGAGGACAAGAATCGATGCAAGGTCTTGCTCTGAGAGGATAGAGAGGAGATGGGCAAGAGAGTGGAGGAGTACAGATATGTTACTCCCAAATACATGAAGAAATTTGCACTCAACCCTCCATGCCCAAGACCTCCATTGGCACCTGGCCAAGAAGCAGATCCCACCAGCCTCAAGCGCGGTGAGGATTATCCTGATGATTGGGTCAAGCGCCAGGCCAAGTAGGCTAGACAAGCTAGAGAAGCAGTGAGGAAATTCAACGAAGACTCTGCTGCTGCTGCTGCTACTGAGGCCTCTGTAAAACCGAAGAAGGCCATGTCAAAGAAGCCTGCTCACAAGCCAAGTGCTTCTTATTCAATGCCCTCACATCTGAGTTCCTCAGCTATGCCCTCACGGCCAGAATCCTCAAAGCCCTCACGGCCAATTCCTCACGCTGCTCCTGCTCCTCCGCTCAAGTCCTCAGCTGCTCCGACCAAATCCTCTGCACCTGTGCATCTTGCCACGTGCCAAAGGACTACAGGCATCTCTATTGCCTCAGGAGCTTCTGCTAGTTCCTCCGCTGCATCGAATTCTTCAACTGGCCCCTCTCTGCTGAAGACAAAGGCCACTGCTGGACGAGGTTCTCGCCCAAGTCCTCGCAAGAAGCAGGTTGCCTTCCAAGTGCCTTCTGATGAAGAC
The DNA here is from genome assembly GCA_021605145.1 of Aegilops bicornis. Lineage (NCBI taxonomy): Eukaryota > Viridiplantae > Streptophyta > Magnoliopsida > Poales > Poaceae > Aegilops > Aegilops bicornis. The sequence goes on along the minus strand of CM038671.1, from coordinate 474,699,747 downwards.
GAAGCTGATGATGAGGAACTTGCCGAAATCATCAGAGACAGGCAGGTCAGGGCCGATAGAGCCAAGGGCACAAATGTGCCTCTGCTTTTGGATCCAAAGTTGATCCTCGACTACATTGATCTCTGGTACAAGGACTCAAACACTCCTATGCCTGATTTCAAGTTGACTCCTGGCCAAAGTCATATGCTGACTGCCTTCATACAAGAAGAGAAATGGAAATTTGAAAAGGCCAGGCAGATCAAGAAAGCGCAGTACAAGGAGCGTTTTCTGAAGAAACACGTTATCTCTATGACAATTGAAGAACTTGTCAATATTCAATCTAAGATCAAGAAACTCAGTGATGAATTTGACGTATACTGTGCTGACTGGCTTGGAGCCAAAGTCCGTTTTGTGAACTTGACAGAAAAGTTCACTCCAAATGTTGCAGCTCCATCGCAACCACACATTCCTCAGGCTGAAGCATCTGCTCAGCCGACTGAAGAACATGCCAGCACACCGATGACATTCAGTCTGCTGAAGAAAGTGTGAGCTCGGGGCTGATGAGCGCATTCCAAATTACCGATGAAATTGCTGTGGCATCAACTAGTGGTGCACCTGAAGAAAATGAAGAGGTCAGGGCAACTGCGCATCAGTTGTGCCTGAAGAAACTCAACCAAATTCCTCTGCTCCACCTGCGCCTACCCCAACTCCTGGGTTTTGGATTGGATGACCAAAAACACTCACTACAAAGCACCGTCCTCTGAATTACTTCATGCCCTGCCCATCAGTCCTCCACCTGAAGGAGATCGTTGCATGTACCAAGAGCCTGAGCTTATAGATCACTATATGCAAGTGCTGATGGAGCCATTGAAACCTGGTCAAGCCTCAAGGACAAAATTCCTCGTGAAGGAATTGCAGTATGTACCAAGGACAATCTATCGCATTCTGACGAAGACTATGAGTCCAATCAAAGGCCGACTCATCTGATGAGGAAATTGTTGGCATCATGAAGAATCTGGTATTCAACATCAATCATGGCATACCCGTCAACTATCACGATTTCTTCATGAGGACTCTGGCAAATGTTGCACTTTCTCCGTTTGAGCTGAAGCCTTATGCACCTTGGATTATGATATTCCTCAGGACAAGGTCTTCACTCAACTACAAGGCTGATTTTCAGAATCACCTCAGCTACTTGCCCCCGATTGAAGTCCTCAAGCGGACCTATTCCTCGGCTGATGAAAAGGGCGAGGCACCAACTGTTATTGATGAAGGCATTCGTCCATTGGATGGTCAGTTTCGCAAAGCTGCATCTTATTCCACCAATGATGACTCTGCCACTCATGATTCTGCTGCCCATGCCTCCAAGCCAAATCCTCAAGCCACTGCTCCTCGTGTGTGATGACCGACCGTGAGCTTACGCTAAGTCTTCACGGAAGGTGGATCGAAACCATAAATGGGTTAAGCGTCGGTTTGGTTCAATTTTTCACAACATGACTGCTACACATAATGCGGTGAAGAAAAATCATTACTACCTCCATGAAGTCTTGATCGCACTGGGCTATACATCACATGTATATGGTGAAGAAGATCTGAAGCAAATGGGTCTCAAGGAGGACTTTGACTGGTCTGCACCTCCACCTAAGAAATACAAGAAGGTCAAAGTTCCTTCCTTGGTGGCTAGCTCCTATTCTTCATCGTGCGACACCGATGAGCATGAAGCTAGACTTGGACGACACTGCGACAGGCCCTACATCAACAAACGACCCCAACAACGCTGGCGCTCCTTCATCAACTTGATATTCTTCAGGGACGTTAGTCCTCATTTTCGATCCTTTTGGTCATTTGATGAAAAAGGGGGAGAAATTTGAGTTAGTCTTCAAGCGGGTCTATCTTATATGGGCGTTTTTTCTTAAGTTACAACTCTCGTTCTTCTGATGACTTTGCTGGATCGAGTTGTAAACTTAAACTCTATGGTGACCTGATACTTTTGCTGTAGTTTTTCTGCATGGTTATTCCTCATTAATGTTTATGCACGCATGCTGAATTACATCCGTCACCATATTTCATCAAGCATTTCAAATTCTTCATATACTATGTCAAATGCGTGTATGAATTACAAGATATAGGAGGAGATCTTCATGATTCAACTCTTCAAGTGTGCATTGCTTCAAAAGCAAATACCTCACTATGCACATCTTCAGGGGGAGTTCTTCTATATCTTGCAATCAAATTCCTCAATATCAGTATTTACATTTCATATGTTTATCCCCGTTGAAAACATAACCTATATTGTCATCAATCACCAAAAAGGGGGAGATTGTAAGTGCATCTAGTGCCCCTTAGTGATTTTGGTGTATTGAAGACTTATAGGTTAAGGGACTAATGTGTTTATGAGTGTACACAGGTCTATATGTCTATGAGGAGTTTGATATTTATAGAGAAAGTCGACCCCTAAAAATGAAGTTCTTCGACTGAAGACTTTGGATTTTTGAAGACTTTCTGAAGACTTTGAAAGTGAAGAAATTGGTGTGACCTTGAAGACTTGGTATTCATTTGGGGAACATGAAGCGTGAAGACCTTTGTTTTCATAGTTTCATTTTCTCTTTCTTGAGTCATAGGAAACATCGTCTTTATTAAAGGGAATTAGGAAATACTAAGGAAAAATTTCCGTGTGATGCTCAAGCTATAGCGACCCGACCGAATGGATCAAGTCTACGTGCTTTCGTGTCATCCTCGGATCGGTATCTTTGACACACCGATTACTCGAAGGATTTATAACGAGGTAAATCACATGTATAAACAACGTAAGTACTATTACCTCGATCCAAATATAGCGGAAGCTTAACAAGGTTGTGGATTCCCATCAACACCAACGGAAAGTTGAGTATAGGAAATCGTAACCCTAACGTATCACTTACTAGTAAATGCGAAAAATCTGCAACATGAAGCGTTGCAGCCCGAAAACAGGTCAACACATGGAATATCTTTGGCAATGTAACACATAGAGAGTAATGAAGGAATAGGCTATACTACATGCATATATGGCTGGTGGAAAGCTCTATGGTTACAGTTTTCTGAAAAGCCAATTTTCCCTCTTGCATAGGAATAAATTTATTTAACTATCATGGTGGTTGTTGAACATTAAGAATGGTTGACAGCATCCTCAATCCCAATTAAAAGTACTCATTAAAACCCAACAATATTAATTAGAAGTAACATGATGAGATCAACAGAATATCCAGGTACTAGATACTCAAAATTGTCCATAACCGGGGACACGGCTAATCATGATTAGTTTATACACTCTGCAGAGGTTTGCGCACTTTTCCCCACAAGACTCGATCGCCTCCGTTTGGTTTCTCGCACTACATGGTGTTTGAGAAACGGATGATCGAGACACAGTTTTTCAGAAGCACTAGCACCTTACATGTGGGTAGACCGTACCAACCTACATCCCCTACATCAGCTAGCCTACCCGTAAGAGTTCGCACAACTTACTCAACTATGCGAGCCCATATTGGCTTGTGGCTGCACACGGAAGTTTCTAGTTTGAACAATCTTATGATCCCTTTGGGCACAGGTGGCGGTCCGAAGAAATACAGGCAAATCCTGTCTACCCAGGTGCCTTGACAGGCAAGTCCTGGAATAGCCAGGTGCCTCAATCCACCAGATGTGTGTTTAAGTTGCCACCTTAGATAAACCATTAATTATCAATCTCACATACATCATGGATATTCACTCAAACCCAATCCACGTCTCTGAGCATAGCATGGCGTAATAAGCAAACGTAGAAGTAACTCCCAAAGGTTCATAAGTAAAACAGGTAATAGGTACTACCTCAATCTACTTCCCATCCCACAATTTAAGTTGATCCTAAACATGCAAGTGTTTGAGGAATAGGGCTAATGCATAAAACTGGGTAGTAGAAAAGGTATGATCAAGTGTTACTTGCACGCAAAGTTGATGAAGATGATTCGCACTCAAAACTCTTGATAGATCTACCGTCACACTCCGGTCAATCTATCGTAATCAAGCAATAGTAACCACACATAAGCAATCACTCAAAAGATCGGAAAAGAACGAAGAAAAGCGATTTGGAAAGCGTCAAAACCAAATCAAATAACTCTTGCAGCATAAAACAATTTCTAACAGTACCAAAACTATGTGTATTTGGCCTTATCAGAAAGTTTAAGTCAAGAGCTTCGATTTGCAAAAGAATCAACTAAATCGGAGTTCTGAAACTCAAGTTACGATCAAGCGAAGTATGAATACAAATCTGATTGAATTCAAATTTTAAAACTTTCAAAACATGTTTGAGTTGTATTACTGGATAGAGGAGATCATAACGAAGAAGTGGGCGTTGGTTTACGTTGGATTCCGACTTACGAGTAAAAAGTTATGAACGTTTAAAGATTAGGGACTACGGATAGGTCCTTGACGGAAATTAAAAATAAAAAGAAAAATCTATCGAGCGAACGCTCGCTAAACAAAACCGGAAAGAAAAACCGGCGAGAAAACCGATCAAGGGTTTTGGAAAGGAAACCGAAACGAAAAACCGATCTAGAAAACGGAGCGAAACCGATCTAGAAAGCGTGGCGCTGTGAGGCTAGTACCTCGAAGAGGCGAGGGAGCTCATGGTGGCAGCATAGGGCGTGGCGGCGGTAAGTGGCGTGGCAAGGCTGGTGAGGGGCGGCAACAGAGGGCGGCGTGGCGGCTATGTGGGCGGGCAAGGTGGTGGCACTTCTTGCTGCTTCTTGTGGAGGAGAGGAGAGGAGAGGAGAGGAGAGGAGAGGAGAGGAGAGGAGAGTTGATTTGATGTGTTGGAGGGGGGGGGTGCTTGGGTATTTATATTGGGGAGGGGAGGGATTTTGCTTGGGGTAGGGGGCAAGAAATAGATTAGGATTAGGAAACAAGAGGAATAGATCTAGGAATAGATACTGAATAAACGAAGTAGGAAAAGAGTCCTACTAGGACTTGGGAAAAGGAGCGGCTCCCTGGCTTGATGCGTGCGCGCGTTGGCTTGGCCTTCGGCCGGCCGATGGCTAGCGGCTTGGGCCTTTGGCCCAAGGCGCTGCAGTTTTTTTTTTAAACAAACTTTTCAGAGAACTTAAAATAATAAAAAAAACAAAATGACTAAAACTTTTATATAGGCATATAATATATCAAAATTTGCAGAAAAAGATTTTCTACAACATGGACATTATCCTAGCTTCAAATAAAATTACACACAAATTCAAATAAAGCAAAGAGTGTTTCAGCTCTAATAGAATCCAATAAAATCTTTTTTAAATACCAAAATGACTTCAAATTAATCTCTCTCCGGTTTTCTCGATGTAGGGAATCATGTTACCCTATTTCCATATATTTTATTTTGGAGAAAAATAGTTTGAATAAAACTCAAATAACTCCAAATTGAAAAATAAATTCAAAGGAACTTTGAATTTAATTCTTTGAAAACTCCCAACTCATATTTCGTATAATTTGAAGAAGTCATTTTATCTTCGCTCGTGAAAATCATTGAGTTGCATAAGGTTTCAGAATTGGAAATATTTTCCAAATGAAATTCAAATATTTTCAACACCCCTTGTCATTTAAATAAATGGAAGAAGTCATGTCATCTTCTCTCCGTGGTTTTGTGATGAAAAGAATTTGAATTCGAAGATCATAAAAGAAAAATGAAAGTTTGGGAAAGTCCTTTTATTCCCTCTCATCTAACTTTGAAAAAGTTTCGAATTCACTCACTTTCAGTCAATCAATCAAGCAATCAATCAAATCTATCTATTTGTTTATAACATTCCAAAATTTAGAATTTTGGGATGTTACAAACCTACCACCCTTAAAATGAATCTCGTCCTCGAGATTCGGAGAGGCTAGCAAGAAATAGGTTAGGGTTTGGGGGTCTTCTCAAAATCCATCGCTCGTCTCCGGGGTCTCGGGTGCTACCACCCTTAGAAGCATTGTTACGGTTCCATCAAAACTCAGATACTCCATCCTTATTGCTAACAGTGTCAGTCTTCTTAGATCTTAAGGATAATTCCTTCTCTGACTTTTCCGGTAGTGGCATAACCTTTTCCTCAATTCCTTTTTCCTCTTGGTAAGGTTATCCCAAAATTGGGTCTTCATAGTGGCCAGATGCAGCGCCAATTCTAAACAACTATCGATATCTCATGGTGGTCAACAATTTATGGTTTCTCCTGCAGAAAAGCGGGTGCAGGTTGAACCTCACCGTATATCCTACGGTTGGCAACAACTGCCTTGTACACGGAAAATACTTATACCATTCTAAGGTTCAAACAAGGTTTTGATCGTCGTCTCTCGACTATAGGTAAGTCACTCAGATTTACCATCCCGTATAGCAAGGCGAATAATAAGAGTAAGTCGGTATGGTGATCAATCCATCCCTTTTAAATCATTACCTTGTACATGGTTTAGCGAATCTCGCATTCTAACACTCGGTCATCCTCACAAGCATTGCAGAATTTCTCTTGTCGACGAACCAAGTTCGGAAAATCCATTGATTACGCAAGCCAAACAAAACATCTATTGTTCCTTAACAACTCTCGGGTTTTGCGTAAACTCCTATAGAATCGTCGGTTGATACAAGTCGTAACTTCTTCCGTGGGTTTTCCTTGACAAGAGTGTGCTTGCTTCTTGGCAGATCCTCGGGCACATGGGTTATGGCCCATCTAATCACTTGTAAACCTTGAACTCATCATCGGGGCAACTGATCCTTATTCCAACTTCCAACTTCCTAGTATACTTAAAATCCATCCAATTGTAATGTCTTCCTTCCTTCTATTGGCACCGAATTAAAACGTGATTACTTAGACTCAGCATGGAGTACAGTTGCACCATAATCAACATTCTACCTCCTTTATATCCAATAGTACTTCATCTCTTCATCCTCGTGGGATGTCCCACATACCGAGATAAAAACTTATACTTATGAAGTCCATATCCACTTTGTGGAACATCATTACCCTTTCCAGGGTCAAGCGTCCTTCTGAGGGAATATTGGCCATCTCGCATGGCACTTCTTCAATCGGGAAGCGTGAAACACATCATGAACTCGACAGTCCTTCGGGTGACTCCAACTTGTTGGTAACTTCTCCCATACGCTCCAAAACTTCGGTATGGTCCTACAAATCTCGGGGCTAACTTTCCCTTAACTCCAAATCGTTTAACTCCTCGCAGCTGGGCACACAAAGATATGCTCATCTCCGATTTCATAGACTACCTCCTTGCATTTTTGAGTCTGCATAACTCTTACACTGGATTGAGCTACCTTCAGTCTATCTCAAGCAACTTAACATTCTCTTCTCGGTCCTTGATCACATTTGGTCCAAACAACTGACGGTCTCCAACTTCATCCCACATCAACGGTGTCTGGCTCTTTCTCCCATACAAAGCTTCAAAAAGGGGCCATCTTCAAACTGGCTGGGTAACTGTTGTTGTATGAGAAATCTGTGTAAGGTAGATTATCATCACTACTAGATCCAAAATTTAGCACACACGCTCTCAACATGTCGTTAGGTATCGATCGACTCTCTCGGTCTATCCATGCATGCGTGGATGAAAGGCTGTACTGAACTCTAGCCTAGTACCCAAAGTTTCACGCAACTGATTCCAAAACTTTGAGGTAAACTGTGTTCCTCTATGATGGTCCTCGGAACTCCATGCAGACATACGATCCTTGTCCAATATATCTTGGCCAACCGCTTTTCGTATAGGTGGTTTTCCTTTGGGATAAAGTGAGCCACTTTGGTCAAGCGAGTCAACTACTACCCAGATAGAATCATATCCCAATCGGGTTACGGGAAATCCGGAAATGAAATCATGCCAAGCTTATCCCACTTCCATTCGGGTATCGGCATAGGCTGTAGTAATCCTGGCGACTTCTGATGCTCTGCTTTTACTTTCTCTGGCATGCATCACTTACGACTACATACTCCATAATATCCTTCTTCATACCATTTCACCAGAAACACTCCTTCAAATCCAAATACATCTTGGTGTTTCCAGGGCGAATCAAGTATGGTGAGTCATGAGCCTCCTGAAGTATTAACTTCCTGATCTTTGCATTATTGGGTACATGTACACTGTCCTCAAACCATAAGGTGTCATGCTCATCCTTACGAAAACCTTTGGCTTTTCCTTTGCTCATCTTTTATCTCAGCAAACTCTTTGTCATCCTTCTAAGCTTCACGGATCTTTTCCAACAATGTAGACTGAACTTCCATTGCTGCAACAAAACCTTTGGGAACAATCTTCAACCGAAGTTCCCTGAGATCCTCGGCTAACTCCTTTGGTAATCCTCCACTTATGAGGGTATTCATCCTTATTTTCTTTATGGTTGTGTCCTATTTCTCCACAAAGCTTGCACGCACAAGGTTTCTTCATATCCTTTCCATAAGGCTTCAACTTCTGGGACACAAACCGAGACTTTAGCAAAGTCAACTTAAATTCTTCCCAAGTGGTTACTCCTGGCCACATTGATGGTTTGGTACATCCTCCACTAGATAGCAGAACCTCTTTCAAAGCACTGAAGAGCATGCTGGGTCATATCCTTTTCGGCTATAGGGTTATTCCCCATGTGATCCTCCATGTTCTGAATCCATCGGTCCGTCTTCAATTGACTCATCGGTCCAGAGAATACAAGCTCATCTCCATTCTTCCTCTAATGGATCCATGGGTTTGGGGTGGGATAAGAGGGATCGAGAGGGATACACACAAGACAAACAAATTTTTTGAAAAGACAGATTTTATTGTGGCTATCGGAAAAACATCAAACAAATGACAGCTCACAACCGTCGCATCTAACGCATGTATGTAACAGGGGTTAGGTCTTCTAAGGGTCAATAAATCTTCAACGCCATCAAACTCTTCAAGTCTTGTTCATGTTTACGATGGCTTCTTCTAATCGTGCTTGTCCTGCTCAAGTTCTTTTGCGGATCATCTCTGTTGACGCCTTGAAGTCTCTCGCGACGTCTGTAATATTTACGAGTTGCATTCCAAACTTCGGTTTCAACTTCCTTGACAGAACTGTCCTTGATCTGATAATCTTTGATGTCTCAAGGTTTTTGCTCCTCCGGCTTGGCTACTTTCAACCACGGGGCTGAGTTCTTCACGAACTGCTTCCTTATCAACATACGCTTCTTGTAGGTCCATCTTAACTCCTTGATGTAATACTCCAGATCCTGGTCTTACTCCAATACACCTTAATCTCGGTATTGATTACTTCCATAATCTCTCAATTCCATAAGCGTAACCTTCCTAGGTCATAAAATCTGGGAATTTCTTCAAAGCCTTCAAATTCTCCAAGTCTTGAGTCTTCAACAGTTGTAGTTTCCATTTACGGTAAAATCCTCTTCATTCCAAATGGTCTTAGTTGTCCGATATCTTGTCTCCTTGGAGTGGTCTCATCACCAAATCTTCGAGTGGTCAAAAGGGAAAAGGGTATGGTCTCACTAAAAGGGAATATTTGAATAAGCTCAGAAGAGAAGAGAGGTAAAAGATCTTTTTGAAAATGAAGTTGTAGAGAAAAAATATTTCCTATGGGCTTGTCAGTTTCTAGGGTCACGTCCTACAGTCAACATGTGCTCTGATACCATCTTGTAGCGACCCGACCCGAATGGATCAAGTCTCTGTGCTTTCGTGTCATCCCTGGATCGGTATCTTTGACACACACGATTACTCAAGGATTTATAACAGAGGTAAATCACATGTATAAACAACGTAAGTACTATTACCTCGATCCAAATATAGCGGAAGCAACAAGGTTGTGGATTCCCATCAACACCAACGGCAAAGTTGAGTATAGGAAATCGTAACCCTAACGTATCACTTACTCGTAAATGCGAAAAAATCTGCAACATGAAACGTTGCAGCCCAAAACGGGTTGACACATGGAATATGCTGGCAATGTAAAACATAGAGAGTAATGAAGGAATAGGCTATACTACATGCATATATGGCTGGTGGAAAGCTCTATGGTTACAGTTTTTGCGAAAAGCCAATTTTTCCCTACTGCAAAGGAATAAATTTATTTAACTATCATGGTGGTTGTTGAACATTGAGAATGGTTGACAGCATCCTCAATCCCAATTAAAAGTACTCATTAAAACCCAACAATATTAATTAGAAGTAACATGATGAGATCAACAGAATATCCAGGTACTAGATACTCAAAATTGTCCATAACCGGGGACACGGCTAATCATGATTAGTTTATACACTCTGCAGAGGTTTGCGCACTTTTCCCCACAAGACTCGATCGCCTCCGTTTGGTTTCTCGCACTACATGGTGTTTGAGAAACGAATGATCGAGACACAGTTTTTCAGAAGCACTAGCACCTTACATGTGGGTAGACCGTACCAACCTACATCCCCTACATCAGCTAGCCTACCCGTAAGAGTTCGCACAACTTACTCAACTATGCGAGCCCATATTGGCTTGTGGCTGCACACGGAAGTTTCTAGTTTGAATAATCTTATGATCCCTTTGGGCCCGGGTGGCGGTCCGAAGAAATACAGGCAAATCCTGTCTACCAGTGTGCCTTGACAGGCAAGTCCTGGAATAGCCAGTGCCTCAATCCACCAGATGTGTGTTTAAGTTGCCACCTTAGATAAACCATTAATTATCAATCTCACATCTGTCATGGATATTCAGTCAAACCCAATCCACGTCTCTGAGCATAGCATGGCGTAATAAGCAAACGAGAAGTAACTCCCAAAGGTTCATAAGTAAAACAGGTAATAGGTACTACCTCAATCTACTTCCCATCCCACAATTTAAGTTGATCCTAAACATGCAAGTGTTTGAGGAATAGGGCTAATGCATAAAAGCGGGTAGTAGAAAAGGTATGATCAAGTGTTACTTGCCTCGCAAAGTTGATGAAGATGATTCGCACTCAAAATTCTTGATAGATCTACTCGTCACACTCCGTCAATCTATCGTAATCAAGCAATAGTAACCACACATAAGCAATCACTCAAAAGATCGGAAAGAACGAAGAAAAGCGATTTGAAAACGCGTCAAAACCAAATCAAATAACTCTTGCAGCATAAAACAATTTCTAACAGTACCAAAACTATGTGTATTTGGCCTTATCAGAAAGTTTAGGTCAAGAGCTTGATTTGCAAAAAGAATCAACTAAATCGGAGTTAAGAAACTCAAGTTACGATCAAACGAAGTATGAATACAAATCTGATTGAATTCAAATTTTAAAACTTTCAAAAACATGTTTGAGTTGTATTACTGGATAGAGGAGATCATAACGAAGAAGTGGGCGTTGGTTTCGTTGGATTCCGACTTACGAGTAAAAAGTTATGAACGTTTAAAGATTAGGGACTACGGATAGGTCCTTGACGGAAATTAAAAATAAAAAGAAAAATCTATCGAGCGAACGCTCGCTAAACAAAACCGGAAAGAAAAACCGCGAGAAAACCGATCAAGGGTTTTGGAAAGGAAACCAAACGAAAAACCGATCTAGAAAGCGGAACGAAACCGATCTAGAAAGCGGAACGGAAACCGATCTAGAAAACCGATCTAGAAAAGCGTGTGGCTGGGCTAGTACCTCAAGAGGCGAGGCTCGGCGGTGGCGGCATAGGGCGGCGGCGGCGGCAAGTGGCGGCGTGGCGGGGTGAGGGGCGGCGGCGAGGGCGGCGGCGGCGGCTTATGGAAGGGCGGCAAGGGGTGGCACTGCTGCCATCTGCTCTTGTGGAGGAGAGGAGAGGAGAGGAGAGGAGAGGAGAGGAGAGGAGAGTTGATTTGATGTGTTGGAGGGGGGGTGCTTGGGTATTTATATTGGGGAGGGGAGGGATTTTGCTTGGGGTAGGGGGCAAGAAATAGATTAGGATTAGGAAACAAGAGGAATAGATATAGGAATAGAATCTTGAATAAACGAAGTAGGAAAAGAGTCCTACTAGGACTTGGGAAAAGGAGCGGCTCCCTAGCTTGATGCGTCTTGTAGCGTTGGCAACCTTGACGACCGATGGCTAATGACTTGGGCCTTTGGCCCATATACCGTAGTTTTTTTTTTTAAACAAAATTTTCAGAGAACTTAAAATAATAAAAAAAACAAAATGACTAAAACTTTTATATAGGCATATAATATATCAAAATTTGTAGAAAAAGATTTTCTACAACATGGACATTATCCTAGCTTCAAATAAAATTACACACAAATTCAAATAAAGCAAAGAGTGTTTCAGCTCTAATAGAATCCAATAAAAATCTTTTTTTAAATACCAAAATGACTTCAAATTAATCTCTCTCCAGTTTTCTGATGTAGGGAATCATGTTACCCTATTTCCATATATTTTATTTTGGAGAAAAATAATTTGAATAAAACTCAAATAACTCCAAATTGAAAAATAAATTCAAAGGAACTTTGAATTTAATTCTTTGAAAACTCCCAACTCATATTTCGTATAATTTGAAGAAGTCATTTTATCTTCGCTCGTGAAAATTATTGAGTTGCATAAGGTTTCAGAATTGGAAATATTTTCCAAATGAAATTCAAATATTTTCAACACCCCTTGTCATTTAAATAAATGGAAGAAGTCATGTCATCGTCTCTCCAGGGTTTTGTGATGAAAAGAATTTGAATTCCCGAAGATCATAAAAGAAAAATGAAAGTTTGGGAAAGTCCTTTTATTCCCTCTCATCTAACTTTGAAAAAGATTTGAATTCACTCACTTTCAGTCAATCAATCAAGCAATCAATCAAATCTATATATTTGTTTATAACATTCCAAAATTTAGAATTTTGGGATGTTACATCAACTCAAAATCCTACACCTACCAATCCCTTCGAGTGAAGCCATTGGAAATCTCATACAGTTCAGTCATATTCTTCAGTGACAGAGATGAAGTTCTTCTGGTCTCTGAGGAATTTGTTCAGACCGAGGAGTTAGTAATTCGCCAAAGGCGGATTGCCTACAGTGAGGAACATGATAGCCACGAGGAATTTGATACTCAAATTTCCGACCATTCTTGTGCTATGCGCCACTGTCCCAAAATATCTACCCACCTAACGGTCATATCATTGAAGGACATTTATGTCTTATCATGTCGGAGCTGCTCCTAGGCTATAAATAGCCGCCCCTACAACCACTAGCTGGTTGGCTACTCCGAGAGAAACTGACACTTGTCATTTGAGAGCATCCCATCCTCCGAGGACTTTGAGCGAAAATCATCGAGTGAGGAAAACCCAAACCCAAACACTTACAAACGCAAAGTGATTGAGTATCACTGAAGAGATTGATCCTGCGTGGATCCGATGCTTGTTACCTTTGAAGACTGTGCTTCTTCCAGACGGTTAAGCGTCATGGTCTAGAGCATCCAAGAGGAATTGTGGATCACCGAGTGAACGAGTTTGTGAAGGTTCGGAAGTCACCTGAAGACTTACCACGAGTGATTGGGCAAGGTCTGTGTGACCTTAGCTCAAGAAGAATACGGTGAGGACTATTTGTCCGGGACTGTGTGTCCTCAGGTTTAAATACCTATCTGCTCCAACCAGATGTACAACTGAGACAGCAGTTGGAACTGGTCTACCAAATCATTGTCTTCACCGAGCTTACTAGTTCTATTTCCTCAACTCTTTCATTTCCTCATAACTGTGTTGTGTGCTAGTTCATATCTGTGTTTGAAGACTTTGACTGAAGACTTTCTCAATTTCCTCAGTTCAATTTCTTCAGTCTGTTTGTCTTCATCCTGTGTTATCTTGTGTTTACGCTTTCTGTACTATGTGCTTGTCTTCATTTCATCATGATGACGATGCTTGTGTTCTGCTATGTTTACTTTTGAGTACTTATTCCGCTGCAAGTAGTTCTTTGCTAAGGAATTTCCTCACCTGCAAATTCCTCAGTGAAGAATTCATAAAAATCGCCTATTCACCCCCCTCTAGTCGATATAACGCACTTTCAACCTTGCTGCAATTTTTTAATTTTATCCTATTTCACACTTTTATTTATCTTATACATCTATCACTATCAGATCCCATCCTTGCAAGTAACCGTGAAGGGATTGACAACCCCTTTATCGCGTTGGGTGCAAGTATTTGTTTGTTTGTGCAGGTGCTATCATTGGAGACTTGTGTGTTCCTGCTACTGGATTGATACCTTGGTTCTTAACCAAGGTAAATGCTTATCTCTACTTTGCTGCATCACCCTTTCCTCTGCAAGGGAAAACCAACGCAAGCTCAAGAAGTAGCAGGAATAATTTCTGGCACCGTTGCCGAGGAGGATCTACATCAAGCCTACCAAGTACCTATCATAAACTCTCATCTCTTGCATTTACATTATTTGCCATTTGCCTCTCATTTTCCTCTCCCCCACTTCTAAAACGTTTTCAGAAAAATACATAAATATTTGCCTTTCATTTGCCTCCTTTCCGTTTTCCTTTTTCTTGCCAGATCTTTTGTTTGCTTGCCTTGCGACTTTCATCATGAGTGATTTTTGTATGGCAGAAATAGATGATGGCAAGACGCCTAAAATTGGAAGTTCTGCCAATCTTGATGGTAAAATTTTTGTGTTGGGACAAGGGAATTTTATAGGGAAAGGTGTCATCCAATAATTCTTTAATTTTATTGGGACTTTATCTTTTGATGATGCCCCTATACTTAAAAGGACCAAGACTTATGCCGATGCTATTTCCGCACTTGTTCTTATACTTGAGAGAAAATTTATCCGCACTCATCCTACTTTAAAAAGATTATTTTATAAGTTGTCAGTCATAAAAAATCCTAGGGCTAAAAAGATAGCTACCCTTGTCCTCATGAATGAATTTGATCACATTAACCGTGAAAAACTGATAATAGATCTTTGATTTTTATGGTAAGAACCGTGAAAAACTGATAATAGATGAGATCCTTTATAATAGTGGTTATATGTTAAGGCATTTGCTCGCAATGATCACATCTTTGATGAAAATCTTAAAATGAACCTGCTATTGGTTATTGACCAGAGAGGAGTCTCGATCATGCCTACATGATTCTCGAACACGTAGGGTCCGCACGCTTAACATTCTTTTGCGCTAGAGTATTATTAGGATATGTATGTTGGTCATCGAATGTTCTTTGGCGTCCTGGATGAGATCCCAGAGGTCGCGAGGAGCTCCGGAATGGTCCGGAGGTAAAGATTTATATATGGGAAGTCATATTTTTGCTACCGGAAAAGTTCCAGGTTTTGCCGGTATTGTACTGGGAAGCTTCCGGAGGGTTCCAGAGGAGTCTAGAATGGTCCCTCCAGCCCCTAGAGCATGCATGGGCTGTAGGGAGTGTGCCCTGGCCTTATTGGGCCAGGGGCATGATGCGGCTTGAAATTGCGTCAGTATTTCCCCAAAGAGGAAGGATGATGCAACACAACTACAGTAAGTATTTCCCTCAGTTGTGAAACCAAGGTTATCGAACCAGTAGGAGGGCCTAGCCAAGCTATGTAAATGGTACCTGCACACAAAGAGCAAATACTTGCAACCCAACGCGTAAGAGGGGTTGTCAATCCCTCCTCGGTAAAAAGATAGATTTAGTAGTATGAGATTGGATAAATAGATCTGAACAAAACACAAAATAAAAAGTGCAGCAAGGTATTTTGGGGTTTTTGGAATAATAGATCTGAAAACAAATGCGATGAAAAATAGACATGGATGCTGTGGCGGAGCTTCACAGGCTGTCCGGACTTGCCATGCGGTCTGTAATGGACCATCTTTGGTCGAAGGGGCCTAAGTCGGATAGTTACTTTGGTTTGGTGCAGCAATTCCTTGGGGTCGTGCCTTGGATCGACGCCATGAGAAGTTCGGCGTGCATAGAGGGTGCACGAATGGCTCTTGCCCGTGTTAAAGCCTATTGAACAGATATGGAGGCCATCCTTTTAGCGACCCAGAATCCGGTGGGAGGCCGGTATTCGGCCGAGCACTACTTGGAGCAGGTAACAGAAGGTGCCCGCCTAATAGAGGCGCAGTGCTCGAAGAGTATATTGTTCGTGTGAAACATTGAATCATTGTAAAAACAATATTATTTTGATTATGAGGCTATATTTATACTTTTTGCCTGAAAATATTATTGTGTCCCCTGTGCGGCCGTTTATATATATATAAGTAATCCGAAAGTTAGCAGTCGTTGGCTTCAGCCCCCACGCATACAATGTGGGGGTGTTCGCGAAGAATATGCGTAATCACACTTGATCCAACGTCTTGGTCCATTAAGGAGGTGATCACACGTCGAACTAGGCAACCAGACTATATAGCTGTAATACTTTCGCTTAGCCATGGGCGTCTAACGGTGGGGCTACTATGTAGCCCTTGGTACCTTCACATGCATCCGAATACGGGCACGCATGTATATGGCCGGTAAACGGCCCTTCGTTAATGCGGAGGAATCCTAAATATTCCGGTGAGTCTTCGAGTGGTTGAACAGTCTCTCGTTGTATCATGATAGTCAGTTTTCAGCTTTCTCTACTGAGGTGCTCATCCAGAATAACCAGGGCACATTTGCAGTAGTTCTCCTTTGGCCGCCTTAGCCGATAAGAACGGAATGTAAGGCGGCAAACCCAAGAGCCGGGCAAACCCAACATTTTACCAAAGACATGACTCGGAGCTGATGCATATAAGGCCAAACTCGTGACGCCGAACACTCCCGAAGGTATTCGGTCTTTGTAACAGAAAATAGGTTGAAGAATTCCCTTTCATTATAAACCCTGTATTTCCAGGTACGTGCGTTAATCTGTCGTGGCGAGATGCCAATAACGACAATATCCTCTGTGGGTATGGAGCCCATGGGATGGTTAAACAACAAGAGGCAGTAGAAAAGGTTTACACAGGGGCTTAATCTAAAAAGAAACATGTTGAGCGGGGCCCTGCTGCACGTCTGCGCCTTTGTCTCCGTTGTGCCATATCCTGGAAGGGTATCGCGCAACCGTTGTCTGTAAAAAAAGAAAACTCGTAGGATAGTACAATGTAAGTATGCCAAAAGTGTAAGATGTTGGCCTACCAATAAGGTTGAGCCAAGTATGGGGTTGTATTAAATATTTATAGCCCCAGGTGTCCTCTATGGGATTACATATACGATGCACTGGTTCAGTTTTATCCGGGCTACCGGACTCGTCTAACCGTGTTTGTGGTCTTGATGACCCGTCATGTTTTCTAATATTGGAGGCCGGCTATAATCCGACCGCTAGGGCCATCGCGTGTTCCTCTGCGCCTGAAGAGCGCTCTGTGTTTCCGTTAATGGTTATGACGCCACGTGGATTGGGCATCTTGAGTGTAAGGTAGGCATAGTGCGGTACTGCGTTGAAGCGGACGAAGGCCGTTCTTCCAAGCAATGCCTGATAGCCGCTTTGGAAGGGTGCGATGGTGAAGGGTAGTTCTTCGCTTCTGTAGTTTCCTGGGGAGCCGAATGTTACCTCCAGTACGACAGAGCCCCTGCCGTAGGCTTCAACGCCTGGTATCACCCCTTCAAAGGTGGTGTTACTTTGGCTAATTCTGGATGGGTCTATCCCCATCCTGCGGACAGTGTCCTCGTATATTAAATTGAGACTGCTGCCGCCGTCCATGAGGACGTGGGTGAGATGGTATCCGTCAATTATTGGGTCAAGCACCAAGGCCTCTGATCCTCCGCGCCGAATACTAGTTGGGCAGTCCATGTGATTGAAGGTGATCGGACAAGCCATCCAGTGGTTAGGTGTGGGTACGATGGGCTCTGTATCGTCCGTGTCTCTGAGCACGCGTTCGTGCCTTATTGTGGATGTGTGTGTCGCGTGGATCATATTTACCGTTTTAGCCTCTGGTGGGAATTTTTTCTGTCCCCTAGTGTTCGGCTGGCGAGGTTCATCCTCGTCTTCACTTGGTGTTTCCCTCCTCTCGTGTTCAGCATTTAACTTGCCGGCCTGCTTGAAGACCCAGCATTCTCTATGCGTGTGGTTCGCAGGTTTCTCGGGGGTGCCATGAATTTGGCACAGTCTGTCCAGGACTCTGTTCAGACCGGACGGTCCCTCTTTACTGCCTTTAGATGGCTTCTTTTGCTGATCAGGTCGAGAGCCCCTGAATCCGGCATTGACCGTTGTGTTGTCCTGGCTCTCTTCCTTGTTTTGGCGTTTCTGTTTATTACGTCATGGCTTCCCGTTGCCACCCTTTATTTGGATGTGCTGGGGTCGCTGGTGCCTTTACGGGCTAGCCAGCTAACTTCACCCGCGCAAAAGCGGGTCATAAGGCTTGTTAAGGCTTCCATTGTCCTTGGCTTTTCTTGGCCGAGGTGTCTGGCGAACCACTCGTCGCGGATGCTGTGTTTGAATGCCGCTAAGGCCTCGGCGTCCGGACAATCGACAATTTGATTCTTCTTAGTGAGGAATCTGTTCCAAAGCTTGCGGGCGGACTCTCCGGGCTGTTGGATTATGTGACTTAGATCGTCCGCATCCGGAGGCCGGACATAAGTCCGTTGAAAATTGGCCCTGAAAGCGTCCTCAAGTTCGTCCCAACTCCCAATTGAATTTTCGGGGAGGCTTTTCAACCAGTGTCGAGCTGGTCCCTTCAACTTGAGGGGAAGGTATTTGATGGCATGGAGGTCATCCCCACGAGCCATGTGAATATGCAGGATAAAATCCTTGATCCAGACCCCTGGGTCTGTCGTTCCATCGTATGCCTCTATATTCACAGGTTTAAAACCCTGCGGAAATTCATGGTCCAGTACTTCTTTGGTGAAGCACAGAGGGTGAGCAGCCCCTCTGTATCTGGACGTGCTGTGGCGTGCCGTCGGCTGTTGTTGTGTCCAGTGCTTATTCCGAACTGGTATTTGGTTGGTATGAACGTTTTGGTGACCATAGTCCCTCGCCGGGGTGTGTCCCTTAGATCCGTATATGGACCTGGCCGCGCCGGCTTTCTTATCCAGGTGCTCTCGTAGATCGTGCACGTCGTCTGTAGCGGCTCTATTGCGGCTATGAATGTAACGCCCGGATAATCATGCTACAGTAATCCCACGCTAATCGTGCCATGACACCTCGGTTACTGTTGCTATCCTCGCAATAATTCGGAACCGTTCGAAATTCAAATTCAAATTAATGATAACAATAAAAGTTTCCAAAAATTAAGACTAAAATGTTCGGTGGTTGTCAAATATTACAAAGGTAATTGTGGTGAAGTAAACACATTTTTAGAAAATGTCTAAATAATTTAAACTGATTTAAAACAGGAAAAGGTAAATAAATAAAAGAAAACAAAACAAAACTAAAACAAAACAAAAGGAAGAAACCCCGGGGCTCGGCCCGGCCGAACCCACCGCCCAGGCCCACGCCCTGCCAGGCCGGCCCAAATCCCCCTTGGCCCAGCCGGCCTTCCCATAACCCCCCACTCCCCCGGTCCAACCCTAGCCACCGACACTCCCCCCCCCCCCCCGCACACCACTCTCCCCACTCGCCCCCCCCCCCACTCGCTCCCCCCTCCTCCCCGATCCAGATCGGATCGGGGGAACAAACCCCGTCACCCCCCTGCGCCCCACGCCGCCTGGACCGCGCCGGCCGCCTCAACCGCACGCCGCGCCTCGGAATCGCCGTCCCCGGCGCCCGTGGACGACCCCGTCGACGCCGCTCGACGCCCACCCCACGCCAAGATGCCACCCCGCAGGAGCTGCCTCCCCATCATCGCCGGACTGCCGCCACCTCGTCCTCTTCCTCGTGGGACCTCCCCGACCATCGTCACGCCCACTGCCCCGGACCCCACGAACCCCCCTGTGAGGCCTCGCCCCTCTCCACTCCCCTCTGCTCCTACGCTCGCTCCATCGTCGTGCACCCCCCTCACGCGTCCTGGCCAACCAGTGCGCGCGCTCGGCCGCTCGGTCGCGCCCGTCGCGACCCGTTGCTCCTCGCCCCGTCCGCGCTCACCACACGCACCGCCTGACGGCCGCGTGCTCAAGCACCCGTCTACCGTGGCAGCACGCCCGGCCGCCCGCGACCACCGAGAGCCCCGGCGCGCTCACCCTCGCCTCTCATGGCGTGGTAGCCCCGCACTGCTTAGCCGTGGCCCTCCCCATGCTCCGCCTTTGGCCGCAGCCGGAGCTCAACGCCCGGCGTCTTTGGCGCCCGCGCCCAGCCGTCCCTTGTTGCCCGGTGGTGCGCATGGCTAGCGCCTGCTCACCGAGCCCTCGCCCGATCCGCTAAGGCCCCCGGGGCCAATGACAAGTGGGCCCCTGCCCAGAACGTTTAAAAAAAAGAGAATTAAAATAATAATAATAATAATAACAAATAAATAATAATAATTAAATTAATTAATTAATTGACGAATTAATTAAGTTAATTAATCACAATTAGATTAACCTAATTATCTGTTAGTTAATTAATCAAACAATGATAGTGGGGCCTACCCCCTAATTATTTATGATTAGTTTAATTATTCTGTGAATTAAAATGTGTCCTTGACTGTGGGACCCATCGGTCAGGTTGACTAGTCAACCCTGTTGACTGCCGACATCAGCATGACATCATGCGCCGATGTCATTAATCTATTTTCGAATTAATTTAAATAATTAATTAAATTCGTAAATTAATAAAATCTTTAGAAAATCATATCTTTTAATCCGTAACTCGGATTAAAATATTTTCAACATGAAAGTTGCTCAGAACGACGAGACGAACCCGGATACGCAGCCCGTTCGTCCGCCACGCACCCCTAACATATCAAACTCGCAACTTTCCCCCTCCGGCTCCTCTGCCCGAAAACGCGAAACACCGGGGATACTTTCCCGGATGTTTCCCCCCTTAACCGGTACCACCTCATACCACGTTAGGGCACACCTAGCACCGCTCATTGTCGCGTCACGCATCGTCGTGTTTATGTTTGCATTGTATTCATTGTTTCTTCCCCCTCTTATCTCCGGTAGACTACGAGACCGACGCTGCTGCTGCCCAGTTCGACTACGGAGTTGACGACCCCTCTCTCTTGCCAGAGCAACCAGGCAAGCCCCCTGCCCCTTGATCACCAGATATCGCCTACTCTCCTCTATACTGCTTGCATTAGAGTAGTGTCGCATGTTACTGCTTTCCGTTATTCCAATCCTGATGCATAGCCTGTTTTTGCTACTTCTGTTGACACCTTACCTGCATTCCTACTTGCCTAGTATAGGATGCTAGTATTTCCATCTGTGGCCCTACATTCTTGTCCGTCTGCTGTGCTATAGTATCGGGCCGTGATCACTCGGGAGGTGATCACGGGTATTTGCTATGTACTTATACATGAGACATGTGGAGACTAAAGTCGGGTTAATTTGGTGGAGCACCCATTGATGGATCTTTGTGGCGGAGCGACAGGGCAGAGTTGAGACCGCCTAGGAGAGAGGTGGGCCTGGCCCTGTTCGGCGCTTATGGATACTTAACACGCTTAACGAGATCTTGGTATTTCATCCGAGTGCAGCTACGGGCCTATACGCACTAACCAACTACGTGGGAAAGATATGGGCACTCGGCGTCGTGGTATCGGTAGAAGCATTTCGTGACGTCGGCCCGAATCGGCGTGGCCGGATTGGACCGGAACGCCACTAGGCTAGGTCTGCTTCCGGCGCAGACATAGCGGTGTGTGCTTTCAGGGCGATGGGCCTGAACCCACTGGCGCCTAGGTTTAGAACCGGCGTCTTGACCTCTCCGTTATGCCTAGGTGGGGCTGCGACGTGTTGATCTTCCGCGGCCGGGCATGACCCAGAAAAGTGTGTCCGGCCAAATGGGATCAAGCGCGTTGGGTTCTGTGGTGCACCCTGCAGGAAGTTAATCTATTCGAATAGCCGTGATCTTCGGTAACAGGACGACTTGGAGTTGTACCTTGACCTTATGACAACTAGAACCGGATACTTAATAAAACACACCCTTCCAAGTGCCAGATACAACCCGGTGATCGCTCTCTAACAGGGCGATGAGGAGGGGATCGCCGGGTAGGTTTATGCTATACGATGCTACTTGGAGGACTTCAATCTACTCTCTTCTACATGCTGCGAGACGGAGGCTGCCAGAAGCGTAGTCTTCGACAGGATTAGCTATACCCCTCTTATTACGGCATTACGTAGTTCACCCAATCGATATGGCCCTTTACACATATATCCATGCATATGTAGTGTAGCTCCTTCTTTGGCAGTACTTTGGATGAGTACTCACGGTTGCCTTGTTTCCCATTTTCCCCTTTCTTTACCCGGTTGTCGCGACCAGACGATGGAGCCCAGAGCGACGCCACCGTCGATGACGACTACTACTCGAGGCGCCTACTACTACGTGCAGCCCGCCGACAACGACCGGGGAGTAGTTAGGAGGATCCTGTGCAGGAGGCCCGCGCCTCTTCGATCCAGATCCCAGTTGTGCTAGCCTTCTTAAGGCAAACTTGTTTAACTTATGTCCGTACTCAGATATTGTTGCTTCCACGACTCGTCTATGATCGAGCACTTGTATTCGAGCCCTCGAGGCCCTGGCTTGTATTATGATGCTTGTATGACTTATTTTATTTTTAGAGTTGTGTTGTGATATCTTCCCGTGAGTCCCTGATCTTGATCGTACACGTTTGCGTCTATGATTAGTGTATGATTGAATCGGGGGCGTCACAATGAAGTGATACGTCTGGCCTCCTGGTCGTGTTATTCTTTGGTGGAATGGCCTCATCGTCGAATTCTGGCCGTAGCTTGCGTTTTGGATAGCTCTTTCTATGACGATCGTCGCCGTATCTTTCTTCAGTGTCTAGCACTTTATTCCATCTGCGATTGAGCGTTTCCTGTGCGGCTTTGAGCCGTTGCTTCTGCTTCTTTAGACTTCTCGTTGTGGCCATTAGCTTTCTGTGGAGGTTATCTCGTTCCACGCGTTCTTCCGGAATGATGAATGCATCATCGTCCGGACTATGTTCTTGTCCTGGGGCGGTTTGATGAACTCGTCCCTCGGGATCATTGTGATTGGGCGTCTGCTCCGAACTCGGTTCGGCGTGACCTGGATCGTCCTGCTCCATCGCTGGGTCCATGTGGTCGTTATTGCCATCGGAGTTTACTGGTATGTCGATCCTTCTTGCGCTCTTGTCGCTATTTTTACTGTTGCTGGACTTTGAGCGGCGTCTACGCTGTCGTTTTGGCTTTCGCCCGGGGGTTTTATCTTCCGGATTGCCGCCGTCGTCCTCCTTGGGCGTATCCACCATGTATATATCGTGTGACGAGGTAGTAGTCCAGCGCCCCAGAGATTCTGAATCTTCTCCTGCATCGTCGTCCATACCGTCGATGCCTTCAGAGTCGAAGTCCAGCACGTCGGTTAAATCATCAACCGTGGCAATGAAGTGGGTGGTGGGTGGGCAACGAATTCTTGCGTCGTCTGCTTCCCACTCGAGCCGGACGTAGTTCGGCCGAGAGCCTCCTGACAAAGAGAGAGACTTTAATGAGTTCAGCATGTCGCCAAAGGGCGAGTGCTGGAAGATATTCACTGTTCGGTGCTCCTGGCACAGGCCCAAATTCGTCGAAGATCAAGTCTCCGCGAATGTTTGCCGTGTAGTTCAAGTTTCCGAACCTGACCTGGTAGCCAGGGGCATTGCTGTCGATCTGCTCCAGGATGGCCGTTTAATTGACTCCGCAGCGCCGCCGAACACGTAGATCTGTCCGGGGAGAAAATTCTCGCCCTGGACTGTGTTGTTGACGATTGAAGGCGCCATCAAGCCTTGCAGCGACGACATAGAGGAACTCTCAATGAAATCACCAATGTTGGTGTCAAAACCGGCGGATCTCGGGTAGGGGGTCCCGAGCTGTGCGTCTTAGGCTGATGGTAACAGGAAGCAAGGGACACAATGTTTACCCAGGTTCGGGCCCTCTCGATGGAGGTAAAACCCTACTTCCTGCTTGATTAATATTGAAGATATGAGTAGTACAAGAGTAGATCTACCGCGAGATCGTAGAGGCTAAACCCTAGGAGCTAGCCTATGATGGTTATGATTGTAATCGTGATCGGCCTTCTAAGGACCAACCTCTCCGGTATATATAGACACCGGAGAGGGCTAGGGTTTACATGGAGTCGGTTACAAGGAAGGAAATATAATATCCGGATCGCCAAGCTTGCTTTCCACGCAAAGGAGAGTTCCATCCGGACACGGAACGGAGTCTTGAGTCTTGTATCTTCACGCTTTAATAGTCCAGACGATGTATATAGTCCGGCCGTCTGGATACCCCCTAATCCAGGACTCCCTCAGTGAACATCTGGCAGGCACGTTCTGATGACTACTTGATAGTTCAGTGAGCCATGCTTTACGGCCTAGAACCAGGGCTCCAAAGACGTTTTGAGCACCATGGAGCATATGAGATGTTACAAGAGCTGAAATTGGTATTCAAGCTCATGCCCATGTCGAGAGGTATGAATCCTCCAACAAGTTCTTCAGCTGTAAGATGGAGGAGAACAACTCCGTTAGTGAGCACGTACTTAAAATGTCTGGGTACTACAATCGACTGAATCAGTTGGGAGTTAATCTTCCATATGAAGTAGTGATTGACAAAGATCTCCAATCACTGCCACCTTGATACAAGAGCTTTGTGATGAACTATAACATGCAAGGGATGAAGAAGACGATCCCTGAACTATTTGCGATGCTTAATGTCGCGGAGGTAGAAATAAAAAAGGAGCATCAAGTGTTGATGGTTAACAAGACCACTAGTTTAAAGAAAGGAAAGGGCAAGAAGGGAAAATTCAAGAAGAACGGCAAACCAGTTGCCGCTCCCGTGAAGAAACCCAAGGCTGGACCCAAACCTGAGACTAAGTGCTTCTATTGCAAGGGGAATGGTCACTAGAGACGGAACTGTCCCAAATACTTGGAAGATAAGAAGGCTAGTGATGACCCACAAGTAGAGGTGATCAATCATAGTCCTTTCGATAAATAAGAGTGTTGAACCCAGCGGGGAGCAGAAGGAAATGACAAGTGGTTTTCAGCAAGGTAATTTCTGCAAGCACTAAAATTGTCGATAACAGGTAGTCTGATAGCAAGACAATTTGTAATGAGAAAGTAACGGTAATGGTAAATAAAGTGCAGCAAGGTAGCCCAATCCTTTTGTGGCAAACGACATGCCAAAACGGACTTTTATAATAAGCAAAGCGTTCTTGAGGGCACAAGGGAATTTCACCATGTCGCCTCCATCATGTTGGTTCGATTCGTGTTCGCTACTTTGATAATTTGATATGTGGGTGGATTATTGCTTAGGTGCTGTTCTTACTTGAACAAACCTCCTACTTATGATTAACCCCCTCGCAAGCATCTGCAACTACGAGAAAAGTATTAAGATAAAAGCTAACCATAGCATTAAACTTTTAGATCCAAATCGGTCCCTTACGAAGTAGCGCATAAGCTAGGGTTTAAGCTTTTGTCACTCTAGCAACCCATCATCTAATAACTACTCCACAATGCATTCCCTTAGGCCCAAAGATGGTGAAGTTCCATGTAGTTGACATTCACATGACACCACTAAGGGAATCACAACATACATATGTCGGTGTTCTGGGAACGGGGGTCCCCAGACTTGCCTGCCTGCGGCCCACAGCATGGCTAGGCAGTAGGCCGTACGCCCATCTTCATCAACAAGGCATCCAAGACCTTAGCGAGGGTCCAAGCCTCGCGAGGCTGACGATGCAAGACTTCCTCTGGAGTGGCCTAGCCAGGCAGGCTCACGAGGAGCGGAGATATCAAGGCGGGGCAAACCTCACGAGGCACTCGTGACGTAAGCCATGACGAACGGCGCCAGGCGGGTGCCAGGTGGGCGCCAGTGCGCACAACGTTCACATTTCCTCTTTGGTGCTAAGGAGGCATGCGCAGACGAAGAGTACCGACGCATCAGGCAAAGGTTGCCATATTGGTGCAACAAGACCAAGACCAGGAGGACGGCAAGGCGGAGGTCATCGTGGAGCCCAGGACGGCATCATCCCAGTGCTTTTCGCAGGCGAAGACCGCTTTTGTCAGGATAGCTTGTACTAGCTGTCCCCCCTCAAATTTGCCCGTCTTTGTTGGCTCCCTTCCCGCTCAACATTTGGGAAGAGGACCAGGGCCTATATAAGTAGAGCTAGCCACCACAGTAGAGGCATCTCATCTTAGCTTGATCCAATCCGATCGAGAGCCTAGCCACAAGAACACCTCAACCTCAGGAGGCCGTTCTTCTCTTGTATTGTCCATCATCAGCCCAAGAGGCAATCCATCCACCACCACACTGGAGTAGGGTATTACACCACAACGGTGGCCCGAACAAGTATAAACTTCGTGTCTCTTTCTGTGTTGTGAGTTCGGCGAGTTCGTCCGCAAGATCTTAGTGAGCTTGAGCGTAGATCGGTAGGAGGGAAAGACCAACGCGCACACCCAAGTGTTCGAACTTTAAGGGTTTGCCTGAACCCCACATCCGAAATTTGGCGCGCCAAGTAGGGGTGCGCCGGAGCTTCTTCCCCGCCAAGCGGCTCTTCGACGTTCATCGGCTGTAATGTCTCGCGACCCAACGATCGGCTCCGACCGCTGGGTAGCCTGGCCGGCCCGGACGACGCCGCCTGCCCATGGAGATCTCAACCCCACACCTCAAGCGGCGCGGGCGCCACCAAGCTCCACTGGGCGCGGACAGCGCGGTCAGGCGTCATCCACCCTCACCCCATGGCAAGTGCGGGCCGCGGCAAGAGCGGCGAGCCACGCCGCAGCAACGGCGCCGCACTCGCGGCGGGAGCAAGCGAACATGCGGGCGGTACTTACGGTGGCAAGAGAGCTGCTGCGGTCCAGGCTAATGGAGAGCGGCCGAGACATGCTACTCGAGCGAGTCGCTGAGCTGCTGGACGCAGCAGCGTCTGGAGCACCACCTTTCTGCTATCAACTTTCCCCCAGGCCACTGCAGGGCCGCGCGACGAGCATCACCACGTCTGTGCACCACCAACTACACACGGGGGCTTCGTCAACATCAGCATGCTCAACGGTGCAGGGGGCTCCAATCCCCCATGCCGCCCTCGATGAGCACAAGCACAAGTTGCCGCTTCTACGGTTCCGGCAGGTGTCAGATCGTCATCCCCAGGACGCTGTCATGGGCGGAGCAACGTGGAGCGTGGGGCATCATGGCGAGGTGTTTGGGGTGACGGCCCTGGAAGCCTACGTGCCCCACATGATGGACCAAGAGTACGCACCAGAGGATGACCATGGCTCATTCGTTGGAGAAGATTGGGGAGAAGGGGCGCTAGGAGTGGAAGCTTTCCAAGAGCCAACGGAGAACCACGATGATCGCGCCATCATCGGCAATTACAGGGTAACCCTAGTCCCTCAGGAACAAGTTTACGTTAACCATGGGTTACAGATGAACCAGGTCGCCGCATCGGCCGACGACCCAGGCGCGACAACGCCCGCCCCAGCAAGAGAGACGCGCTGGGGGCCACCAAGAGGGAGCCAGGAGCAAGGCCCCTCCTCGCCGGGGAGGCCTCGCCAACCCTTCCCCTGGCAGAGGACCTGTGGTCGCCGAGGGAACCGCTGGCGTCCTATTTTCCCTCTTCTGTTTTGTCCTGGTCTCCGGTCGGCTTAGAGGAGGTTGAGAGCGGCGCAAGGCGGGCCCCTCGTTTGGCGATATGAAACAAGCCCGGTACCTGTGAAGCTCGCCGCCCGTGACACTCTCACGTAATAATGAGTTTGGGCTGTACACGCCCCGGAGTCTGAGGGGTGCCATCCTCAGGCCCTGGGGCTCCCTCCCACGCCTAGTGGCAGCACTTAGCTCCACGCTGGTTTGAAGACTTGAAGACCAGAAGACTAGACTAGGTGTCGGACGCAGCCTTTTGCCTTGGATCTTTCCTTTTGTAGCCTTGCTTTCTGGATCTGGATTTAAGTTGAACCGAGTTTTTATTGGTGCGAGCGGGGGGAGCCTTTTCTCGTTTGTGCAATTTCTTGCCTTCTGGATCTCGTTTTGTTTGGGACTCATGTACGTCGCCTTTCCCTCACGAGCTCCTCATGCAGTAGGATCTGTGGCATCGCTGGCTCGAGCGCTGCAACTGTTGCCCACTCCACGTGGGGCCCCCTCCGGCAGGGCGCCGGGCTCCGCAAGGCTCTCAGAAACTCGGCACGTCACAGCCTGGCTCAAGGCTGGCGCAAACTAAGGTAAACCAAGGCAGAAAACTCGCATCAGGATTCACAAGTTCACGAGGACACAAACTCACGCTGCATGGAAAAATAAAAACTACGATTTGTTTACATGAGGGGCTTCCCCTCTCAAAATTCTCTTACAAGTTTCCAAGGGCCACGCCCGAGTTTGTACGCAGAAAGAAATGACAAGAGAACGAGGGATCAGACGGAGATGTCGCTCGCTGCATCACTCGCAGACGCTTCACTCGCATCGTCATCGTCTTCATCGGCCTCATCGTCGTCATCGGCGACGCTCCCGTCACCATCATCGACCACACCGCCTTCGTCTGCAACGACCACCACCGCATCATCCTCCGAAGCGAAGGCCAAGACCAACACGTCCACACGGTCCTCGACTCGGTCGCCAGTCGCCGGATAGCAGCGTGGAATGCTGGGCGATGGCGGCGTCAAAGTCGAAGTTGGGATCGGCATTCAGGAGGTGGCTGAAGACGCGCGAGAAAGCACGCTCAAGCAAGCCGCGCCCCCTTTCCTCCATGAGCTGACGAGCTTGGGAAGATCGAGCCACCAGGCGTGTCACCACCTCTTTGAACAAGGTCAGGTGGCTAGCGTAATCGTCCGAGTGAGGAGTCGGCGCCTCCACATCGCAAATGTGGCCCAGGGCAGTATTGGCCCTGTTCCGAAGCTCCTGAAGCATGGGGGCGTGCTCGTGCTCCAGCTGCTCAAGGCCGGAGCACCTCCTGTGTTCTGCCGCGACAGCCTCTCGTGATCGCCAACCCGTCTCCGGAGGGAGCGCAGCTCGGCGCAGGCAGAGGCCAAGTCCGCCTGCGCCGTGACCAGAGCCGCGGCCGTGGCTTCCGCGCGCCTCTCAGCCTCATTCAACCTGGGCCTGAGGGCAGCGGCCCTGCCCTCATCCTCCACACCCGCGAGCTTCAGCTTCAGGACGTACTTGCCCTCTAGGTCGGCGCAGATCTCGGCCACTCGGCGATTCACCTCTTCCTCGACTCCAGCCTCACGAGCTCCCACAACATCTTCTACTTGAGCAACTTGACGCTCCCTCGTCTCCAGTTGCTCGAGCTCGCGGATACGCTCCATGGCATCCAGGGCCAACGCCTCTTCACACTTCCGGACCCCCTCTTCCTCCGCGGGCGTCCCCCTTAGCGACGCAAGGGCGGCCCTACGCGCTTCCACCTGCTGCTCCAGAGACGCACTCCAGGCCTGGAGTTCCCACGCGCGCTTCTCCGCAGCCTCGCGGCGGCGATCAGCCTCGCGAGCTTCCTCCAAGGCCCGAGAGTGGGCTTCTTAGGAAACCTGGAGAGATGCCTTAGCCTTGGCGTTCTCAAGGTCGCATTGGTAGAGGCCAAGGTTGATGGCCACCTTCAGCTTGCGCCGCTCCTCTACTAGACGGAGACCCTCAGCCTCGAGACGCGCATCGATGCTCGTGAGCTCTTCACCAAGCCGGCCCATCGCAGTCATCGCCTCCTGAAAGAGCTCATGGCGGACCATGCTCCGCCCGCGCTCAAGTTCGAACGCCCGGCCTTCTTCGTCCCCCGCCTCGGGGGCTGCAGGCGGGGCGCCACATGGCACGTCACCCCTCGGCAGGGGGCTGGGGGCTGGCGCCGCACCCGACACCAACCCACCTTCACGAGAGGCCCGAGCCTACCGGGGCTTGCTGCTCGAGGAGGAGAGAAGGATCGAAGCCAACAAGCTGCTACCAAAGATCAGCGGAGGAGTCTTGGGCACGCTTGCTAAGCTCCACGCCAGGCCAACGGGGAGGAGTGGCGAGGCCGCAGGATCAGCACGCCAGGAGGGCATAAGTGCCCCTTCAACCAATTCTGCCCTAGTGGCTGGACTCGGGGCGCCCGCGGCAGGCGGGTTAGTTGACGAAGAAGGAGGCCGCTTCTCGGGAGACCCAGCGGCCTCAGAGGAAGGAGCCCTGAAAGACTAGCGTCATAAGAAGAAATCAGCACATGGAAAGCCACGACTGCGCGATACTTACACGTCATTGGCAAAGTACTTCCTCTGTTTCAGCGGTTCGAAGATGTTGCTGCCGCTGGGAGATCCCTTCCTCTTACGGAGCTTCTCGAAGTCCACGCAAAGACGACCGAAGTGATGGACATGACGGCCGGAGCGTGGCGGGGCCGCAGAAGAGCTCGGGAGAATATCTTTTGGGGCACCCGCTTGCGGCGCACCGCCGGGCGCCGGTCCACCACGGCCTCACGAGGCTCCTGGAGCCTTGGCCTCGGAAGTCGCACGCGGCGTCTCCTCAGCAACCGACGCCTCAGGAGGGGTGTGGCAGGCCCCTGGAGACGATGCCCCAAGGTCACCGCCCGGCGCATGCTCATCAGCCAAGAAGCCCGGCCTCTGCCCGGGCTCGCCTGGCCAAGACTGGCCACTTGGGGCGAGCCCAACATCAGGAGCGAGAAAAGGAACCACGACGACGGGATTCTCATGAGGCCGCTCCAGGCCGACCGACCGCGGCCCCCGTTCATCAAAGAGAGGCATGTCCTTCACAAACTCATCCTTGTTCTTGCACCGGTACAGCAGGTAGCTATTCCCGGGCATTTCGGCCGGCAGAGAGACACCAGTCAGGACCCTGAGCACCATTCGCCGCGTCCCAAGGAGGAGCCCGGACTCCTGAAACCTCATGTGATCCTGGCTGCTGTGCAAGGTCCACATTGGGCGGGGATGGCGCTGAAGCGGAGCAACCCAGCGCTGGATGAACTCCTTCACCACCATTAGTGCAGTCACGCCGCGATCCTTCAGCAGCCTCAACCTGAGCCAGACGCGAGCAAGGCCGGGGCTCGCGAGCCACGGATGGCCCCAATCGGGGTTAGGAACAGCGGGCCCTGGCGGGGCATAGAGCAGAGGACTGAGCACGCCAGCATCAACGAACACCCATCGTATCCGGAAGTCGCTCGTAGATGGAGGAAGCTCGAAATCAATCCCATCGCCTGTTGTCGCAGCCACAGCCTGGAAGCGCACGCACCCCGAGCACTGCTGAGGGGCAATGAGAAGAAGTGGTGGAAGAGAGCCACTGAAGGAGCAATGCCCACCATGGCTTCGCACACAAAAGCGAAGACGGCGAGAAGTGTCACGGACTGAGGATCGAGATGTAGCAAGTGGATCTGATAATGCTCAAGCACAGCGTTGAAGAAGGCAGAGAAGGGAGGAATCAGGCCTGCCCAGAGGGTGTCGATGAAGATCGGAATCTCAGTGGCCGTCTGAATCGAGCGAGTGCGGGACGCGGGCCAAGCCACCGTCTCCCCCCACTCATTGAAGCTAGAGGCAAGCATCGGGCGCACCTTGTCCATGGCCTCGTCGTTGAGCATGCAAGACCGGCCGAGCGTCAGCGCGAAGGCCGGAGGCGCGGCCGAAAGAGGCAAAGGGATTTTTCCCTTCTAGGCTTGCTTGGGCGCCATGGCTATGGAGCAGGCGGAGCGTGGGTCAGATTGGGTAAGAGAAACAGAGTCGCAAGGAAGCGGAGGAATTGGGGGAGCAAGGCGCAAGAGGGGGAGGAATAACTGTGTAGGCCGCGGGGGCCGCATAGCCGGGCGGATTCAAAGGCAGCGTGGGGAAGCGGAGACGCACACGTCCAATCAACCGCCACGCATCGACCGAGGCCGCAAGCTTTTGGGGCTCACGGCGCTCCGAACTTGACCCTTGGCTTTGCCGCAAAGCCAAGCCCGAGCGCGGCTTGGGCCCAGGGGCTACTGTCGGCGTTCTGGGAACGGGGGTCCCCAGACTTGCCTGCCTGCGGCCCACAGCGTGGCTAGGCAGCAGGCCGTACGGCCCATCTTCATCAACAAGGCATCCAAGACCTTCGCGAGGGTCCAAGCCTCGCGAGGCAGACGACGCAAGACTTCCTCTGGAGTGGCCTAGCCAGGCAGGCTCACGAGGAGCGGAGATATCAAGGCGGGGCAAACCTCACGAGGCACTCGTGACGTAAGCCATGACGAACGGTGCCAGGCGGGTGCCAGGCGGGCGCCAGTGCGCACAGCGTCCACATTTCCTCTTTGGTGCTAAGGAGGCATGCGCAGACAAAGAGTACCGAGGCATCAGACAAAGGTTGCCATATTGGTGCAACAAGACCAAGACCAGGAGGACGGCAAGGCGGAGGTCATCATGGAGCCCAGGACGGCGTCATCCCAGTGCTTTTCACAGGCGAAGACCGCTTTTGTCAGGATAGCTTGTACTAGCTGTCCTCCCTTAAATTTGCCCGCCGTTATTGGCTCCCTTCCCGCTCAACATTTGGGAAGAGGACCAGGGCCTATATAAGTAGAGCTAGCCACCACAGTAGAGGCATCTCATCTTAGCTTGATCCAATCCGATCGAGAGCCTAGCCACAAGAACAACTCAACCTCAGGAGGCCGTTCTTCTCTCGTATTGTTCATCATCAGCCCAAGAGGCAATCCATCCACCACCACACTGGAGTAGGGCATTACACCACAACGGTGGTCCGAACAAGTATAAACTTCGTGTCTCTTTCTGTGTTGTGAGTTCGGCGAGTTCGTCGCAAGATCTTAGTGAGCTTGAGCGTAGATCGGTAGGAGGGAAAGACCAACGCGCGCACCCCAGTGTTTGAACCTTAAGGGTTTGCCCGAACCCCACATCCGACAACATATCATCAAAATATCAAACACATATCAACTTCACATGATAAGTTGCAACATGACTTCTCCCGTGACCTCAAGAACAAAAGTAACTACTCACAAATGATATTCATGCTCAAGATCAGAGGGGTATTAAATAGCATAATGGATCGGAACATATAATGTTCCACCAAATAAACCATATAATAATCAACTACAAGATGTAATCAACACTACTAGTCACCCACAGGTACCAATCTGAGGTTCTGGTACAAAGATTGAACACAAGAGATGAACTAGGGTTTAAGAGGAGATGGTGTTGTTGAAGACGTTGATGAAGATTGGCCTCCCGAAGAGGAGAGGGTTGTTGGTGATTATGATGGCTTCGATTTCCCTGTCCGGGTGGGAAGTGCCCCCGACGGAATCGCTCTGCAGGAGGGCAAAAATGCTCCTGCCCAAGTTCCTTCTCGAGACGGCGGCGCTTCGTCTCGAAAGCTCTCCTTATTTTTCTAGGTCAAAATGATTTATATACCAGAAGATGGGCACCGGAGGTGGGCTAGGCTGAGCACAACCCACCAGGGCGTGCCTGGGGGCCGGGCGCGCCCTTGTGTCTTGTGCTCACCATGTGGGCCCCCTCCGGTATTTATTTGCTCCAATATTTTTTATATATTCCACAAACAATTCTTCGTAAATTTTCAGCTCATTTGGAGATGTGCAAAATAGGTAAATCTGACATAACTTTTTCAGTCCAGAATTCTAGCTCCTGATATTCTTCCTCTTTGTGTAAACCTTACATATTATGAGAGAAAAGGCATTAGAATTACCCCAAAAAGCATTATTATGCATAAAAACATTATAAATAACAGTAGGAAATCATGATGCAAAATGGACATATCGACTCCTCCAAGTTTAGACCTTGCTTGTCCTCAAGCGAAAGCCGATATCGAAAAACATGTCCACATGATTAGAGAGAGGTGTCTATAAAAACAAAATACAAACATAGTAGCATCATGCTTATCTTTACCTAATAATAAAGGACAGAACCTTTCATAGTTCTCCATTTGTCACCTCTTTATATCCGTTGATTTTGTGTTAACAATAAAGATTGATGGCTGAGATTTAAAAAGAAAACACCGAAAAAACTATTCGTACGTACATTGCTTGAGGAGTTGGCCCAAAATAGACGACCCATTGTTTCCAAGTACAGTGCCCCGTGTGTGCCGGCAACTCATCATAGAACAAAGTCATATACAACTCCAGAACAAGTCAGGAGGAGACGCTATAAAGACAAGATAATCCTCTGGATTTCCTTCTCACATCAGACTGAATCAAAACAAATCGATGAACGTGAGATTCATATGCAGTGAGCTGCTGGAGGACCAGTGGAAGCTCCACGACGGCGGTGGATGCATCCTTGAGGCGGCTAACTAGAGGCTCGTCGCCGGTGAACTTGACGAGGGCCATCTAGAGCGACTGCTGTTACTGAGCCTCACGTGTAACAACGCCGACAGGGGATGCATACTGGAGGCCATCGATCCGAGGCAAGCCACCGACGAGTTTGACGAGGGCGACGCTCCTGTTGCTCGGCCTGGAGTGCAGCCAACCGAACCCGACGAGTGGCTGAGGGCGGCTGGGTCATGTCACCACCGGCGGTGGCACCAGCAGCGGTGGCTCAAGCCGTCATGCTCAAGTGGCTGCAACGCACGGGCACCCAGTGTGCTCACTGATGACGACGAGTCACTCGGCACGTCCATTAACTTGAGTAGTATGCACGTGATCGACTTTCTCCCTGTTCGCCACCCGAACAGCCCTATCAATAGCTCGGTCTCGGTCCGGCTGCCGCATGGGAGGCCCGATGCCCCCGGTCCACTCGAGTCCCAGCCGCGCGCCCTCGAGCATCTCCGTGCCCCTTGATCTGCCCCCATGCAGCCGATCCTCAGTGACGTTGGCTCGACCCCGTGTCACCATGGTGACTGATGGCCATGTTATTCTTGCTGTTGTGCGCCTTGTGCCATGCCAGCGGCGACAACAGGATCGGCGAGTGAGCGGGCACGGCGAGCTTCTGGCGCTGGCGGAGCAGTCTGGATCCTGATGAGCCATGTTGGCTTCGGTGCCTCGACACGGTGGCGCCGGTGGCGTGCTGTCATGGAGGTAGAGCTAGCTAGATCGATATGTGCCTACGGCTTGCTATCGTGCTCTCCGGTCACCGCTGCGCGCAAGCGGAACTCGCGTCCGCTGTGTGGGTGCTCGCAAGTGGATTGAGAGTTGGTTAGTATTCCTTACTATTCCGATGATGACAGGAATTACCAAGTCGATTAGTCTGCTGGAAAATACTGTAGCGTGCCCATTTGTTTGAGCAAAGGACAACTAGCTAGCCAAGCGATCAGTATTGGTGCAATTTTCTGATGGCCCGCTGCTTGCACGCGTCGCTCTGCAGGCCTTTGTGAGATCAAACAAACAAACAAACAACACGTCGCTCAGGCTCAGGGTGTAGCAAAAAAAAAAACGGATGGAACAATTACTTCACTTTATTTACTTATTTATTTCAATTTAAAACATACCCATGAAATAAAATCGTGTGCTATTTTTTAGCAGGTACATATTAGTGGATGTCGGGTAAAAAATGGCCATTCATAAAAATTAAAACCATGCATCGATGTAGAATGGATTAATTTAAAGAATTAACACACGTAGATAGAGGGGTAAACGGCGGCACATGGTGCTTTATCGAAATAGAGTACATGGACGTGTTTGGGGAGATAGTCTTCATCTATGCTTAATTACTAGGCTAGGACATGTGGTATTTTTTTCTTCCATTGCAATGCATGGACATGTTTGCTATAAGAAATAAAGAGACCAATATCCTAATTTTGATGGCTGCACTTGTAAATAAGAAATAAGAAACCTAATAAAGGAAATACATGCATTTCATTTATCAGCATTGGTTGGATCTAATTAAACGGGATTATGATTGGCTCGTGGGGCTATGGCCGGTCGTGGCTCCATGTTGTGCTAACAAAACGTTGCGCATGCATGTAGAGCAGCCAGCCGCATGCAACCTTTGATGGATCAGTCAGCAATTTTTTTAGTGGTGCGTACACAAATATCTTTAACCTAGGCACATGCAACCTTTTTTTTTAAATAGCCACATGCAACCTTTGATGGATTAGTCGGCAATACTTTTAGTGATACGTACCTAAATGTTTTTAAATACTGAAATACATGCAGCTTCGATCGAGGGTCTCTAATGCGGCACACGCGACACTGCAATCCTGGCTGATATGCATTGCTTTCATGCCGCGGCGTGCACCTCCTTGCCATCCCCAAGTATCGTCTGGATGTTATTATGCTAGTTGGTGGATGTTTTGGTATATATATTAAAATTTTTCCGTTGTAACGCATGGGTATTTTTGCTAGTTATTATTGAAGCAACAAACTTTATCATAAACTTTTTCATATAACTTCTCATGAACAAGTAACAATTCATCACAACATCGAAGTATAAAGCATAAACCTAATTAAAAATCAACAAACTATGTTCTCAGTCAACTTTGCAACTACAATTCACCACATTTTCAGGAAGGGTCTCGTATCGGAGCCTTTTGGCAAGTCCACATACTCAACCATCTTTTAGTCTTCTATGATTGCTAACACTCAAAGCATACCCATGAATAAAAAGTTTCAACCGGACACATAGAAAGATAGGGGCTTATAGTTTCGCCT
This sequence comes from Aegilops bicornis, assembly GCA_021605145.1. Taxonomy (NCBI): domain Eukaryota; kingdom Viridiplantae; phylum Streptophyta; class Magnoliopsida; order Poales; family Poaceae; genus Aegilops; species Aegilops bicornis. Next base: position 474,663,397 of record CM038671.1, on the reverse strand, counting down.
CCCAACGTATTCACCTTAAGGGTGATGTCAACAATAATAACTCATGCTCACTCACATCCAACTGGATATATGTGCCTAGATCTTTCCTCTCACATGATGTTTGCAAAAATAGGAAATAAAAAGGAAAGGGAAGAATACTTTGACTCTTACATAAACATAATGCATAAAAACAAAAGATAGGACCTTCGCAGTGGGAAGCAGAGGTTGCCATGCGTTTTTTGGTTTGTATGCCAAATCCCTTAATGCAAAAGAACGTCACGCTATATTGCCCCTTATGATAGCAACCTTTATTATGCAGTCTATTGCTTTTATTACTTGTCCATCACAAGTTTGTACAACGCTCAATTTCTCTTACACTAAATGATCAAAACATTTAGAAGCATTTTTTATTGCCTTAATGCACCGATGACAACTTACTTGAAGGATCTTACTCAATCCATAGGTAGGTATGGTGGACTCTCAAAACATGAGTTTGGGTTTAGGGTTTTTGGATGCACAAGTTGTATCTCTATTTAGTGCGGAATTTTTTGGCTAGCAAAGATATTGAGCAAGCACCACATGTTAAAGGATCCATGACAATATAACTTCTATGTGAATATGAACAAACGTAACTGATTACGTTGTCTTCCTTGTCCAGCATCAATAATTTTGGCATATAATAATTAATGGGGGCTCACAATCATAAAAGATGTCCAAGATAGTACATTTGCATGTGAATCTTCTCTTCCCTTATTAATTCCTTCATGAGTTGCATCATTGACCAATGCTATGTTTGTCAACCTCTAATAAATTTTACCACTTATACTTTTCCTTATGTGATGTCATTGCTCACTTTTTTCATTTATTTATTTCTTTTATTTGATTGCAACATAAAAGTAAAGAAACAAAAACTCAAACTAAACTTTATTATATAACTCTCACTCGATTACAAAGAAGGATAGATCACGAAACTAAAACTCGAAGATAGATCATGCTAAACTTTATTCAACTAATTCATGATATAACTAAGAATAGAACTAACATTGGCAAAGTTAATAAAATTGATGGTGATACGACATCGGGGCACCTCCCCCAAGCTTGGCACAAGCCAAGGGGAGTGCCCATAACTGTCTACTCAAGTCTCCTTTGGTGGGGAAGATGATGAGGGTGGTGGTGATGAGCTAGTAGGTTTGTCCTTCGGTTTCCAGGGCAAGGGCTCACCATCAAAAGACGATGCACGAGTCTCCCAAGTCCTGCAATTGGTGCTAAACTCATACCTTTAAATCTTGGTACATACTCAAAAACCTGGTTTTGGAGGTCATAGACTTGGCTTTGCAGAAAGTTGATTTGCTCGTTGAAGGTGAAGACGATGTCCTTCATGGACCGTCCATTGATGACCCACAAGTATAGGGGATCAAATCTAGCTCTTTTCGATAAATAAGAGTGTCGAACCCAACGAGGAGCAGAAGGAAATGACAAGTGGTTTTCATCAAGGAAATGCATGCAAGTGCTGAAATTGTAAGTAACCGAGTAGTTTGATAGCAAGATATTTTGTAACGAGCAAGTAATGAGAGTAGTAACAAAAGTGCAGCAAGGTAGCCCAATCCTTTTGAGGCAAAGGACAGGCCAAAACGGTCTCTTATAGTGAGCAAAGCATTCTTGAGGGTACACGGGAATTTCATCTAGTCACTTTCATCATGTCGATTCGATTTGTGTTCGCTACTTTGATAATTTGATATGTGGGTGGACCGGTGCTTAGGTGATGTTCTTACTTGAACAAACCTCCTACTTATGATTAACCCTCCATCAAGCATCCGCAACTACGGGGAAAGTATTAAGAATAAATTCTAACCATAGCATTAAACTTTTGGATCCAATCGGTCCCTTACGGAATAGCGCATAAACTGGGGTTTAAGCTTCTGTCACTCTCGCAACCCATCATCTAATTACTAGTCCACAATGCATTCCCTTAGGCCCAAATATAATGAAGTGTCGTGTACTCGACGTACGCATGACACCACTAAGGGAATCACAACATACATACTATCAAAATATTGAACACATATCAAGTTGACATGATTACTTGCAACATGATTTCTCCCGTGACATCAAGAACAACAGTAACTACTCACAAATGATAATCATGCTCAAGATCAAAGGGGTATTAAATAGCATAATGGATCTGAACATATAATCTTCCACTAAATAAACCATGTAGTAATCAACTACATGATGTAATCAACACTACTAGTCACCCACAAGCACCAATATATAGTTCTGGTAACAAGATTTAACACAAGAGATGAACTAGGGTTTTAGATGACATGGTCTTGTTGAAGATGTTGATGGAGATAGCCCTCCCCGAGATGGGAGAGTTGTTGGTGATGATGATTTCCCCCTCCGGGAGGGAAGTTCCCCTGGCGGAATCGTTCCGCCGGAGGGCAAAAGTGCTCCTGCCCAAGTTTCACCTCGAGACAGCGGCGCTCCTCCCTAAAGTCTTCTCCTTATTTTTTTTCTAGGTCAAAATTACTTATATACCAGAAGATGGGCACTGGAGGTGGGCCTGGGTGAGCACAACCCACCAGGGCGCGCCTGGGCTCCCTGGCGCGCCCAGGTGGGTTGTACCCACCTTGTGGGCCTCCTCTGATACTTATTTGCTCCAATATTCATCAAATATTCCATTAAATTCTCCGTGAAGTTTCAGCTTGTTTGGAGTTGTGCAGAATAGGTAGCCTGACGTAGCTTTTTCAAGTCCAGATTTCCAACTGCCGGAATTCTCCCTCTTTCTGTGTACCTTGCAAATTTTGAGAGAAAAGGAATTAGAATTACTCAAAAAACATTATTATGCATAAAAAAGCATAAATAACAGTCGGAAAACGTGATGCAAAATGGACGTATCAACTCCCCCAAGCTTAGACCTCGCTTGTCCTCAAGCGAAAACCGAAATCGAAAAACGTGTCCACATGCTTAGAGAGAGAGAGGTGTCGATAAAAAAATACGAACATAGAAGCATCATGTTCATTATTATAACAGCAACAAATTTAAACATAAGATTCTTATCATAGAATTTTTCTCATAGACTTCTCATGAATAAGTGACAATTCATCACACTATCGAAGTATAAGGCAAAAACTCTATTAGAAACCAACAAACTATGTTCTCAGTCAACTTTGCAACTACAAATCATCATCTTTTCAGGAAGGGTCACGTGTCGGAGCCTTTAGGCAAGTCCACATACTCAACCATCATATAGTTTTCTATGATCGCTAACACTCACCGCATACCCATGAGCAAAACGTTTCAACCGGACACATAGAAAGATAGGGGTTTATAGTTTCGCCTCCCAACGTATTCACCTCGAGGGTGATGTCAACAATAATAACTCATGCTGCCCATATTCAACTGGACATATGTGAATAGATCTTTCCTCACCACATGATGCTTGCCAAAGGAGAAAAATAAAAAGGAATAGAGGGAAAAACTTTTGACTCTTTGCATAAAAGTAAATACATAAAAATAAAAGATATGCCCTTCCCAGAGGGAAGCAGAGGTTTCCATGCACTTATTTGTTTGTATGCTCAACCCCCTAGTGCAAAATAATGTCATGTTGTGTTGCCCCTTGTGATGGCAACCTTTATTATGCAGTCTGTCGCTTTTATTGTTTACCATCACAAGTTCGTACAACGCTCAATTTTCTCTTACACTAAAGGATATCACACTTTTAGAAGCAATTTTTATTGCCTTATTGTACCGATGACAACTTACTTGAGGGATCTTGCTCAATCCCTAGGTAGGTATGGTGGACTCTTGAAAATAAGATTTGGGTTTAAGGGTTTTTGGATGCACAAGTAGTATCTCTACTTAGTGCGGAATTTTGGCTAGCAAAGATAGGGGGCAAGCACCACATGTTGAAGGATCTATGACAATATAACTTCTATGTGAATATGAACAAACATAAATCATTAAGTTGTCTTCCTTGTCCAACGTCAACAATTTTTGCATATAATATTTTGATGGGGGCTCACAATCACAAAAGATTTCTAGGATAGTATATTTATACGTGAATCTTCTCTTCCCTTAATAATTCTTTCATGAGTTGCATCATTGACTAATGCTATGTTTGTCAATCTCTAATAAAATTTTCTACTTATACTTTTCCTTATGTGGTGTCATCACCTACCATAAGATTAGCATATGATCTTCTTGATTTATTTACTTTGTTTTTATTGCAACATGAAAGTAAAGAAAGCAAAAACTCAAACTAACTTTATTATATATATCGCACACGATTAGAAGGATAGATCACTAAGCAAACTCTCGAAAATAAGGATCGAACTAACTTTTATTCATCTAAAGCAAAAGATTTAACTAAAATAAGTAAAGGCAAAAGATAGTGGGGATGATACGATACCGGGGCACCTCCCCCAAGCTTGGCGGAAGCCAAGGGGAGTGCTCATACCCAATACTCAATTTTCTTTTGGTGATGAAGAAGATGGTGGTGGTGATGAAGGGTCCTATCCTTAAGGATCAAGAGATTCTCCAATCGATGGATGATGCTCCAGAGGTGGATGATATGCTCTTGATGCAGAATATTTTCACGAGTGAGATACTTATTTTGCACACGAGACGTTTCAATGATGCGAAAAGCTTCAATCTCAGTAGGAGCAAGATAAGCATAGTAAGTTTTAAGAATATCTTCTTCTTCCTCCTCGTCTGGCAGTGCTTGCTCGACCACCGGCGGTTGATCTACAATAGCCTCCTTGATCTCGTCTCCCTTGGCGGCTTCTATGGGCTCTTCTCTCTTTAGCTCGATCTTCATCAACCAAGCATCCTCTTCTATGTTGTTGGAGGAGGAAGAAGACATGATGCCTAGCTTAACGGATCTGACCAAAAACCGCAAGAAAAGAGAACCGAAGATTTCTCCGTGATACGGTGGTCAATAGGTTCGGGGGGTATATAATTTTTTTTATCTTGGGAAACAAGCAAACGGAAGAAAAACGGAGTCCGGAAGGTACCTCAGGGTACGCTTCCTGGAAGTTTCTTATTTCCCTAATTTTCTAAATATTCCAAAACAGACAAAAAATATTTTTGCGGATTTTTTGGAGTCCGTTTACTTACCGTATCATGTACCTCCTAATTTTCAGGATTACGAGTGTTAGGAAGGACTCTTTTATGTGTTCTTCCAAAGTGTCAAAGTTTGGATAATATTACTTTCTACATTAATGGGCGTACCTGAGATATAATGTTTTATTCGTTTCCCATTAACCACCTTCGGGTTAGTACCTTCAGCATTATTTATTTTGATAGCTCCAGATCGATAAACCTCCTCGATAACATAGGGTCCTTCACATTTCGAGAGGAGTTTTCTTGCAAAGAATCTAAAACGAGAGTTGTACAAAAGAACATATTGTCCAACTTTAAACTCACGCTTTTGAATTCTTTTGTCATGCCATCTTTTAACTTTTTCTTTAAACAACTTGGCATTTTCATAAGCTTGGGTTCTCCATTCATCTAAAGAGCTAATATCAAATAACCTCTTTTGACCGGCAAGTTTGAAATCATAATTGTGTTCTTTAATTGCCCAAATGCTTTATGTTCTAACTCAAGAGGCAAATGACAAGCTTCTCCATAAACCATTTTATAAGGAGACATACCCATAGGATTTTTAGATGTTGTTCTATAAGCCTAAAGTGCATCATCTAATTTTTTAGACCAATTCTTCCGGGACCTATTGACAGTCTTTTGCAAGATTAACTTTATTTCTCTATTGCTATGTTCAATTTGACCACTAGACTGGGGATGATAAGGTGATGCAATTCTATGGTTAACATCATACTAGGCATGCATTTTAGGGTAAGCACCATGAATAAAGTGTGAATCACCATCAGTCATTAAATATCGAGGGACTCCAAACCTTGGGAAAATAACTTCCTTAAGCATTTTAATAGAGGTGTTGTGATCAGCACTACTAGTTGGAATAGCTTCTACCCACTTAGTGACATAATCAACAACAACCAAAATATGTGTATACCCATTAGAGGAAAGAAAAGGTCCCATGTAATCAAATCCCCAAACATCAAATGGTTCAACAGCAAGTGAATAATTCTTAGATATTTCTTGACGCTTACCAATATTACCTATTCTTTGGCGTTCATCACAAGATAAGACGAACTTACTAAGGGAGTCCTGGACTAAGGGGTCCTCGGGCGTCCGACCTGTCATCTATGGCCGAACTGGTGGGCTGTGAAGACATGAAGGCCTAAGACTCTACCCGTGTTCGGATTGGACTCTCCTTGGCATGGAAGGCAAGCTTGGCGATCAACTATGAAGATTCCTTCCTATGTAACCGACTCCATGTAACCCTAGATCCCCCCGATGTCTATATAAACCGGAGGGTGTAGTCCGGAAAGGATATATTCATTACCATAGTCATACAGGCTAGACTTCTAGGGTTTAGCCATTACGATCTCATGGTAGATCAACTCTTGTAACACTCATATTCATCAAGATCAATCAAGCAGGAAGTAGGGTGACCTCCATAGAGAGGACCCGAACCTGTGTAAACATCGTGTACCCTGTCTCCTGTAACCACTGATCCTAGACGCACAATTTGGGACCCCCTACCTGAGATCCGCCGGTTTTGACACCGACATTGGTGCTTTCATTGAGAGCTCCATTATGCCATCGACGAAAGGTTCGATGGCTCGCCTTGTCCTTAAAGACAACATCACCTCCGGGGAGTCCTGGCCCTAGGCCAAACCCTCAGGCTGGGCGGCTTTACCATGATCGCCCGTTCGGCCGTTGAGCCGACGATGACCTCTCGGGCCATAGAAAACCCCCTTCGCATCAACTCCGAGCACTCCAAGCAGATGGATCTGATAGAGTTCTCGTCCTTGAACGAGCTCCTAGATCACATCACCGCTTTGGGAATCTCCACAGATTACGATCGGATCGGGCTTAAAACCGATCAAGGAGAAATCAAAACTCCACCGGTCACCCACCAGATAGCGGTAGTTGAAGAGCAGGATGGCGAGTCTTCTTCTATATCAAAGACGGACTATGTTAGGATCACCTATCAGGAAGAATCGGATACCCACCAGCGAAAGGACGTGACCAACCCTCCGAACATAGAGTCGGATGGCAGTCCTAAACAGTCAAAAGATACTCCGGAGCCCGGACTATTGAGTCCGAAAGGTCTTCAGACTCCGGATAAACGGCCAGGCTGGGGTTCGGATTTAATTCCACCTGACGGTGTCCTGGACTAGGGGGTACTCACCACGTCATCTCCCGATCTGTTAGATTGGGCCGAGGACCCCCATGGACATATACTCATGGGCCAGTCCGGACAGCTGCCGCATACAAGGAAGATTCCACAAGACTTGGTGATCAAGACAAGGACTCCTCCCCACCGGCGTATTTGGCTAGGACTCTTGTTATCCTAGGCCTCTGGTACATTATATAAACCAGGGCCAGGCTAGTCGATTGAAGATATACAACAATCATACCATAGGCTAGCTTCTAGGGTTTAGCCTCTACGATCTCATGGTAGATCAACTCCTGTAATACTCATATTCATCAAGATCAATCAAGCAGGAAGTAGGGTATTACCTCCATAGAGAGGGCCCGAACCTGGTTAAACATCGTGTCCCTTGCCTCCTGTTACCATCCGCCTTAGACACACAGTTCGGGACCCCCTACCCGAGATCCGCCGATTTTGACACCGACATTGGTGCTTTCATTGAGAGTTCCGCTGTGTGTTCGCCAAAAGGTCGATGGCTCGCTTGCAGATCAACTGCGACTTCGGCATCTTCGTCACCGACTGGTCACCTTGGTTCGACCAAGGACTGCGCCCTACCTCCGATCGTCATGTTCGGATGAGGGCCTTCATCAACATCAACTCCGATCTCTATCAAGATCATGGAGGAATCATCCAGGGAGCACGGGGGCTCAACGTCAACATTGCCCTCGGGCAACCGTACTGTTTTTCTGGACAGCGGACATGTGTCCGCCGCCACCACCTCCTCAAGTGTCGTTTTAACGATTGCTTCGGTGGAATTGTGCGGAATTGAGTCTACAACAACCCTAGAAAATTTCGTCGAGTTCCGATTGAGGAATCTCTGGCAATCCGTGATATACCGGAGCCCTGTCAAATCTGGACGAGAATCTGGACGAGTTTAGGGTGTAGTGTCCAGCTTCTAGCTCGGGCTTCCTTTGGAAGATCCAACCATTAATCGGTTGCGGAATTCCTATGTCTACCACCCCTCCAAATTTCAGCTCGATCCGACCGTCCAAACTCCGGGAACCTTCCGATTAGTGCATCACTTTTCGGATCTGTTTTCTGCACGAAAACGAATCCGACCTGAGTTCGCCTTTCTTATGAACGGGATTTCAGATATCCTTTTTGAAGGAAGTTTTGTATGGGGTATTATGTTTTGTTCCCGAACACATCCCGCTAATTGTGAAGTCTTTTCCAATATGATCTTCACCATCGGGTTGGTGTCAAACCAGCCCGACAACGTTGCTCTACGGCTGCCGACCTGCATTAGACACGTCGTCACTTTATTGAGCCGAGCTCAACTTGTTCGGATCATCATCTCGGCAAGCTGAACAAGAGTCCGACATCGCAAAGGATAAATCATCACCAACATTTCCGCCCCACGGATTACACGGAGCGGGCACATCGGCATCGCCGCACGGTCACCTCATCAAGCCGGCATTGACCACGTCACGACCTGCATCGGCAGGGCCGCACGGTTGCTCCTTCAAGCCGGTGTCCATCATGTCAACCTACTTCGACTCATCGACTGACATCGAGGCTTTGACATCTCTGCTCGACCGGAGGATTCATATCTCTTCATCAACCTACTCCGGTGACTTTGGCGTCACCAGCCGACCAGCTTCGTCACGATTAGCTGGACCGAGGGCTTTGCCTCGGCAAGCCAACCTTTGCCAGCATTGCCATGTCGTCGCTTTATCGCCCATCAGGCAATGGGTGTGCGGATCGAGTCCCAATTTTGGGAATCACCTTCCTTCGGATTGCTACAACAAATAAACCAGGTGCTATTAATCCTAGTATTTTTTGCTTGTTTGGGTTTATTTTTCCCAAGGAATTATTACTCTAGTTTGTCCATCATCTGTACACGGGTCTATCAAATGGTGGCCGCTTTAATGAAGGTCGCATGGTGGTTCGGTCAGTTTCCGTACATAGTCCGGCGAACGCCGCATCCGGAACTCAGACCGACCTGTGAATTCAGGCTTTGCCATGCCTTTACCGCATCACGCCGACGCCCTGCATTGACATTGACTTCGGCGCCAGGCCATATTTCTTTTATTACTCACTTTGCATAAATTATTTATTATGCAACGATTTTTTTAATTTATTATTATTACTATTACCCCCGGTTTGCACTATTTTTTGTGCACAGGAAAATGATCCAGCCGGACTATATCCTTTGGCGTCACCTCGGCTGGACGGGGGCTTCGTCAACACTTCATTACCCCATGCCGGGGACTTCGGCATCACTCTGCCGGCCTGCATTGACCGTGCTATGTCACCACTTCGGAGTGCCGAGCTCTTTGCTCCGTCACCTCGGGACCGGCTTGGCGGATGGAACCTTGTCCCACATCAAGCTCGGACCGCGTCATTAATACCGAACACATTAACCAGCTAAGTTGCCTTCATGCTCAAAGTTTTAAATTTTTAACTTGTCTTCGGTTCGATCAAGCATTATACTTTTTTGGAAAAAAAATTCTTGTAAAAAATTTCCTTGTCCAAACTTTGTTTGTGACGGACAAATTCAAATACCCCGTTTACTTGGGGGCTTCCTTGCTGGAGCTTTTCCTCTTGCATATGATTATACTTGTACGGCTTCGTTCCTTGTTTGTGTATTACGCCACAATATGCACCATATTGACCTAAGTGATTTGCAAGCTGGGTTGCCTTGCTCCTGTGTTTACCCCTACGTTTTCGATTGTTCGGCTAGGGAGTAAAGGGAGCACCTCTGCGATTGCCACGATCGGGTCACCCGAGAAGGACCTCAGACTGGGTGAAGCCGAAGCTAGCGCTCTTACTGTTTTCAATAATGGTCAGCACACAACGGAACTCATGAGTACAAAAAATCTATTGCACAAGTCTCATATTAACAATGAGCACCGAAGAAAGGTATCGGTGGGGGTACTATTTTCTTCGAATATGCTTCTTACACGTTATTAGTAATATAGCATAAGTTCCCTGAGTGCGCTTTGTCTGTTACAGCCTTATGACCTGATTGCATGGTTATCGGAAACACCGTCGATATTCTCGACAGGTGGTGTACATAACACTTTTCGGTCTTTGACTGAAGAGGGAGAAGTCGACGGTCAGTTAAGACGCGTTTAAAGTTCGGGTGAACATAGATATGATATAAATACTTCGGTCCATACAATCATTCTTTTACCCAAGTCACTCTGGGGCCCTTAAATTTATGTGAGCTATTTTATAATAAGTGTTCTTCTTATTAGTCGTTTCAAAGTCTTTTTCTATCACTCCTTTCTCGATGCAAGTGTGTGGTCAATAGCCGGATAGCCTTGCTTCTCTCTAAATCCGCTCGAGTGCAGTTTGCTAAACTAGCCTCGGAGAAGCACTCCGCTTTTGGGATAAGGAGGTTGAAGCCATAGGCTGGCCCGCTTGAACTCTTGATATAGGATGTGTCATGTTAAAGCACGGCAGAAGCACCTTTTTTTTTTAAAAGTCCAATTTTTGGATTGGCACCGAACACTTGATCTAGTTCGGACATTAAACTTTTGAATAAGTTTTTTGGCTTTTCGAGCCTATGGCACTTTGAAACTATTTGTGCGTTTCCAGCATTAGTCTCGCAGTGCAACGCCGGACACCTTTAGGGATTCGGCATAAACATTCTCGGATATTGCTATATATGCATCGGTTTCGAATTGTGTCTTCGGTCAATAGTTGGGTTGCCCGACTCCTGTGCTTACCTCCTACGTTCTGCTTTGATCGGCTAGGTGTGCAAACGGAGAACCACTGCGATTGTGCTTCCAGTTCGCATGGTTAAGCACCTCAGTGGAGAAAGCCAAAAACTGACTATCACAATAGGCGTAAACTGGTCAGCGATCCGATGACTATGTAAATATGATGGGCCGTTCATAACATTCGCCGAAGTGTTTACGGCTTGACCTCGGATGTCGCCGAACACTAACCGGGGGCTCATAGCTAGCTTCCCCAGTTTAAAGCTCCTATGACTAAGCGAAAGTTGTAAAGCCCGCATATATGATTTCCTCGTTTCCGCTAACACAACCGCCTTCGGGCACCGCGACGTCGGCTAAGGGTTGTTTTGTTAGTGCGGAAACACCCTGTGTAGTATCTACCAAGGGGTAGAAGCCGACGATGGGCCACTTTCAACTGATAATAGGTCACAATGGAGTCAAAATAATGATGTAAAGTACTTGGATACATAGAATCATTACACATAATCTGTGATTTTACTCTGGATATCGATCCTTAATTCGGCCACCCGTGCCCACATTAAGGCTCGGGGGCTACTGGGCTTTGCGCTCATTATTTACAAATATTAAAGGGGCACATCGATCCCCTGATCTGGTGTTGCCACCCGACCAGTGTCTCGGGGGCTACTGCATTGCTTATTCAATGCAGAGAATTCAAAGTGCTCAGTGTTCGGCTTGAACAAACTATGCGCATACATGTCTTCGGACAATAATAGGTACCATATGGACCTATCCGGCATCAAGCTAGTATATTGCGGCGACTTCTCACGACCCTCTCTTAGGGGCCCGTTCACTGATCACTATTATATCTAATACATTACACTGCGTTTTTATTCCTATGTATGCTGCCGAGCTAGGAATTGATCGTCAGGCCAATTTCGCGCATCGACCTGAGTCTCAGGGGTTGCTGGGAACAGCAGTTTTTATGCTTGCCTTCAGGTGCCTCTCGGGTTTGAGACTGATACACACCTTGAGGGCTACTGGATATACATCGGCAGAGAATAAACTGCAACAGTTAAAAATATTCACAAAAAATCAGCCCGCGGTCGGGGTGGTGCACCACCTCGGAGGCTGTCCAGCATAAAGCTCGGGCGCCTGCGGCTAGCTCCATAGAGGGCATTTCCGGCATTAAGCTCAGCTAAACTCCTTCAACTTTTTTGAACCAAGGTGATCTATGACACCTAGGATATAGTCCGGCGTTGGAGCTCTGATACAGTCCGGCGTTGGAGCTTGGACACATTCCGACGTTGGTGCTCGGCTGCAAAAGATACCTCGAATGTAGTTTGGCGTTAGAGCTCGGACGCAAGAGGACACTGCCTCCCGGGAACTACTTCAAACCCGAGGTGTGGCATAAAAATAATAAGGCATTGACAAAGGCCAGAAACTTAAAGGGGCTCCTCGGATACCCGACGTGTAAACTCTTCGGATGCACTTCGGCGATCCTCAAGATCGAAGATGAGAAGATTTGCTGAACCAGTTTTCAAGACCGACGCATCAAGATGAAGAACAGTTCGGAAGAATCGAGGAGCATCCCTAACTTGAAGACCGGTTCAGGGGGCTACTGACGGTGTCCTGGACTAGGGGGTACTCACCACGTCATCTCCCGATCTGTTAGATTGGGCCGAGGACCCCCATGGCTGTATACTCATGGGCCAGTCCGGACAGCTGCCGCATACAAGGAAGATTCCACAAGACTTGGTGATCAAGACAAGGACTCCTCCCCACTGGCGTATTCGGCTAGGACTCTTGTTATCCTAGGCCTCTGGTGCATTATATAAACCAGGGCCAGGCTAGTCGATAGAAGATATACAACAATCATACCATAGGCTAGCTTCTAGGGTTTAGGCTCTACGATCTCGTGGTAGATCAACTCTTGTAATACTCATGTTCATCAAGATCAATCAAGCAGGAAGTAGGGTATTACCTCCATAGAAAGGGCCCGAACCTGGGTAAACATTGTGTCCCTTGCCTCCTATTACCATCCGCCATAGACGCACAATTCGGGACCCCCTACCCGAGATCCGCCGGTTTTGACACCGACACCACCCACCCACCTAGACATGAACGCTCTCATGAGCACAAAACAACAGTCTCAGGAAACGGTCCACCACTTCTAGGCCAGATTCCTCCTTGTCAAGGACAAGTTAAAAGATTGTCGTGATGAGGACGCAATATCAGTGTTCCGCAACAATTGCACGGACGAAGGAATCCTCAACGCCATCAATCGCCGCCGCATACTAAAGTTCGCTGACTATCATACAAAAGTACATCGCGATGGAAAGCGCCTGGAAAACTCAGGCAGCTTGCTGGGAACCGTCGGTCCCAACTCAACTCCTCCTACATACGAAGAGGGCGCACCCCCGTGGCATGCCTACTCCAATAGTCAAGAAACATAAACCCACTATGCAGCACGATAGCGTTCTGGAGGGATGGCTCGATGGCCCATGCAAAATACACACAACAGAAGATACTACGGCATCCCACAGCCTTAGAGCATGTTGGATACTCCGGCAGGTAGCCAAGAGCGGTGAGGAAATCCTTTTCAAGGACACCCAGAGCAGCACCCTCCAGAAAACGATGCCACAAGAGTATTGACCATCTTCAAAACATTCGCTTCAAACAACAAGCGCAAAAGGGCACTTCGCGACCTCGCCGAAGTCTGCCAAATCGCTGCAATAAACCCTTGGAACGACACGGCTATAACATTTAATGTCGGCGACGAACCGAGGTACAGGACAGTCCGAGTGCCAACCGCATTAGTCCTCAGTCCCATCATGGACAGATTTCGACTTACTAAGGTCTTCATGGACGGCGGCAGCGGATTAAACCACATTTATGAGGACACACTCCACAAAATGGAAATAGACAGGAGCCGCATTAAGCAAAGTAGCACAACCTTCCGTGGAATCATTCCCAGTCGGGAGGCACGGTGCGTGGGCAAAATCACACTTGACGTGGTATTCGGCACGCATGAGAACTATCGGTCCGAAGAAATCACTTTCCAAGTGGCCCCTTTCAGCAGCGGATACCACGCCCTGTTCGGGCGGGATGCTTTCACATGCTTACAAGCTATACCTCATTACGGTATATGAAGCTCAAAATGCCCGGACCAAAACCGCATCCCTGGCCCTTGAGGCGCTATCCGAAGCCCTCGCGATCGAAGAGTTAACCGCACTACGCTCCACGGTGGACAGGGATGATATGATCCTCGACAAACGCCCCAAATCCACCTCCTTCAAACCAGCAGAAGAAATAGTCAAATTCCAGGTCCACCCAATGGACCCCAAGAAAACAACATCTATCGGAGCACAACTGAACCCAACTGTTGAGGCCGCACTACGAGAATTCTTGCATGAAACTGGGACATATTTGCCTGGCACCCTTCAGATATGCCAGGGATCCCACGCAAGCTGGCCGAACATAGTCTCAATATACTAAAGGGATTTAAACTGGTCAAGCAAACACTGCGGCGCTTTTCCGAACCCAAGCGACAAGCCATGGGGGAGGAGCTGGCCAAGCTTATCGAGGCCGGATTAATTAGAGAAATCAAACATCCCGACTGGCTGGCAAACCTGGTGATGGTACCAAAGAAGGACAAATCCTGGCGCCTGTGTGTCGATTTCAAAGACCTCAACAAGGCTTGCCCTAAGGATCCCTTCCCCCTCCTTGAATTGATCAAATCATTGACGCCACCATGAGACACGACTCACTTTGTGTTTCCTCGATGCATATTCCGGATACCATCAAATCAAAATGAAGGAGTCCGATCAAGCCGCAACAACATTTATTACCCCATATGGGCCATTCAGCTGCAACACCATGCCCTTCGGGCTCAAGAACGCCGGCGCCACATACCAACGCATGATTCAAACATGCGGGAGAAACAGATCGGCAAGGCGGTAGAAGCTTACGTCGATGGCGTCGTCATCAAAACCGAACGCGTCGAAACACTAATAGACGACTTACGTCTTACATTCGACAACCTCCATGCGTATGACATTAAACTCAACCCAGAAAAGTGCGTTTTCGGCGTCCCCGCTGGGAAGCTGCTGGGCTTCATCGTTTCCAATAGAGGAATAGAAGCAAACCCAGCTAAAATTCGATCTCTATCACAGTTGGCTACGCCGACTGACCTCAAACAAGTCCGAAAACTAGCGGGTTGTGTGGCAGCATTAAGCCGCTTTATCTCCAGATTAGGAGAAAAGGCACTCCCACTCTATCGCCTCTTACGACGCACCAACAACTTTGAGTGGACAGACGCCGCGACTGCCGGACTGGAGGAAATAAAGACCCTCCTAGCAAGCAACCCAATCCTGGCCGCACCAAACGCTGGTGAACCCATGTTGCTATACATATCGGCAACAAATGAGGTAGTGTCGTCGTCGAACGAGAACAGGACGGACACAAATTCCCACTTCAAAAACCAGTATACTACATATCTACTGTCCTCACACCATGCAAATCCCGGTACCCCCATTACCAAAAGATAGCATACGCGGTCTTCATGGCATCCCGAAAGCTACGACACTACTTCAAGGAGTTTTCAATCACGGTGGCTTCTGAAGTCCCACTCAATGACATAATAAACAATCGTGATGCCATTGGACGGATCGCCAAATGGGCCATAGATCTACTTCGATTTGACATAACATAGAAGCCACGCTGAGCCATCAAATCCCAAGTACTGGCTGACTTCGTCGCCGAATGGACAGAGGCCGAACTCCCTAAAGAGTACGGCACATATTCCAATTGGGTTATGTATTTTGACGGCTCCAAAATGTTGGCGGGGCTGGGAGCGGGCGTCGTGTTAACGTCCCCCACTGGAGATGTCGTCTAGTATGTACTCCAAATATTATACACAGACTCCAACAACGCAGCCGGATACGAGGCCTTATTGCATGGTCTTTGGATGGCCATATCCATGGGCATACAATGCCTGGAGGTGCGCGGGGACTCAAACCTCGCAATATCTCAAATAAACAGAGACTTTGATGCCAAAGATCCAAAGATGGCAGCTTATCGTAATGCCATCTTAAAAATGTCGGCTCAGTTCGAGGGGCTTGAATTTCATCACGTCGCCCGAGAAAGTAACCAGGCGGCGGACGTCCTTGCTCGCATTGGCGCTAAGCGCGACCCCGTCCCACCTAAAATCTTCCTGGAAAGGCTTTTCCAGCCATCCGTGGTGTGGCAAGGGGAGGGAAGCAACAACAGTCCAGATACGAGCACAACCCCAGATTCTGAATACACCAATATCGTCGGGGGCTCAACCACCGAAATTACACCGTCGGCCCATCTCATTACGGCAGTCATTGCCCCATGGACCGAACCCTTCTTGGCCTACATTGATAGGAAGGAGCTTCCCGAAGACCAGAATGAGGCCCGCCGCATTGTCCGGCGCTCGAAGGCCTACAAGGTTCATGACGGAGACCTCTACAAGAAAAGTACTACTGGAATACTTCAAAGATGTATCTCCGAGGAGGAGGGGCGGCAGCTTTTGGCAGAACTTCATGCTAGTCTAGGCGGACACCACGCCGCAACCTGGGCCCTTGTTAGCAAGGCCTTCCGTACAGGCTTTTATTGGCTGACGGCCCGAGCAGACGTGCAGGACCTTGTCCAACGCTGTGTCGGGTGCCAACTCTTCGCCAACCAAAGCCATATGCCCCCAACTGCCTTACAATCTATCCCCATCACTTGGCCTTTCGTGGTCTGGGGACTGGATATGGTTGGCTCCTTAAAGGGGGAAGCCATAAGAAAAAAATTTGCTGGTTATGGTGGACAAATTCACAAAATGGATATAGGCTAAACCGGTCAAAATGGCCGAGTCCGGCCCAGTGATAGATTTCATATCCGGTGTTGTGCATCGTTATGGTGTCCCACACAGCATCATCGCTGACAACGGCTCTAATTTCACAGCCTACGAGGTAAAAACCGGGTGTACTAATCTGGGCATTAAAATCGATTATGCCTCCGTTTACCACCCGCAAACCAACGGTCAAGTCGAACGAGCCAATGGTCTTATTATGAGCGGCATCAAGCCCAAACTAGTGCGGCCTTTGAAAGAATCAGACAAGCACTGGGTTGAGGAGCTCGACTCCGTACTTTGGGGGCTGCGGACCACGCCCAACCGTACTACCAGATACACACCTTTCTTCATGGTCTATGGCGCAGAGGCCGTGCTGCCTTGCGATATTATTCATGACTCACCTCGAGTGCGTACGTATGAAGAGAGAGAAGCCGAGCTTGATCGGCAGGACGGCCTAGATGCCCTGGAGGAGGAGCGCGATGTCGCAAAAGCCCGTTCAGCATTTTACCAACAGCGGGCTCGAAGATATCAAAGCAGAGAAGTACGGGCCAAGACCTACAACGTTGGCGAACTCGTTCTACGCCTGCCGAAGAAGAAAAAGGACAAACTCAAGCCCAAATGGGAGGGTCCCTTCATAATTGACGAAGTTCTCACCGTAGGAGCGTACCGTCTTTGTGATGCATCAGACAATCGCCTCGAGCCGAACCCCTGGAACGCGGCCAGACTCCAAAGATTCTATGCTTAGCGCCGAACTCCTTGTTCGTCTCCTTCTCCCCTGTAGTTTCCATTATTTTTGCTCTCTTTTCCGATTTTTTCTTGTTTTCTTTCTCTCTTTAAAGCTTTGGTACGGCTAGACCGCACACCCCTGACATATACATATTTAAATATGTATGCCCATTACACCTGGGGGCTTCTTGGACGGAAGCTTTTTATTATTATTCCTTGAGCATCAAGCTCCTCACATATGAGTTTTTCCATATGTACCTTTTCTTCGCCACTAAATGCATCGATATGGCTTAAGTTTTGGCCAAGCTGGGTTGCCTGGCTCCTGTGCTTATGCCCTACGTTCCCGTTAGTTCGGCTAGGGCATAAAGGGAGCACCTCTGCGATTGTTACTGTCGGGTCATCCGTATGTGTACCTTAGACTGGGTGAAGCTGAAAGCTAGCGTTCTTAAAGGAATATTCGGTCGGTGAATTAAAGGCGTCTTTTCATTTACTCCATTCCAAACCCCCAGAAGTTACATACACTGTGATTTTCCCATCACAATTGGGACATGTACATTAAATGCATGCACACCCAGGAAAGGAACCCTTAACGGAGCTATTCTCTCTGGAAGATGTTTCTTACAATCTCAGTGTAATATAACATAGCTAGCCGGATACAACTTGTGTGTTCAAGCAACTATGACCCCTACGCCTAGTTTTCCATGCATACCTCGGTCTATTCGGCCGCGATGGTATTTGAAACACTCCGCACCTTCGAGTCCGGAGGTTGAAGCGAAAAGGTCTTCCATGACAAATGATATACAATTCAGCTAGAGTCCCACATGACGAGGAAAGTACATAGTCACTTGGAGTCAAACACTTCTTCCTCTACACCGTCCAACAGACAGCCTAACTTACAATCCAGTTGGGAATATTTGGCGGCCACCTCTACTTGGTCATATACTAAACTAACGGGAATTTATTCCCTGTTTGACCCTAGCGGTCCAACCCGGGCCATGTGATTAGGATCCATCTTGGTATATCGCGTTTTCACCATGGCCTAGGCCTCTCGTGCACCCTCTCAGCAGGCCGATATGTTCCATAGTCGGATACGCCGCCACGCTCCCTTGAACAGCTCTACAAGCTCCTCCATACTTCCTGGAGGGGAGGCGGATGGCCATAAGGCCTTGGCAACACTCCGCATGGCCAGCCGAGCATGCTCGTGCACTTGCGACAGTCTTTGCAGCAGATCATTTGATGATCCGGACACCTCCTATTCAGGACGGCCCGTCAATATACCTGCAATCATAACCATATCAGTTCCATTTATCTCCGTACTACTTTAAAAATAGTTCTGACACATACTAAATATGCCGCCCCGCAGCTTCTTGTTCTCCTTTACGGAGACGGCTAGCTGGGCTCACACATCTTTCAATTCTTCATTCAACATAGTGTTGGAGTCCTGTAGCTTGTTTTTCTCCCCTCTGACTCGGGTCAACACTCGCTCGCCTGCGGCGTGTAGTCTTTTCGCCTCTTTTTCTCCCTCTTGGGCGATCTTCAACTTCTTTTCAAATTGATCGGGCGACCCTATTATGCGATCAGACACAGTCTTAGTACAATGGGATACAATTATTGTTCCTCGATGGAGGGGAACGTTACCAGAAGACGCCTTCTTGAAGTCTTCGGTTCGTGATAGCGGCACTTTCGATTCGCATGACACTGCTCCAGCTCTTGGGCTAGCAGGCCATTCTTCTCTGTAAGGACCTGGTTATACAACGATCCTTAAATCAGTTGTACCAACTGCTTTCAGTCCCCGGGGCTACGGGCATATGGTTATCCTCTTTTGGACAAAAAATACTTACCTGCACATCTGTCAAATATTGCTTCGTGGCTTCTCTAAGTCCATCTCGGGCAGCCCGGATGTATGCGTCACTCGAGCTGAAGGCATTGAATCCCTCTTCTGAGAACTGGGGGTCTCGCAAGACAGCCCTGCAGCCCCGATGGTTCATAGTGCTCTCTACTTTTGAGTTGGTTACGGACAAGGCTTCCGAACCCTCGGCCGAAGGACAATCCGGCATTGTCCTCATGTCGGCCCATGTCTCTCCGGCAGGATCTAAATCCTGGTTGTCAGGAGCTCGACCGGCCGGGCCCGTGGACATAGTTTGGCGGACCCTTTTCCTGGAACAAGATAAACGCACAAAGTCACAGTCGGGTGCGGCCGCTGAAAAACATATATATGAATCCATACCTCCTCGATGAAAGCCTGGTTGTGTCTTCACCGGCCTTCCTCTTCGAAGGCTTGCCCAGCGTGGGAGTCGATCTCTTCGGAATTGCCGAACGCCTCCTCTTTGGAGCACAAGACAGTGCGGTGGGTGAGGCAGAATAAGAGCACTCTTTTAAAGGAGGTGTCTCTTGATCACTTACATGTGAAGCAGGAAGGAGGCCAGGGTAGTCGGCGGTGATGGCCACTTCTGTGCCATCATAGCTCGCCTGGTAAAACACCCCCTCCGCGAGCACCACATATATATCTGGATCCTCTTCAAACCCGGGGTCAAGCTCCCGGTTGTGATTCTCCGGCTATGGGGCAGGACTATGAAGTCCTTCGGTGACCTTTCGCTAGTGTTGTCATAACAAACCGATTTGAATTTATCAAAAGTAATCCGGAAGTGGAATGGGTGAAACAGAGGGGGTGGGACTTACCCAAGTGGGAGGATCATACATAGAATACCCATCTATGTGCTTAATGCGAAGAAATTCCTCTTCCTCCCCTTTAAATAGCTCGGCCAATATCTTGGCCAGAGCGACGGGGGTATCCGGGCCTTTCCGGCCACAGCAGGAGGCGTCATCCTCTATATAATAGTGCCACATTTGCAGCCCTCTGTATTGTAGCGGCTGAACCCCTCGCACTATGGAGGTCGCCATTACCTCGATTATTGTGAGTCCGGACTGAGCGAGCATCTTTATCTTGCTCATAAGCTGACGAACTTCTGCGTTGTCGTCCTCTTCAAGGCTCTGGGGACGCCAACTGTGGCATTTCTTCAGCGGAATACTCGCGAACTCAGGAAGACCCTTTCGAACTGGGTCAGGAAGTGCGACGTCCTCAATATAGAACCATTCGGAAGGCCATTCTTCAGATGCCTTCCTTGGTGTGCCGGACAGATATCCGGTATCAACGATACGCCATACTTTGGCTCCGCCCACTTCAAATATTGACCCCTCGTGATTGCGTGGGACAAGACAGAACAACTTCCTCCACAGCTCAAAATGGGCCTCAATGTCCAGAAATAATTCGCATAATGCGACATAACCCGCGATGTGGAGAATGGAGGCAGGGGTGAAGTTGTGCAGCAAGAGGTCGTAATATTCCAGAAGCCCTCGGAGGAACGGATGGATTGGAAATCCGACGCGTCTTAGTAGGTAGGGGACGAAACACACCCGCTCTCCCTCGGACGGATTGGGGAAGCCCTCTGCCTGAGTCTCACCATTAAAGGAAGCTAGCCCCGCTTGAACAGGGACTAGATCCGTAGGGGGAAGGAATCCATGCGTCTGCAGCTTCGTCAATTAACTGTGGGACACAGAACACCTCTCCCACCCGCCTTTCTCTGGGCTGAAACGGGAGGAGGAGATGGGAACACTAGCCATGTTGGAATGGTTTCTCCTAGCAGACTCTGGGGATTTTTCTCTGTGTGGTGCCAAATGGATCTAGGATCCAACCTCTTTAAATAGGCGCTCTTCCTTGCCTGGACGGGGTGCTATTTGCAAAAATACCCTGACCTTCCGCATTCGCTCGACATGTGGAAGACGAAGTTATTTGACGCACAGAAGCTGAGGAGAGCGACATTGATCAACGACCGAATACATTACTTGGAGGTCATCGGAGGAGGAACCCGCCTTGCAATGTCGAAGACAAGTTGTGTGCCGAACACTTCGTTATTGAAGACTGGTTTGGGGGCTACTTAGGGAGTCCTGGACTAAGGGGTCCTCGGGCGTCCGGCCTGTCATCTATGGGCCGGACTGGTGGGCTGTGAAGACATGAAGGCCGAAGACTCTACCCGTGTCCGGATTGGACACTCCTTAGCGTGGAAGGCGAGCTTGGCGATCAACTATGAAGATTCCTTCCTATGTAACCGACTCTATGTAACCCTAGACCCCCCGGTGTCTATATAAACCGGAGGGTGTAGTCCGGAAAGGATATATTCATTACCATAGTCATACAGGCTAGACTTCTAGGGTTTAGCCATTATGATCTCGTGGTAGATCAACTCTTGTAACACTCATATTCATCAAGATCAATCAAGCAGGAAGTAGGGTATTACCTCCATAGAGTGGGCCCGAACCTGGGTAAACATCATGTCCCCTGTCTCCTGTAAGCATCAATCCTAGACGCACAAGTTAGGGACCCCCTACCCGAGATCCGCCGGATTTGACACCGACACTTACGGGCATCCTTGAAGAGAGTAGGCTAATAAAATCCGGATTGCAATACCTTGTGAGTAGTTGGTATTATTAGATGTTGCTATAAAGATGTGGGAAATCCCAAAAGTAGTGTCTTAAATCATAGAAGATTTTTTTTCTTTTTTTCGTATGTAAAGCTAGGTGTTAAATATTTAGCAACAATATAATTAGCATAGTCAGCATACCAAGGAGTGTTATGAGCAATATTTATTGCAGCTAACTGCTCATTAGGAAAACTATCATCAATAGGTAGTGGGTCATCAAGCACATTTTCAAGCCTAGACAAGTTATCAGCTATGGGTTCTTAGCTCCTTTTCTATCAGTAATATGTAAATCAAATTCTTGTATCAAGAGAACCCATCGAATAAGTCTAGGTTTAGCATCTTTCTTTTCCATGAGATATTTTATAGCAACATGATCAGTGTGAACAATTACTTTTGAATCAACAATGTAAGATCTAAATTTATCACAAGCAAACACCACTGCTAGGAATTCTTTTTCAGTAGTAGCATAATTCTTTTGAGAACTGTTGAGAGTTTTACTAGCATAATGGATAACATTTATTTTCTTATCAACTATTTGTCCTAGAACAACACCAACAAGATAATCACTAGCATCACACATAATTTCAAAGGGCAAGTTCCCATCAGGTGGTTGAACAAATATGTGCATAAATTAAGGCTTTCTTGAGTGTTTCAAAAGCTTCTAAACAATAATCATCAAAAACAAAAGGAACATCCTATTGCAAAAGGTTTGTAAGAGGCCTAGAAATTTTAGAAAAGTCTTTGATAAATCTCCAATAGAAACCAGCATGACCTAGAAAACTACGAATACCTTTGATATCCTTAGGACATGGCCGTTTCTCAATTGCATCAACCTTAGCTTTGTCCACTTCAATACCTCTTTCATAAATTTTATGACCCAAGACAATGCATTCATTAACCATAAGGTGACACTTCTCCCAATTCAAGACAAGATTTGTTTGTTCAAATCTCTGCAAAACTCGATCAAGATTGCTTAAACAATCATCAAAAGACTTCCCATAAACAGAGAAGTCATCCATGAAAACCTCAACAATCTTTTCACAAAAATCAGAAAATATAGCAGTTATACATCTTTGAAAGGTAGCAGGTGCATTGCATAAACCGAAAGGAATACGTCTATAAGGATAAGTTCCAAAGGGAAAAGTAAAAGTGGTCTTTTCTTGATCAGGTTGAGAAACAGGTATTTGTGAAAAACCAGAATATCCATCAAGGAAGCAAAAATGTGTGTGCTTAGATAATCTTCTAACATTTGATCAATAAAAGCCAGAGGGTAATGATCTTTTCTAGTTGCTTTATTTAATTTTCTGAAATCAATTACCATTCTATAGCCTGTAACAATTCTTTGTGTAATAAGTTCATTCTTATCTTTAAGAACAACAGTAATACCTCCTTTCTTGGGGACACAATGAATAGGACTTACCCATCTACTATCAGCTATAGGATAGATTATACCTGCTTCCAGAAGTTTTAATATTTCTGTTCTTACCACTTCTTTCATCTTCGGATTTAACTGATGTTGGTGATCAACAATGGGTTTAGCATCAGGTTCCATATTAATTTTGTGCTGACATAGAGTGGGACTAATGCCCCTTAAATCATCAAGAGTATATCCAATAGCAGCTCGGTGCTTCCTTAGAACTTTCAATAATCGTTCTTCTTCATGTTCTGAAAGGTTAGAACTAATAATAACAGGATATATCCACTGGAATTCAATAGTCTTCTTCGTAAAAGAACCAACACAAGAAGTATCAAGCATGGATCGATCATTATGAGAAAGCCGAGCATAAAAATTCTGGATAATTATTTCTCTTGAGAGCTGATGATTGGGGCCTGAATATAACATTGACTTCAGCCTCCCCCAAGCTAGAGCGATACTTTCTCCTTCATGAGGCCAAAAATTATATATGTAAGTCCGATCATGATGAACTAGATGCATAGGATAAATTTTTGGTGGAACTCCAATTTCAATCGATTCCAATTCCAAGATCCAATATCATTGCATAGCCTATACCATGCCAATGATTTTCCCTTAAAAGATAAAGGGAAAAACCTTCTTCTTAACATCATCTCTGGGTAAACCTACAAGCTTAAACAATCCACAAATTTGTTCCACATATATCAAGTGCATATCAGGATGTTCGGTTCCATCTCCTGCATAAGGATTAGCTAGCAGTTGTTCTATCATACCCGAAGGAATTTAATATTTAATATTTTCAGTAGGTGCCGTAGGTTGAGGGGTAGCTAATTGTGGTTCCGGTCCAGGTGAAGATACCCCGAACAAACCCCTCAAAGTATTGTTTTCCATAGTAACAAGTGACAATAAATTTCAGCACACTATATATAAACGTTTCCTTACCAAAGGCGCTTCACTCCCCGACAACGGCGCCATAAAATAGCCTTGTTGACCCACAAGTATAAGGGATCAATTGTAGCTCTTTTCAATAAATAAGAGTGTCAAACTCAACAAGGAGCAGAGGGAAATGACAAGTGGTTTTCAGCAAGGTAATGCATGCAAGTGCTGAAACTGTAAGTAACCGAGTAGTTTGATAGCAAGATATTTTGTAACGAGCAAGTAATGATAGTAGTAACAAAAGTGCAACAAGGTAGCCCAATCCTTTTGAGGCAAAGGACAGGCCAAATGGTCTCTTATAGTGAGCAAAGTGTTCTTGAGGGTACACGGGAATTTCATCGAGTCACTTTCATCATCTTGATTCGATTTGTGTTCGCTACTTTGATAATTTGATATGTGGGTGGACCAGTGCTTAGGTGTTGTTCTTACTTGAACAAACCTCCTACTTATGATTAACCCTCACGCAAGCATCTGCAACTACGGGAAAAGTATTAAGAGTAAATTCAAACCATAGCATTAAACTTTTGGATGCAATCGGTCCCTTACGGAATTGCGCATAAACTGGGGTTTAAGCTTCTGTCACTCTTACAACCCATCATCTAATTACTACTCCACAATGCATTCCCTTAGGCCCAAATATGCTGAAGTGTCATGTAGTCAACGTTCACATGACACCACTAAGGGAATCACAACATACATACTATCAAAATATCGAACACATATCAAGTTGACATGATTACTTGCAACATAATTTCTCTCGTGACCTCAAGAACAAAAGTAACTACTCACAAATGATAATCATGCTCAAGATCAGAGAGGTATTGAATAGCATAATGGATCTGAACATATAATCTTCCACCAAATAAACCATGTAGTAATAAACTACAAGATGTAATCAACACTACCAGTCACCCACAAGCACCAATCTATAGTTCCGGTAACAAGATTGAACACGAGATGAACTAGGGTTTGAGATGAGATGGTGCTATTGAAGATGTTGATGGAGATAGCCCTCCCCAAGATGAGAGAGTTGTTGGTGATGATGATGATGATTTCCCCCTCCGGGAGGGAAGTTCCCTCGGCGGAATCGCTCCGCCGGAGGGCAAAAGTGCTCTTGCCCAAGTTCCGCCTCGAGAGGGCGGCGCTCCATGCTGAAAGTCTTCTCCTTATTTTTTTTTCTAGGTCAAAATGACTTATATACCAGAAGATGGGCACCAGAGGTGGGCCTGGGTGAGCACAACCCACCGGGGCGCGCCCAGGTGGATTGTGCCCACCTGGTGGGCCTCCTCTGGTACTTATTTGCTCCAATATTCATCAAATATTCCATAAAAATTCTCCGTGAAGTTTCAACTTGTTTGGAGTTGTGCAGAATAGGTAGCCTGACGTAGCTTTTTCAAGTCCAGATTTCCAGCTGCCGGAATTCTCCCTTTTTTGTGTACTTGCAAATTATGAGAGAAAAGGCATTAGAATTACTCCAAAAAGCATTATTATGCATAAAAACATCATAAATAATAGTAGGAAAACATGATGCAAAAAGGACGTATCAACCATCCACCATGTGGTCACGTGTAAATTCTGTGATCATGGAGTGATTGGCACTAAGTCCACGCTCCACCATCCCTTTGCACTTGAAGATGTCTTGGTCCCCTGCTTCGAGCCTGGCCTCCACGGTCACCGTCTTCTTGGGCCCTTGAACATCCCGGATGTGGAGCACCCCCTCATGCATCTCAATGGCTTGAGGGTGCTACATCACCTCCCGCAAATACGGGTTGATGACCTTCTTGAAGAACTTGTCCTTGGACGAGCTTGGTGGAGCCATGGTGATTTAGATCTGATAGGAAAAATAGCACGAAACAAGAACAAAAGGTTTTTTTGTGATGCGGTGGTCAAATCGGGGTATATATAGATTGTCGGGGGAGGCTGATCTGGCCCACGAACACCTATGGGACCGGCGGACCGAGCCCCTTTCGATTCGGCGGGGGGCGGAGGTCGCACGAAGAGCAGATCGAGGCGAAGCACACGAGCGGTTTACCCAGCTTCGGAGCTCTCCGGAGAGATAACACTCCCACTGCTGCATGTCTGAGTGTATTGAGTTCTTGCTCAGGAGCGCTGAGTGCTACGGTACACACAAGCTGCTAACGAGACCGAGCCTGAGTGTTTTCTGGCTTCGAACCTTTCGAACCTCGAACCCCTTCTACGTTGCGCATGGGCCTCCTTTTATATGCTAAAGGGGTCTCCGACAGGTGGCAACGTAGACAAGGGTAAAAATGGAAAAAGGAGTGGTTGGTACAGCTACTTGTACAGTGTATCCTACCTAACCCTGACGGCAGGGGACAAAGGCATTAAATGCCCGTCTACGTCGCCCTGAAAGAGACCGTCAGGGGCGCCACCGCTTGCCACAATGGCAATCTTGTCAGCACCGCTTGCCACCGCACTCCGCTGGCGGCACGGCCTCTTGCCACGCGCGCCTCGAAAGGTCCCAGGGCGACACGTTAGTGGATGTCCGGAGAGCAGTCTGAGTGGTGTTACGCGGCAAGCGCCTTGCATGGTTGTTGTCTTGTCGCGTCCGGAAGCTTGTCACTCACGGGCCTTCCGGCAAGTTCCTCTTGCCAGGCCTTGTCTCCTAGGTGCCTTGGGTGGCCTTCCGGCAAGCTCCTCTTGCCGGGCCTTGTCTCCTAGGTGGCCTTCCCGGCAAGCTCCTCTTGCCGGGGCCTTGTCTCCTTGGCTTGAATACTTTGTTCTTGAATGGCTCCAAAGGAACCACGGAGGACCTTGGCGGTCACCCGGTAAGCCTTGCCGCGGAGGGCTGCGACTGCCCGTGCACAAGTTCGGGATACTAGGGTACCCCTACTCTAGTACACCGACAGGAGCCCCCGGGCCTGGGCCACACACGGTGCCGAGCGCTGTTGGGCTAGGCCCAAAACAGGGCACGGGCACGCGCGGCCTGGGTTACGCCGTAACTCACCCCGGACCCACCACGCCCTCCACGAACGGCACGCGTCGAATGCGGCGTCGTGTGAGAGATCGTGGGTGGTTTCTTTATTCGGAAGGCGGGCGTCCGCCTCCCTCTTTATAAGCAGGGGAAACAGGGGCAGTTCGCCCATCTCGCCATTTGCTGTCCCATCTCAAAAAATCCCCGCTGCTTCCCCCTTCTTCCCAAGGCTGAAGAGAGAGCAGCGCTCCGCCCCCCATCGCCACCAACATCACCAACGCCGTCGATCTCCCTCACCACCTCCGCCATGGCTCCGAAAGCCGACAAGGGGAAGGCCGTGAAGTCGGCCGAGGCGCATCGGCTTGTGGCGCTGCGGAAGGAGCGGGCAATCTTTCCCCCCCAGCTCGCCGCGAGGGAGATGAGGGAGTACTACTACCTCTTCTGGTCGACGGAGGCTTGGCGCATCCGCAAGACGAAGGTACTCCCAGCTGCCGCTTCGGAACTGGCTCCGAATGGGTACCCTTTCTTCGCGCTGTTCTTCTACTACGGGCTCTGTCCGCCTTTCTCTGAATTTTTCTGCGATATCATGAACACCTACGGGTTCCGCCTCCTTGACTTCACACCCAATGTTGTTCTGACCATGGCAGTTTTCGCACATCTCTGCGAAAACTTTGTCGAATCCATCCAAGCGTAGCCCTTTTCCGCCACTTCTTTATGCCCCGAGTTGAGAGAGGGAGCCTCTTTCCGGTGGGATCGCACGGATCTCGAGGACCGACAAGAAGGAAGCTTATCTGGAGGGAGAGCTCCGCAGCAAATGGGATGAGTGGAGAGCAGACTGGTGCTGGATTGTCGAGGAGAACCCGCAGCCGTTTACCGCCCAGCGCCAAACCTCAGTAGTGCGCGGCAACGATTGGAGCAGTCTGGCCCCGGAAGACGCTAGGCTGAAGATTGCCGTCATCCGGATCCTGCGCCTGAGGCTTGCCGGACTCACTGTAGGCGCCGTTGGCGCAGATTTCCTTCGTCGCCGCATCGCCCCCCTGCAGGAGAGGAGGAGACCCGCTGGGAGTTCCAACGCGGCGGATATCATGAGGTTGCGCCGGGCCTCAACTTCAATTTCACCGTCTTGGGCGGGACGCGATGCTCTTGGAGCTGTTCAAGCACGATCCTGAGCATCCCGGAGCGTTCAGGTTGCCGAAGAATGTCGTCCCGCTGTGCAACAATTCCTCGCTCGACCGCATCCGTGCAATGATGTCGTTGTGCGACTCGCATGGAATCGTTCCAACCTGGCAAGAGCCTGCAGATGACGTCGTGCGAGTGTTCTTTGACAGCCTGGTAGAAGTGCCGATCCGCCCCGACGAGCAGAAGAGCCTCACCCGCGACACCACCGATGATGAGATGCAGCGCATCGCCACCAGGCTGGAAGAGGCGGCAGCAGCTGCGGCCGGGGGCGAGTTCGGATTCACCTTGGAGGAGGCAGAGGCGGCAAGCCTTGTCGAGCGAGGGGAGTTTGCCGGCGAGGAAGAGCTTGTCGGGCCTGAAGCTGTGTCGAGCGAGCCCGCCGAGGGCGCCTCCTCCCCTCCTTCAGACAGCTTGCCATGAGCGGAGCCCCCAGCTCCACCAAGGCGGCGTCTCCGCAAGGCCGGAGACGCAGCGGGGCGGCAGACGGGTCAACAGCCACCGCGCCACGCGACGCGCTCCACCGCGGCACGCACGCACTATTGCCGCTGGAGCACCTCACGCCGCTGCGGCAAGCTGGAGCGGGCCTCGCAGACCACCGCTTCGCTCCCGCCAAGCGGCCAAGGGAACCTACTCCTCCGCCTCGTCGTACTAGAGGCGAGCCAGTTTGATCTCTCGCGCTCAGCTCCGACGAGGAAGAAGAAGAGTAAGATTCTTTGCAGCATTTTAGTTCTTTGGCTTGTTGCTTTGTCTTGTATCTAATTTGCTTCACTCTGAACCCATTCCTTTCGTGACGCCGGCCCAGAGCGCCAAGAGAGCCAAGGCCCGGTGATTGTCATCGAGGACGAACCCACCACGACAGCAGGAGGCGCGTCCGAGACCACCTTGCCGGACGCTGCAACTCTTCCTCAAAGCAGCCCCAGCGCAGCCCCAGCCGTAAGTACATGGTTTACTTCCTGCTGTTAGGCGTGCATGGGTGCTCTTTCTTCTTGATATCGGATCGCTGATTTGTGTAGGAGCGAGCAGCCTTACCAGAGTGCCACAAGCCGCTCTGACATGCCTTCTGCTTGACTACACCGCCAAGGGAGGATTCCCGGCAAGGGAGCGTTCTCGGCAAGGGAGACTTCACCGCAAGGGCAGTTCTCCGGCAAGGGACAGCTCCAGCGATCCCCTGGTGGCGGAGACCATGACTGCAGACCCTAGCACAGGTAATCCTCTTGCTTGAAAACTTTCCTTGTGTTCTTCTTCTCATGATTTTCTTTTTGAGCATTTGCTTGACTTTTCTTCATTTTCCGGTCGTCAGATCCATCCGCCATGTAGCTAATGGAGACCGAGGCCGGGCGAGGAGGACGCTACAGCATGGACGACGCCGCTGCCATCGGAGAAGAAGCTGGCACTGACGAGCCCGCCGGCGAAGAGGCCGCCAAAGCTGCCGCCGCAGAAGCTGGCGAGGGGCCCGGCAATTGCACTGACGGCCCTGAGGCCGCAGGAGCGCAAGTCGCTACGTCGACCGCCGATCCCTCCGCCGCTGCGGCAGCGTCGGGCTCCGAAGAGCCCCAGCCCGGCGCCTATTTGAAGGCCGGTGATGGCGTCTTCATCAAGCTCCCATGGGCGTCGAGCCTGTGGCGCCCGGCGAAGGAGAAACTTTTGATGAAGAGCTGCTCGCCTCGCTGGATCGACATCGGTCGACGCACCAAACAGCGGCAGCGACGAGTGCGAGGAGGAGCAGCTGCTGCGGAAGCTGCTTGTCGCTCTACCGCCCGACAAGCCAAGCTGGAATCCGGAAGCGCTGAAGGCGCGGAGCAGACATCGAGAAGCGGCGGAGGAGCTCCGGGCCTCAACCAGGAAGCTCTCTGGTCCTTGGCGGAGGCGGAGCGACTTCGCCGAGAGCGCAAAGCCTTCCTCCTCGAGAAGGCTGAAGCCGAGAACAACAATGACTTGCCGCCGAGAAGCTATCTCTGCAGGAAGGCGAGTTGGCGCAGAGGAAGGTTAATCTTGACAGCCATGAGGAGGATCTAGCCACGTGAGCAAACATTTGGCGGGGCTCTCAAGGAAGCAAAGGATCTTGCCGCCTGCCGAGGCCGCCAAGAAGGAGCTGGAGACGAAGGTGATGCAGTGGAGGCCAATCTCAAGGAGAGCGGGCGAGGAGCTTGCTGCACTCAAGCATGAGCGAGAAGGACGCCTACACTCTTGGCGAGCTGCAGGGCCGTCTCGCCGAGAGGAGCAAGGAGCTCAGCGCCGCCAAGGACTCCAACGCAGATCTTGAGTTGAAGCTGACCACCTTGACTCGAGTATTTGGGCCGGCGCCAAGGAGCAGGAGGTGGCCTTGAAGGAGAAGATCAAGTCCGAGGCGGCTGGCGAGTCTTGCCGCCTGTAATACCTTTAGGGAGAATGTGGAGCCTTTGGACCGAGGGTCTCGTGGATGTTGATGCAGCCATCGGCGGGGAGCTGGGCGCACTGGGGATGGTGGATCTTGGATATTCCTCCGATGAGCACCTCCGACCCAGCGTAAGCTCAGCTTGTTCTTCAGGGCGTGGACGGCCCTTGGCGACTCGGGAAGAAATCCCAAAGCAGCTGGCCGAGGAGTCGCGCTAGATCTGCGCGGCAGCTCTTCAAAAGGTGCTGATGAAGGTGGCCTTCCGCAATCCATGCCTCAACCTCACCAACGTCCTCAAGTCCTTGCCGCCGGATGCTGATGTGGAAGCGCTCAAGACCCTTGTCGCACCCATCGTGGGCTGGGTGAGCGGGATCAAGAGGGTTGAGGGCGATCGCGTAGATTAAGCCGCCAGCTTTCTCTTTTTCGGCGGCTGCTGGTCATGTTATGAGAACAATCTATTAGAGCCGCGACAAGCTATCTTGTAATATAACTCTATTTGGTAGCAATTGCTATGTTATTTCCTTTACTTGGTTCCTTCCTTTGTATGTTTTTTCCCTCGCTTTTAGGGAACTTGTCGTATGAGCACAGGCATGGCCGAGTCTGAGTGGACGTCGGCGACTTCTGGCGGTGCTACCGACAAGAAACCTTGTCGCAACTAGTCGCAGCTCACTTAAGTTGTTGAGCGGACTCGAAACAAAGTAAGGGCGCAACTAGCTACGAGTTGGTTCCTCCGCGCATAGGTTTTCCATACAAAGTACGGTCGTTCGAGGAAGATAACTTAAAAATTTTAAAACTGATTGCTCAAACTTTAGCAACTTAGCTTTTCTGTCGTTTGCTTCCCGGTAAGGCTAGACTTCCTTGAGCGACGCTTGGTCCACACCATTATCTTCTCCTTTCCCCCCGGCAAACTTGTGGGCGAGGGAACCTTCCTTTCTTTGAGAAAGAGAAAGAAGAGAAAATAAAGATATGGAGCCTTATGGCTCGTTATTGCTTACCGGGGTAGGTGCTGCACAAAGTGTCAGATAACGCATGCAAAATAGAAGTAGAAAGCATGAAATTGACAAGATGTGCGAAGCACATTAGCTTTACTTATGCACGGGTCTGCGCCCGGCTTTGTCTGAAGGATTACATGCAACACCGGCAAGACTTGTACAAAAGGTGGTTGCGGAACAGGTTCCGCAACCGCCCTCTGAGTAAAACTTACGAAGATGCTCAATGTTCCAGGAGTTGCTCACCGGAATGCCATCTTCGGTCTCAAGGTGGACAGCGCCAGCCTAGTGACTCGTTTCACCCGGTAAGGGCCTTCCCACTTCAAGGCGTCAACTTGTTGGAATTCTTGGCGGACTGAACGCAGCCAAAGAACAAGGTCGCCTTCCTCGAGACTTCGGCATTAACTGCGGCTATGGTAGCGGCGCAAAGCTTCTTGGTATCGAGCAGCTCGTCTGACAAGACTGAAGACGATCCTCCTCAAGGAGCAGCGCGTCATCTTGTCACAACTGCTCTTGCTCAAGCTCATCATAAGCGAGCACTTGAGGTGATCCGTTATCTGAAGTTCCGTGGGGAGAACTGCCTGCTCCATAGACTAGAGCGAAAGGTGTCCGGCGGTGGCTCGATTTGGCGTCGTCTGATCGACCAAAGAACCACCGACAGTTCCTCAACCAGTTCTTTCCGCACTTGTGCAGCCTGTCGAAAGTTACGGTCTTGAGCTCGCAAGAAGCACTTCAAAGATTCGCCCTCTCCGCTTGACCGTTACTTCTCGGATGAGCAATAGAAGCGAAGCGGACCTTGGCGCCAAGATCTTGGGCGTACTACATGAAGGTGCGGCTCGTGGTGCGTGCCGTTGTCGGTGATGATCTGTTAGGGATTCGAAGCGGCAAACAATCGACCTAAAGAACTTGACTCATCGATGTCTTGTCACCTTCCTCATCGCTTCCACTTCCGGCCACTTTGTGAACTTGTCGATTACAGCGTACAAGTACTCAAAGCCCCGACAGCTTCGAGGAAAGGGGACGAGGATGTCGAGCCCCGGACCGAAAATGGCCAGGATAAAGGGATCGTCTGGAGAGCTTGAGCTGGCTGGTGTATCTGCTTGGAATGGGCCGCACGCTTCACACTTGGTTACTTGTGCGATTGCATCACGGAGGGCTGTCGGCCAAAAGAAACCTTGCGGGCAACGCTTTGCCGGCAAGTGCTCTGCGCCAATGTGGTGACCACATATGCCTCCATGTATCTCTGCCAACAGCTTTTGTCCGTCTTCCGGTGAATACACTTCAATTTCACACCGTTGAGTCTTCTTACATGCGGTGTGTTGTCGACAAACTGGTACATACTTGACTGCCGGGCTACTCTTTCCGCTTCTTCTTGCTCTTCGGGAAGTTCTCCTGTCTGAAGGAAACGGACAATCTGTTGTGCCCATGCTGGAGCTTGCGGCTCGACAACAAGGACTAAAGGCACATCTGCTGCTGCGGGAACATCTGCTTCCACGGCGAGAACCTGCGGCTCAGCGGAGTTGACGTTCCCCGACAAGCTTGCCGGAGCAAAACTTGTCGGGAGCGTCTGCTTCAAGGAACAAACCCTAGGGCTTGCCGGAGCAGACTGCTCCTCAGCACTCTTGGTGTTGATCTTGAGGACCTTCTTGACGGCGACTTCGGGAAGCTCTACCGGAAAATAGTCACCAGAGATCAACTTCCTCTTCTTGCTCTGTCCGGTTGATGGCGTTACAGACGGTTGAGTCAGCTTGAGCACAAAAATCCCTGGTTCCACAGGTAACTTAAGTGCGGCGCGACTTGACGAACCATCGGCAATGTCGTTCTGAGCTCTTGGAACATGTTGCATTTGTAGGCCGTCAAAGTGCTCTTCTAGCTTTCTCACTTCATCAACATAAGCTTCCATCAACGTACTCTGATAACTCTTGTTCACTTGGCGGATGACAAGCTGTGAGTCACCCCTGACAATGAGCTTCTTGATCCCAAGGTCTCTGCGATCCTAAGACCGGCAAGCAAACCTTCATACTCTGCGGTATTGTTTGTTGCTTGCTCCTTGGGAAAGTGCATCTGGATTACGCACTTGAGGTGCTCTCCGGTGGGTGCAACAAGTAGCACGCCCGCACCGCGCCTTTAGAAGTAGAAGGCACCATCAAAGTACATCAGCCACTCTTTGCTTGCTTCCTTGACGGGGATGCTTGTTTCGGAATCTCTTCATCTTGTGTTGGCGTCCATTCTGCTATGAACTCCGCCAATGCTCGCTTTGGATAGTTGAAGTGCTCTCAAACTTGAGGCCAAAGCTTGACAGTTCCGGTGCCCACTCGACAATCCTGCCTGTTGCCTCTGGATTTTGCAGTATCCTCATCGGTGGAAAACGAAAGTGACGATCGTGATCTCATGTGCTCGGAAGTAATGGCGCAGCTTTCTCGAGGCCATGAGGAGGCCGAAGAGCAATTTACGCACACCGTAGTACCTTGACCTAGCCCCTGCAGAAGGGAACCGACAAAGTAAACTGGGCGCTGCACCATTCTTTTCTGCATCTTCTCATGCGTCTGCGTAGATCCATCCTTGTCGGGACGAGCTTGCGGTGAAGCCCCCGCTCGTCATTTGGATGCATCCGCCATGGTTGCTAGCTCATCATTCGCCTCCCTCTTCGCTACTAACGCAACACTAACCACTTGATTGGTTGCCGCTATATATAGCGGCAACTTCTCTTGTGGCCTAGGTGCGACAAGTGTTGGAGTGGAGGACAGGTATCTCTTCAAGTCCTCTGGCGCAGCCTCCGCTTCGAGTCCATTTCATCGGACCTGCCTTTTTCAAAATTTGAAAAATGGCGAGGCCTTCAGCAGAACCTATAGATAAACCTCTTTGAGAGCAGCCACGCAACCGGCAAGTCTTCGTACATCCTTGACGCGCTTTGGTGCTTCAATCTGCTCAATAGCCTTGATCTTGTCGGGATTGGCTTCAATTCCCCGCTGAGACACGAAGAACCCGAGAAGCTTGCCGGAAGGGACTCCAAACACACACTTCTCAGGGTTGAGCTTGAGGTTGATCTTGTGCAGATTTGCAAAGGTTTCGTCTTAATCTTCAATCAGAGTCGCCTTGTCCTTTCTTTTGACCACTATGTCATCCATGTAGGCTTCCACATTTCTGTGCATTTGCGGCTCAAAAGCGTCATGGACTACTCTTGTAAATGTTGAACCATCATTCTTTAATCCGAAAGGCATCCGTACAAAACAGTATGTGCCACATGGGGTGATGAATGCGGTCTTCTCCTCATCCTCTTCTGCCATGAAGATCTGATGATACCCTGAGTATGCATCCAAAAATGAAAGCAAATCACATCCGGCCGTGGAGTCAACAATCTGGTCGATGCGCGGCAAGGGAAATGGGTCCTTGGGACAAGCTTTATTGACATCAGTAAAGTCGATACAGAGCCTCCATTTCCCGTTTGCCTTGCGTACAACTACAGGATTGGCCAACGACGTAGGATGGAGCACTCCTATGACAAGGCCTACTGCTTCCAATTTCTTGATCTCTTCTGCGATGAATTCTTGGCGCTCCTTTGCACGCTTCGACTTTCTCGCTTTGACGGGCGGCGCGATGAGGACAAGCGGCAAGATGGTGCTCAATTACTTTCACAGGAACACCGGGGATGTCGACGGTTGCCACGCAAACACGCCGACGTTCGCCCATGAGGAAAGCAACGGCCGCGCCTTCCTATTTAGGGTCGAGAGTGGCAGCGATGGTGAAGGTACCACCAGTGCCGTCCTCCTTGGCGGACACCTTCTTGGTCTCTGGTGGAGCTGCCATCATCTTCTTACACTTGCCGGTGGAGCTCGATGGTGCGTCCTCGACGGTAGCGCAGCACTCTGAAGAGGTGCGCTTGCCGGGGTGGGCATCAGAGCTCTTGCCGGACTTGGTCTTCTTCTTCGCCCCGGGAGCTTCAGCGGAAAGTGGCTTGCAATCTGGTGCAGCTGCTGCTTCCTGGTAGATCTTGTCGGCGCAGATAAGAGCATCCTTCTTGTCGCTAGGGACTGAGATGACACTTACCGGGCCTGGCATCTTCAGCATGTTGTATGCATAGTGAGAGGCTGCCATGAATTTGGCGAGTGCTGGACGGCCAAGTATCCCATTGTAAGGCAATGGAAAGTCAGCAACGTCAAAAGTGACCCTCTCGATCCTGAAGTTCAACTTCACGCCAAATGTCACCGGCAGCGTAATCTTTCCTTTGGCTTGCTCCTTCCCGGATTGATTCCTTGGAATGTGCCGGTCTCTTTGAGCTTCGCCATCGAGGATCTGGAGTTTCGGAGCACCGCGGAGGAGATCGAGTTCAAGCGGCCCGCCGTCAACTAGCATCTTAGTGACCTTGAGGTTGCGGATAGTTGGTGAAACCAACATCGGCAAGCACCGACCGCAGATTCTGTGATCAGGGTGGTCCTCAATATCAAAGATGATAGGCGTCTTTGGACCATTTCGAGGTTTGCGTGACTTCGACGGATGGTTCTGCCGCATTGACTTCCCGCATCCACTGCTTGAGCTGGCGGTGTGAAGTATGCAGAGAAGCACCGCCGTCAATGCACAGGACCTCTGTGGCTTTCTGGAATTCCTGCTCATCGGTCTCGTCATCATCCATGTCTTCACCATCGTCATCGTCTTCATCCTTGTCGCGGCCGCGGGGAGGTCTGTCTCCTTGCCGCCGCTTGGCCTTGCCGCGGCGTCCTCCTCGGCCGGGACGTTTCTTGCTAGCTCCTCCAGCACCTTCACGGCCTTCTCCTTGTCGCGTCGTTCGTATTCAGCCTTACGCTGCTCGACAAGCTGCTCGACCTTTTGCAGCTCACGGAGGTCATGGCCCTTGGTGCGGTGGATCTTGCAAGATCTTGTTTGTTGGAGCCGTCACGCTTGTCGGCGACCGCCATAGCTCGGCGATTGGTGCCAGCGGCAACCTCCTTGCGGAGCTACCAGCTTTGGCTTTCTTGGCGCCACCTCCGTTGCGGACTGCTCAACAACTAGCACATCTTTGCCTTTCTTCTTCCTGTTGTTACGCCGCGGTTTTTCTTTGCCGGGCGGTCTCCTCACTATCAGATCCTCCTGCTTCAAGATTACTCTCCGGAGTCTCCTCCCTTCCTCAAAGACGCGTGCACACTTGTCGGCCGGTGCATATAGCTCACCGACGTCTACGATCTTGCACATCGCCATCTCTTCCCGCATCCTGCGGTTTCACACGCTCGATGGAGCAGCGCTGATTACCAGCGGGGTGGACATCTGGGATGGTGTGTCAGACGCGGCTGAATCTCTGAATGTACTTGGCGAGGGGCTCTCCTTCCTTCCGGGCGGCAGCAGATGAAGGTCGCTTTCTTGTCCATGGGGCTTGTGGCTGCACAGTAAAGGCGCCGACAAACTGATGGCATAGATCTGCCCAAGAGGATATGGAGTTGTCCGGCAAGTGCATGAGCCAGATCGACATTGGGCTTGAGCACCGGCCGGGAAGTAGTTGGCGAATCTTGTCGCCTCGCCCCGGCAGCTTGCACCGCGATGGTGTAGATGCCGAGGAACTCCGACGGATGCGTCTTGCCGTCGTACTTCTCGCACGTCCGGCTTGAAATTCTTCTTGCTGGGCCCTTTGGACTTGCCGCAGCTCACGAGTGAACGCAGGGCAACCTACAGCGTCTGCAAGTCGCTGGTTCCCCGGCTCATGCATGTCGACAGAAGGGCCCAGCGCTGGTCGGATTGACGCCGCGCTTCTCTTGGCGCCGTCACGAGTTCGAGCGTCTTCTTGCTGTCGTTCGTGAAGAACTTGGCGCTGATCGCGACGAGCTCATGGATCCAATGACGCGGTGGAGTCGCTGCCAAGGTGGATCCGGCGAGTCGGCGATTTTGGCCTTCGGGGCGGAGAGTGCATGGTGGTTGCACCCCCACCGGTTTCGTCGCCACCGGCTCGTGTTTGGCAGTCCTGCCGCGGCAGCGATGCACTCGGCTGCCGCGGAGCGTCGCCGTTGGCAAAGCCGATGAGACTCTGAATGGTGGCTCTCCATTCATCGACCTTGTCGGCTGTTGGAGGGTAATCCAGGAGCAGTTGGGCTCTCGCCAAAGCTTCTGCTGGAGTCGTGGGTGGCAGTGGCGAACGGCACGAGGAGCGGGATATGCTCGGACTTCTAACTATGTCAGAAGGAGCGATATCCCGCCCAGCGACCGATGCCTCGCTTTCGCGCCAACATGTTGGCGTGCATGCTGGTCTTGAACATCCCGAGATCCACCAGCTCGATCTTGGTCCAACGAGCATATGGCGTTGTGAATACCATGACGCTGCCGGTCCCGCGCCTCTGAGGCAGGCGCGGTGCATGTCTGACGCCGAGGTCTGCGCAGCCTTGTCCTTGGACTTGGCAGCACCGTGGGCTCCCCGTCGACGTCCATTCTTCCGCGGCGTACGCCCCACCACCCGTTTGCTCCGGTGGTGGTGGGTTCGACGCAGACGGAACATCTGCCGCGAAGCCTTCTTCTTCGGTGGCATGTCGATGAAGATGATGAAGATCTAGCTTCGTGTGGGCGCCGGATCAGGTTCACACAATCTCGACGCCCCTACGGCGCGCAAAAGATGTCTGGGAGGCTGATCGGCCCACGAACACCTATGGGACGGCGGACCGAGCCCCTTCGGTTCGGGCAGGCGGAGGTCGCCTGAAGAGCAGATCGAGGCGAAGCACACAAGCGGTTTACCCAGCTTCGGAGCTCTCAGAGAGATAACACTCCCTCTGCTGCATGTCCGAGTGTATTGAGTTCTTGCTCAGGAGCGCTGAGTGCTACAGTACATACAAGCTGCTAACGAGACCGAGCGTGAGTGTTCTCGACCCCCCACCCCCTACCTGGCGCGCCAAAGATGTCGGGGGAGGCTGATCTGACCCACAAACACCTATGGGATCGGCGGACCGAGCCCCTTTCGGTTCGGCGGGGGGTGGAGGTCGCACGAAGAGCAGATCGAGGCGAAGCACACGAGCGGTTTACCCAGCTTCGGAGCTCTCCGGAGAGATAACACTCCTACTGCTGCATGTCTGAGTGTATTGAGTTCTTGCTCAGGAGCGTTGAGTGCTACAGTACACACAAGCTGCTAACGAGACCGAGCCTAAGTGTTTGCTGGCTTCGAACCTTTCGAACCTCGAACCCCTTCTACGTTGCGCATGGGCCTCCTTTTATATGCTAAAGGGGTCTTCGACAGGTGGCAACGTAGACAAGGGTAAAAATGGAAAAGGAGTGGTTGGTACAACTACTTGTACAGTGTATCCTACCTAACCCTGACGGCAGGGGACAAAGGCATTAAATGCCCGTCTACGTCGCCCTAACAGTGCAGAAAGAGACCGTCAGGGGCGCCACCACTTGCCACGATGGCAATCTTGTCAGCACCGCTTGCCACCGCGCTCCGGCCGTCAAGACTGACCTCTTGCCACGCTAGCGCTGGAAAGGTCACAGGCGACACGTTAGTGGATGTCTTTGGAGCGCAGTACTGAGT
Source organism: Aegilops bicornis (assembly GCA_021605145.1). Lineage (NCBI taxonomy): Eukaryota > Viridiplantae > Streptophyta > Magnoliopsida > Poales > Poaceae > Aegilops > Aegilops bicornis. Next base: position 474,624,091 of record CM038671.1, on the reverse strand, counting down.
GGTGTTACGCATGACAAGCGCCTTGTCATGGTTTTGTCTTGTCGCGTCCGGAAGCTTGTCGCTCACGGGCCTTCGGCAAGTTCCTCTTGCCGGGCCTTGTCTCCTAGGTGCCTTGGGTGGCCTTCTCGGCAAGCTCCTCTTGCCGGGGCCTTGTCTCCTAGGTGCCTTGGGTGGCCTTCCCGGCAAGCTCCTCTTGCCGGGGCCTTCTCTCCTTTGCTTGAATACTTTGTTCTTGAATGGCTCCAAAGGAACCACGGAGGACCTTGGCAGTCACCCGGTAAGCCCTGCCGCGGAGGGCTGCAACTGCCCGTGCACAAGTTCGGGATACTAGGGTACCCCTACTCTAGTACACCGACATAGATATATTTTTTTATCTTGGGAAATAAGAATATGGAAGGAAAATGGAGTCGGGAAGGTTCCTGAGGTGGGCACAACCCACCTGGGCGCGCTAGGCAAGGCAGGCGCGCCCTGGTGTCTCGTGCCCTCCTCGGTTGCCTTCCTGGTTATTTCTTATTTTCCTAATTTTTGTAATATTCTAGAACTGACAGAAAATATTTTTGCGGATTTTTTGGAGTCCGTTTACTTACGTATCACGTACCTCCTCCTTTTCAAGGTTCTGGAGTGTTCTGGAAGGTTTCTTATATGTGTTCGTCCGGTGTCATGGTTTGAATAATATTGCTTTCAACATTAATAGGCGTACCTAAGATATAGTGTTTAATTCTTTGTCCATTGACCACCTTCGGGTTAGTACCTTCGGCATTATTAATCTTAATAGCTCTAGAGCGATACACCTCTTCTATAATATATGGTCCTTCCCATTTGGAGAGAAGTTTTCCTGGAAAGAATCTAAAATGAGAGTTGTACAAAAGAACAAATTCTCCCACTTTGAATTCTCGCCTTTGGATTCTTTTATCATGCCATCTTTTAACTTTTTCTTTGAATAATTTGGCATTTTCATAAGCTTGGGTTCTCCATTCATCTAGTGAGCTAATAGAAAATAACCTCTTTTCACCGGCAAGTTTGAAATCATAATTAAGTTCTTTGATTGCCCAATATGTTTTATTTTCTAACTCAAGAGGCAAATGACAAGCTTTTCCATAAACCATTTTATAAGGAGACATACCCATAGGATTTTTATAAGCTGTTCTGTAGGTCCAAAGTGCATCATCCAATTTCTTAGACCAATTCTTTCGGGATCAACAGTCTTTGTAATATATTTCCTTATTGCTAAGTTCAACTTGACCACTAGATTGAGGATGATAGGGTGATGCAATTCTATGGTTAACATCATATTTCGCAAGCATTTTACAGAAAGCACCATGAATAAAGTGCGAACCACCATCAATCATTAAGTATCTAGGGACTCCAAACCTTGGGAAAATAACTTCTTAAAGCATTTTAATGGAAGTGTTATGATCAACACTACTAGCTGGAATAGCTTCTACCCACTTAGTAACATAATCAACAACAACCAAAATATGAGTATATGATACGTCTCCAACGTATCTATAATTTTTGATTGCTCCATGCTATATTATCTATTGTTTTGGACCATATTGGGCTTTATTTTCCACTTTTATATTATTTTTGGGACTAACCTAATAACCGGAGGCCCAACCCAGAATTGATGTTTTTTTGCCTATTTCAGTGTTTCGAAGAAATGCAATATCAAACGGAGTCCAAACGGAATGAAATCTTTGGGAACGTGATTTTCTTATCAGATAAGATCTAGGAGACTTGGACCCTCGGTCAAGAAAGGAGGGAGGCGGCCACGAGGGTGGAGGGCGCCCCCCTGCCTCGTGGGCCCCTCGAAGCTCCACCGACGTACTCCTTCCTCCTATATATACCTCACGCACCCCAACAGATCGAATCACGGAGCCAAAACCTAATTCCACCGCCGCAACTTTCTCGTATCCACGAGATCCCATCTTGGGGCCTTTTCCGAGCTCACGGGAAGGGAATCCACCATGGAGGGCTTCTACATCATCATCATAGCCTCTCCGATGAAGTGTGAGTAGTTTACTTGGACCTTGGGTCCATAGTTAGTAGCTAGATGGCTTCTTCTCTTTTTGGATATCAATACAATGTTCTCCCCCTCTCTCGTGGAGATCTATTCGATGTAATCTTCTTTTTGCGGTGTGTTTGTTGAGATCGATGAATTGTGGGTTTATGATCAAGATTATCTATGAGCAATATTTGAATCTTCTCTGAATTCTTTTATGTATGATTGGTTATCTTTGCAAGTCTCTTGAATTATCCGTTTGGTTTGGCCAACTAGATTGGTAGTTCTTGCAATGGGAGAAGTGCTTAGCTTTGGGTTCAATCTTGCGGTGTCCTTTCCCAGTGACAATAGGGGCAGCAAGTCACGTATTGTATTGTTGCCATCGAGGATAACAAGATGGGTTTTTTATCATATTGCATGAATTTATCCCTCTACATCATGTCATCTTGTTTAAGGCGTTACTCTGTTTTCATTAACTTAATACTCTAGATGCATCTTTGGATAGCGATCGATGAGTGGAGTAATAGTAGTAGATGCGAGGTGAGTCGGTCTACTTGTTTAGGACGTGATGCCTATATACATGATCATACCTAGATACTCTCATAACTATGCTCAATTCATCACAATTGCTCAACAGTAATTCGTTCACCCACCGTAAAATACATATGCTCTTGAGAGAAGCCACTAGTGAAATCTATGGCCCCCGGGTCTATTCTCATCATATTAATCTTCCTACGCTTTATTATTGCTTTGCTTTTTTACTTTGCCTTTTATTTTACTTTGCATCTTTATACCAAAAATACCAAAAATATTATCTATCATCTCTATCAGATCTCACTCTCGTAAGTGACCATGAAGGGATTGACAACCCTTATTCGCGTTGGTTGCGAGGAGTTATTTGCTTTGTGTAGGTACGAGGGACTTGTGCATGGCCTCCTACTTGATTGATACCTTGGCTCTCAAAAACTGAGGGAAATACTTACGCTACTCTGCTGCATCATCCTCTCCTCTTCGGGGAAAACCAACGCAAGCTCAAGACGTAGCAGTATACCCATTAGAGGAAGGAAAAGGTCCCATATAATCAAAACCCCAAACATCAAATGGTTCAACAACAAGTGAATAATTCATAGGCATTTCCTGATGCTTACCGATATTACCAATTCTTTGGCATTCATCACAAGACAAGTCAAACTTACGGGCATCCTTGAAAAGAGTAGGCCAATAAAAACCAGATTGCAATACCTTGTGAGTTGTTCTATCTCCCTCATGATGTCCTCCATAAGCTTCAGAGTGACATTTACGTAAGATTTTTTCCTGTTCATGCTTATGTACACAACATCTAATAATACCATCTACTCCCTCCTTATAAAGATGTGGGTCATCCCAAAAGTAATGTCTTAAATCATAGAAGAATTTTTTCTTTTGTTGGTATGTGAAACTAGGTGGTATATATTTAGCAACAATGTAATTAGCATAGTCAGCGTACCAAGGAGTATTATGAGAAACATTTAATGCAGCTAGTTGTTCATCAGGAAAGCTATCATCAATTGGTAGTGGGTCATCAATAATATTTTCTAATCTAGAAAAGTTATCAGCTACGAGTTTCTCAGCTCCTTTGCTATCATTGATATGTAAATCAAATTCTTGTAGCAAGAGAACCCACCTAATGAGTCTGGGTTTAGCATATTTCTTTTCCATAAGGTATTTAGTAGCAGCATGATCAGTGTGAACAATTACTTTGGAATCAACAGTGTAAGATCTGAATTTATCACAAGCAAACACAACTGCTAAAAATTCTTTTTCAGTACTAGCAAAATATCTTTGGGCACTGTCTAGAGTTTTGCTAGCATAATGGATAACATTTAATTTATTATCAACTCTTTGTCCTAGAACAGCACCAACAACATAATCACTAGCATCACACATAATTTCAAAAGGCAAGTTCCAATCAGGTAGTTGAATAATAGGTGCAGAAGTAAGGCTTTCTGAAGTGTTTCAAAGGCTTCTACACAATCATCATCAAAAACAAATGGAACATCCTTTTGTAAAATATTAGTAAGAGGCCTAGAAATTTTAGAGAAGTCTTTAATAAACCTCCTATAGAAACCAGCATGACAAAGGAAACTACGAATACCTTTAAGATCTTTAGTACATGGCATTTTCTCAATTGCATCAACTTTAGGTTTATCCACCGCAATACCTCATTCAGAAATTTTATGCCCCAAGATAATACCTTCATTAACCATAAAGTGGCACTTCTCCCAATTCAAGACAGGATTAGTTTGTTCACATCTCTGCAAAACTCGATCAAGGTTGCTTAAGAAATCATCAAAAGAAGTTCCGTAAATGGAAAAATCATTCATGAAAACCTCAACAATCTTTTTACAAAAATCAGAGAATGTTGCAGTCATACATCTTTGAAAGGTAGTAGGTGCATTGCTTAAACCAAAAGGCATACATCTATAAGCAGAAGTTCCAAAGGGACAAGTAAAGGTGGTTTTCTCTTGATCATGTTGTGACACAAGTATTTGAGAGAAACCAGAATATCCATCAACGAAACAAAATTGTGTGTGCTTAGATACTCTTTCTAACATTTGATCAATAAAAGGCAAAGGGTAATGATCTTTCCTAGTAGCTTTATTTAATTTTTTAAAATCAATTACCATTCTATAGCCAGTAACAATTCTTTGTGGGATAAGCTCATTTTTATCATTAGGAACAACAGTAATACCTCCCTTCTTAGGGACACAATGAACGGGACTTACCCATATATTGTCAGCTACGGGATAGATTATACCTGCTTCCAGAAGCTTTAATATTTAAGCTCTTACCACTTCTTTCATTTTAGAATTCAATCATCATTGGTGATCAACAACGGGTTTAGCATCAGGTTCCATATTGATCCTGTGCTAACATAGAGTGGGACTAATGCCCTTAAGATCATCAAGAGTATATCCAATAGTACCTCGGTGCTTCCTCAAAAGTTTTAATAATCTTTCTTCTTCATGTTCTGAAAGGTTAACACTAATAATAACAGGATATATCGTTTTCTCATCAAGATAAGCATATTTCAAAGTGTTTGGCAATTGTTTTAATTCAAACATAGGATCACCTTTAGGTGGAGGAGGACCTCCTAGAGTTTCAATAGGCAAATTGTGTTTTGGGATAAGTTGTTGTTCAAAGAATATTTTGTCTATTTTAGTTCTTTCACGAAAGTGCATATCATTTTCATGGTCTATTAAATATTGTTCTAAAGGATCAGTAGGAGGCAGGGCAATAGAAGCAAGACCGATTATTTCATCTTTAGAAGTTAGTTCTTCATTACGAGGTTGTCTACTAAACTTGGAGAAATTAAATTCATGAGATTCATCACCAAAACTAACACCGATAATTTGTTTTTCACAATCTATCTTAGCATTGACAGTGTTCAAGAAAGGTCTACCAAAGATAATGGGACAAAAGTCATCTTGTGGGGAACCAAGAACTAGAAAATCAGTAGGGTATTTTCTTTTCCCACACAAGACTTCAACATCTCTAACTATCCCAAGTGGTGTGATGGTGTCTCTATTAGCAAGTTTAATAGTAACATCTATGTCTTCCATTTCAGCGGGTGCCATGTCATTTATAATTTCTTGGTAAAGAGTAATAGGAATAGCACTCACACTAGCACCCAAGTCACATAAACCATCATAGCAATGATCTCCAATTTTAACTGAGACAACATGCATGCCAAGTACGGGTCTATTTTAATCCTTTTCATCAGGTTTGGCAATTCTAGCAGCTTCATCACATAAGTAAATAACATGCCCATCAATATTTTCCACCAAGAGATCTTTAACCATAGTAACACTAGGTTCTACATTAATTTGTTCAGAGGGTTTAGGTGCTTCAATATTACTTTTGCGAACCACAGTTGATACTGTAGCATGTTTCTTTATCCTAACAGGGAAAGGTGGGTTTTCAATATAAGAAGTTGGCACAACTGGATCAACATTGTAAATATTAATATCATCTTTAGCTAAAACAGGTTCTTTAATTCCTTCTTTAATAGGGGGACGATATTGAAACCACTTTTCCTTAGGTAGATTGAGGGAGTCCTGGATTAGGGGGTATCCGGACAACCAGACTGTGTACAACGTCCGTACTATTGAAGCGTGAAGATACAAGACTCAAGACTTCGGCCCGTGTCCGGATGGGACTTTCCTTGGCGATCCGGATATTATATTTCCTTCCTTGTAACCGACTCCATGTAAACCCTGGCCCTCTCCGGTGTCTATATAAACCGGAGAGGTTTGTCCTTAGAAGGCCGATCACAATTACAAGCATACCATCATAGGCTAGCTCTTAGGGTTTAGCCTCTACGATCTCATGGTAGATCTACTCTTGTACTACCCATATCATCAATATTAATCAAGCAGGAAGTAGGGTTTTACCTCCATCGAGAGGGCCCGAACCTGGGTAAACATCTGTGTCCCTTGCTTCCTGTAACCATCAGCCTTGACGCACAAATCGGGACCCCCTACCCGAGATCCGCCGGTTTTGACACCGACATTGGTGCTTCAGGCCAAAGATAACACTGTTCTTACAATAATCCGATTTAACACTCGAATAATACATTCTTTGAGCATTGCGCCTCTATGAGGCGGGCACCTTCTGTGACCTGCGCCAAGTAGTGCTCGGCCGGATACTGGCCCCCCGCCGGATCTTGGGTCGCTATAATATTGGCCTCCATATCCGTCCAATAGGCTTTAACGCGGGCAAGAGCCATCCGTGCACCCTCTATGCACGCCGACCTCCTCATGGCATCGATCCGAGGCACGGCCCCAAGGAATTGCTGCACCAAGCCAAAGTAACTGTCCGGCTTACGCCCTTCAGGCCAAAGATGGTCTATCATAGACCGCATTGCAAGACCGGACAGCCTGTGAAGCTCCACCACAGCAGCCATCTTTTCATTTAATGGCAGCGGGCGAATGGGAGCATTGAATTGCGACCAGAAAAGCTTCTCCACTTCCTTATCACCCTGACCCTCGAAGAACTTGGCAGCGTTAGCCGTACTCTTCGCCAAATCCGCATACACGTCCGCAGGACTCCAGCGCCCATCCAGGGGAGCGTATTTCGGATCGAAAAACTTCGTCCGCAGCAAGTAGGAATCTCTAGCCACGGTTTTACCGGCTTGTTGAAGCTCCTCTCGCACACCCCTAAGCTCGGTCCATATTTCCTTGGTGGCATTGTGTGCCTTGTCCAGCTCGGCCAAGCTATCCTTATGCTCCTTTTCAAGGAGCTCATACCGGTCAGCGGCATTTTTTTAACTCAATAGCCATCTCGGCCATCTTTTCCTCGCTTCGGTGATGAGCAGCCTGTTCGGCTCTCAGTTCCTCGGCCGCCTTTAGGGCAGCCGCATTGCTAACCCGAGCTTGTTCCTTTACTTGGACAAGTTCTGCCCTTAGGGCCTCCACGGCAGCAGCACCATCTGCAGTCCGAACATATTACATTAATATCATGCCACCTCCATATTTTCCTATACAAAGGAAGGCAGAGCATATACCTTGTGACTTGTCTAGCCGCTCATTCACCAGCGTGAAATCGACATCAATTGATCGAATCTGCCTGGTCAGTTCAGAAACTTCCACGGACTGGTCGGCGACCGGACTCACAGGTACCTGCACATATTTATAGCGCAATCATTGGTTTATGATCCCCCATTTGCCCCCTAGGGTGGGCAACCAGAGTCTCAGGGGCTACTATCTATATGGAGCACACCTAACGCGTGCCTCACAGCCAAAAACAATGTATTCTTCACTACATACCTCAAAGCCTCTGAGCAGACTTGCAAATGCTTCATTCAAACCGCTTGTAGCGGATGAAATCTTCTTGAGCATCACGCTCATTAATGAGCGGTGCTCCTCCGAGAGCGCAACTCGCTCCAGTAGGCCCGTCAGTACGTCCGGCCGGACATCGAACTGTGCCGGACCCTTCCCATCGCCCCTTGCGGGAGCCAAGCACTCCGAGCTCAGGGCGGCTGACGCGTTGGCCTCCGGCTTCAGCAGATCCGGACTCCTCCGTGACGACACTTTGGCATCGCCCGCTTCGCGAGCCGGAGAGGTAGGTGGGGTCTCGCTCTCCATCATCTCCGGAGGAAGGTCCCCCGAAGACGAACTCTGTTGAGAAGGGCTGCTAGCAGTTGTGAAAGACGAATCCTGGTCATTGATCTAGGAGGAACGCAGTACCTTCAAATTAAAAATTAACTTACAGCTCGGTGGAGGGCTGGCCCATTGGTGGGCACGATGCGGTGAGGGTGCCCGTTGAGGCAGAGCCCCCTGGTGTTATATTTTTCCCTGGTTTGGGCATCTCCGTCTCTGAATCTTCGGAGGCGGCCCTCTTCTTCCCGCGCGGGGAGGAGGCCTTAGCCTCCCCCTCTCGATTATCCTCCTTGAGGGAGGTAAGAATTCCCCTGGTTCGGATGAGTAGCACGTGGGGTTCGGCTTCTTCGTTCCTCCCCTTGTCTTTCCCCGAGGGCATTCTGCTGAGCACCCGGTCGAGCATCTTGGCCATGGCGGGGCCAGGCAAGCCCTCGAGAAGTGGTGCCGGACACCTGATTCTCTCCGCCTTGCTGAGCCATTCCTGGACGCGGATGATTTTCAGAATAAACACTTACGACAAATACAAAACACGATGTCCGGTATCAAATTTACTTACTTGGGTATCTAGGCGATTGCAGCTTAGGCCCGCATCCTCGGTGGTGTCCGGATACATTACTTTCCGTCCGAAGAATAGTTTGCACATCTCTTCGAGCTTCAGGCCGAAGAAGTGCTTGACGGTCCGTGGACCTTCCGGATTGAACTCCCATATCCGGAGGGGCCGGCGTTGGCACGACAACATCTGTCGGATTAACATCACTTGCATTATGCTGACAAGGTTAATGTCTCTCTCAATAAGCTCCCGAATGCGATTCTGCAGCACTGGTATGTCACCAGCGGGCCCCCAATTCCGTCCTACGTCCGTCCAAGACGCCAACTGCGGCGGAGGACCCGAGCGAAACTCGGGGGCAGCCACCCACTTTGTGCCTCGGGGAACCGTGACATAAAACCACCTCCGTTACCATACATCGGATACCTCTGGAAAAGAACCCTCTGGCCATGGGGCATCAGCGTTCCTACTTATTACAACACCTCTGCACTCCGCATGTCGCCCCTCAATCATCTTCGGCTTCACATTGAAGGTCTTAAGCCATAAGCCGAAGTGTGGGGTGACGTGGAGGAAGGCCTCGCACACTATAATGAACGATGAGATGTGGAGGATAGCATCTGGAGCCAGATCGTGAAAATCCAGCCCATAATAGAACATGAGCCCTCTCACAAAGGGATCGAGGGTGAATCCCAGGCCGCGGAGGAAGTGCGGGACAAAAACGGCGCACTCATTAGGCTCCGGTGTGGGGATGACCTGCCCGGATGCAGGAAGCCTGTGTTGGATGTCGGCGGTCAGGTATCCGACCTCCCTAAGCTTCACAATGTCGTCCTCTTGGATCGAGGAGGCCACTCATTGGCCTTGAGGGACGGACCCGGACATATCGGCGGATCTGGGGTGTTGAGGCTTAGGTTTTGGGTGTTAGAACTCGAGGTACAAGAAGGCGCGAGGAAGGTGAAAAAGAGGCGTAGGCCTCGACCCCTTTTTATAAAGGGGATGAATATCAAGAGTCCCCGGAGTGGCCATTTGAGGCTTATCTAAAAACACACGGGTTATACCAACAGCCGTCGTGGGGTCACGCGTGCTCATATTGATGGAAAATCCCGTAATAAAGTGGAACACGATCTCTGCCCCGATGGGACGTGCCAGAAAAACCGCCTCGTAATGCCAGTCGTCATGGGTTAGGAAACGCCGGTTCGCGTTGGACCAGGCCACGATGCACGAAGACTGCCAGCAAATCAAATCTATACCATAAAAATATCATCTTGCAGAACCGGACACGTCTACATGTTCGATGACCACTTTGGAGTATTCGGAGGAGGAACCCACCCTGCAATGCCGAAGACAAGACTGCGCGCCGGACTCATCGTCATTGAAGCCTGGTTAGGGAGACTCTTGAGGGAGTCCTGGATTAGGGGGTATCCGGACAGCCGGACTATGTACAACGTCCGGACTATTGAAGCGTGAAGATACAAGACTCAAGACTTCGGCCCGTGTCTGGATGGGACTTTCTTGGCATGGAAGGCAATCTTGGCGATCCGGATATTATATTTCCTTCCTTGTAACCGACTCCATGTAAACCCTAGCCCTCTCCAGTGTCTATATAAACAAGAGAGGTTGGTCCTTAGAAGGCCGATCACAATTACAATCATACCATCATAGGCTAGCTCTTAGGGTTTAGCCTCTATAATCTCGTGGTAGATCTACTCTTGTACTACCCATATCATCAATATTAATCAAGTAGGAAGTAGGGTTTTACCTCCATCGAGAGGGCCCGAACCTGGGTAACCATTTGTGTCCCTTGCTTCCTGTTACCATCAGCCTTGACGCACAGAACGGGACCCCCTACCCGAGATCCGCCGGTTTTTACACCGACAGAGATCAACATGAGTAGCGAATGATTCACAGAAAGAGGTTACTATCTCAGAATGAATTCCATATTTAGTGTTAAACTTTTGAAAATCATCAGTATTCATAAAAGATTTAACACAATAAAACTTAAGCTTAATAGCTGACTCTTTACCTTCGTCGAGTTCCCAATCTTCAGAGTTGCGTTTATTTTTTTCTAAAAGATGCCACTTGAAATCAATAGTGTTCTTCATAAAAGAACCAATACAAGAAGTATCCAGCATGGTTGATTATCATGAGAAAGCCGAGCATAAAAATTCTGAGTAATAATTTCTCTTGAGAGCTCATGATTGGGGCATGAATATAACATTGACTTAAGCCTCCCCCAAGCTAGAGTGATACTTTCTCCTTCATGAGGCAAAAATTATATATATCTAAAAGATGCATAGGATAATTTTTTTGGTGAAATTCCAGTTTCAGTCGACTCCAGTTCCAGGATCCAATATCACCGCATAGCGTATACCATGTTAATGCATTTCCCTTCAAAGATAAAGGGAATACCTTCGTCTTAGATTCATCTCCAGGCAAACCTGCAAGCTTAAATAATCCACAAATTTCATCCACATATATCAAATGTATATCAGGATGTTCAGTTCCGCCTCTTGCATAAGGATTAGCTACCAGTTGTTCTATCATACCTGAAGGGATTTCATAACCAATATTTTCAGTAGGTGTAGTAGGTTGAGGGGGAACTAATTGTGCTTCCGGTCGAGGTGAAGATACCCCGAACAAACCCCACAAAGGATTGTTTTCCATAGTAACAAGTGACAATAAATTTCAGCACACTATATAAATTTTTCCTTACCAAGAGCGCTTCACTCCCCGGCAACGGTGCCAGAAAAGAGTCTTGATGACCCAAAAGTATAGGGGATCAATCGTAGTCCTTTCGATAAGTAAGAGTGTCGAACCCAACGAGGAGCATAAGGAAATGACAAGTGGTTTTCACCAAGGTAATTTCAGCAAGCACTAAAATATTCGGTAATAGGTAGTTTGATAGCAAGATAACTTGTAATGAGCAACTAACGGTAAATAAAGTGCAGCAAGGTAGACCAATTCTTTTGTCGCAAAGGACAGGCCAAAACGGTCTCTTATTATAAGCCAAGCGTTCTTGAGGGCACACGGGAATTTCACCATGTCACTTTCATCATGTTGGTTTGATTCGTGTTCGCTACTTTGATAATTTGATACGTGGGTGGATCGGTGCTTAGGTGCTGTTCTTACTTGAACAAGCCTCCTACTTATGATTAACCCCCTCGCAAGCATCCGCAACTACGAGAAAAGTATTAAGATAAAATCTAAACATAGCATTAAACTTTTGGATCCAAACTGGTCCCTTATGAAGTAGCGCATAAACTAGGGTTTAAGCTTCTGTCACTCTAGCAACCCATCATCTAATAACTACTCCATAGTGCATTCCCTTAGGCCCAAATATGGTGAAGTTCCAGGTAGTCGACATTCACATGACACCACTAAGGGAATCACAACATACATATCATCAAATATCGAACACATATCAATTTGACATGATTAGTTGCAACATGACTTCTCCCGTGACCTCAAGAATAAAAGTAACTA